>OW569412.2:85892993-87131022 GCA_937662695.2 Halyzia sedecimguttata | reverse complement strand
AGACCCAAATCGACATACTTTACCGATTATACAGTCCAAAAGTGACGTTTTCAGACCCGACTCCGGGTCTGGTAACGTTTACCTATAGAATTGTACTCAGGGACGTTAGGGGATGCCAGGGGTAAATTTTCAGATGGGTCTGAAAAAGCGGTGATACATCATATTATATACAGAAAAGCTTCAGAGTTTGGCCAGTGCGAGGGCGCTTCTGCTCACATTAGCTCGCTGTATATAATTCGTATAGTTGATCAACGTCTTGAGACCTTACATCCGGCAACGCTGTAGAGCGAGAGTTTGAAAATAATATATTTCATCCTATCGATATACAAACCCAAAACCAATACATACGAAAACTTATACGAGCCCGGTATAGGTAGTCAACGTCATGAGAATTGTTAATTGTGGATTGTTCAAATAAAACTTCAAATTCAGATACTTCTTCCTTTTGATATACGAACCTAAAAACCACACTTATGAACGCTTATACAAGCCTGGTATATGGAGTCGTCGTTATGGGACCTGTTTATTTCGAATTCTCAATCATAATTCTGAAGGAGTGTTGAGGACAAATATCATTTCTTCATGGATCATTTTGGAAAAAATGAACATAATAAACAGTAACGAAACCATTCTGTAATATTTCGGAGACTAAATCAGACTCCTTCATCAGACACAAAGCGAAAACTTTACCAATTATTGTTTGTTGACACTTATTATGAAATTTGTTACACTGCAAATTACAGTAATAGCTGAAGGACACACGGAGAAATATTCATTGATTTTAATTATCAACAAATATTTCGTGGATACGGGCTGGTCCCCTCATCGCTCAGTATTCCCCTAATGAGGAAAGCGTCATTCAGGGGCAAATACAAATCAGTTTCATGGTTATTAACAATCGTCAGCATAACATAGCCACACTGAATGACAGCTGAAGAAGTTCTAGGAAACATAAAGTTGTTGTGAACAGGTAGGAAGAAAATCTCATCAGCTGCATCTAGGGAAATCCTTAGGAACTCTGACCCTCTGTGATGCGGAAACCATAAGCGATGTTCAGTGATGTTCACGCTTTTGTCATAAGAGGGTCAGGGACTGCAAGGCTGTCTACCTGATTTGGCAATTAACAGCTGTCAAAGCTTTGTGAAACCCATCGTAAGAGTTGGGAATTATAACAATGGATTCTTGTGATAAAACTGCATCATAAAATAATTAAATACAAAATGTTTTTTACACATCTCATATCGTGAGACCATGTTCGGCCAATTCGAAAATTATCGACATTTGGGCCAATTGATAAGCGCTCTGTTCCGAACAACAAAAGCACCACAAATAGCAGAATATGTATGTACAATCTATAGAGATCGACATAATGGATTAGACTAAAACAAAGATTCTGATGACGGAATACCACTCACATGAAAAGGAAACATAAGGAGTCGACTTGTATTTTGTTGAACAGACAAAACAATTATCCAAATTACTCAATTGGAATTGTCCATATTTGGTAGTTGAATTTGCTGGAGAAATAGTTAGAACATGGAAATTTCTATCTGAACTGACACTGTGTTACTATGTTTTTGGTGCTTTTGTTATCAGTTTGCCCAAATGTCTGTAATTTTCGAATTATTGGCTGAAAATGGTCTCAGACGTTTTGGTTCGACTCACTGATCAAGAATCCGTGATCAAAATCGCTAGACTTCAAGAGCTAGACTATTGAAAATTTCAGATTAGATTTGGGAGATATCTCGGTTAAAAAAAATAAAAATATTTTTTTTATATCACAAATTTAAAATTGTTTTTTTTATATGCAGTTTTCCCACAAGAATCCACTGATATTATTTAAAACTTTAACTACTACTTTTGGAGATATGATTTTTCAAAATTTCAATAATAAATCTTACTTCTATGTTTTCACAGAATGCTATAATTACTCGATCGTAGAATTCTCAGTGTTATAATATGATATTATTTTTTGCGCGTATGTTCTGGGGAACATCGCGTTATAGTTTTGCCCAAATGTCTGTAACTTTCGAATTTTTTGACGAAAATGGTCTCAAACGATTAAGTTCGACTCCCCAATGAAGAATTCGAGGTCAAATTTGATTCTGTCCGTCCGGCCGTCCGGCCGTTGCCACGATAACTTGAGAACGAGAAGAGCTAGCAACTTGAAATTTTCAGGGTAGGTGGCGCATCTCAATACGACGGACAAGTTCGTTAATGGGCATAATCGGCCCAGTGGTTTCCGAGTAATGATTTTGTTTTCAACCAATATAAATCCGATCGAATTGAAACTTGGTGGGTAGTTGTAGAATATGATCTTAAGCACGTTTGTGGAATTTTGTGCGAATCGTATGGCTAGAAAATTTTTAAAAAATTATTAAAAAATATTTTTGTTGTCACGATAACTTGAGAACGGAATGAGATAGCGGCTTGAAATTTTCGAGTTAGGATGAACACCAGAACGCGACATTTCAGTTTGTTTATGAGCATAATCGGCCAAACGGTTTCAGAGTTATAGCCATCTGAAATTTTCTGAAATTTCGTGGTTTTTGTTCCTCATTAACTCAAAAAGTACTGAACCGATTGAATTCAAACATGGTTATTAGTTGTAGAATGCCAACGCAAAAATGTTAGCAAAATTTGGTCAGGATAGCATTTGTAGAAAATTTTTAATAAATCATTGAAAATAAAAAAAAAAAATTCTATATATCAGTAACTATTCGTTTGAAATTGCTGAAATTTTGCAACAGCCTTCATAACCTAACTCTACTGCCAAGTTTCAAGTTTTAATACGATCGGTTAAATATTGTTGGAGATTCGAGCATTCTTGTGCGAGTTCAGTAGATGGATGACCGTTGCCCTCGATAACTTTCGAACGAAAGGAGATAGGGACTTGCAATTTTCAGGGTAGGTTGCGTATCCGAAAGAGAGTGTTGAGTTCGTTTTTGGGCATAATCGGTCTAACGGTTTCCGAGTTATACCCACCTGGAATATTATTTCCTTGATAACTCAAAAAATAAATATTCGATCGAATTGGTGCTTGGTAACTAGTAGTAGAAAATCAACATAAAGACGTGTTTAAAATTTTGTAAGAATCGTATCCCTAGAAAATTTGAAAAAAATGACGAAAAAAAAAATTTCAAGAACCGTACCCCTAGAAAATTTTTAAAAAGTCACGAAAAAAAAATTGGTTCAAGCACTGACGTGAAGTCAGAAGCTTTTGCGCGTATGTTCTATTGTCCATACTTCTGTATTGGACACCCTTAATCGAATTTACCATGGTAAATTATGTTGTCCATTCTCCTGTATTGGACACTTAATTCGAATTTACCATGGTAAATTCGAATTGAGAGTGTCCAATACAGGAGAATGGACAACATAATTTACCATGGTAAATTCGATTAAGGGTGTCCAATACAGAAGTATGGACAATAGAACATACGCGCAAAAGCTTCTGACTTCACGTCAGTGCTTGAACCAATTTTTTTAAATGATGTTTTAATGCCCGTGGATAATCCATATTATGATGATTGAAATATATACTTTGGTAAGTTAATCGAATGGGGTTCAGAATATCTCCAGTAAAAATAAAACCGGACTATTGGCTAGGTTTCAATTGATATAATATAATTTTCAGAGTGGATTTGAGGAATGAATATCTCGGATAAGTTCGTGGTTTCGGAATAATTTTTGGCACTCTTTTTTTATTAAATGACACTTTTTTTAATTTAATTTCTTTCATGATGCAGTTGTATCATAAGAATCCATTGAAATAATTCCCAGCTCTAAGAAACCAATACCTACTTTCGGAGATATGATTTGTCGAAGTTTGAACAAGTGCGCAAAAGCTCCTGCCCACAGGGCTTTTCCACTTTTTGTAACATGCAATTCTATCTTAAGAATGCATTGATATCCAACTCTGAGAAACCAATATTTGGAGATATGATTTGTCAAAGTTTGAATAATAACTCGCTAGTAGTTTGATCAAAGCGCCAAAGTCCCTGTCCACAGAGCTGTCCCACATTTATAGTTAAATATCAATTCAATAAAAGATTTGATCCGAATCATTTTTTGACAAATTTGAAAAAAATCTTCTTCAAAGCTTATTATATCTCGCTGTAGTATCATCTTATTTTGTCTTTCATTCTCTGATGAAAGCATGTCCACATTTGTTCTCAATTTTTTGGCAACCATCACTTTCTAAAGGCAATTTAATTCTTAGGAATTTTGTAATTTTTATTCCATTTTCTCTGCATCTGCACATGCAAGTGCGACTGTAATTTCAGAGAAGGACGATTGCAAGAAGCCCATACTATCATTTCAAGAAGGGAGGTGAATTCATCACTGAATGGTTCCTTTCTGGGTTTTTCTCTCTTAAACTCTGAAAAATATCTATGAAATAAAAAATTTCTTTATTTTGAAATTGTTTCTGCGTTAGTTAGAAACATATGTAGATTGTAGATATTTGTAATTCGATTGCAATTACAGAGTCTGATGACATTAAAAGATAACTTAAAGGAGTCGCTCTGTATTTTGTTGATCAAAGAAAACAATTTTACAAATTGCTCAAGATGAATAGACCATATTTGGTTGAATAGGTTGAATAAAGAATTCGAACTTGGAAGTTTCTATGTAAAGTGGAACTGTGTTACAATATTTTTCCAAAAACTATCGGCTGTCGGCTTGACAAATTTCAGTATTAGTGTAATCAAATATAATTCTTAAGATCTTCGCTTGGTGTCTGGGAAAGGAATCTGCTTTAGTCTCCGAAACGTTACAGAAAAGTTGTTTCATATGTTGTTAGTTATGCTACTGTTCATTAGGCAATATTGTTCTATATATGGCTTCTGGCAAATATCTAATCTTTCTAACGCCGAAGTAAATTAAAAAAAAATTTAAAAAAATGACGAAAAAAAAAATTTTAAGAACCGTACCCCTAGAAAATTTTAAAAAAAATCACGAAAAAAAAAATTGGTTCAAGCACTGACGTGAAGTCAGAAGCTTTTGCGCGTATGTTCTATTGTCCATTCTTCTGTATTGGACACCCTTAGTCGAATTTACCATGGTAAATTATGTTGTCCATTCTCCTGTATTGGACACTCTTAATTCGAATTTACCATGGTAAATTCGAATTAAGTGCCCAATACAAGGAGAATGGACAACATAATTTACCATGGTTAAATTCGACTAAGGGTGTCCAATACAGAAGAATGGACAATAGAACATACGCGCAAAAGCTTCTGACTTCACGTCAGTGCTTGAACCAATTTTTTTTTTCGTGATTTTTTTAAAATTTTCTAGAGGGTACGGTTCTTACAATTTTTTGCGCGTATGTTCTGGGGAACATCGCGTTATAGTTTTGCCCCAAATGTCTGTAACTTTCGAATTTTTTGACGAAAATGGTCTCGAACGATTAAGTTCGACTCCCCCAATGAAGAATTCGATGTCAAATTTGATGTCTGTCCGTCCGGCCGTCCGGCCATCCGGCCGTCCGGCCGTCCGGCCGTTGCCCACGATAACTTGAGAACGAAAAGAGCTAGCGACTTGAAATTTTCAGGGTGGGTGGCGCATCCCAATACGACGGACAAGTTCGTTAATGGGCATAATCGGCCCAGTGGTTTCCGAGTAATAATTTTGTTTTCAACCAATATGAATCCGATCGAATTGAAACTTGGTGAGTAGTTGTAGAATATGAACCTAAGCACGTTTGTGCATATTTGTGCGAATCGTATGGCTACAAAATTATTAAAAAATTATTAAAAAATATTTTTGTTGTCACGATAACGTGAGAACTGAGAGAGATAGTGGCTTCAAGTTTTCAGGTTGGGATGTACACCACAACGCGACATTTCAGTTTGATTATGAGCCTAATCGGCCAAACGGTTTCAGAGTTATAGCCATCTGAAATTTTATGATATTTTTGTGGTTTTTGTTCCTCATTTACTCGAAAAATACTAAACCCGATTGAATTCAAACATGGTTATTAGGTGTAGAATGCCATGCGGAAACGTTTGCAACAATGTGGTGAGGATAGCATTTGTAGAAAAATTTAAAATAAATCTTTGAAAATAAAAAAAAAAAGTTCTATATATCAGTAACTAATCGTTCGAATTGCTGAAATTTTGCAAGAACCTTCATAACCTAACTATACTGACAATTTTCAAGTTTTAATACGATCGGTTAAATAATGTTGGAGATTCGAGCATTCTTGTGTGAGTTCAGTAGATGGGTGAACGTTGCCTCGATAACTTCGAACGAAAGGAGATAGGGACTTGCAATTTTCAGGGAAGGTTGCGTAATCCGAAAGGGAGAGTTGAGTTCAATTTTGGGGCAAAATCGGTCTAACGGGTTTCCGAGTTATACCCATCTGGAATATTGTTTCCTTGATAACTCAAAAAATAAATATTCGATCGAATTGAAGTTTGGTAATTAGTAGTAGAAAATCACATAAAGACGTGTTTAAATTTTGTGAGAACCGTACCCCCTAGAAAATTTGAAAAAAAACGACGAGCAAAAAAATTTTAAGAACCGTACCCCTAGAAAATTTCAAAAAAATCACGAAAAAAAAAATGGTTCAAGCACTGACGTGAAGTCAGAAGCTTTTGCGCGTATGTTCTATTGTCCATTCTTCTGTATTGGACACCCTTAATCGAATTTACCATGGGTAAATTCGATTAAGGGGTGTCCAATACAGAAGAATGGACAATAGAAACTACGCGCCAAAAGCTTCTGACTTCACGTCAGTGCTTGAACCAATTTTTTTTTCGTAATTTTTTTCCAATTTTTCTAGGGGTACGGTTCTTACAAACTTTAAAACACGTCTTTATGTTGATTTTCTACTACTAGTTACCAAGCACCAATTCGATCGAATATTTATTTTTTGAGTTATCAAGGAATAATATTCCAGGTGGGGTATAACTCAAACACCGTTAGACCGATTATGCCCAAAAGCGATCTCAACTCTCCCTTTCCGATACGCAAACCCTACCCTGAAAATTGCAAGTCCCTATCTCCTTTCGTTCGAAAGTTATCGAGGCAACGGTTACACATCTACTGGACTCACACAAGAATGCGCGAATCTCCAACAATATTTAACCGATCGTATTCAAACTTGAAACTTGGCAGTAAAGTTAGGTTATGCAGGCTCTTGCAAAATTTCAGCAATTTCAAACAAATAGTAACTGATATATAGAATTTTTTTATTTTTTTTTCAATGATTTATTAAAAATTTTCTACAAATGCTATCCTCACCAAATTTCGCAAATATTTTTGCGTTGGCATTCTACAACTAAGAACCATGTTTGAATGCCATCGGTTCAGTATTTTTCGAGTTAATGAGGAACAAAAAACCACCAAATTTCAGAAAATTTCAGATGGCTATAACTCCAAAACCGTTTGGCCGATTATGCTCATAAACAAACTGAAATGTCGCGTTCTGGTGCACATCCTAACCTGAAAATTTCAAGCCGCTATCTCATTCCGTTCTCAAGTTATCGTGACAACAAAATTATTTTTTAATAATTTTTTTAAAATTTTCTAGCCATACGATTCGCACAAAATTTCACGAACGTGCTTAGGTGCATATTCGTCAACTACCCACCAAGTTTCAATTTGATCGGATTCATATTGGTTGAAAACAAAATCATTACTCGGAAACCACTGGGCCGATTATGCCCATTAACGAACTTTTCCGTCGTATTGGGATGCGCCACCTACCCTGAAAATTTCAAGTCGCTAGCTCTTTTCGTTCTCAAGTTATCGTGGCAACGGACGGCCGTACGGCTGGCCGGCCGGACGGCCGGCCGGACAGAATCAAATTTGACCTCGAATTCTTTATTGGGGAGTCGAACTAAATCGTTTGAGACCATTTTTTTCAAAAAATTCGAAAGTTACAGACATTTGGGCAAAACTATAACGCGATGTTCCCCAGAACATACGCGCAAAAAAAAACATTGTTTATTTTATGGATATTTTTCAGAATCCAAAAAAGAACCATTTAATCCACTTCTAAATTTGGGGAAATTTTCAACTATTTTACGCAAACGGTGTACAGAAATGTATAGGTGGATAATGTTGACTGAATAAAAGGCCAATCTTGTTCAGCGTTGAAAGAATCAATCAACATACGCCGTTTTTTGGATAAAATAATATTGCTTCTAAAATGTCAACAAAAGAAATTAATCTGGAATAATAGACATTTTGTTGAAGACATATCATCTCTTTCATCGTCCCTTATATTCTTCGGTTTCGTAGAGCCTTCATATGTAGCATTCATTCGGATCCATTTAATTTTTATTGCATCTACTCTCATTTGTCTCCCTTATTGATACTTTTCTCGTCACTTCAAATTTACTCTTTTCCTCTTTTCTTCTCTTCTACTTGTTCCAATTCTAACTAATATTCCGTAACTTCATTCTGGACAAGACTCTTTCCCCTCATCAAGCAGCAATAGTACCTTCGCAGTTACAGGGTGTTCCTTAAAGACATGCTAATATTTAAGGTGGTGATTTTTTGACTTATTTTAAGAAAAAACTTCCTATGAACGTATGTCCTGAAAGTTTTAACTTTTGAGATACGTGGTGATAAAATGTTGAAAAAAAATCAGTTTTTAAATAATAACTGAGATAATATTGCAGACATCTTCATAAAATTTGGTACATGTTTATGTGCATCAAGGTGGATTCTGTGATGTACAAAAATTTTCATTTTCTCTACTAAATACTAGGCCACTGCTTTCTTTTCGAATTACAATTACTTTTAAGATCCTCATTCATTTTTGAGCAAATTTGATCCCATGGGTTTTCTTTGTCCGACACACGGTTTCCACCTAAAAAAATACAAATAAAGATCAATTCCTCAAAAATCTGAGGCGGTGTGAAATATTTGTGCATCGACTGAAAGCAAATTGAGAGATCAGATTTGTTCCAAAATGAATGAGAATCCAAAAAATAAGTTTTCTTGTCATATGCTCTGTTCTTGATTAAAATAATTAAATTGAAATTACTTCATATCGCAGCACAAAATTTTATCATCCTGTATCTCAAAGGTTAAGACTTTTAGGACATACGTTCATAAGAAGTTTTTTCTTAAAATGAGTTAAAGAATCGCCACCTTAAATATCAGCATGTCTTTAAGGAAGACCCTGTATATGCTCTGACATTCTGAAAAAAAAATATGTGTTAGTAAAAATTATTGTAGATAATGAATTCTCGCTGATCACTTGGAGAAACATTTTGACAAGTTATTGAGGTAAAGAAAAAACTTGGCTTGGGTTTCACAATATATAATACTATGTTCTTGACATTGTTCAGTCTTGAACATGGGATAAGCCGGAAACATATATTTATGTCAACAATATGGTATTATATTGTAAAACTTAAGCCAAATGATTAAAATTGGAAAAGATTGTAATTTTACATCAAATGAAATACTGTACCTATAGAACTCCTAATGGCTCTTATTTACGTACCTGTTGCACTTTTCATCATCAGCTTCCTTCTTGCAGACATTAAAATCACTTCATAACACAACTAAATCAATGTAAACGATTCCAGCTTCGTTTTCGCGCCCTTTCGTATATCGAAATTGGCGCAATTAGTCCCGAAGAGCTGGCAACAGCGCTGGGTTCGAAGACGTTGGCTGAAGATACTTGCGGAGTATATGTGGGATCAGAAAGTTGGCAGAATGATTCGGGATTCGAGAAGTTTGACGAATATACAACTTTTTTGAAAGACAAAAATTCCTTCCCCTCTCAAGATGCCTAAGGAGTTATATTTTCAATCTACCCATTTTTTGTCTATATACTCCTGGAAACATTTTGGATCATATGGGTCTCAGGTAGCCTTCAGAGTGTACCGGGAATGGATACGTCTATTAGATAAATATATATATATATATATATATATATATATATATATATATATATATATATATACAGGGTCTTTCACGAGGAACCTCACCCATATTTATACGGGAAACTACTGAACGTATTTTCATGAAATTCAGCACTTAGGTATAAGTATTTCACGATGCTGATGAAATCTAAAATATTTTCAAGGCATGAGCACCTCCGGTTTTTACGGAAATGACGTCAACTTCCGTTTTTCAAATTAGAACACCATTTTTTTATTGCAGAAATAGATTCCTTAGAAAATTTCAAGTTATTTTGATGTAACATTTTTCAGTTTTGGTTGGAAAATTCTCTCTGAGCGGGAAAATTCGAAAAAAAATCGAAAATAGAGCTCCGCTGAAACAAGAATAACTTCGAGGTTTTTGGATGGAAAATTTTCATTTTTGGGATTTTTCAAGATGTGAGATTGATGTATCCACTTCAAAAATCGAAATCGCGATTCATGATACAGGGGGTGAAAAAATCGCTTTCAAAGTTAGGGATGACAAAATCGTGAAAAATCAATTTTTTCAAGTTAGAACCCCATTATTTTATGGCAGATATTGAATCTACGTTAAAAAATAATGTGAGTGTATGCATCACACCCTTGCCCTAAAATGGATATTTTCTGAGTTATTCACAAAAAACTGTTTTTCGTCTTGAATTTTCAGCTATTTCTTTTCCCTTCACGCCAAAAAGATGAAATTTTCAGGAACTGTTATTTGAACCATGCTGTAGATTTTTCACCCCTTTTTGAAACCGACTTCAAGTTACTATTAGGAGAACCATGGCAAACTCTCGCAGTTATAACTAGAGAAGATGCTCAAAGTTTTGACCGTTAATTTCAGGACATTTATTTATACGTCTCAGGAATGCTTCGTGCGTTGCTCTTCTTATTTCATCGGGAGGAAGAGATCTGCAAAAGTGTTTAAAAACCAAATTTTAAAAACCTCTTTATCAGTCAGGGGAGTTGAGTAGACAATATTTTTTATCCTACCCCAAACATAATAGTCTAAAGGAGTTAAATCGGGAGAACGTGGTGGCCAAAGATGTGGACCATTGTTCGCCAACCATCGATCTTCAAATAGCCTGTAGAGGATATTTGACACATTGAGTGAATTGTGTGGAGGCGCGCCATCTTGTTGATACCATAAGTCATTATGGTTCTGTACTAGCGGCTCAATTATTTGAGTCAATATGTCAGAATATCTATCTCCTAAGGGAGAACATTCTTTAAATAATGCAAACATGTGTAGTGTTCTATCTTACCAGTTAAAGTCCCATCATAAATGTGAACATCGAGAATTGAATTATTTTTGATGGCGCAAAAAACATTGAAACTCCAGGTCTCTTGAAAGTTCCATTGTCTGAAGTGGTGGTTGTTCTCTTCATCCCAATAATGACTGTTATGCCTATTGAAAGAACCATTCTTTGTGAATTTAGATTCATCTGTCCAAATTATACAGTCCAAAAAGTTTTCATTCTCTTGAAATCGAATCATCATAGCTTCGCAAAACTCTGTTCTCCTGACGAAATCAGTTTCCTTCAAATGCTGTACCCTATTGAATTTATATGGGTGCATTTTATGTTTTTTTAAAATTCTCCAAACACTCGATTGAGATGATCCCAGATCAATCTCGGCATCTTTGAGAGAATTTTGAGGATTCACACGAAAATATGCAAGAACTGTAATTTCGTTGTTCTCATCTTCTACTACACTTTTTTCTCTGTGTATAGTTTTCTTAACGAAAGATCCGACATTTCTCAAGTTTGTCATGGTTCTGTTAATGGTATCTCTCGTTGGTCTGGGTCGGTCAGGAAACCTCTCAATGAACAGTCGAATCGTTCTATCTACAACTTTATTACATTCTCCATGAAGTAGAATGAGATTTAAATAATCTTCATTGGTAAAATTAGGCATAGTGATCGATTTTATAACTTAATACGAATTATCACCAAATTAATAGTAAACACAAAATGCTACTGAATAAAGAGGAATTTGGCAGATGTAATTAATGATATCTATCATTAAAAAAAAAAGAATGTAAAACATGGTAAGTTTTTGCATATGGTTCATAAGGAATTATTTATTTATCACTGGAGAGAAAACCGATGGCCGATTAGTTGAAATAAAGAGGTTTCCGATACAAATTCGAATCAAAATTCGCCATCTATTTAGGAACAACCTGTAACTTTTTTCTCTTGCATATATGGGTAGTAAAATCTAAAACATGGTTTAAGTAACAGTTCCTGAAAATTTCATCTTTTTGGCGTGAAGGGAAAAGAAATAGCTGAAAATTCAAGACGAAAAACAGTTTTTTGTGAATAACTCAGAAAATATCCACTTTAGGGCAAGGGTGTGATGCATACACTCACATTATTTTTTAATGTAGATTCAATATCTGCCATAAAAAAATGGGGTTCTAATTTGAAAAAATTGATTTTTCACGATTTTGTCATCCCTAACTTTGAAAGCGATTTTTTCCCCCCTGTATCATGAATCGCGATTTCGATTTTTAAAGTGGATACATCAATCTTACATCTGGAAAAATCCCAAAAATGAAAATTTTCCATCCAAAAACCTCGAAGTTATTCTTGTTTCAGCGGAGCTCTATTTTCGATTTTTTTTCGAATTTTCCCGCTCAGAGAGAATTTTCCAACCAAAACTGAAAAATGTTACATCAAAATAACTTGAAATTTTCTAAGGAATCTATTTCTGCAATGAAAAAATGGTGTTCTAATTTGAAAAACGGAAGTTGACGTCATTTCCGGAAAAACCGGAGGTGCTCATGCCTTGAAAATATTTCATCAGCATCGTGAAGTACTTATAAGTGCTGAATTTCATGAAAATACGTTCAGTAGTTTCCCGTATAAATATGGGTGAGGTTCCTCGTGAAAGACCCTGTATATATATATATATATAATAATTTGTGTTTCCGGGTGTTTCGACTATTTTGGGCATTTGTTGTTAAATGACTGCCAGTTTGTTCTATAGCTCGATATTTCGTTTATTCTTTGTAAACTTCTTCAGGAGCAACTAAAAATACACATATGTAAACTACATTAATCACAAACATCTTACTCTAGACTTACGATCTCTGACATTTATATGGCTAATCTTGACAGGTTCATCTATTCTTTATTGATACTATGCTTCAATTTTATTTTCTAAATCTAACAGGAAGGTGAAACTCATTAACTTTTTCCTTTTGCTCGCAATATTCGCATTATCCAACATTTGTCAACTGTCAACCTTGTTGTTGAAACCATAGAGCATTCGTTGAAACACAAAATAAAATAAAGTTACATTTTACCACATACACAATTTTGAATTTATAGTTAACATGAGGGACAAAGTACAGTTCAGGTTCATTCGGCGTTGTACATTTCAATTGTTTTTTTATTTAGTTCTTTATATATCATGTGGCCTCAGCCCCCGCGATTCCACCATTCTTTTTATCACAGGAGAGTAAATAACTATAGATGCTGCTCAAATTGTGTGTATCAGATTTCTTGTTTACCGTTCTGTTTTCATTAATGTAACACATTTCGAGAAATAGTCTTTTCTGATAATTTTCTTCTTGGTCCAGGATCTCCACGTTTTCAAAGTTCATACGATGTCCTGTCTCCTTAGTATGTTGTCCTAATGCACATCTTTCCGGTCTTAGTCGAGAATCACTCTTATGAAGTGCTATTCTTTTCTGAAGGGCTTGTGATGTTTGTCCAATGTACGCCAATTCACAATGTTCACAGTTTACCTTATATACTGTGTTTTTTCTGTTTTTTGCTGGTATTTTGTCCTTTGTGTTCGCGTACAGTGCCCTTGCCGTTATTAGGTTGTATTTTCCTATCTTAATATTTATATGTTTCCTGAAGAGTTTAATCAGCTCTCCAGTTACTTCTTCTATGTATGGTAGCTGTCCAAATATTATCCTTTTGTCCTGTTCCTCTCCATTTCTTTCTGTACTGTTCTCCCCTGGCTGTCGAGGAGAACTTCCATCTTGCTCTCGTACCTCTCTATTTCTTTCTGCATTGTTCTCCCCTGGCTGTCGAGGAGAACTTCCATCTTGTTCTTGTTCCTCTCCATTTCTTTCTGTACTGTTCTCCCCTGGCTGTCGAGGAGAACTTCCATCTTGCTCTTGTACCTCTCTATTTCTTTCTGCATTGTTCTCCCCTGGCTGTCGTGGAGAACTTCCATCCTGTTCTTGTTCCTCTCCATTTCTTTCTGTACTGTTCTCCCCTGGCTGTCGAGGAGAACTTCCATCTTGTTCTTGTACCTCTCTATTTTTTTCTGCATTGTTCTCCCCTGGCTGTCGAGGAGAACTTCCATCCTGTTCTTGTTCCTCTCTGTTTCTTTCTGTATTGTTCTCTCCTGGCTCTCGAGGAGAGACTCTATGCTGCTCTTGTTCCTCTCTGTTTCTTTCTGTATTGTTCTCCCCTGGCTGTCGAGGAGGACTTCCATCCTGTTTTTGTTCCTCTCCATTTCTTCCTGCATCATTCTCCAAAATAGTCGAAACACCCGGAAACACAAATTATTCATTATAAGAACGACTAGGAATCTCGCTATAGTATATATATATATATATATGGAGAGGTTTAACGGGTAATTCCGCAAAACGAGCAGATTCAAAATAATTCTGCTGGTACCTGCCGACACGTGTTTCTGCTAGTTGGCTTCTTCAGGACAGGGCAACCAAGAAACCAAGGAAAAGATGGAAATCAAAGTGTGGTGTGGTGTCACCTATTTTCACTTTGATTTCCATCTTTTCCTTGGTTGGCTTCTTCAGGACAAGGCAACCAAGAAACCAAGGAAAAGATGGAAATCAAAGTGTGGTGTGGTGTCACCTATTTTCACTTTGATTTCCATATTTTCCTTGGTTGGCTTCTTCAGGACAAGGCAACCAAGAAACCAAGGAAAAGATGGAAATCAAAGTGTGGTGTGGTGTCACCTATTTTCACTTTGATTTCCATATTTTCCTTGGTTTCTTGGTTGCTCTGTCCTGAAGAAGCCAACTAGCAGAAACACGTGTCGGCAGGTACCAGCAGAATTATTTTGAATCTGCTCCTTTTGCGGAATTGCCCGTTAAACCTCTCCATATTGTCAATACACTTAAGGCGAAAATTCATGAGACGATTTTGTCGTTCAAAAGCAACGACGCTGTCGTTCAAAATTTCCACGATTTTGTCTTTCAAAAGCAACGACGCTGTCGTTCAAAATTTCCACGATTTTGTCGTTCAAAAGCAACGACGCTGTCGTTCAAAATTTCCACGATTTTGTCGTTCAAAAGCAACGACGCTGTCGTTCAAAATTTCCCTTCCTATACTTTTCATGGAACGACGAAATCGGACGACAGCTTCTTTTTAACTGATTTGAAAACATAACCTAATTTAATTTAAATATTACTGCAACCACGATAAACTAACACGATACGTATAAGTGTATTGTGACTGCAACTGAATATATAGGTACAAAATGAGTACCTAAAGTACTACAGTTATCTCTTATAATTATATAAATGAATTAAATTGCAAAAGAGAAACAATCACATCAGCTCCAATTATGATTGCTAACAAAAAAAATTGGTTCAAGCACTGACGTGAAGTCAGAAGCTTTTGCGCGTATGTTCTATTGTCCATTCTTCTGTATTGGACACCCTTAATCGAATTTACCATGGTAAATTCGATTAAGGGTGTCCAATACAGAAGAATGGACAATAGAACATACGCGCAAAAGCTTCTGACTTCACGTCAGTGCTTGAACCAATTTTTTTTTCGTGATTTTTTTGAAATTTTCTAGGGGTACGGTTCTTAAAATTTTTTTTCTCGTCGTTTTTTTCAAATTTTCTAGGGGTACGGTTCTCACAAAATTTTAAACACGTCTTTATGTTGATTTTCTACTACTAATTACCAAACTTCAATTCGATCGAATATTTATTTTTTGAGTTATCAAGGAAACAATATTCCAGATGGGTATAACTCGGAAACCGTTAGACCGATTTTGCCCAAAATTGAACTCAACTCTCCCTTTCGGATACGCAACCTTCCCTGAAAATTGCAAGTCCCTATCTCCTTTCGTTCGAAAGTTATCGAGGCAACGTTCACCCATCTACTGAACTCACACAAGAATGCTCGAATCTCCAACATTATTTAACCGATCGTATTAAAACTTGAAAATTGTCAGTATAGTTAGGTTATGAAGGTTCTTGCAAAATTTCAGCAATTTCGAACGATTAGTTACTGATATATAGAACTTTTTTTTTTTATTTTCAAAGATTTATTTAAAATTTTCTACAAATGCTATCCTCACCAAATTTTGCAAACGTTTCCGCATTGGCATTCTACAACTAATAACCATGTTTGAATTCAATCGGTTTAGTATTTTTCGAGTAAATGAGGAACAAAAACCACAAAATATCATAAAATTTCAGATGGCTATAACTCTGAAACCGTTTGGCCGATTAGGCTCATAATCAAACTGAAATGTCGCGTTGTGGTGTACATCCCAACCTGAAAACTTGAAGCCACTATCTCTCTCAGTTCTCAAGTTATCGTGACAACAAAAATATTTTTTAATAATTTTTTAATAATTTTGTAGCCATACGATTCGCACAAAATTTCACAAACGTGCTTAGGTTCATATTCTACAACTACTCACCAAGTTTCAATTCGATCGGATTCATATTGGTTGAAAACAAAATTATTACTCGGAAACCACTGGGCCGATTATGCCCATTAACGAACTTGTCCGTCGTATTGGGATGCGCCACCCACCCTGAAAATTTCAAGTCGCTAGCTCTTTTCGTTCTCAAGTTATCGTGGCAACGGCCGGACGGCCGGACGGCCGGACGGCCGGACGGACAGAATCAAATTTGACATCGAATTCTTCATTGGGGAGTCGAACTTAATCGTTCGAGACCATTTTCGTCAAAAAATTCGAAAGTTACAGACATTTGGGCAAAACTATAACGCGATGTTCCCCAGAACATACGCGCAAAAAGAAAATATAATTAAAAAAAAATTTAGGCTTGCGTGTTAATAATATACTTCCGAGCTGAAAATCTAGATCGGATTCCATTGCTTGAAAAAAACCTGTATGCTTTACACATCCTACTTTCTGCGCGCATGTTCTAGGGGACACATCGCATTATCATTTTGCTGAGCTGAACCGAGCGGGTCGTATAATATGAATCGGCCTAAAGAGTGTCCAATAGAAATGAATGGACAATAGAACATGCGCGTAAAAGCTCCTGACTTCACGCCAGTGCTTGAACCAATTTCAATTTTTGCGGCTGTCAGAGGTATGTATCAGTGGTCGTTGGAATGCTAGATTAATCCAGCAATACAAGGACGTCGTTCAAATGACTTTATAGTCATTTGAACGACGTCGTTCGTTTAGAAACGAACGACGAGAAACTTGTTGCGATTTCATCGTCTCATGAATTGTCGCCTTTAGACAGGTTATAAGCCCTATCTCACTCTTATAATGTTTTTCTATGTTGTCTATGTATCTGATTTTTAAGATTTGTTCACAAATTTAGCTTAAGCTTTAGTTTTTCAGTAGTAGCATTGCAAATAAACAAATAGATATTTTATCCCTATCCCCAATTGTTACAACTAATAATTGATAAAGCTGACCTGAACGTCTTTTTCATAAACTGATATCAAAACAATGCGACAATATCACCTTATCCCTCGGACTTTCACAAATGCCTAATAATTTTATGAAAAATTTCTTCCAGTTTTAAACTGTTATTGAACGATTAAACATTTTTTTCTCACCGTATTTATCCATCGCAATTTTCAGTTGGTCCAAAGATTGAGTATGATATCCCAGCTCTCTATAAGCCTTTGCATATATAGTTGAAATTTTCGCTTCCAATAATTTTCTACGCCATTTCGGGGGAGGGTGTTCTGATTCAAATATATCCTGAAATTTCAGGTGGAATTATGTGGTAACTAATTTGATAGAAAACTGAGGCAAAGATATGTTTTAATTTCATACTCTAATTCACAGGAAGCTTCATCAGGGTAATACCACAAAGTAAATTTAATAGAAGTAAAGATTTGCAGTCAGGCAGAATATACCGGTGTCCCAGTATACATGTTCCAATGATGAGAAAAACAAAAAGTGAAAGTCACTTTCGGTTAGATCGGAAGTGACTCTGACTTTTCTATCTCAAATAGCACCCTATAAAGTTTCTGCAATTTTTAAATTCTATCCAAAATTACCTTTCCAACGATGTATCACACTTTGTATTTTACATTTGATTCGATGGAGAAAATGTCAATTGATATTTCAATTTGAAAGAATTGCAGCAGGCTACGATATTTTGTGTGATCTTGATTTTGACTTCAATAATCGAGATCAATAAAAAAAACTTCCTCAAGTTTAAATCAACTATGTATTTAACCGAACTTTAAACAAAGAATGAATAGTAAAAGAATGAATAGTAAAAGAAACAAAAAATTACAAAAAAGGGGGCAAAAAAATACCTATAATAACTAAAGCATATGTTCGAAATGTTGACAATCTGCTTCTACACATCAGCTCTGTGGACTAGTTAACGCGAAGTAACACTTCTCAACACCTCAGCATTAAGGGCTCTATATGCATTCCTTATTTTGTTTTTTAGATATTCCAAATCAATAGGAGGAGTCTGGTACCCACGATCTTTCCAATATCCCCACAGGAAGAAATCTAGCGGTGTTAAATCTGGAGATCTTGCAGGCCATCTTATCGGTCCATTTGAAGATAGATGGATCGGCACACGCGGATTATAAGTAATAATCAAGATTACACCAAATATCATAGCCTACTGCAATTCTTTCAATCTTAAATTTCAACTGACGTTTTCTCCCTCAAATCAAATGTAAAATACAAAGTGTGATACATCGTTGGGAAGGTAATTTTATATATATATATATATATTTGAGATAAAGAAGTCAGAGTCCGGTCAAACCGAAAGTGACTTTCAATTTTTGCTTTCCTCAGTTAAGGTTCCTTCAACGAATTGAAAATCATAAAATTTTCAAATTTTTATCTTTTGAAATGGCTGAGATAATCCAATGGAACATGTATACTGGGACACCCGGTATATAGGAAGGCCCAACGAAAACTCAACACCTCGAATTTCCGACTTTAAAATGAAAATGTGCAAAATCGCTCGGACCGGCCAATTTCTGATTCGAGGGGAAGAAATTTTCCGCTTTTTTCCCTTGATTTTGAATGGTGATGAGGGGTGTTGCGTTACCTAATTTTGAAAATCGTATCGAGTACTATCTGACCCTGCAAATTTCGCCTCAAAATATCCATTGATAATGAAATAACAGCGAAAATAGAGGAAGAGCCAATGTGGAATTTATCTCGAGCATAATATTAGTATCCGACACATTTGTAAGGTATGTAGAAGTTATGATGTTAAGTTTTTGTGCAAAAAAATTGTTTCAAGCCCTGTGGACAGGAGCTTTGGCGCTCTTGTTCAAACTTTGACAAGATTTGTTGTTATTTATCAAGATTAAATGAGCAATCTGAGAATGAGAACTGCACCATGGAAGAAATCAAATTAAAATAACTGAACTAAATTTGACTCTCTCTTATAGAACAGGATGACATGTACGAGTATGAACACAGGTCATATAATAATTCATAGATATAATAATTATAGCATTCTGTGAGAACATAGAAGTACGATTCATTATTGAAATTTCGAAAAATCATATCTCCGAAAGTATTAGCTTGTTAGAGTTGAAAATGACATCAATGGATTTTTATGGAGAAACTGCATCTTGAAAAAAATTGAATTTGAAATTTGTAAGTTAAAAAAAATTATTTTTTTTCGTTTCTCTGAAATTATCCGGCCTATTTTGCCCAATAACGAAAATAACCGAGATATTTATCTCTCAAACTTACTCTGAAAATTTCAACTGCCTAGCTCATTCTGTTATCATTATGGTAAAAAAAAAATTTAAAATTGAAAAAAAAAAGAAAAAAGTTTAACACTTTACGGCAATCTGATCAATACAATACTTTGCATGATTATAAAGGTCATTATTCTACAATTTCATGCTGAATTTCAGATAGATCGAGTGATCGGTTTCGGAAATATTCATAAAAAATGTTTTTACTAAAAACGGCCATAACTCCGAAACCGCTTGGTGGATTACACCCGTTAACGCACTTGTCCGAGATATTTACGCTCCAAACCTACCCTGCAAATTTCAATCCTCTAACTCCTTTAGTTCGAGAGTTATCGTGTTAACGGATGGACGGACGGCCGGACAGAATCGATTTCGACCACGGATTCTTGATCAGTGAGTCGAATCGAATCGTTTGAGACCATTTTGAGCCAAAAATTCAAAAATTACAGACATTTAGGCAAATTGATAAGCACTCTGTTCCAAGGAACAAGAGCTCCAAAAAGTATTAATTTCTTGTCCAAAAAAGTAGACGGGCCATGTTTTTGATTTACCTTAGTCTATCGTGAATTTTTAAGAACGTTATAAGTGTGTCAAAGCGATTGTAAATTTGTAGTAGAATTAAAATGGTGTATATAGTAGTACAGGGCTTCCCACAATATCGTGACGCGTCGCGACATCGTCCCAGGGGCATCGCATGTCGATGCGACCGAGTCTAGTGATCTGATAACGTATTACTAGGCTTGTACTAAAATTGGTGAATATTTTTGGGTGCTGAGTTAAGGGGCATCACAGTAAGAATAAGTTTGGGAAGCCCTGCAATAGAAGAAAGGGTGGACATGATAAAATTATTTTTTAGGAATAACGACTATGCACGAACAACAGCGGCTTTATTTAACGAACGACATCTTGAGAAAAATGTATCCGTTGCTTACGTTGTGCAACTGGTTGCAAAATTTGACGCTACTGGTTCAGTCGGAAACAAATAGAGGGTGCATGAAAGAGACGAAGCGAGGGACATGGATGTCTTAAGTCATGTAGCAATGGAACCGACCTTGAGTACTAGGAAATTGTCCGATGTATCTGGTGTTTCACGCACAACAATCATAAGAATCCTGAAACAACATAAATTCCATACTCATAAGATACGATTGTTTCGGGAACTGAATGAGGATGATCCCGATCGTCGACGCCAGTTCTGTGAAGTGGTCAGCGAAATGATTCACGCTAATCAAAACTACTTGTCCGATATATGTTTTTCGGACGAGTGTTCATATTACCTTAACGGCATTGTAAACCGGCATAACTGTCGGTATTGGTCAGATGGAAATCCAAGATTATTTCGTTGGGTGCATACTCAGCGTCGCAGAAATTAAATGTTTGGATGGGTATTTATGGAAATCTCATACTTAATTGGGACATATTGAGTGGCCACCCAGATTACCTGATCTGGCTCCATTGGACTTTTTATGGGGTCACCTGAAATCCAGCCTGAGTCACTGAATTGTTTGCAAACTCGGATCATTAATGTATGCCGTCAAATAACAACAGAAATCTTGAATTAGGAACGTGAACGTTTTCAGCAAAACTTATATTACTGTATGGAAGTGAATGGTGCCCATTTCCAGCATTTAATGAACTAACTAATCACAAGAGTAAGTACTTCTCCACTATTTTACCTGTCATTTCATTATCGATGGAAATTTTGAAGCGAAATTTCAGGATCATAGCACTGGATAAGATCTTCAAAATGATATATCGCAACACCCCTATTCAAAATCAAGGGGTTGTGCTCACCTCCGTTAGGGGGTTGCAGTTAAGGGTTGCGTTCGGAATCAACGTCGGACGTTGTCCGGCGCACACCCGACCCGTTCGGAATCGACGTCGGGTAAATATCAACCCCGTTCGGAAACAGACAGGACGCACGTCGGGGTGTGCAACTTTGCAACCGTGAAAATACATGTGTAATAATCACTCGTCCTGCGCAGATATTGGTATTAGTTTTGAACGTATGTATTTGAATATACGGGGTCTTCATAAATTATTGTAACATCGCAGTTGGGTTTGAATAATTCTTTGCCGCTCTTCGCTAAGGATACTAACTATTTTACAGGCCTTTAAAAGTGTCAGCCTTGATAATTGTATCGTCAGAAATTAAATTATGTGGACGGAATCGCGAATGTGAACAGTTTATATATGAAACGGCAAAACAATAATATTTTAAAGCCAACTGCGATGTTACAATTAATTGTGAAGACCCTGTAGAAGGTTCCTTCGTTTTAATCGTTTTATTACCCTTTGTCGTTTTGTTAAGAACACGAAGAAGAAGTTTAGTTTACGGTGAAGTTAGTTGCTACTTATAGACGAAAAACAAAATGAGTTTTGATTTCTAATTGAACACATCATGTTATTAATGGCAATCAAGACAGAATTATCGTTTATGAAATCCTCCAATTTTTGTGAGAAGAATATCAAATAACGATCTAGTTGATGTGATACTTCCTCCGGAATTGTTCGTCCGTAATATTTGGTATAATAAAATTAATATAACCCTGCACTCGCAACGGCATTTCTCGAGAATTCTCTACTAATGCCAATCTTCCAACAATTTGTTCCTCCTCATCGCTACTCAATTCGTCATCCAAAATCTGATTTGAATAATTATTACATAAAAACACTATTGATCCTAAAATAACAATATTTTCTTCGTTCGATCTCGATCCAATCTCCATTTTTCAATATTTCAAAAACCTTTAAAACTCTTCAAAGATACAAACACAGTAGCTCAAGCGTCCAAAATAAACGTCAGAAATTAGAAAGAGAGGCAAGAATGCACCCGGCGTCGTTCTAAAACGTACGACAACATTTCAAACAACCGGGCGCACTCTACGTCGGACGCACTCGTTGCATCCGACGTTGATTCCGAACGCAACCAAGGGTTGCGTTCGGAATCAACGTCGGACGATGTCCGGCGCGCACACGACCCGTTCGGAATCGACGTCGGGTAAATATTAACCCTGTTCGGAAACAGACAGGACGCACGTCGTGGTGTGCAACTTTGCAACCGTGAAAATACATGTGTAATAATCACTCGTCCTGCGCAGATATTGGTATTAGTTTTGAACATATGTATTTGAATATACGGGATCTTCATAAATGATTGTAACATCGCAGTTGGGTTTGAATAATTCTTTGCCGCTCTTCGCTAAGGATATTTTACAGGCCTTTGAAAGTGTCAGCCTTGATAATTGTATCGTCGGAAATTAAATTATGTGGATGGAATCGCGAATGTGAACAGTTTATATATAAAACGGCAAAACAATAATATTTCAAAGCCAACTGAGATGTTACAATCAATTGTGAAGACCCTGTAGAAGGTTCCTTCCTTTTAATCGTTTTATTACCCTTTCTCGTTTTGTTACGAACACGAAGAAGAAGTTTAGTTTACGGTGAAGTTCTTTGCTACTTATAGACGAAAAAACAAAATGAGTTTGATTTCTTATTGAACACATCATGTTATTAAAGGCAATCAGGACAGAATTATCATTTATGATATCCTCCAATTTTTGTGAGAAGAATAACAAATGACGATCTAGTTAATGTGATACTTTTCTCGGAATTGCTCGTCCCTAATATATTTGGTATAATAAAATTAATGTAATCCTGCACTCGCCACGGGGTTTCTCGAGAAACCTCTAGTAATGCCAATAATCCAACAATTCGTTCCTCCTCATCGCTACTCAATTCGTCATCCAAAACCTGTTTTGAATAATTGTTTCATAAAAACACTATTGATCCTAAAACAACAATATTTTCTTCGTTCGATCTCGATACTATCTCCATTTTCAATATTTCAAAAACCTTCAACACGCTTCAACGATACAAACCACAGATAACTAATACAAACACAATAGCTTAACCTCAAACGTCAAAAATAAACGTAAGAAGTTAGAAAGAGAGGCAAGAATACATCCGGCGTCGTTCTAAAACGTACGACAACATTTCAAACAACCGGGCACACTCTACGTCGGACGCACTCGTTGATTCCGAACGCAACCAAGGGGATGCAAAGAGCGGAAAAGTTGTTCCCCCTCGAATAAGAAATTGACGGGTCCAAATCGGGAAAATCGAAGAGTTAAGTTTTCGTTGGACCAAACTGAATATTACTAGGATTCAATATAGGTACTAATTGTACTTACGTTTATGCAAAGAAAAGCTTTGTTGAGTGTATGCTGAGCTTCTGAAAGATTCATATTCGAAATGCATAAATACGCATAATGCTTCATGTTTTCGAATGCTTGCATCAGTTGCCCTGAAACAAAAATAATTTCGACTTTCAGCTTGTTCATTGAAGGATAAAACATTTCTAGATGATATAATTAACACACAACAACGTTAACCTTCATCAATTATTTCAATATATGAAGAATGTTGAACAAGAGGATCGATTAGAACAAGGTTAATTCTGAAATTGATATTCAGTACCCTGTTTGTTTAAACAATAAGATAAGATATTACGATATTCTCCAGAAAATTGAGTAGGTGTTGCTTTTAATTTAACAAAAATTTGCAAACATGGGAGTTCAATACCTGTATCAACACCTGTACTGGATGGGTCACGAACCACATTCAGGCTATGAATTTGAACAGTCGGGACAAAGCATACAGACCTCATGTCAGTGCTCAATACAGATACGATCGTATTGAAACTTGGTAATTAGTTGTAGAATACCAACACAAAGATGTTTGTTATATTTTATGAGGACCGTATCACTAGAAATTTTAAAAAAATATGATTTATCTCACGATAACTTGCGAACGGAAAGAGATAGTGACTTGCAATTTTCAGGGTAGCTTGTGCATCTGAATGCGGCGGTTGAGCTTGCCAATAGGCATAATCGATCAAACGGTTTTGGCGTTATACCCATCTGAAATTTTGTTGTTATTTCCTTTATAACCCAAAATATACAACTGCGATCCAATTAAAAGTCGGTAATTACTCGTAAAATGCCAACGCACTAATTTTTGCCAAATCTCGTGAATATCTTAACCCTAGATTCTTCCTTGAAAAATATTTCAATAAAATATGCTTCAAATTCATCCAAAATTCCGCAAATAACTTCCAGACACCATTTTACAACCGAGTACTGAATTTCAGCTCAATATAGTCTAGTCAACAAGTGCTTTTTAGGTCAAAATTTTTGCGGATTCTCCGAAAATTATGTTTAGGGTTTCATTCGGAATGACATGTAGACAGTATTTCAGGAAATGCTAAGGCCGCTCGCAAAAATTGCAATAGTTATTAACAATAAAGTGAAAAAAAAGGGGGGTTCAATTTATCACAAATATCTCAAATACTATTTAAGACCATTCAAATTTGAATAGAGATTCAACAAGCCCTGTGGACAGGAGCTTTCTGGCGCTCTAGTTCAAACAGTCAAATTATATCTCCGAAAGTATTGGTTTCTCAGAGTTGGGAATTATATCAATGTATTCATATGATAGAACTGCATCATAAAGGAAATTCAATTCAAATAATAGTTTATTTATCAAGATTAAATGAGCAATTATGAGAATGAGAACTGCACCATGGAAGAAATCAAATTAAATCTGGCCAATTTTGCCCAATAAAGAACTTAACCGAGATATTCATCTCCCTAACCTACTCTGAAAATTTCAACTACCTACCTCATTCCGTTCGAGAGTTATATCTATGTCTATGGATGAAAAGCAGTCTCACTACTCTCAGATCTCTTACTTCATGTTCCGTTACGAAATGTAAGAGTTTTCTAAGAAAAACTAATTTCGGAGCAAACAACTGAGATTTTTCTCACTTCGCTCACAATTCTTCGATTGATTAGATAATGTCATGTCTCAGGAAAATAAGTTGACATTATGACAATTCATACATAGAATAATTATATCATTCTGTGACAACGTTGAAATACGATTTATTATTGAAATTTTGAAAAATCATATCTCCGGAAATATTAGCTTGTTAGAGTTAAAAATGATATCATTGGATTCTTATGGTAAAACTGCTTATTGAAAAAAAATTTAATCTGGAATTTGTTTCGTAAAAAAAAATTTTTTTTTGTTACTCCGAAACCATCTGTCCGCTTTTGCCCAATAACGAACTTAGCCGAGATATTCATCTCCCAAACCTACTCTGAAAATTTAAACTGTCTAGCTCATTCCGTTCAAGAGTTATCGTGCCTACGGCCGGCCGGACCGGCCGGACAGAATGAATTTCGACCACGGATTCTTGATCAGTGAGTCGAACCAAATCGTTTAAGACCATTTTCATCGAAAAATTCCAAAATTACAGACATTTGGGCAAATTGATAAGCACTCAGTTCCGAGGAACTAGAGCGCCAAAAAGAGGAGGAAATTTCCTAAAAATAGATTCAACTTCCGGAACTGTAGGACCAATATTCATAATTTTTCCAGAGGGTTAAAAATACACCCTAAAACGGTTACCCCGGCTTGCGCAGGCCTCGCACCCTTCGGACCTTTAATGAATAATTATTATTTAAACTTATTACATATGAAAATAAAAAATTTTAAAAATTCAGGCGCCTGCAGAATGGATCAATAAACAATAATCCGTGGTCCAAAAATCTTTATCATGATTTTTCTATTAGTTATCCATTAGTTAATTAACAATTTTTTGGAGCACGAACATTAACATTGCAAGTGCGAGAACTGTTAAACTATTAATCTGAGAATTTTTTCGTTTCGTGGAGCTATTTTTCAAAGTTCTTAGAATATATTCCTGTTGGAAAAATAAAAAAATTGTTGATTTTCGTTCTGTTATTAACAATTTACTTTAGTGAAAAATATAAAACTTCATTAAACATTGAAAAAACCTTTTTTTATAATATTACTATTGATCCATTTTCTTAGGATTAGGAACTACTTAAAAATTATTTTTTCGGCAACCGTCCGGGAAGTGCCCACTTCCCGGACGCTTTTTCTTTGAGAAAGAAGCATTTCCCGGCCTAGTCCGGGAAGTACGTACTTCCCGGACTAGGCCGGAAGAATCACGTCGTTTTGGTCATTGTAAATATGAAAGTCTTGGTAGGTATATTTTTGATAAATGAAGTTACCATGGCACTGAGAAAACGGTTGACAGTTCATATACGATTAGTTAACATGTTATATTTTCTGTTCTGTTTAATTTGAATAAGAATCAAAATATATAAAAAAGAAATGTGTCGTCTCATTGATTTGTTATTCTACACGGTTGCCGAAAAAATATTGTACGCAACACGCCCGAAAAAGGTTTTTTTGGACTCATAGACTTCTAGGACTCGCTTACGCTCGTCCTAGAATTTTGTCCATTCGTCCAAAAAAAACCTATTTTCCGGACTTGTTACGTAAATTACTATTTTCGGCAACCGTCCGGGAAGTGCCCACTTCCCGGACGCTTTTTCTTTGAGAAAGAAGCTTTTCCCGGCCTAGTACGGGAAGTACGTACTTCCCGGACTAGGCCGGAAGAATCACGTCGTTTTGGTCATTGTAAATTAATATGAAAATCATGGTAGGTATATTTTTGATAAATGAAGTTACCATAGCACTGAGGAAACGGCTGACAGTTCATATAAAATTAGTTAACATGTTATATTTTCTGTTCTGTTTGATTTGAATAAGAATCAAAATATATGAAATAGAAATGTGTCGTCTCATTGATTTGTTATTCTACACGGTTGCCGAAAAAATATTGTACGCAACACGCCCGAAAAAGGTTTTTTTGGACTCATAGACTTCTAGGACTCGGCTTACGCTCGTCCTAGAATTTTGTCTATTCGTCCAAAAAAACCCTATTTTCCGGACTTGTTACGTTAATTACTATTTATCCCGAAAATGATTTTTTCCGTATTGTTTAAGAAATTGTTATAAACAAATGCTTTGTTTATAAGGTAATTTAATTTTTTTTATATAACATAATCTTTGATGACAATAATGATTAAAAAAAAAGGTTTCTTGAAAAAAATTTTTTATCGCTTAAAAACACATTTGTTAAATAACAATTTTTTTTACCAATTGTTATAAAAATTAAGGGAATATTTTTTTTTGAAAAATCATTATTCATCTTGGCCTTTGATATTAAAAAAAAATTATATAATAAACAATTTGTTATAAACAAGTGAATTATCCCTTTGTATTTTTTTCTTTTTCTATTTAAAATAACCATGTCTTATTAAAAAAAAAAAAAATTTATATTTATATTGAACTTTGATTTCAATAATCTTGTTTTTAAAGTAATACATGGAAAAAAATACAAGAGATAATCCATTTGTTTATAACAAATTGCTTATAAAAAATAAATGGTTCTTTAATTTTCATAACAAGGGATAAAAAAAATTATTTTTTAATGAATGCGTTTTTAAGGAATAAAATTTATTGTTGTGTTGTTATTTTAACTAATAATTATCATCAAAGTTAATGAATTGAAAAAAATTTTAAATGTTTTCATAAACAAAGCATTTGTTTATAACAATTTTTTCAAAAAGAGAAGATAAAAATTATTAAAAGTCATATTCAAGTAGCTTAACAATTATCGCACTCGCAATGTTGATGTTCGTGCTAACAAAAATGTTAATCAACTAATGAATACCTAATTGTAAAATTGCGATAAAGATTTTTGGACCACTGATTATTGTTCATTGATCTATCCTGCAGGCACCTGAACTTTTTAATTTTCTTATCTTCATATTTAATAAGTTTAAATAATATTTATTCGTTGAAGGTACGAAAGGGGCGAAGCCTACGTAAGCCGGAGTACCCGTTTTAGGACGTATTTTCATCCCTCTGGGGAAATTATAAATATTGGTCCTACAGTTCTGGGAGTTGTGTCTTTTTTCAGGCAATTTCCTCTTCTTTTAAATCTTTTTTCAAATTTTAATAATATCAAATAGTTTTTGAAATATTGGTGAAAAACCAAATCTCCCTTTTTTTCACTTAATCGTTTATAACTATTGCAATTTTTTCGAGCGGCCTTAGCATTCTCCCAAAACTATCTACATGTCATCACGAATCGAATGACACCTCAATCATAATTTTCAGAGAATACGCAAAAATTTTGACCTAAAGAGCACTTGTTGACTAGACTATCACAAGGCGTGAAGAGACAATGGAACATAAAGCATTAAAAAGATTGACATATACCTACCTACATATTTTGGCTTTCATGTAAATTCATGATAATTTTCTGAAAAACATTTTCCTCTACTATGTAGGAGCAATGCCAGATAGTATGTTCATCTTAACAAGGTTCTGAACTGAATTTTGAATTCAAATGAATTATAAAAGTCTAAATAAACTGAACCTGATACGTAAAATTTATACTGACCTGCTCCTCTACAATGGACCATCATTTCTCTATGATAAGAACATAAAATCTGAGCACAATCACAGTATGTGAATTCTGAACTAGAGAAGCTCCTCACCAAATTCATGTTCATCCTTAATTTAGATATTTTCATTGGTCCTAATGTCTTACTTCTCGGACAAAACAATTGAGCTGAAAAACACAATGGGTAGAATTAGAAATGTCATATATACTCCATTCACTTTATAAAGTCTCCCGGTTGGCCATGGTTTAAGTCTATCACGTTTTTGTAACTAAAACAAAGGCAGGTTGGCACTGCAGAAATATCGTCAAGGTCAAAATAATTCGCCGAGACGTTGCCAGTTTCTACTCTCAACATAATCTTCAATCTTAGACAAGATATTGTTACATGTTGAACTTACGTAGTTTCCTATCATTATATTTTATTGAGGTATAAGAATGACTCGGGTTTCGTAGTAGTACTACATTTTGAAACTGGTGTATTTCAAGTTGTGCAACAAGGTATTTAAATGTCTTGAGCAAAGTGGGGAATTCCATAGTTACGTCTGTTCGTTTAGAACTTTTCCTGCCGGGTTATTCAGGTACTTTTATTCTTTTTTCAAATGAACTATCACAAAGTAACGGACTATACCCTAATCATTACTTTTCAATAAAATTCAAACACTTGATTCTTGATTTCCATACAAGGAAATAGCATAATTGAATATTCCCACCAGTTTATATACGTGAAATATTTCTAGTAACAACAGAGGAAACATTTTCTTCTACAGTCGCCAGGACTGTGGAATTATTGAATTCACATATCTTCTCAAATTCACATTGTGAAAATACGTAATTACTACGACTTCTATGTACAGAGGACAACGTTGCGTAGTTATCTGACAGGAAAATTACTATAACCTAACATTTTCAAAATATACATGGTGAAATGTGTCAAATTTTCATGGCCAACCGGGAGACTTTATAAATGTGAATGGAGTATACTTCATTTCTTCCTATTCCCTCCTAAATACCTACATGAGTGGAAAAATCTGATGAGAAACGAAATTAATATATTTGAAACTTGTTCGAACGCATATATTATATCCAGTCATAATATCACAGATTAATCTGTGATAATATCTACATGGTGTTAGGTCATTTGCAACGAAATTAATCGTTTCATTGGAAATAACAAATATTCTTCATGAATTGTTTTTGGTATCCGGGATTTTGACCACTATCAAATTTCCCTTGTCCTCAAAGTGAACAATCATTATTTTGCAGAGTTCATCGCGCCTGCAGGCACCGGACAACCCAGAAGTGGTAGCAACTTTGATGACAAGGTAAATTTCATGAGGTGCATCTTCCATAAATCTAAAAACTTCACTTTTTGGGGCTCTTGTTCCTCGGAACAGAGTGCTTATCAATTTGCCCAAATGTCTGTAATTTTCGAATTTTTGGCTGAAAATGGTCTTAAACGATTTTGTTCAACTCACTGATCAAGAATCCATGGTCCAAATCGATTCTGTCCGGCCGTCCATCCGGCCGTTAACACGATAACTTTCGAACGGAATGAGCTAGATAATTAAAATGTTCAGAGTAGGTTCGAGGGATGAATATCGCAGTTATGTTCTTTATTGGGCAAAATCGGCCTCATAGTATCGGAGTAACGAAAAAAAATTTTTTTTTTACATTACAACTTTTGAATTAAATTTTTTTAAGATGCAATTTTACCATAAGAGTCCAATGATATCATTTTCAACTCTAACAAGCTAATACCTTCGGAGATATGATTTTTCAAAATTTCAATAATACATGGTAGTTCTATGTATTCACTGTCTGTGTTCACTGTTCATAAATGTCATCTTTTATTAGAGTCATGTCAATTCGTAGTTTGAAAACAAGTATCCGATTCTTGAATTTGTGAATATATATACAAGACTGTTTTGAAACCGAAAATAATATTGACTGGTTGCATATTGAATAATTATAAATTCGGGATGTTGTTTCAGAAGATTCAGGATACGACCATTTTAATGATGCAGTTTATGAAGGCAATACTAAAGAAGAACATAATGGAATCATCAAAACAGATTACTGTTCGTTGACCACTGAGTTTAATATTATATTTTACTTCCTTAAGTAGTAAGACATGTTTCTATATACAGTATTTTCATAATTTTGCTAGTTAATATATTTTGAACTATTAAAATAATTTGTTCCATTCCACGGAGTTGAATTATTGCAGATTGCTCACATAATCTTGAAAAATAAATTTAATGACAATTTTTGAAGCATTGTAGATTGCTCTTGTTTTTGGCGCTTCTGTTTAAATGATTATTTTTTAAACATTTTTTTTAAACGACACTTTTTTTAAATTTAATTTCTTTCATGATGCAGTCCTATCATAAGAATCCATTGATATAATTCCCAACTCTGAGAAACCAATACTTTCGGAGATATAATTTGTCTGTTTGAACAAGAGCGCCAAAAAGCTCCTGTCCACAGGGCTTGAACCAATTTTTTTTTTAAATTGGCTTTTTTCGGACGGTAGCCAACATAAGTGAGTTTAAAATATTCACTCATATCTAAGTTTCTCTTCACTTGTATTTTTCAACATGGAATATTTGTTCCAGAATGTTCTTCTAGTATGCAAGTATTATAACAATACTTCCTCCTCGAGGCTTATTGCCCCTTTACTGTGAGACCAGTCTTCAAAATTCTGATATTCTGCTTCGTACTTGACTTTAGATTTTGCAGCTTATAAACTTAAACTCGCTTCATTAGCCGTCTGCCAGTATGGAATGGAAGACCACTACAAGAACTGTTCATTTCAACAGTGTTTACCTACAACGTTTGTGTAGGAGAGAACAGCTTGAGTTATTATACAATCTGAGAAAAGTTCTGACATAATCATGTGTCAAAATCTACAAGTCTTGTTACTTAATAAATTGTTCCTGAGAATGTTTCATGAATATCTATTTGTCCAAGCTGTAATGCAAATTTCGGGAATAATAATTGAAAAATGGAGTTGTATACACTTGCTATAGCTTCTTATTGCATAAAATAATCAACAGTTTCTGAAATATTCATGAAAATTTCCCTTAACAGCAACAATTTTGATCACTTTGACATTTCCGTGCCGCAAAAGTATATTCTAAAACAAGTTGCAGAATAGGCTCCTATTCAAACGCGAATGCGAAATGAGTGTTGGAATTTGTCTTCTGCAACGAGTATTAGACGATATTTTCTCTATTTCAGGCAAGTTTTGTAAAATACTGTTTAAATTTAATGAAAAATTAGGATTCGATATACATCCTAGTGACTTTTTTATTGTATCTTGGCAGTTGGTGTGACTGTTAAGAAAGTTTACAGATTACGGAATTTGAATTTGAATCATGCGTAAGGCATGGAGATCAATTTAAAACAGTTTCCTAATAGCATGAATGATTCAAAATTAGGTAATCTCTAGTGCCTTATTTTTTAATGAAAATAAAACTTTTCCTCTCAACAATTATTTCACTATATCCAGATTCTATTATATTGAAAACTGAGAACAGACTATCACAAAACGAAAAATATAGCTAGAAACAATGCGGGAATGGGTTCATTACAGCACTGTTTTTAGTTCTGTAATGAATTCATTGAGATACTGAAATAGAAAAAAATATTTTTTTCGCACGGTGCGGCAAAGTGTATATTTGGCAACCCAAATGGTTGTGGAAAAGTGCTACTTTGCGCACGCTCGAAGGAAAACATATATATGAATATCACTAGAAATCTAAAGGAGTTTTATTTGATCACGATTATGAAATTTCAATCAAAATGATTCCACGTTAAGTGAATTATATCAGTCATAGAATGTGTCTCTGGTCTAATAATTACTGTTAAAGTTGAAAACGAAGATTTTTGAGTATTGCCAATTCTTCTAGATTTGGTAGTGAGATCCCTAGCATTCTTCTACCAGGCCTCAATTAATTTGTACCAGGACTTAGCCCTGGTTAGTCACCCCTCTAGCTATGGCCCTGTATGCCCAGTTAGCCAAAAATAATAGTTTGAAACCATATTCTAGTTTGAGTTCACTGTGGACTTATTAGGAACACTTCAAAAGTAACTACACTCTTGTCCACTACAGTTTTAGTCGTCTGACATATGTTTCGGAAGCAAAGTTTCCTTCTTCAAAGACGAAGCGTTAGTAAAGCGAGCAAACAATTTCTACAATCTAGTATCGATTGACAATATACCCTTAGTCATAAACCGATCAGTGAGAATGATATAATGAATTGTTAATAGGGGTTAGATCATTATTGAGTAAAATATCTTTTCTCTTATACATTTCGATTCCTTCGGAATTTTCTGAAATTGTGCGGCCAGTTTTTAAAACGTGATCTGGAACAGCAGATTTATCGATGTTATTGTTCCGAATTTGACCTGTACGCTCCTTATACCGTGTGAGAATGTTTCTGGTGGTTTGCCCGATGTAGCACTTGTTACAATCTGAACATTTAATTTATATACCCGATTATAACATGTCCGGAGTTTTATCGAATGTATTTCCTAGAAATTAAGAGAACTTAATAGATGGGTATTTATTTACTGTTTACAGTAAATACCCATCTATTAAATTCATCTTCGAAATGGAAAAAGGCGTCTTCTTGCCGTTCTTAGATATGAAATTATCTATGGATAACTCAAATTTAATCAGTTTGGACATTTTTAGAAAACCTACCAATTCGGATAGTTACATTTCGTCCGATTCGGTAGCTCCCTGGTTTACAGTAAATACCCATCTATTAAATTCATCTTCGAAAGTGAAAAAGGCGTCTTCTTGCCGTTCTTAGATTTGAAATTATCTATGGATAACTCAAATTTAATCAGTTTGGACATTTTTAGAAAACCTACCAATTCAGATAGTTACATTTCGTCCGATTCGGTAGCTCCCTGGTTTACAGTAAATACCCATCTATTAAATTCATCTTCGAAATGGAAAAAGGCGTCTTCTTGCCGTTCTTAGATTTGAAATTATCTATGGATAACTCAAATTTAATCAGTTTGGACATTTTTAGAAAACCTACCAATTCGGATAGTTACATTTCGTCCGATTCGGTAGCTCCCTGACATAAAACAGAGCCAGCTTACATTTCCTCGTCAACCGGTTATTTAATATTCCGCTAAGCAATATAAACTCCAAGAAAGAAAGAAATAGTATATTCTAAAACAAGCTGCAGAATGGGCTCCTATTAAAACACGAATGTGAAATTCGAAAACGAGCGATGAAGGAGCGAGTTTTCGAACGCATGAGTGTGCATGGGAATTGCCTTCCGCAACGAGTATTTTCTCTATTCAGGCAAGTTTTATAATATACTGTTGAAATTTAATGGAAAATTATACATCCTAGTGACTTTTGTTTTGTATCTTGGTAGTTGGTGTGACTGTTACGAAATTTGACAGATTACGGAATTTGAATTTGAAACGTACGTAGGGCATGGAGGTCAGATTTGAAACAGTTTCCTAATAGCATGAATGATTCAAAATAAGCAAGAAGGAAATCTCTAGTACCATATTTTTTAATGAAAATAAAGCTTTTCCTCAACATTCCACTATATCCAGATTATATTGTATTGTCAATTGACGTGTGTTGAAATTTGATAGGATCGAATGTCAGTGCTGACTACCACAAAACGAAAAATATAACTAGAAACAATGCGGGAATGAGTTCATTCCAGCACTGTTTTCAGTGCTGGAATGGTCTCATTACGATACTGAAATAGAGAAAATGATTTTCCAAATTGCCGAAAGAAACAGGTATAGTCATCAACTAGTTCAGAAAATTATAAACAAACATAAAGAAAATAATCTCTTCAATAACATTACCCTAACGAAAGAAATTAAATCGGTAAAAGGTTTTCATGCTTTCACGTTCTATCCGAAAACAAACAACAAACTCCAGAATATGTTTAAAGAGTTTAATATAAAACTGGCTTTCAAAACTTCCACGAAAATTAAACAACTTCTAGGAAATACATTCGATGAAACTCCGGGCATATTAAAATCGGGTATAATTATATGAAATTAAATGTTCTGATTGTAACAAGTGCTACGTCAAGCAAACAACCAGAAATATTCTCACACGGTATGAATAAGAGTATACGGCAAGGGCGTAGCCAGGAATTATTTTCGGGGGGGGGGGGGGGGGGGGGGGTTTGAGGGTGTAAGGGTCACTTTCTGCAGCAAAAATTTTTTTTTAAGAGAAAAAATAACATTTCGGGGGTGGTTTGAACCCCCAAAACCCCCCTCCCTGGCTACGCCCTTGGTATATGGGACACTACCGGAATAACAACATCGATAAATCTGCTGTTGCAAATCACGTTTTCATAACTGGCCACTCAATTTCAGAAAATTCAGTTAAATTGTTGAAAAATTTCAATAAATTGTACTTACGACCACTTGAAGGGATCGAAATGTAGGTATAAGAGAAAAGATATATCACTCAATAATGATCTAGTCCCTATTAACAACTCATTATTCTCACTAATCGGTTTATGACTAAGGGTATAATGTTAACCCATATTTAAGATATTGATAGCATGCTTTAGTAACGCTTTGTCCATGAAGATGGAAATTTTGTTTCTCTATTTCAGTATCGTAATGAGTTCATTCCAGCACTAAAAACAGTGCTGGAATGAACTCATTCCCGCATTATTTCTAGTTATATTTTTCGTTTTGTGTTCTTCTCTTCTTCTTCCGCGGTGCCGTCTCAGGCTGAACTGAGGCCTTCTGGCCCATTGTTCTTCCGCTTGACAGACTCGTGAGACTCATTCCAAAAAACACGCTGACAGGAATGCCGCGAGCTTAAAAGGAGAAGTCCCTCTCACCATAGGAATCGTAGGTGTTGGGTTGCCTAGGTGTATGACCCTCAATTCTTTAAGGTTGTTACAGTCGAACAGAATATGTTCAGCTGTTTCTTCCATGCTCTTGCACCAGCGACACAGAGCGCTATCGGCCAATCCCATCCTATTCAGATGTTTGTTGAACTGGTGACCAGTTAGTAATCCAGTCACCAGGCTCAGTTCTCTTCTTTCGAGTGAAAGAAGTTTCTTTACTTCAGACTTTGACGATGGTTTCTTAATGAGTTTTGTGTTAGTCAGCACTGACATTCGATCCTATCAAATTTCAACACACGTCAATTATTGTCAATATAAGATAATCTGGATAAGGTGAAATAATTGTTGAGAGGAAAGGTTTTATTTTCATAAAAAAATAAGGTACTAGAGATTTCCTTCTTGCAAATTTTGAATCATTCATGATGATATTAGGAACTATTTTAAATCTGATCTCCATGCCCTACGTACGTTTCAATTTCAAATTCCGTAATCTGTCAACTTTCGTAACAGTCACACCAACTACCAAGATACAATACAAAAGTCACTAGGATGTATAATCCGAATTTGTCATTAAATTTCAACAGTATTTTACAAAACTTGCCTGAAATAGAGAAAATATCGTCTAATACTCTTTGCAGAAGGCAATTCCAACACTCATGCGTTCGTCGCTCGTTTTCGAATTTCGCATTCGTGTTTTAATGGAAGCATCGGAGCATATTCTGCAACTAATTTTAGAATATACTATTCCGAAACATATGTCAGACGACAAAAATTGTAGTGGACAAGAGTGTAGTTACTTTTGTAGTTTGAAACCAGTTTCAAAATTGGCAAATTACAATCAATTGGATAGAATGACAGCGCGCTGGTACCAGCGCGCAAAAGGGGCTCCTCTAGATATCATCTGTAAGAAATACTGAAAACTCACTCGCGCCGGCTGGAATTTCTGACTCCCTGCACGACGTGTCCGAGCTGAGATCGAAGTGACCTGAAGCTCTACTTGAATATTTGTAAGATGTCATATCGTCGTAAAATATTTGATTCATTGTGGTCTGGAGAGCATCGATTTCAGCATCATATTTACTAGACCATTTTCGTGAACTTACTTCCTTCTTATTCTTCGTATTATCTTCATACTACAAGTTAAGTTAATGATTTTAATCATTTTAAGTACAGGGTGATTCGCTTATCTTGATTACCCCAATTTTCTCGGAAACGGCAGAATATATTTTAATTCTGTAAACGCCGTTTTGTACAAGTCAATGTTTACTTGAGGTGCGTGTAGAAGTCGACGTAAAAAATAAAGTTGACTGGCGTCGTGGTGCCGTCAATTTTTTTTCCCCCTGGAACAGACCTTTTTCATTATGCCATTCGAAAGATGATTCAATTCTAAATTTTATTTCCAAACACCATTTTTTCCATTTTAAACCGTTAGTGATCTACAGGGTGTTTTATGTTAATTCTATTCCATTTTTGCCTGTATGTTCTCAGGAACATCGCATTATTATTTTGCCCAAATGTCTGTAATTTTCGATTTTTTTGCCGAAAATGGCCTCAAACGATTGGGTTAGACTCCCCGATGAAGAATTCGAGGTCAAATTTGATTCTGTCCGGCCGGCCGTCGCCACGATAACTTGTGAAAGGAAAGAGCTAGCTGAAATTTTCAGGGCAGGTGGCGAATTCCAATACGACGGACAAGTTCTTTAATGGGCATAATCAGCCCAATGGTTTCTGAGTAATAATTTTGTTTTCTACCAATACAAATCCAATCGAATTGAAACTTGGTGATTAGTTGTAGAATACAAACCTTAGGAGGTCTGTAAAATTTGCCATTTTCGGCAAAAAATTCGAAAATTACAGACATTTGGCCAAATTGATAAGCACTCTGTTCCCCAGAACATACGCGCAAAAATGGAATAGAATTAATATAAGATACCCTGTAGATCGCTAACGGTTCTAAATGGGAAAAAATGGTATTTAGAAATAAAATTTAGAATTGAATCATTTTTCGAATAGCATAATAAAAAAGGTATGTTCCTGGGAAAAAAAATCGACGACGCTGCGACGCCAGCCATCTTTATTTTTTACGCTGACTTCTACACGCATCTTAAGTCAACATTGACTTGTACAGAACGGCGTTTACAGAATTAAAATATATTTGGCCGTTTCCGAGAATATTCAGGTGACCAAGATAAGTGAATCACCCTGTACCTATACATGATAATTGATATTATTAACTCATTTAGTTTCTTGGGTTGATCTTCCATATTAAAAATGGACCAAGTACCAGAATATTCTGATTATAATATAATGATTATACAGGGTGTCCCGGGAAGAATACGACAAAAGGATACCATGAATTAATGTCATCACATTGGACTCGTATCAAGATGATATTATTTACAGTGCTAGTGTATTCATAAGCATTACTACCTACTACCTCCATCAATTTCTCCATTTATCAAAATTTATTGATGCAAATTGATGAAAATTTCAAAAAATATTCTTTGACTGTTACTTTATCATTTAGTTATTGTAGAAATAACTATACAGGGTGAGTCTTTGACCACTGCATTAATTTTAACCAAAGATTCCTCTCATCAAATGAAACACTTTTTTCATTTAACATTTTTCCAAATTCAGCTCAGGTAAAAAGATACAGGCTGTTGAAATTTTGAAAAAAAATCAGTTTTTATTTTGTAGCTTCGACATCCTTTTTTCGAATAAAATGAATGTTGGCGTAAAGTTTCCTATAACTATGATACATATTTTCCAAATATTAGTTATTTTCTACTTCTACTGATTTTCTAGTTATGGACTCGTGGATTCATAAAACTAAACGAAATTAGCATAAAGAAAACATATAAAGTTTTTCTTGAGTCATTTCAAGAATATTCCATCGTTTTAGAATATTATATTATTCTTCATCATTTCTCCTTAAACGCACCGTTTTCGAGATATTCTTCATTGAAGGTTTTAAATTGGAAAACTCCAGAAATTTCACTACTTTCATGGATCCGTCCCTGAGCGTTGGAATCCCGAATCAAGCTGTAAACCACGGTACCATGCCTTATTCTCGTCCGCCAACAATGTCATAGATAATTTATATGCGGGAGTGTATTAGCACATTGTGAAATCTTTAAACGCTTGTAACTTTTTACCTGAGCCGAATCAGGAAAAATGGTAAATGAAAAAAGTGTTTCATTTGATGAGAGGAATCTTTCGTTAAAATTAATGCAGTGGTCAAAGACTCACCCTGTATATAAACTGAGTCGTCAAAAAACTAAAGACAAATTCAAATGGCATACCAGGAAAGATGTTATGAATTTGCTAACTATAAGAGAAAACTATTAGCCTTTCTTTGTATGATTGATGAATTAAAACATTGAAGACTGAAGCTTTATTTCATATTCCTCAAAATTTTTTGATGATTATTTAAAAAATTTTCTTTGAATGTTACTCCATCATTTAGTTATTGTAGAAATAAATACAGGGTGTCTCGGGAACAATGCGATAAAAGGATACCATGAATTAATGTCATCAGGTTGGATTCGTATCAAGAGGTTTTAATCGCCTGAGTGCCTTCGTTTGGGATATACTGGGTGATGTTCATCTTATGAGTAAAATTTCACAGTTCAATGACTCTTGAACTGATCGACCGAATGATTTCAAATTTTGAAGTTTTGTCACCCTTTACTATCGCCTTTCTTCAATATTTTTGAAATCGAATAAATCAGATCCGAACTGGGAAAATTTTAGACTTCTCCTATTTTCGTGAATATTGGATCATCCTGTGCGTGGATGATTTTTTTCGTTTTTGTAACCACAAAAAATTAATTCATAATACAAATTTAAAATTTATGCTTGGCAGCGTTATACAGGGTGATCAATAAACATTACCTTATGAGTGAAACTTTATAGTTCAATAAATTTTGTACTTATCGGTAGAATTATTTCGAATTTTGCAGTTTTGTCATCCTTTACTGCCTTCCTTGAAATTTTCCTCAAATGGAGAAAACAAATAATTGTTTTGAAATTTTTCACAGTCCATAGGTCAAAAATTACAATCAATCAAACAATCAATTGATTATTAAATCACAACCAAATACGATAGAAAAAGCTATGAAACAACTATATCAACGTGCTCAAAAATGTATTGAAATGGAGGGATACCATTTTGAATAATTCCTGAACTGAAAATTTTTCCATTAAATTTTTTTTTGAGTTCGAATATTTTCAACTCATTTGTTGTTTTTTGTTCAATTCATTATCCAGTTTGTCGATTGAAAGTTTTATCAAATAAATTCGTTTCATTTATGAACACTTTTTTCATGATTTGATATCTTAATCTGTACTCTCTACTTAAACACGAGTAGGTATTCTTTTTCAGTCATTAAAATTATAATGTTCACGCACAGGCTGATCCGATCACCGGAAATATAGGAAGCCTAAAATTTTGCAAGTCCGGTTTTGTTTTTTCCTTGATTTTTTGTGGAACAGTATACAGGGTGAGTCTTTGACCACTGCATTAATTTTAACCAAAGATTCCTCTCATCAAATGACACACTTTTTTCATTTACAATTTTTCCAGATTCGGCTCAGGTAAAAAGTTACAAGCGTTTAAAGATTTCACAATGTGCTAATACACTCCCGCATATAAATTATCTATGACATTGTTGGCGGACGAGAATAAGGCATGGTAACGTGGTTTACAGCTTGATTCGGGATTCCAACGCTCAGGGACGGATCCATAAAAGTAGTGAAATTTCTGGAGTTTTCCATTTTAAAACATTCAATGAAGAATATCTCGAAAAGGGTGCGTTTAAGGAGAAATGATGAAGAATAATATAATGTTCTAAAACGATGGAATATTCTTGAAATGACTCAAGAAAAACTTTTTATGCTTTCTTTATGCTAATTTCGTTTAGTTTTATGAATCTACGAGTCCATAACTAGAAAACCAGTAGAAGTAGAAAATAACTAATATTTGGAAAATATGTATCATAGACCATAGTTATAGGAATCTTTACGCCAACATTTATTTTATTCGAAAAAAGGATGTCAAAGCTACAAAATAAAAACTGATTTTTTTTCAAAATTTCAACAGCCTGTAACTTTTTACCTGAGCCGAATCTGGAAAAATGGTAAATGAAAAAAGTGTTTCATTTGATGAGAGGAATCTTTGGTTAAAATTAATGCAGTGGTCAAAGACTCACCCTGTATATTGCTCATTGAACAACCATCTCCAGAGTGAGCTGCGTTTAAAGCAGTCTTATTTGATTTTTATGTCTGTTCTTCATATCATGGATTTGAAAATTTCTAAAAAGCACTGATCTGAAATCAGCTTTTGCGCGCATTATCTTCTGTCTATTCAAGCCTCACATACCTCCACGAAATACTGCATGAACCTTCAAGTCGTCTTTTTTCAAGCTAGTACTAGATTCAAATTCCATTGGATCTGTATTATTGGAAATATCGGGAAAATAAATTGTGGCTTGAATTGTGCGAGATTTCAGTGGAATCTGACAGATAGTTTCTGAAATATCAAACTTTTCTAAAAAAATGGTGTTCTATGTAGGCTCTGTTACTGTATTCTTCTGATCAGTGCTTTTGATATATTATTCAATAAACCTGAAAACTTACATCATCTAGTCGCTTTATATGAGGGCCCCAAGCAAATGAATCTCTACCGCATGATGTACATCTCTTTGTCTCTTCGTTCAGAAAAATTATAACTTTGGAATGAAAATCGACTTTTTGATGTTCTCTCAATAGATCGTAGGTATTTTCCCTGAAATGTGTTGTTCGGAATCGCAAAAGTCCACAATAAGCATAGTCTGGAAGGGTACGATCTGAAATTTGAAAGATTTTGTCAACTATATAGACACAAATAGGCAGAATCTGTATATTAGAGAAATATACCTAGCTACATATCATGATAAATAAAACCCTAATGCAGTTTTTGTACATACGCGTCTTTTTTCATAACATGAAAATCATCAGCAATATCATATTTACAGTAAAACGATTATTATATTCTCGTATACATTATTTTTGCGCGCGTGTTCCGCAAGGAACAGGGTGGTATCATTTCGTCACAATGTCTGTATTTTTCGAATTTTTTTTCGAAAATGGTCTCAAACGATTGGGTTCGACTCCCTGATGAAGAATTCGGCTGGTTTTCCTGTCACGCTGACGGTCGGCGCTGACGGTCAGCGCTGATCGGTCAGCTCGGATCCTTTTAGTATCAAGCTGATCACATAGAGAAATAGAAGGATGCTATTGTCTCTGGCTCACTGAATGTGGAGGCTTGTCGGTGCCAGCTAGTCAGCGGCGCCGACGCGCCGGCGCGTACGTGCGCGTATATAGCTCAGCGCTGACGGCCGTCAGCGCTGCGTGACTCGAAAACGCTACCTATAGCTACATACATATTGACCCATCAGCGCCGACCGTCAGCGTGACAGGAAAACCAGCCTTCGAGGTCAAATTCAATTATGTCCGTCCGGTCCGGCCGGCCGGCCGTTAGCACGATAACTCTCGAACGGAACGACTTAGAGCGTTGAAATTTGCAGGGTAGTTTTGTAGCGTAAATATCTCGGACAAGTTCGTTAACGGGCGAAATCCACCGAGCGGTTTCGGAGTTAAGGCCGTTTTTAGTCAAAACGTTTTTTATGAATATTTCCGGAACCGATCACTCGATCTTTCTGAAATTTGGCATCAAATTGTAGAATCATGACCTTCATATGCCTGCGAAGTTTTGTTATGACCGGACGGCCCTAAAGTGGCAAAAAAAATTTCAAAAAATTTAAAATTTTGTTTTCACGATAACTCGAAAAATACTGATCTGATTAAATTGAAACTCAGTAGTTAGATGCAAAAGAACAATGCAAACACTTTTGCAAAATTTCGTGAAGATCACGTGACATGAAAAAAAATCAAAAAATTACTACTATTTTGCGGAATATTTTGCTTAAAATGCCGAAACCTATTTTTTTGAGGTTCATGCTGCCTTTTCCGGGCATTTTTCGTTGTGCGCATGCGCAGATGAGAAGTCATTTAACTGCCGTCAGAGAGGATTGGGGTTTTGGGGTGGCGGATGCTATTCCTCCATAGAATCCAGATCCCTGATGAGGGTCTGCGCATGCGTAGATTGAAGATGCGATATCTCCCGAACCACTAGTGTTGGAGAATCGGAGTTTTTTGTAAGGTGTGTTATTTTGAGAGGACTTTTAGCCGCGAGTAGATTGCGCATGCGCAGAAGAGAAGGGACTGTTTTTTAATTGGATGGGTTATGTTGGGAGTGCTGAGTCGATGTTGTGAGGTTTTAAAAGAATATTCATAGCAATTCAGTTCAAGGACAAGTCAGTTTGGGGGATGTAGCGTTGTTTCCGAGTTAAAGTGTTCGTACCGTGGCCCTGGGGCTAATTTTGAAATTGATGTTACCCCTTACAGGCATTTTTCGTTACGCGCATGAGCAGACCATCAGTGATTTAACTGGTGGTGTTTTCGTCAGAGAAGATTGGGGTTTTGGGGTGGGGGATGCTATTCCTCCATAGAATCCCCTGTTGAGGGTCTGCGCATGCGTGGATTAAAGATGTGATATCTCCTGAACCACTAGTGTTGGAGAATCGGAGTTTTTTGTAAGGTGTGTTATTTTGAGAGGACTTTTAGCCGCGAGTAGATTGCGCATGCGCAGAAGAGAAGGGACTGTTTTTTAATTGGATGGGTTATGTTGGGAGTGCTGAGTCGATATTTTGAGGTTTTAAAAGAATATTCATAGCAATTCAGTTCAAGGACAAGTCAGTTTCGGGGATGTAGCGTTGTTTCCGAGTTAAAGTGTTCGTACCGTGGCCCTGGGGCTAATTTTGAAATTGATGTTACCCCTTACAGGCATTTTTCGTTACGCGCATGAGCAGACCATCAGTGATTTAACTGGTGGTGTTTTCGTCAGAGAAGATTGGGGATTTGGGGTGGTGGATGCTATTCCTCCATAGAATCCCCTGTTGAGGGTCTGCGCATGCGTGGATTAAAGATGTGATATCTCCTGAACCACTAGTGTTGGAGAATCGGAGTTTTTTGTGAGGTGTGTAATTTTGGGAGGACTTGCAGCCACGAGTATATTGCGCATGCGCAGAAGAGAAGTGACTGTTTTTGGGTTGTATGGGTTATGTTGGGAGTGCTGAGCCGATATTGTGAGGTTTCAAAAGAATATTCATGGCAATTCAGTGCAAGGACAAGTCAGTTTGGGGGATGTAGCGTTGTTTTCGAGTTAAAGTGTCCGAACCGTGGCCCTGAGGCTAATTTCGAAATTGATGTTACCCCTTACGGGCATTTTTCGTTATGCGCATGAGCAGACCATCAGTGATTCAACTGCTGGTGCCTTCGTCAGAGAGGATTGGGATTTTGGGGTGGCGGATGCTATTCCTCTATAGAATCCCCTGGTGAGGGTCTGCGCATGCGTGGATTCAAGAAGCGATATCTCCTGAACCACTAGTGTTGGAGAATTGGAGTTTTTTGTGAGGTGTGTAATTTTGGGAGGACTTGCAGCCACGAGTATATTGCGCATGCGCCGACGAGAAGTGAATGGTTTTGGGTTGTTTGGGTTATGTTGGGAGTAATGAGCCGATATTGTGAGGTTTTAAAAGATTATTCATGTCAATTCAGTGCACGGACACAAGTCAGTTTGGGGGAAATAGCGTTGTTTCCGAGTTGAAATGTCTGTATGGTAGCCTTGAGGCGAATTTATAAATAACTATATTCGGTAGATCTATATTAAAATACGTTCGGATTTGGAGAAGAGGCAATTGCTTTTCTAACGGAGGTCACACAACCGCAATTTTTTTTGATCTACGGTAAAACTAACAGCCAAACTGTATTGATAGCTATATTTGTTGAAGGAACTTGAAAAAAAAAAAAAGCACAGTACTCTTTGGCGCCCGTGTTCACAGTGGCTAATTTGAATTGAATGATGAGTACTTCAACCTCAGTGGATAGAGCGAGCCGAAGATCTACCCTAAGGATAGTGGACACCATTCACTGTCGGTTCAAAAATTAACAGTGCTGTATCTAAGCTGCCATCATGATATAGTAACAGAGTTGGAAAAGAACACAACTGACCCTCCTTAGTCGCACAAGCTCCTAGAAGATTTGGGAGGGTCTTTATAATCCTAATCATGTTTATAGCACGCGCGCAAAAGCAGAGTGACTTAACAATGAAAGAAAAAGTGTAAAAAGTCAATCTGCTTTGGCGCGCGTGCTATAAACATGATTAGGATTATACTGACCCTCCCAAATCTTCTAGGAGCTTGTGCAACTAAGGAGGGTCAGTTGTGTTCTTTTCCAACTTTGTTGCTCTATCCTGATGGCAGCTCAGATACAGCACTGTTAATTTTTGAACCGACAGTGAATGGTGTCCACTATCCTTTGGGTAGATCTTCGGCTCGCTCTATCAACTGAGCTTGAAGTACTCATCATTCAATTCAAATTAGCCACCGTGAACACGCACGCCAAAGAGTACTGACTTCACGTCAGTGATTTTTTTTTTCATCGTCCTCTATGAAAAGTGACATTTTACGTACTAATTTGCGGCCGTAAAATGGACTATTAATGAAGGCAAATACTTTGTGGACGAGAAAGTACATCCGCCTCGGATAGCAAATTGCAGACTCGACTATAATAGACAGTTTTTCATCCTTGGTACATAAATAACTATTTTCGTCCTCCTCTATGAAAAGTGACACATTACGGGTGCTAATTTGCGGCTGTAAAATCGACTTTTGTAGGCAAGTACTTTGCGGACGAAAAAGTATTTTTTTGATACGGTTCAATACAAACATAAGTGTATGTGAGAATAACTGTCATTTGCTATTGTGAAATTATTTAAGAGGTTCAAAAATCATGAAAGTATGTATAGGTCGACGAAAAAATGTAATTTCTCCTCGGCTTCGCCACGCATAGCAATTTGCAGGCACGATTACTCGTAGGAACGAATTGTGTACAGGGTGATCCTAAATTGGAGTTACAAATGAAAAGGGGCGATTACTTGGATGGTATTGGTAATACAAATCTTATGAACATGAGTCTGCAAACACTTCCTTCTCAAGGTACATGTTGGGTTTCACGAAGAATCGATTAGCTTAATTATATAATGAATTCAATGGTTGTATCAAAAAGTGGAAAAGCCCTGTGGACAAGAGCTATGGCGCTCTTGGGATCACATTCAGCATATTGGGTTGCTCTTCGTGTTGAAACAGCAAAATCAACAGAATAATCAACAAGAACAGCAACCCAATATGCTGAATGTGATCCCTTATGTTCGTAGCCTTTCTGAAAAAATCAGAAGAATCGGTTCTAAGTTCAATATAAGAACCGTCTTCAAAACACAAAATGATCTCAGGTCTTTATTAACGAAGACAAAATCCATTAATAAAAACAAAAATCAAAAAACTGTGTAGGTATATAATATTCAGTTTTCAGAGTTTGGGAGAAAAAACCCAGAAAGAAACCATTCAATGATGAATATACCTCCCACAGTATCCTTTAATGATTACTTATCTTCAATGATGTTCATTCTGTTGCCGCAAGAGGGAGCCAGGTAATGCAAGGCAGTCTACCTATATGACTGTACTATGTAAATATGCAAAATCTAAATGTTTACTCACTTATCTAACTCATTATTTTGCACATCTCTTTATGAGTTTCAGATTCAGGTGAATTTTTTTTTTCAGTATTTGCAGTGCAAAATCAGGTCATGCAAAAAATTTACAAAATAACGTTCAGTAAAGAGTATGGCCTCCTCTCCTAGAATATCAACCACAGCCTGACAACTCCTCTGCATACTTTCGATCAGATTGTTCAACTAGTCTTGATCAATTTCTCTCCAGTGCTGAGGTAAAAGCCGTCTGAGTTCTTGAAGTGTAAGTGCAGGTGGTTGATGAGAATCCAAAGCTCTTAGTAGCTGATCCCAAGCGTGTTCAATGGGATTGAGGTCTGGTGACCGGGGGGTAGGGCCAAATGTGGAATATCATGAATTTCCTAGCTCCATCGTCAATTCTCGCACGATGGGCTGGCCAAAAATAAGAAATTTGGCCCAATAGCAGCTTTAAACAAAGGAATATTATTGTCAATGATTTGCTCTATGTAAATCTGTGCATTCATGGTAGCATCAAGCACCAACAATTCTGTACTTCCATTGAAACAGATGCCTCCCCAAACAGTTACTGTACCTACCACCTCTGATCGGATGAACTTCCTGAACCGATCTGCAATTTCTGGGTACTAGAGGATGGGTCCATACCCGATCCCGCTGACTGTTCGAAAACTGTCCATATCTCGACTCATCTGTGAATATGTAACGTTCCTTTTCGATCCAGGGAGAGGTTTGTTTATGTTTTGCTTGCGATAAATTTGTCGATTGTATTGACATTGAATTTGAGGTTGAGTCTCGGCAGTGCCAATCGACGTATAAGGAATTGTGTTCAGAGAACCGGATGGATTGGCAATATTGTTTCGTTTTGACGTTCTGAAATTTTGTCAGAGTTAGCGTCGGTGAGATAAGATTTGGTGGAAGTTCGGCGGAGGAATCATTTGGTTATACGCATTTTCGGAACTTTGTAAGAATTATTGGAATCTTCTTAGTTGGATATGGTTTCAAAAATAGAATTAAGTTAGTGAGGGTTATATTGGTTTGATTTGGATAACAGGTAACCTTCACTTATCTCGAAAGAGGATTTAAAGACCTTTTGCAAATACAAGTTGACCACGTGAAGATTCTTGGCGACTTTGACAGAACATTGCTGTGTGCTTGAAGAATTATTTGGTGAAGGCACGGCCAGATTTAGTTTTGAAGCAAACTTATACAAGATAACCCCGACTATCAGGGGTTTTTATGTTAGGAAGAGTAGAACTGAGGCATTGGATTTTATACAAGGTGGTCAATAAGTAACGCTGTGAGACAGCCAACGCAGGGTTGCAGATCCTGAGTATATACAAGGTGGTCAGTAAATAACGCTGTGGGACATCCAATCCAGGGTTGCAGATTACGAGCACAGAGGGAAAGAGGACAGTATTGTGAGACCATTGACGTAATACTACGTTCAGGAATAGGCATAGAGGAGGATACCAGGATACCTGGGAGCATTGATGGAATAGGAATAGCCAGCACGCAAGTTATTGGAAATAAATCTCGAAATATATCTTATACCTGCTATATACGACCTGAACATAATATCATCAAATTATAAAAATATTTTATTGTTGTAAAGCGGAAATTGGTGAGAGATTTGTGTTAATCGTATTTGATCATAGATAAAAACGTGGATGCACCTGAGCTCAAGCGGCGCGTATTCAAATCAAGGCAGAATATCTACGTACAATTTCCGCCGCACCGTATTCAGGGTTTCTCAGTGGTTTTTTTTGTCGAATCTAAATATATGGGTTGTAAGCTGCTGGAATAAATTGTTTGTCTTCAGCGTGAATATTCTTTTGGTAAATTTAGGAATTATTACAATACTCTGGGATATCTGGGGGAATTAAATTCGCCTGGCGCCCATTTACTAGGTTCCCTTTTGGAATCCACTCCCATCTCCACTGGAGCTAGACCGCGGATTCCCGAGTTCTAGTAGCTCCGAATTCAACTGCTGCGACTTGGGAACCGTCGTAGAGGTTATAAATAATACAGATCTTTCCAATTTATATGCTCATTGGGCCATTCCAATCGCAGTCGCATATGATTTTGAATTAGTGGAATACTTCTCAAAAGTCGTCGGAATTGTAGATTAACGTCTCAAAGTTTTGGACGAACTGTTTGACTCGAAACCAAAACACCAGTATCGTTCAAAGCACGCTGTTGCATGATTCGACAGGTACTCAAAGGCTCTCTACGGGTAGTCAGAAACCAATCTTGTGCATGAGCGGTATATCTTGGGCGTCCAGTTCTCGGCCTTTCGATCACGTTTCCAGTTTCTCGATATCGAAGGACGAGCCGGGAAACTACGCTTTCGATAACTTGAAAGAAATTCGCAATATATCTCTGATTACGTGCTGCCTCGATAATACCAATAGTCCTATTGGCTTCATCAGCACCAACTTTACATCTAGACATTATTGAAAAACAAATTTTCAGAAACGCAAACTACAATTCAACAAGGAGCAAAAAAATCATTCAGATATAGGGTTTTCCAATAAGAGGTGTTATTTTGATATTCAAAGAAAAATGCCATTTTTCTATATAAATGATCGGATGTTTATTTCAGTATAAATAAGAAGGTATGCCGTTAATAGTGGGAAATAACATCAGGCAAATGACCACGCTTACAGGACCATATCTTTTTAATGAAATTTTCCATAACCAAATCGCAAAGTGGCTGCCCTATGTCCTCGAAACCGATAGCCTCACGAATTCCATCTTTGAAGTCTTGAATCGACGCTGGGCTATTGGCGTAGACCTTCTCTTCCACGTGGCCCCAAAGGAAGAAGTCGCAAGGTGTTAAATCACAAGATCTCGGTGGCCAATTGTGATCACCTCTTCGAGAGATAACACGGTCGTGAAACTTTTCCCGCAAAAGATCAATGGTTTCGTTGCTTGGGTTGCACGAAGCCACCGAGGTGGAAATGGGCCTCATCACCCAAGATGATTTTTCGATGGAATTCCAGATCATTTCCATGCATTTCAACGACCCAATCAGCAAAGACACGACGTTATTGATGATCGGCCGGCTTGAGTTCTTGTGTTAACTGTATTTTATAAGCCTTAAGACTCAAATCTTTATGCAAAATACGGTGTAATGACGTTTGTGGAACGCCTAATTCCAAAGAACGACGAGGAATGGACAAACCTGGGTTTTCTTCAACACTTTTGGCTACAGCAGCAATATTCTCGGATGTTCTTGAGCGACGTGCACGGGTTTTATTCTTCACATAACTAACTTGTCCCAACAGCTCGAATTTTTCCACTAATTTCTTTATTGCGGTCCGACAAGGTGCTTCACGACGACCCAAAAATGCTCGAGTTTTACGAACCGACTCTGCCAAATTTTCACCATTTTTATAGTGAAATTTAGTAATTTCAATGCCCTCTTGAAGCGTGTATCGTTCCATTTTTATAAATGGCGTAGTTTCTACTTGTCAAATGTCAAAAAATGACAGCTTCAAAAGTGACATCTACCGAAATAGCGGGCTATTCAAAATAACACCTCTTATTGAAAAACCCTTTATAAGAGAGTAAACATAATTTCTCATAATTGAACATTTGGTGGACAAAGATCGGCAACTTTTGAAACGGTCACAAAATTTCTGAACTTCCTTAACTTTTGTGGAGCAGTATATTTGTCGTATTTGTCATGTAATCAATTGATGAATCACTCTTATATTCGTATCTTCACCTGAGATATAAATGCCCTGGCATTTGCATTCCAAAACGTCAGAATGGATAGGATCTATAATTTTTTCTCTAGACACCGTGTAAAGAACCCCTTCTGAGAAGTCGCCTTGACCACAACAAAGTATGCCGGCTTCGTAGAATGATTTCACAGCTGAAATATCACAAATTAATTAATATAAGAATGAGATACCGCACACGAAATGTTTTTGCGGGCATGTTATATGGGAACGTTGTGGCTATCATTTGCCGGCTGGCCATTGCCGTGATAACTTTCGAAGGGAAAGAGAATTATGTGAATATCAGAATTGTAACAACACCTCCTTGGCTGAGATGTTAGCGATGTTACATATTTCCAAAGATACGATCGTATTAAAACCTAGTACTCGGTTGAAAAATTCTCAAAAATCACTGATGTGAAGTCGGGGGCTTTTGCGCGCATGTTCTAACGTTTATCCACGCCTCAGGCACCCTCACGAAATACTGCCATCATTTTAGAGTTAAAACAGGAAAAAATTCAAATCTTCAAATAAATAAAATAGTGAACTTACTCAGCGCGGATTCGAACCCGAATTTACTGCGCGACAAACAAGAATGATACCATCTCGGACATCGAGGTGTTGTTGCAATTCTAAGATTTACATAATTTGAAATTTCAGAAAAAGTAGATCAATTCGAAATTTTATTTCCACAGAGCCGATCGAGTACGATTTTAAAATGGCGGATGGAAGGTTTGGGTAGAATTTACGCATCGTCATTCTACAACTAATTTCCAAGTTTCAGTTCGATCGAAAATGTATTTTTTGAGTTATTGAGGAAACAATAGCTTAGTTCGAAGTTTTATTTTCGCAATAATTGCGAAAATACAAAGCCGATCATGCTGAATTCCAGCATTCGATTGCAAAATGGCGGCTTGAAGGTTTATGCGGAATTTCAGCGGAATCAGACCGATACTCAACAACATAGATCTGGTCATGTTCAAATTTGGAAATTGGCTATAAAATTAAGGTCTTATATGATCCTCACAAAATTTCGTATTCGTATTCGTATTTCGAGTATTTGTGTTCGCATTTTACAACTAATTACCAAGTTTCAATTCGATGGGATCTGTATTTTTGAGTTATTGAAAAAACAAAATTTCCTCTCCGAAACCGTTTGGCCGATTATGCCCATACGTTTAAGTATGGGCATTTACAGAGATAAGTGCAAAATTATAGCACGCTGTTCCCTAAAACATGCGCGCATAATCAATAAAGTATAGTAAATAATAATAAATATTAAATAATCATTAAAGGATACTGTGGGAGGTACATTCATTATTGAAAGGTTATTTTCTGGGTTTTCTCTCCCAAACTCTGAAAAATATCTATAAAATAAAAATCAATTATTTTGTGACTATATATATATATTCGTATGAACAATTAATCAACACATTGATCAATTCACAATTCACTAAATTAAATATCAAATATTTGGATCACAGCCGCAAGTTACACTGTCGTAGCCATTCTGCTGCATTCGGTGTGAGGTCATGTAGCTCTTGTAGTGTGCCACTGAAGGAGGAAACGGGACATTCCAGGACCAGGTGGGTGATTGTTTGTTCATCGGCGCCGCAGTTGTCGCATCGTGGGCTGTCGGCAGCTCCCCACTGGGTAAGGCTTTTGTGACTAATGATGCTTTACAAATAACAACGAACAACATCAACGAAGAAACAACTATATCGTAACGTTTCGGAGTCTATATCAGACTCCTTCTTCAGACGCTTTATGAAAATCGTTAGAATCATTTTGTTGACAATTCTTGAATTTCACAAAATAACCATCAACAAAATGATTCTAACGATTTTCATAAAGCGTCTGAAGAAGGAGTCTGATATAGACTCCGAAACGTTACGATATAGTTGTTTCTTCGTTGATGTTGTTCGTTGTTATTTGTAAAGCAACATTAGTCACAAAATAATTGATTTTTATTTTATAGATATTTTTCAGAGTTTGGGAGAGAAAACCCAGAAAATAACCTTTCAATAATAAATATTAACCCAGGAAAGTCAGTGCTAAAATGGGGTCTAGCCCCTAAAAATTGCACCAGAGCTGGAAATCGTTCAAGCCGCTTTCGGAGGGCCTAAATAACGGAAATTTTCGCACTTTTTTCATATTTTCGCTTATAACTCGAGAAATATGTATCCTACAGAAAATTTTATCTCTTTCCTTTTTGAAGAACATTACATTTAGCGTCTAATGGCGTTAGAACCATTGAATTTTCGGTTTAGGAGTTCGCCCGTCATAGATGAGCATTTTTCACAAACTTAGCTCAAAAGTTGACAAAACTCAACTTCTAATGCTTTTAGGTTGAACAAGCTCTGTGGACAGGAGCTTTCTGGCGCTCTAGTTCAAACAGACAAATTATATCTCCTAAAGTATTGGTTTCTCAGAGTTGAGAATTATATCAATGTATTCTTATGATAGAACTGCATCATAAGGAAAATTCGATTCAAATAATAGTTGAGAGTGAGAACTGCACCATGGAAGAAATCAAATTAAAATAGCTGAAATGAATTTGACTCTCTCTTATAGAACAGGTTGACATGTACGAGTATGAACACAGATGTAATTCATGACTCCCAAAAGGGGTTAGAAGTATTTCCAGCTCTGGAGCAATTTTAGAGGATATAGAACACTAATTTGCCAGGGCTTTATAGGCGTACCTGTTGTTAGGCAGTTGTAATAATCCAATGGTAGAACAAGTTCAAGTAATTTTCGTGGAAAAGTATCGCCTAGTATTGAACAAGATTTCAAAATCATTTGCTCTGGATACGTTAACGTCTCAAACAGTTGAGTTATTCGAAGATTAGAAGTCAATTCTTCTGGCACACTGTTCATTCTCAACGGTTCATTCAAAGTGCAAACTTTTATCTTGTTGGTTTTCAGAACTATCTGGTAAAGTTTTTCTCTCATGTAATAAAACTTCTCATTCTAAAAAAGGATTTATTACCTCAGTAATTTCAAAACTCGTTTTCACATGATCATGCAAACTCTGTCAACCGTAGTAAATATTAATATTATTAACATAGAAATATGGATCATGCGGATTAATATATATATGTGGAAAGGTTTCATAGCCTCGGGTTGAGGTCGCATCGCACAGGTAGGTATGCTTCCTCCGTGCCGATGCCATAGTACCTCCGAAATGGAGGTCCTAGAGCTGAAGGCACAATTGGTTGCTCGCTCCTGGTGTGGTGTCACCTATTTTCACTTATATTTCCATCTCTTCCTTGCTTTCTTGGTTGCCCTGTCCTCAAGAAGCCAACTAGCAGAAACACGTGTAGGCAGGTACCAGCAGAATGATTTTTCTCTGCTTCTTTTGTGGAATTACCCGTTAAACCTTTCCACAAATATTATTAACTATACGGCAATTTATTATATTAATAAATTGCCTCTATTTCGTACAAGGTACAATATAAATGAGGACGCGAAGTTTAGCTTTGGCTTCTCATACTTAGCGGTACATAGAAAAGGGGGGAAGGCCCTGTGGCAGGAGCTTTGGCGCTCTTGTTCAATTTTTGATAAACCACATCTCCGAAAGTATTGGCTTCTCAGAGTTGGGAATGATATATCAATGGATTCTTATAATATAACTGCACTATGAAAGAAATTAAATTCAAATAATAGTTCATTTATCAAGAATAAATGAGCAATCTGCAATTATTTAACCTCCTGGAATGGGTTGCTGCAACTTACACTCGGTGCATAGTTTTCACAACTCGAAATAACTAAGGAGAGTATCATCGAAATGTCTAGAGCAAGGCTGAAGACAATCATAGCAGATTATCCATTTATTCCCGATATTTGAATAGGTATAGGCTGACGAAAACATTATTTTAATAGTTCAAAATATATTAATAAAATACAATCCTCTTTTCATAATTTAATAGTTCATACCACTAACACACATTCTATATTATAAACCTTAACTCAAGAAACAATATTTGATACACAAATGTAGATCAATATTTCAGCATTTTTTGTTTACTCAAAACAGGTCGTCGTCTGGTTTCTGTTGTATACTTTACGAACGCACGATATATAACATTATGTGAACAATGAACTCAGCAAATTTTAATCTAACTTTATTTGGTATGTCCTTTATTTTTGATGGAATTTGGCAGTTTTTGATCTATCGGTAAAAAGTTCTTGTGTTCTCTTTCAAACTCTTATTTCATTCCCCAGGTAGTTTCTATTTCGTGTGTTATGACTATGTATACAGCGTGATTCCAAATTTGACATGAACCTTGAAGGAGGTGTTAGTATATGGATCATTTGCTGTCGTTTGACCCGTAATTATTGATAACCGAAAATCAACATTTCGGAGATATTTGAGTTCTTGTGTTATTTAAATGATTTATCACCTTAGTTCATTTTTCGTCAATTTTTTCTACGTTGATCAAATTTCATTATAATTTTGGATTATTTTTATCAGAAAACGATATGATATACAGGGTGAGTCTTTGACCACTGCATTAATTTTAACCAAAGATTCCTCTCGTCAAATGAAACACTTTTTTCATTTGCCATTTTTCCAGATTCGGCTCAGGTAAAAAGTTACAAGCGTTTAAATATTTCACAATGTGCTAATACACTCCCGCATATAAATTATCTATGGCATTGTTGGCGGACGAGAATAAGGCATGGTAACGTGGTTTATAGCTTGATTCGGAATTCCAATGCTCAGGGACGGATCCATAAAAGTAGGGAAATTTCTGGAGTTTTCATTTTAAAACATTCAATGAAGAATATCTCGAAAACGGTGCGTTTAAGGAGACATGATGAAGAATAATATAATGTTCTAAAACGATGGAATATTCTTGAAATGACTCAAGAAAAACTTCATATGCTTTCTTTATGCTAATTCGCACCGCCCTTCGCTAACTTTTTGAAATTTTGTTAGGGGTTGTTTTTTTTTTTTTTTCACGTTTTTATATATCTAGTGTTGTAAACCATATCAATGTGTCATCATTTTGCTATTTTTTTTTGTGATTTCCTGTAATTGGGGGTAAACCTGTAGGAAATAAAGTACTTATTATTTCGTTTAGTTTTATGAATCCACGAATCCATAACTAGAAAACCAGTAAAAGTAGAAAATACTAATATTTGGAAAATATGTATCATAGTTATAGGAAACTTTACGCCAACATTCATTTTATTCGAAAAAAGGATGTCAAAGCTACAAAATAAAAACTGATTTTTTTTTCAAAATGTCAACAGCCTGTATCTTTTTACCTAAGCTGAAGTTGGAAAAATGTTAAATGAAAAAAGTGTTTCATTTGATGAGAGAAATCTTTGGTTAAAATTAATGCAGTGGTCAAAGACTCACCCTGTATATGGAAAAAGCAAAACTATGCTGTATTAGATGTTGAAAAAGAATTAGTGTGGTTTGAAAGGGGATGTATGAAGCAAAGAAACAAAAATAACGAATTGAAAATTTTTTTAATGCAACTAAACTCGAAATTTCATTAGAAAATGTATTCATTTATTATGATCGAAATAACCTCCGTCATTCCTTATACAAGAAAGAGCCGTTTGTCTAAGTTCTTCAGTTGTTACTTTCCGCCTGAAATTCACTCTCGCTGCCTTTTGATTACACATTTACTATTTTTTATGCAGGACATTCAAAAGGTTGCTTATAAAAAAATCCGCTGAAACCAAACTAGCGAATGCATCTAACGAAATTTTTTCAGAGAATGAAGAAGGAATTTGGCAAGTTTTTTAAATAATTTTGACATACATAAATTGTGGAAGATACACGCAAATTTATACTAGAAATTGATTTTTCTTTTTGCGCGCGTGTTCCGCAAGGAACAGCGTGCTATCATTTCGTCACAATGTCTGTATTTTTCGAATTTTTTTTCGAAAATGGTCTCAAACGATTGGGTTCGACTCCCTGATGAAGAATTCGAGGTCAAATTCAATTCTGTCCGTCCGGTCCGGCCGGCCGTTAGCACGATAACTCTCGAACGGATCGACTTAGAGCATTGAAATTTGCAGGGTAGATTTGTAGCGTAAATATCTCGGACAAGTTCGTTAACGGGCCAAATCCACCGAGCGGTTTCGGAGTTAAGGCCGTTTTTACTCAAAACGTTTTTTATGAATATTTCCGGAACCCATCGCTCGATCTTTCTGAAATTTGGCATCAAATTGTAGAATCATGACCTCCATATGCCTGCGTAGTTTTGTTTTGATCGGACGGCCCTAAAGTGGCAAAAAAAAATTTCTAAAATTTTAAAATTTTGTTTTCACGATAACTCGAAAAATACTGATCTGATTATTATTATTATTATTATTATTATTATTATTGAATTTATGATTGAATTGAAACTCAGTAGTTCGATGCAAAAGACCAATGCAAACACTTTTGCAAAATTTCGTGAAGATCACGTGACGTGAAAAAAATCAAAAAATTACTACTATTTTGCGGAATACTTTGCTTAAAATGCCGAAACCTAATTTTTTGAGGTTCATGCTGCCCTTTCCGGGCATTTTTCGTTGTGCGCATGCGCAGATGAGAAGTCATTTAACTGCTGTAGTTTTCGTCGGAGAGGATCGGGGTTTTGGGGTGGCGGATGCTATTCCTCCATAGAATCCAGATCCCTGATGAGGGTCTGCGCATGCGTAGATTAAAGATGCGATATCTCCCGAACCACTAGTGTTGGAGAATCGGAGTTTTTTGTAAGGTGTGTTATTTTGAGAGGACTTTTAGCCGCGAGTAGATTTTGCATGCGCAGAAGAGAAGTGACTGTTTTTGGGTTGGATGGGTTATGTTGGGAGTGCTGAGTCGATATTGTAAGGTTTTAAAAGAATATTCATAGCAATTCAGTGCAAGGACAAGTCAGTTTGGGGGATGTAGTGTTGCTTCCGAGTTAAAGTGTCCGTACCGTGGCCCTGGGGCTAATTATGAAATTGATGTTAACACTTACAGGCATTTTTCGTTATGCGCATGAGCAGACCATCAGTGATTTAACTGGTGCTGTTTTCGTCAGAGAGGATTGGGGTTTTGGGGTGGCGGATGCTATTCCTCCATAGAATCCCCTGGTAAGGGTCTGCGCATGCGTGGATTAAAGATGTGATATCTCCTGAACCACTGGTGTTGGATAATCGGAGTTTTTTGTAAGGTGTGTGATTTTGGGAGGACTTGCAGCCGTGAGTTGATTGCGCATACGCAGAAGATAAGTGACTGTTTTTAGGTTGTATGGGTTATGTTGAGAGTAATGAGCCGATATTGTGAGGTTTTGAAAGAATATTCATGTCAATTCAATTGCGTTCCTAACGGAGGTCCCACAACCGCAATTTTTTTCGATCTACGGTAAAGCTAACAGCCAAACTGTATTGATAGCTATATTTGTTAAAGGAACTTGAAAAAAAAAAAGCACTGACGTGGAGTCAGTACTCTTTGGCGCGCGTGTTCACGGTGGCTAATTTGAATTGAATGATGAGTACTTCAAGCTCAGTGGATAGAGCGAGCCGAAGATCTACCCATAGGATAGTGGACACCATTCACTGTCGGTTCAAAAATTAGCAGTGCTGTATCTAAGCTGCCATCGGGATAGAGTAACAAAGTTGGAAAAGAACACAACTGACTCTCCTTATTAGTCGCACAAGCTCCTAGAAGATTTGGGAGGGTCAGTATAATTCTAATCATGTTTATAGCACGCGCGCAAAAGCAGATTGACTTAAAAATGAAAGAAAAAGTGTAAAAAGTCAATCTGCTTTGGCGCGCGTGCTATAAACATGATTAGAATTATACTGACCCTCCCAAATCTTCTAGGAGCTTGTGCGAATAAGGAGAGTCAGTTGTGTTCTTTTCCAACTTTGTTACTCTATCCTGATGGCAGCTTAGATACAGCACTGTTAATTTTTGAACCGACAGTGAATGGTGTCCACTATCCTATGGGTAGATCTTCGGCTCGCTCTATCCACTGAGCTTGAAGTACTCATCATTCAATTCAAATTAGCCACCGTGAACACGCGCGCCAAAGAGTACTGACTCCACGTCAGTGCTTTTTTTGGCGCTCTAGTTCCTCGGAACTGAGTGCTTATCAATTTGCCCAAATGTCTGTAATTTTCGAATATTTCGATGAAAATGGTCTTAAACGATTTGGTTCGACTCACTGATCAAGAATCCGTGGTTGAAATTCATTCTGTCCGGCCGGTCCGGCCGTAGGCACGATAACTCTAGAACGGAATGAGCTAGAGAGTTGAAATTTTCAGAGTAGGTTTGGGGGATGAATATCTTGGCTAAATTCGTGACTGGGCAAAATCGGACAGAAGGTTTCGGAGTAATAAAAAATAATTTTTCTTTCTACAAAACAAATTCCAAATTAATTTTTTTTTAATAAGCAGTTTTATCATAAGAATCCATTCATATCATTTTTAACTCTAACAAGCTAATACTTTCGGAGATATGATTTTTCAAAATTTCAATGTAAATCGTATTTCACAGGTTGATATAATTATTCTATGTATATTCTATGAATTAATTGCCATAAAGTCAACTTGACAGAAGGGAATATTGTAACTTCAAGAATATTGGGGTTGAAATACTCGTATTTTAGCGATGCAACGGGGACCTCACCCGAAAATGTTTGAAAATATTACGTACCTAAATATTGAAAACATAATTCCAAAGTTCGAGAGAGGAGAAAATTTTGTGAACGAAGATCAGGAAATTTTTGATCGATTACAAGGTAATTTATTATTTTATACATGTTTTATGGAATACCTACTATTTGTAGGTACTTTAAACCTGAATGGGCAATTGTCATACGAAACTTGTTTTTTTGGTGCTCTAGTTCCTCGGAACAGATTGCTTATCAATTTGCCCTAGTGTCTGTAATTTTGGAATTTTTGGCTGAAAATGGTCTCAAATGATTTGGTTCGACTCACTGATCAAGAATCCGAGTGTGAAATCGATTCTGTCCGGCCGGCCGACCGGCCGTAGGCACGATAACTCTCGAACGAAAAGAGTTAGCGGATTGAAAATTGCAAGGTGGTTTTGGAGCGTAAATATCTCGGACAAGTTCGTTAATGGGCGTTAACCATCAAGGGGTTTCGGAGTTATGGCCGATTTTAGTAAAAATATTTTTTATTAATATTTCCGAAACCGATTACTCGATCTATCTGAAATTTAGCACCAGACTGTAGAAGACAGTAGAATCATGACCTTTATACGCATGTGAAGTTTTGTATTGACCAGATTACCGCAAAGTGTCAAAAAAAAAATTTGAAAATGTGGTACAGTTCTCATTCTCATGATTGCTCATTTAATCTTCATAAATAAACTATTATTTGAATTGAATTTCCTTTTTGATGCAGTTCTATCATATTAATACATTGATATAATTCCCAACTCTGAGAAACCAATACCAGATATAATTTGTCTGTTTGAACTAGAGCGCCAGAAAGCTCCTGTCCACAGGGCTTGAACCCATTTTTGGCGCTCTAGTTCCTCGGAACTGAGTGCTTATCAATTTGCCCAAATGTCTGTAATTTTCGAATATTTCGATGAAAATGGTCTTAAACGATTTGGTTCGACTCACTGATCAAGAATCCGTGGTTGAAATTCATTCTGTCCGGCCGGTCCGGCCGTCCGGCCGGTCCGGCCGTAGGCACGATAACTCTCGAACGGAATGAGCTAGAGAGTTGAAATTTTTAGAGTAGGTTTTGGGGATCAATATCTCGGCTAAGTTCATTACTGGGCAAAATCGGACAGAAGGTTTCGGAGTAATAAAAAAAAAATTTTCATTTTACAAAACAAATTCCAAATTAATTTTTTTTTAATAAGCAGTTTTATCATAAGAATCCATTCATATCATTTTTAACTCTAACAAGCCAATACTTTCGGAGATATGATTTTTCAAAATTTCAATGTAAATCATATTTCACAGGTTGATATAATTATTCTATGTATATTCTATGAATGAATTGCCATAAAGTCAACTTGACAGAAGGGAATATTGTAACTTCAAGAATATTGGAGTTGAAATACTCGTATTTTAGCGATGCAACGGGGACCTCACCCGAAAATGTTTGAAAATATTACGTACCTAAATATTGAAAGCATAATTCCAAAGTTCGAGAGAGGAGAAAATTTTGTGAACGTAGATCAGGAAATTTTTGATCGATTACAAGGTAATTTATTATTTTATACATGTTTTATGGAATACCTACTATTTGTAGGTACTTTAAACCTGTTTTGGGCAATTGTCATACGAAACTTGTTTTTTTGGCGCTCTAGTTCCTCGGAACAGATTGCTTATCAATTTGCCCAAGTGTCTGTAATTTTGGAATTTTTGGCTGAAAATGGTCTCAAATGATTTGGTTTGACTCACTGATCAAGAATCCGAGTGCGAAATCGATTCTGTCCGGCCGGCCGACCGGCCGTAGGCACGATAACTCTCGAACGAAAGGAGTTAGCGGATTGAAAATTGCAAGGTGGTTTTGGAGCGTAAATATCTCGGACAAGTTCGTTTATGGGCGTTAACCATCAAGGGGTTTCGGAGTTATGGCCGATTTTAGTAAAAATATTTTTTATGAATATTTCCGAAACCGATCACTCGATCTATCTGAAATTTAGCACCAGACTGAAAAAGACAGTAGAATCATGACCTTTATACGCATGTGAAGTTTTGTATTGACCAGATTACCGCAAAGTGTCAAAAAAAAATTTTGAAAATGTGGTACAGTTCTCATTCTCATGATTGCTCATTTAATCTTCATAAATAAACTATTATTTGAATTGAATTTCCTTTTTGATGCAGTTCTATCATATTAATACATTGATATAATTCCCAACTCTGAGAAACCAATACCAGATATAATTTGTCTGTTTGAACTAGAGCGCCAGAAAGCTCCTGTCCACAGGGCTTGAACCCATTTTTTTATATACCACCTCTCAAATGATACTAATTCTTTTTCGACATCTAACACAGCATAGTTTTGCTTTCTTCATACATATATTATGTTATATCCTTTTCTGTTAAAAATAATCCCAGATTCTAATTAAATTTGGCCAACGTAGAAACAATCGACGAAGAATGAACTAAAGTGAGAAATCTGTTAAAAATCACCAGAACTCAAATATCTCGGAAACTGTTGATTCTCGGTTATAAATAAATATTGCTCAAACAAGCGCAAATGAGTCACCTCCATCAAGGTTTACGTCTAATTTGGGATCACCCTGTATATTGAACCATGGTTAATCCATAATTCGACTTAGCTATTAAATATGTTAACTAATTTAGCATGCTCAATTTTTTTCCGATCGCCAATATCCAAAAGTCCAGTATTCTTGAACAATTCTTTTATTGGTGGGGGCAAGCTATAGATAGTTGTTTATTATAATCTTTAATTTTTTTACCGCAAAAACTAAGATATTCAATAGTGATGAAGAAGTTCGCTTTCAATCGCCAATTTTTTAGAGTGATAGCCCTACACAATTTGTGTACCTAGTTTCATTAGTATGAGTAAGTAATAATGTACATACAGGGTGTCCGGGAAAATGTGGGAAATCTCTCGGATTCAGATAAAACATAAAAAAAATAAGATGACAAGTTCCCATCAATTTTTTTTTCCTAGTGGCCCTCCCTACGGAGATACGGCCTCCTAGATGACGCCATCAGGAATCCATTTTACTAGAATAAATTTTAAACTACTTAATATAATTTAATGAAAATTTGATATGACAAACAGTAGTGAGGACCTCTTGAAATACTGCCCTTAAATTTATATTTGATTGTTCAGTTTACCAGGGGCGGACTAGGTTTTACTTTGTAATGCTTACATTTTCAACACCCTGTATGATATGGAGTTAAAAAAAACAAATTTGAATACCTTGAACATTAAGCTAAAGAAAAGGTACTCTTGTTCAATGTCGATAAAATGAACCGTTTTCAGGGTATCCAAATTTCTTTTTCCAGGAAATGGAAAAGAATCGAAATCATTCGGGAGATAGAAGAAACGAAATATGATTTTATCGCAATTTTCATTAGCCTACCCTAAATTTATAAATGTCATGTTTGTACAACTATGGTAGGCTAATGGAAATTGAGATAAAATCATATTTCATTTCTTCTATCTCCCGAATGATTTCGATTCTTTTCCATTTCCTGGAAAAACAAATTTGGATACCTTGAAAACGGTTCATTTTATCGACATTGAACAAGAGTATCTTTTCTTTAGCTTAATGTTCAAGGTATTCAAATTTGTTTTTTTTAACTCCTTATCATTAAAAATGTAAGCATTAAAATGTACAACCTAGTCCACCCCTGGTAAACTAAACAAGCTAATTTGAATTTAAGGGCAGCATTTTAAGAGATCCTCACTACTGTTTGTCATATCAAATTTCTATTAAATTATATTAAGTAGTTTAAAATTTATTCAAGTAAAATGTAATTCCAGTGGTGTCATCTAGGAGGCCGTATCACCGTAGGGTGGGACCGCTAGGAAAAAAATTGATGGGAACTTATCATCTTATTTTTTTATGTTTTATCTGAATCCGAGAGATTTCCCACATTTTCCCGTACACCCTGTATATTAGAGATAAGTATTTCTAATTTTGGTCAATTTTTCATCCGGAAATTTACACAAAATGCAAATTTGTTCAACCAAATGGAATTATTGATCAGACATACTCCAGTTGCCACAATGCGATCAACAGAAGAAGAATTTTAGATCTCTTACCTGAAAATTTTCAACGAATAAGAACCAAAGTATGCGTTTGAATTCATTTTTATCATATTCTCCTTTTTTTGCTATGAAGATCATTAGATTATCCTTCTGCGCTTCCGTCATCCTGAAAGTCATTCAATCGTTCAGAATATAAACTAACACAATAAAAAAAGCGTGCCAAAATAGTTATTTTCCTAACAAGTGCACGCATTGAGGGTTAGATGAACGACGCGAAGCGGAAAAGTGCGGAAAAGTCATTTTGCGCACGTGTTAGGAACAATGTTTTTGGCGCTCTTGTTCCTCGGAACAGAATGCTTATCAATTAGCCCAAATGTCTGTTAATTTCGATTTGGTTCGACTCACTGATCAAGAATCCGTGGCCGAATTATATTCTGTCCGGCCGTTAACACGATAACTCTCGAACGGAAGGAGTTAGAGGATTGAAATTTGCAGGATAGGTTTGGAGCGTAAATATCTCGGACGAATTCGTTAACGGGCAAAATGCATCAAGCGGTTTCGGAGTTATGGCCATTTTTAGTAAAAACATTTTTTATAAAAATGTCCGAAATCGATCACTCGATCTCTCTAAAATTGAGTATCAACCTGTAGAATAATGATCTCTATATGCATGCGAAGTTTTGTAGTGATCAACTTGCCGTAAAGTGTCAAAAAAAAAATTATTAAATTTTGTTTCTACAATAACTCGAACAGAATGAGCTAGGCAATTGAAATTTTCAGAGTAGGTTCGTGACATAAATATCTTGGTTGAGTTCGTTATTCGACGAAATCGGCCTTATGGTTTCGGAGTAACGAAAAAAAATTTTTTTTTTACATTACAAATTCCAAATTCAATTTTTTTCAAGATGCAGTTTCACCATAAAAATCCATTGATATCATTTTCAACTCTAACAAGCTAATACTTTCGGAGATATGATTTTACGAAATTTCAATAATGAATCGTACTTCTAAGTTTCCACCAAATGCTGTACCTGATTATTCTATCTATGAATTATTATATAATCTGTGTTCTTACATGTCATCTTATTTTCCTATGAGAGATAAATTTCAAAATTATGGCTGGTTTGTTATTCTTGATATAAAATACACCTCCTGTTCTAGAAAACAAATTAAGATTGAATGCAAAATGATAAATGAAATATCCTCAGCTATCGCAGAATTATGATGATGATAAGATATTATACTATTAAGGTGATAATATTATGCCCATGGATAATCCATATGATGATGGAAATATATTCTTTGTTAAGATGCATAACCAAATTGGGTTCAGAATATCTCCAGTAAAAACAAAACTGCAATATTGTCGAAGTTTTAATTGATAATATAATTTTCAGAGTAGATTTGAGCAACGAATATCTCGGATAAGTTCGTTAGTGGGGAGAATCGGTCTGTTTAATATTTCTTTCATGATGCAGTTCTATCCTAAGAATCCATTTATTTTATATTTCCATTCCCAGAGACCAATGATTTTGGAGATATGATTTGTCAAAGTTTGAACAAGAGCGCCAAAGTTCCTGTCCACAGGGCTTGAACCAATTTTTTCTTTCGAGCGTCTTATACTAACAAGAAGAAACCAAATTGAAATATAATAATTCATTCTGAAATTTTGAATTAATCCGGAATGAAAAAAAAAAAAAAAGCACTGACGTGTAGTCAGTACTCTTTGGCGCGCGTGTTCACGGTGGCTAATTTGAATTGAATGATGAGTACTTCAAGCTCAGTAGATAGAGCGAGCCGAAGATATACCCAAAGGATAGTAGACACCATTCACTGTCGGTTCAAAAATTAACAGTGCTGTATCTAAGCTGCCATCAGGATAGATTAACAAAGTTGGAAAAGAACACAAGTGACTCTCCTTAGTCGCACAAGCTCCTAGAAGATTTGGGAGGGTCAGTATAATCCTAATCATGTTAATCGCACGCACGCCAAAGCAGATTGACTTTTTACACTTTTTCTTTCATTGTTAAGTCAATCTGCTTTTGCGCGCGTGCGATTAACATGATTAGGATTATACTGACCCTCCCAAATCTTCTAGGAGCTTGTGCGACTAAGGAGAGTCACTTGTGTTCTTTTCCAACTTTGTTAATCTATCCTGATGGCAGCTTAGATACAGCACTGTTAATTTTTGAACCGACAGTGAATGGTGTCTACTATCCTTTGGGTATATCTTCGGCTCGCTCTATCTACTGAGCTTGAAGTACTCATCATTCAATTCAAATTAGCCACCGTGAACACGCGCGCCAAAGAGTACTGACTACACGTCAGTGCTTTTTTTTTTTTTTTCAAGTTCCTTTAACAAATATAGCTATCAATACAGTTTGTCTGTTAGCTTTACCGTAGATCGAAAAAAAATGCGGTTGTGGGACCTCCGTTTGGAACGCAATTGCCTCTTCTCCAAATCCGAACGTATTTTAATATAGATCTACCGAATATAGTTATTTATAAATTCACCTCAGGGCCACCATACAGACATTTAAACTCGGAAACAACGCTATTTCCCCCAAACTGACTTGTGTCCGTGCACTGAATTGACATGAATATTCTTTTAAAACCTCACAATATCGGCTCATTGCTTCCAACATAACCCAAACAACCCAAAACCATTCACTTCTCATCTGCGCAAGCGCAATATACTCGTGCCTGCAAGTCCTCCCAAAATTACACACCTCACAAAAAACTCCTATTCTCCAACACTAGTGGTTCAGGAGATATCGCTTCTTGAATCCACGCATGCGCAGACCCTCACCAGGGGATTCTATAGAGGAATAGCATCCGCCACTCCAAAATCCCAATCCTCTCTGACGAAAGCACCAGCAGTTAAATCACTGATGGTCTGCTCATGCGCATAACGAAAAATGCCCGTAAGGGGTAACATCAATTTCGAAATTAGCATCAGGGCCACGATACGGACACTTTAACTCGGAAACAACGCTACATCCCCCAATCTGACTTGTCCTTGCACTGAATTGCCATGAATATTCTTTTAAAACCTCACAATATCGGGTCAGCACTCCCAACATAACCCATTCAACCCAAAAACAGTCACTTCTCTTCTGCGCATGCGCAATCTACTTGCGGCTGAAAGTCCTCCCAAAATCACACACCATATAGAAAACTCCGATTCTCCAACACTAGTGGTTCAGGATATATCGCCTCTTGAATCCACGCATGCGCAGACCCTCACCAGGGGATTCTGTAGAGGAATAGCATCCGCCACCCCAAAACCCCAATCCTCTCTGACGAAAACTTCAGCAGTTAAATCACTGATGGTCTGGTCATGCGCATAACGAAAAATGCCCGTAAGGGGTAACATCAATTTCAAAATTGGCCCCAGGGCCACGGTATGCACACTTCAACTCGGAAACAACGGTATTTCCCCCAAACTGACTAGTGTCCGAGCACTGAATTGCTATGAATATTCTTTTAAAACCTCACAATATCGACTCAGCACTCCCAACATAAACCATCCAACCCAAAAACAGTCACTTCTCTTCTGCGCATGCGCAATCTACTCGCGGCTAAAAGTCCTTTCAAAATAACACACCTTACAAAAAACTCCGATTCTCCAACACTAGAGGTTCGGAAGATATCGCATCTTTAATCTACGCATGCGCAGACCCTCATCAGGGATCTGGATTCTATGGAGGAATAGCATCCGCCACCCCAAAACCCCAATCCTCTCTGACGAAAACTACAGCAGTTAAATGACTTCTCATCTGCGCATGCGCACAACGAAAAATGTCCGGAAAGGGCAGCATGAACCTCAAAAAAATAGGTTTCGGCATTTTAAGCAAAGTATTTCGCAAAATAGTAGTAATTTTTTTATTTTTTTCATGTCACGTGATCTTCACGAAATTTTGCAAAAGTGTTTGCATTGGTCTTTTGCATTTAACTACTGAGTTTCAATTTAATCAGATCAGTATTTTTCGAGTTATCCTGAAAACAAAATTTTAAAATTTTTGAAATTTTTTTTTGCTACTTTAGGGCCGTCCGATCAAAACAAAACTTCGCAGGCATATAAAGGTCATGATTCTACAATTTGCTGCCAAATTTCAGAAAGATCGAGTGATTGGTTTCGGAAATATTCATTAAAAACGTTTTGAATAAAAACGGCCTTAACTCCGAAACCGCTCGGTGGATTTCGCCCGTTAACGAACTTGTCCGAGATATTTACGCTACAAAACTACCCTGCAAATTTCAACTCTCTAAGTCGTTCCGTTCGAGAGTTATCGTGCTAACGGCCGGCCGGACCAGCCGGCCGGCCGGCCGGCCGGCCGGACCGGACGGACAGAATTGAATTTGACCTCGAATTCTTCATCAGGAAGTCGAACCTAATCGTTTGAGACCATTTTCGAAAAAAAATTCGAAAAATACAGACATTGTGACGAAATGATAGCACGCTGTTCCTTGCGGAACACGCGCGCAAAAACTCAACTATTCAAAATAAACAATAACTGAAAAAAAAGAGACAAAATGATAACGTGATGTTCCCCAGTACATACGCGCAAAAATGAAAAGACAAGAAGAGAAAAACGAACAAATTGAAAATAATTCATAACCTTTCAAAAGTTTCCTCTGTAGCCGCATGAATCGCTTGAAGAAGAGTCGCCTCCGCTAGTTTTCAAAGATATTCACTCTTGTTCTTAGAAATCCCTTCAATATTTGAATTCAGAAAGTAAAATGTCGTAGCTCATAACGTCAGGAGGATCTCTTTCAAAACCAGGTCTGGCCAATTCAAACGATGATTATTCAGAACTTTAGATGTTGGAAGACCGCTACAGGACCCTAATGTAGGGCTATCATCTCCCATAGATGAAAATTTATGTTATAATTTAATATGTGATCATGACATTCATGGTTTTGAAGGTTCTCGCAAAATTTCAGAGATGTCCGACAACTGCTTTCTGATATATTATAATTTTTTTTTCAATGATCTTTTTAAAAATTTCTAGCAATACGAAATTTTCTAAAAATTTTTGATTCGGCATTCTAGAACTGATTACCATGTTTGAGTTGAATCGGCATCGTATTTTTTGGGTTATTGGATAATAACCAAATTTCAGATTGATATAACTCCAAAACCGTTTAGTCGATTATGCTAATTAACGAACTGCGCAAATTCAGATGCGCAATCTCCCTGAAAACTTACAAGTCGTTATTTCTTTCGGTTCTCAAGGTATCGTGAGATACATAATAATTTTTCGTAATTTTTTAAAAATGTTCTAGTGGTATGGTCCTCACAAAATTCTACACACTCCTTCATATTGATAATCTACAACTAGTTGGCAAGCTTCAATACGGTCGAGTCTATATTTTTTGAGTTATCGAGGAAATAATATTCCAGAAGGGTATAACTGGGACACCGTTGGGCCGACTATGGCCGACAGCGAAATTAATTCTCCATTCAGACGCGCAACCCACCCTGAAAATTGCCCTATCTCCTTTCGTTCGAGAGTTATCGAGGCAACGGACACCCATCCAGTTACTGAACCCACACAAGGCTGCTCGGATCTCCAACATATAGATCGTGATCAAATTTGGAACTTGGTAGTAGTGTTAGGTTTTGAAGGCTCTCGCAAAATTTCAGCAATATCGGACGAATAGTTTCTGATATATAGAATTTGTTTCAATGATTTTTTGAAAATTTTCTAGAGATACGATCCTCACGAACTTTTGCAAGTGTTTTCGTGTTGGCATTCTACAACTAATAACCATGTTTCAATTCGATCGGTTCTGTATTTTTTGAGGTATTGGGGAAATAACAATCAAATTTCAGCTTTATCTTCTGTTGAAGCACCGACCCTTCAAAACACAATATATAGATAGAGTTTTATGTCTATTGAAATGATACCATCAATTAAACATCAGCAAACAAATTTTGCAATACTTACTTTATTATCAAGTTCATTGAAGGAGCAATGAGATGCTCTTTAATTATTTCCATATATGAAAATTCATTTTGTCTGAAGACTTCCCTCTGTTGCAAATTCGTAAGCAAGTTCTTCAAGAACCCAATATTTCCATTGCTTTTCTTCTGAAGCAGGCTGAAATATTGATAACTATGATGACTTGAGCTCGAGAAAAAGAACGCGAACTGAGTTTGATCAATTGTAGTAGGTAGTTTGTTTGTTTCACACAATGTTGTCCTTTGTCAGGGAAGATCACATGATTAACTTAACCATTATAATAACACAATCATCACATTGGATATTTGATATAAACCAAGTGTCAATTTTGCAGATTTATTCTAGAATAGGTAATATATGATACTGCTACTGATAAAATAATAATGGTAGCCAGCTCCTCCTCTGAGTTCGTACGGACTTCTAATTCGATCAAATTACGCTCAAACCCTTCGAAACCACAGAGCGTGAGTGTAAGCCTCAATAATGGGAACTATCATGTAACATGCGTTAAAAAAAAATCGTGGTCAAGTTGGCTATGGAATTTTAAAACTTGCAATGTCTGAACTACGTTCAGACGCAGAATATTGACGTTTAAAATTCCATAGCCTACTTGAGGTTGCGATTCTTATATATCCTTAACTGAGGACCTCAGTTAGGACTTAACGGAGATTGAATGCTTCGTGAATACGACGGCAAGAAGCTCAAAGAATCTATTTATTTTTATATATGTATTCAATTTCCAAGACTCTCTCTGTAGATGCTTCGGTTGAAATCAATAAGGACCTTATTCATTAAGAATGTTCAGATTTCCTGCAGTGATTTGAAATGGATTCTTCCTTTAGATCTTACTCCGAGCAGATGGTCTCAACTTACTAATCTGATTTCCCGCTACAGAAATATAATTAATGGGGGTTCAGATTCGCAATTTATCAATTTGTTTTATCAATATTTTTACACAGTTCAGATCAAAAAATAATTTTATGTGAATTTACTCTTTGTAGCATTGAATTGATATTCTGAATTCACAGTGACTTGTAGTTGTGGTTTACATTTGAAAATCATTCTAAATTCACTTTGTTCTGTTTTCGCAAATTTACTTTTGAAACATTCTGTAGAAAATACGAATTACAATATTAGTGTCCACCGAATGGAAAATAAAAAGAAACATTTGTAGATAGCAGAAACTCACTATTATAGTAAGAACCAAAAGAAGACAAATTCTAAGATTATAACAATTTTCATTAGCCTACCTCATTAATCTTATAATAGTTATGTTTGGGAATATATATTTATTTTGTGAATTTCATTCAAGTTTATAATTTGGTTGCCAAAAGTTAACCATACACCTTCTCGTGGTTCTTGCTGAACAATGAATTGAATACTACCTAGGTTTCTATTTCAACTTGATCTCAATAATATTGTGCAGAATGAAATGTAGTTATTCAATTTATTGAAAAAGTAGGGTCTCAAATTGTTTATTCATCCAGTGATTCCAAGCAAGAAAACTTATTTAATGAGTTCACTAGATTTTTAAATTGGAAATATACGATATCCAGCGCTACCGCATTGAAGAATTATGCCTCTAAGAGACTATAAATTGCGGCGTTGTCGGACTGTGTTCCAGGCTATCTCTATAGTGGGCTGTGGGTCAATATAGGCCATCACGAATTAGATCCTAGATAAGTTGATTACTTACTATTCCAAATCCTCTGGTATAGCAAACACTCGGAGGTGCTGACATATCAGTCCACTTATATAGTTAGGACATATGGTTTCTAATTTCATCAGCTTCACGCAAGAACTTTTACCAAAATTAGATGTTCTGGAACCATGTAACGTATAATCTCTATTCTTGGTCAGAATCAGAAAGAATGTTTTGGTATGTAGGAGAGGTTCGAGAACCTCCCAGGAATTGTCATCCAAATAATCTGCATCGTCCACCATTATCAACCAAGGAACTATGAAAACCTTCAATTCAAAATGGAATTGTATGATAAGTTTCACTGGTTTGGGTTTGAATTTCAATTTTAATCAACTTTAAGTACCTAATCATTAAAGGATTCTTTGGGAGGTATATGCATTACTAAATTTCTATTCGAACTATCAGCTTAGTGTGAAAAGAGGTGTTATAGTAGTATACAGGGTGTCCGGAAATGATGAGCAAAAAATTCAGGGGTGATTTCAATACCAAAAATAAATGCTACCTCTTCCTATAAATTTTTTTCGAAAATTGATTATTAACGAAGTTACAGGGTGATAAAGATACATTTTACACAGTTTTTTTGCTCTACGTTTTGCCACGTTGATAATATTTCGACAAAATTTCGTAATTGTGACTTTTACGGGATGAGCAAAACGAATTTGCAAACCATTTTTTCCCATTTTGTAGAGGGCGCCACATACGAGCCTATAATTTTGTTTGAATGGGACCAACTTTTTTGTGCTACACTGTATGCAAATTTTGACCCATTATTTTTATTCTCTAGACTTTTTTACGCAAAATAGCATTACTTGCATGCGATGAATACGAAATCTTTTCATTTATTTTTAACCTCAAACATAGCAATACACACATAATAATAATAATACATAACCATAAAGTTCTGATGAACTTGAACATCGGTAACTTCGTTAATAATCAATTTTCGAAAAAAATTCATAGGAAGAAGTAACATTTATTTTGGTCTAGATATCACCCCTGAATTTTTTGCTCATCATTTCCGGACACGCTGTATATTATTCTAAAACAATTTGCACAATGGGCTCCTATTCAAACACGAATGCGAAATTTGAAAACGAGCGACCAAGGAGTATGAGTGTTGGAATTGCTTTCTGCAACGAATATTAGACGATATTTTTTCTATTTCAGGCAAGTTTTGTAAAATACTGTTGACATTTGCTGAAAAATTTAGATTATACGTCCTAGTGACTTTTGAACATGTAATGAGGTGAACTGTGGCTGATTGCCAATAATACCTAACAAGACACACGGTGGAATATTTATTGATTTTAACCATCAATAAATATTCCGCGCAGCCGGGCTGATCACCTCATCCATTATCTTCAAGAAATATTTTGATGAAATCAATTTCATTATTTCCAATTTCAAGAGTAGAACAAAATAGATTAGCTCTATCGTAAAGTGTTTTCTCTATTTCAGTATCGTAATGAGATCATTACAGCACTAAAAAATGTGCTGTAATGAACTCATTCCCTCATTGTTTCTAGCTATATTTTTCGTTTTGTGTTAGTCGGCACTGACATTCGATTCTATCAAATTTCAACACACGTCAATTATTGTCAATATAATATAATCTGGATATATTGTTGAGAAGAAAAGTTTGATTTTCATTAAAAAATAAGGTACCTACTAGGGATTTACTTCTTGCTAATTTTGAATCATTCATGCTTTTAGGAAACTGTTTTAAATCTGATTGCCATGCACTAGGGCTGGTTTTCCTGTCACGCTGACGGTCGGCGCTGATGGGCAATATGTATGTAGCTATAGGTAGCGTTTTCGAGTCACGCAGCGCTGACGGCCGTCAGCGCTGAGCTATTAATGCGCACGTACGCGACGGCGCGTCGGCGCCGCTGACTAGCTGGCGCCGACAAGCCTCCACATTCAGTGAGCCAGAGACAATAGCATCTTTCTATTTCTCTATTTGATCAGCGCGATACTAAAAGGATCCGAGCTGACCGTCAGCGCCGACCGTCAGCGTGACAGGAAAACCAGCCTAAGAACGTACGATTCAACTTCGAATTCCGTAATCTGTCAACTTTCGTAACTGTGACACCAACTGCCAAGATACAATACAAAAGTCACTCGCTAACAAGACACAAGGTGAAATATTTATTGATTTTAACCATCAACATCAACAAATATTCCGAGTGGCCGGGCTGATCACCTCATCGCTCAGTGTTCCCCAAAGAGGAAAGTATCATTCAGGAGCAAACACAGACCCAGGGTTTCATGGTTATTACCAATCATCAGTGTGACTTAGCCAAACACTGAATAAATACTGCCGGCGGTCTAGGAAACTTATATCCATCGGTCGAGAACTGCAAGGGAAAGAACCCCACCAGCGCCACCTATGGAGAATCCATACGAACTCTGACCATCTGCGATGAAGAAACCTTGAGCGATGTTCAGTGACGTTCATTCTTTTGCCGTAACAGGGTCAAGGAATGGCAAAGCCATCTACCGTGAATCGACCTTTACGTACTGAAAACGCCCGGTTCAATTTGATTAGATTCATCGCAGAGGGTCGGAGTTCGTATGGATTCTCCATATTCTCCAGGTGGCGCTGGTGGGATTCTTTCCCTACGAGTTCTCGACCGATGGATAGATAGTTTCCTAGAACGCCGGTAGAATTTATTCAGTGTTTGGCTAAGTCACACTGATTATAGGTAATAACCATGAAACCCTGGTCTGTGTCTGCTCCGGCATGATACTTTCCTCTTTGGGGAACACTTAGCGATGAGGTGATCATCCCGGCCACGCGGAATATTTTTGATGGTTAAAATCAACAAATATTTCACCGTGTGTCTTGTTAGCAAGTGACTTTTGTATTGTATCTTGGCAGTTGGTGTGACAGTTACGAAAGTTGACAGATTACGGAATTTGAAGTTGAATCGTACGTAGTGCATATGGAAATAAGATTTAAAACAATTTCCTAATAGAATGAATGATTCAAAATTAAAAGATGGAAATCCCTTGAACCTTAATTTTAATGAAAATCAAACTTTTCTTATCAACAATTATTTCACTTTATCCAGATTATATTATATTGACAATAATTGACTAATGTTGAAATTTGATAGGATCGAATGTCCCTGCTGACTACCACAAAACGGAAATTATAACTAGAAACAATGAGGAAATGAGTTCATTACAGCACATTTTTTAGTGATTTAATGATCTCATTACGATACTGAAATAGAGAATAGTATATTACGCACCGAGGGAGAAAAGTAGGACATTCACGCCCGCGAATGATTGTCTCCCGAGCCGGAGGCGAGGGTGACAATCGCGGGCGAGGATGTCCTACTTTTCTCCCTAGGTGCGTATACGATTTTTTTCTCAACCGGGATGAAAAGTTTTTCTACTCCGTCTAATTCACTTTCATCAGAGTTAATCAAATCCATTTTTTATTATAATTGTCGGTATTCACTGAAATAATTAATTATTTTGAATCAGCTGTCAACAACTTGAGATACAAACACGCGGTTGCTAGGTAACCGCCGGGATATAAAGTAAATTTGCCATCTCACCGGGAGAGAATCTGGTACTTTTCTCCCGCGTGACAGGGACGAAAAGTGAACTTTTCATCCCGGGGGAGAAAAACACTTTACGATAGAGCTAATCTATTTTGTTCTACTCTTGAAATTCGAAATAATGAAATTGATTTCATCAAAATATTTCTTGAAGATAATGGATATCCGAGGAAATTCATAAAATACATCTATCATAAATTTAGATAGAAGAGCTTTTTATCAAATAACAGAATAACCAATAAGAATATAACAACAGCTCAATCTATTGAATGAGATTATGTTTGCAGCCTTTCGGAGAAACTCAGTTCAATATAACAACCGTTTTCAAGACACAAAATAATCTCAGGTCTTCATTAACTAAGACAAAATCCATCAATGATAAAAAACAAAGAAGCATTAAGAACAGGTTATAGACGGCCGCGACACGGAGCCCGCCAAACTACTGTGTGTGTGTATATAGTACTCTAATGTATCTAGAGAATAGATGTTAGATATTATTGTCAGCCCCGCGTAATCTAAATTGGGTGTTATGATATAGCCCACTTTAATTATAGGCCAGAATCTTTCGCGAACATGCGGCGTTGCCAGTTTTACATAGGAGTGCGACCGGCGATTTGAATTATCCTTCCATACGTATGTTCTTACCTATTCTTATTAGGTATTCAGCTGGAATCGATGTTAAATCGTTCGGGTTTTTTAAATTAGCAGTTTGTTCCATTGTTTCTTTGACAAGTGAATATAAGTGTTTGAATTAGCTAATTATTGTCAATTTTGAAGTGTTAACTGGTATGGATAGTGAGGCAGGCTTTCCTAAGCCACGATCTACGTCAAAAATATTTCTCGCTTGGGTAACAATGGGAGCCCACCATAATTCAATGAAAATCACAAACCTTCTGAGACAGCTGTTGCAAGACGCGGATTGTGATCTGTAATTTTTGTTCTGCTGTGTGCGTCCAGAACTCCTCCGATTCCGGAAAATTCACGTTGAAAACTTTGTTGATCGACCAAAGAATGTTCGATCGAGCCAGATCACCCAAACGTTTTCGTAGGTTATGCTGTCTGTCCTCTAGTGCTGAAGTGATCATATTTGAATCGAACATGATGGAGAATAGTCTTCGAATGAAGTAGTAGGGGATCTGAAAATATATTCGATAATTAAATTTATTTGTAGTATTTTGAGTCGAAGTATCGAAAATTCATCTATATCAATTAAATGACAATCTCACAGCGTCAAAAAACCGCGCACGAAAACATATAGAAAATTTACTGTTTTCGAAATGATTGAAAGTTGATTAAGTTGTAGTGGGATGAGACCTTATAATGATGTGTCAGTTTCAATGGTTTCGTATGCTTAATTACACAGAATAGCTTAGCTACACAGAATAGCTTAGCTACACAGAATAGCTTAGCTACACAGAATACAACTCAAGGGCATAGCCAGGGGGGGGGTTTCGGGGTTCAAACACCCCCCGAAATGTTATTTTTCTCTTTAAAAAAAAAATTTGCTGCAGAAAGTGACCCTTACACCCCCAAAACCCCCCCCCGAAATTAATTCCTATTTCAAACCCCCCCCCGAAATTAAATCCAGGCTACGCCCTTGATACAACTGACTATCGCATAAGCTCCTAGGAGCTTCTGAGGGGTCTTCTTGGGGAATACCTCGGAGGGTCAGTATAAAAAGAAAACATAGGGTAAAATATTCATTGATTTTAACCATAAACAAATATTCTGCGTGAGCCGAGCTAGGTCACCTCATCACTCAGTGTTCCTCCAAAGAGGTAAGCGTTATTCAAGGTCAGACACGAACTGCGGTTTCATGGCTGTTACCAATCATCAGCGTGACTTAGCTCCCAGAATGAACAACCGAAGGAGCTCTAGGAAACTTAATTCCATCCGTTGTGAACTGGTAGGGAGAGAATCCCAACAGCGGCAACTATGGAAATCCTTACGAACTCGGACCCTCTGCGATGAAGACACTCTGAGCGATGTTCAGCGACGTTCATCACCTCTTACGTTCAGCCGTAAGAGGGTCAGGAACTGCAAGGCCTTCAACCGATATAGGACCTATCAAACTGAAAACGCCCGGTTTAGTGTGGTTAGATAAACCACCAACTAGTAAACATACAATGAGGCGAACTGTGGCTAATTGCCATAACCAAAAGCTGGCGGGATTCTCTCCCTACCAGTACGCAACGGATGGAATTAAGTTTCCTAGAGCTCCTTCGGTTGTTCATTCAGGGTGCTAAGTCACGCTGATGATTGGTAACAACAATGAAACCGCGGTTCGTGTCTAACCTTGAATGACGCTCACCTCTTTGGAGGAACACTGAGCGATGAAGTGACCTAGCTCGGCTCACGCAGAATATTTGTTGATGGTTAAAATCAATGAATATTTCACCGTGTGTCTTCTTTAGTTATTGGCAATTAGCGACAGTTCACCTCATTGAAAGTTATACATATGGCTGTAAATGACTTTCTCTAAGATTTAAGAAATCTGACTTAGAATGGAAATGGGCCTATAATTGGTTATATCATGCATAACGCCATTTTTGTATCATGTACTGGCGTGACCCTTGCCAGCTTGAGCACAGATGGAAAGAGGCCAGAGAATACCGATTATTCATTCAGCGCATACAGTTTTTTTCGCAATAAAAATGTGTTTATTTGGTGAAGATTTCATTTCAGAATTTTCACATGTTTTTCAAATTAAAAAAATTAGTATTTCGAGAATTATGGACCCGAATTGCTTCACCCCGTTTTTCCCTGAATTGAGAATTTTATTATCTATCCATGGCAAGGACAGAATAAGGGTTAGTTGTCAAATTATACTTAGTTCTTACTACCTCCTAATGGTTCAGGGGGCGCTGATTCAAGAATACAAAAAAAATGGGTTCAAGCCCTGTGGACAGGAGCTTTAAGGCGCTCTAGTTCAAACAGACAAATTATATCTCCGAAAGTATTGGTTTCTCAGAGTTGGGAATTATATCAATGTATTCTTATTATAGAACTGCATCATAAAGGAAATTCAATTCAAATAATAGTTTATTTATCAAGATTAAATGAGCAATCTGAGAATGAGAACTGCACCATGGAAGAAATCGAATTAAATCTGGCCAATTTTGCCCAATAACGAACTTAACCGAGATAGTCATCTCCCCAACCTACTCTGAAAATTTCAACTACCTAGCTCATTCCGTTCGAGAGTTATTGTAGAAAAACTTTTTTTTAATTTTCAAAATTTTTTTTTTACACTTTGAGGTAATCTGGTCAATACAAAACTTCACATGCGTATAAAGGTCATAATTCTACAATTTGATGCTAAATTTTAGATAGATCGAGTGATCGGTTTCGGAAATATTCATAAAAAATATTTTTACTGAAATCGGCCATAACTCCGAAACCGCTTGATGGATTTCTTCCATTAACGAGCTCGTCCGAGATATTTACGCTCCAAACCCACCTTGCAAATTTCAATCTGCTAACTCCTTTCGTTCGAAAGTTATCGTGCCTACGGCCAGCCGGCCGGCCGGCCGGACAGAATGAATTTCGACCCCGGATTCTTGATCAGTGAGTCGAACCAAATCGTTTAAGACCATTTTCATCAAAATATTCGAAAATTACAGACATTTGGGCAAATTGATAAGCACTCAGTTCCGAGGAACTAGAGCGCCAAAAAGTATACATAGGTATTTTAAAAGATGCTTACCAAATGCCTACTCCTCAAAATTAAACTCAATCCTTATATTTTTGTCGTAGATGAACTTCTCGATCACCTTTTTGTTGAAGTCGGGAATGTCTTTAGCTAAATTTTGTTCGATGGACAACATTGCGAGTGTCGTTAGTCTTTCTTCCGACATTGTATTCCTTAGAAAGGACTTGTCAGTGACATCGATATTAAAATAACCAAAACTTTACATATTTCACAAAACGTTGAATACAAACCATACGACACTATATTAAATTTAAAGTAAGTAAGCAACCGGTCACGTTCTCGTTTTCTTGTGTTATTAATCGAGTCTTCCGACTCATTATAAACGTAGTGCAATATTGCATTTAGCACACAACTTCGGACTATCGATAATTTTTGTCAGGACAGGATTTTTATACCATTTCGTTGTGCTTACGAATATTTTCGACATATGCACTACTTAAACCAGAAGCGATATTAGTTGTGGCCAATAGCTAGAAGCTTACAATCTTCTTCATACGTTTGTCCGATTTTTTTTTATCTTTTCATCCAGATCTTTCAAATCACGTATACCTTCTATTTTGTCCAGTTATCGTCTCCACCAAACAGTAAGCAAACAAAAACAAAAAAACGCATGTTTTTCATCACATCCGCACAACCATAAAGTCTTTTCGTATAAACATTTCCGTCAAACTATAAAGTTTAATTTTGTTAGATCACACACCTTCAGTGTCAGTCCTTAAATCCTCAACACAACTTTATAACAAGAAACAATTGGCACCTACAATACCTATCTATTTAGCGTAACCATAAACAAGGTATACTACTACTGAGCGTAGCTATTTTATTCCTCTCTGGGCTTCTACTAATACGCCCGAATCGAGCGACACTAGCTGGTCTCTGAGTGAGGACGTTTGCCGTTTCCATGGTAACCGTTTTCGCTTGGGCGATCGAGATTCAGCCCGGCATAGTGCGGACGCTCATAGTATACCTTGTATATGCGTACGCTTAGCGCAAATGTAATTATTGTGAAATATAGATGGGCTGGGAAATGATCGTTTAATTTAAATTGAATCCAGTTCGAATAAAATATGTAAATGAATTTTTTATGTATGTACAGGGTGATTCACTTATCTTGGTCACTCCAATTTTCTCGGAAACGGCGGAATATATTTTAGTTCTGTAAACGCCGTTTTGTACAAGTCATCGTTAACTTGAGATGCGTGTAGATGTCGGCAATAAAATAAGGATGACTGGCGTCTCGGCGCCGTCAATTTTTTTTCCAGGCTCATAGGTACCTTTTTTATTATGCTATTCGGAGGATCATTCAATTCTAAATTTTATTTCCAAATACCGTTTTTTCCCTTTTCAAACCATTAGCGAGCTACAGGGTGTTATATGTTAATTCTATGCCATTTTTGCGCGTATGTTCTGCTGAACATTGCGTTATCATTTTGCCAAATGTCTGTAATTTTTAAATTTTTTGCCGTAAATGATCTTAAACGATTGGGTTTGACTCCCCGTTGCCACTATAACTTGAGAACGGAAAGAGCTAGCTGAAATTTTCAGGGTAGGTGGCACATCCCAATACGACGGACAAGCTCGTTAATGGGCATAATCGGCCCAATAGTTTCCGAGTAATATTTTTTTTTCTACCAATACAAATCCGATCAAATTGATACTTGGTGATTAGTTGTAGAATACAAACCTAAAGACGTTTGTGAATTTGCCATTTTCGGTAAAAAATTCGAAAATTACAGATATTTGGGCAAAATGATAACGCGATGTTCCTCAGAACATTGCGCAAATTGGAATAGAATTAACATAAAACGACCTGTAGATAATTAACGGTTTAAAATGGGAGAAAATGGTATTTGGAAATAACATTTTGAATTGAATCATCTTTCGAATGGCATAATAAAAAATTGGTTCAAGTACTGACGTGAAGTCAGGAGCTTTTGCGCGTATGTTCTATTGTCCATACTCCTGTAATGAACACTCTTCTTAATCGAATTTACCATGATGATTTTTATTGTCTATTCTCCTGTATTGGACACTCTTCTTAATCGAATTCACCATGATGAATTCGATTAAGAAGAGTGTCCAATACAGGAGAATAGACAATAAAAATCATCATGGTAAATTCGATTAAGAAGAGTCTCCAATACAGGAGAATGGACAATAGAATTCATCATGGTGAATTCGATTAAGAAGAGTGTCCAATTCAGGAGAATGGACAATAGAATTCATCATGGTAAATTCGATTAAGAAGAGTGTTCATTACAGGAGTATGGACAATAGAACATACGCGCAAAAGTTCCTGACTTCACGTCAGTACTTGAACCAATTTTTGACACTAGGTGCGAGGCATTTCAGAAGTCATAAATGAATGACATATTAACTACATCAGTTTTCATAAGAGAACCTCTGTGGAATCCAGCTTGTGAACTCCATAAAAATGCAATAGCCTTAACGAAACTATGGTAAGAGGTAGCAGTAGAAGTAGAATAGTATATTCTAAAACAAATTGCAGAATGGGCTCCTATTAAAACACAAATGCGAAATTCGAAAACGAGCGACGAAGGAGCGAGTTTTCGAACGCATGAGTGTTGGAATTGCCATCTGCAACAATTATTAGACGAAATTTTCTCCATTTCAGGCCAATTTTGTAGAATACTACTGAAAAATTCGGATTAAACGGATATTTTTTAATGAAAATAAAACTTTTCCTCTCAACAATTATTACACTATATCCAGATTATATTATTCTCAATTGACGTATGTTCAAATTTGATAGGATCGAATGTCAATGTTGACAACCACAAAACGAAAAATATTACTAGAAACAATGCGGGAATGAGTTCATTCCAGCACTGTTTTTAGTGCTGGCATGGACTCATTACAATACTGAAATGGAGAACAAGATTTTAAGTTCTAAGAAGTGATTCAATTTTTGGCGCTCTTGTTCCTCAGAACAGAGTGCTTATCAATTTGCCCAAATGTCTGTAATTTTCGAATTTTTGGCTGAAAATGGTCTTAAACGATTTGGTTCGACTCACTGATCAAGAATCCGTGGTCGGAATCGATTCTGTCCGGCCGGCCGTCCGGTCGGTCGTTAACACGATAACTCTCGAACGGAATGAGCTAGACAGTTGAAATTTTCAGAGTAGGTTTGAAGAATTAATATCTCGGTTAAGTTCGTTACTGGGCAAAATCAGTCTGATACTTTCGGAGTAACGAAAAAAAATTTTTTTTACAATACAACTTTTGAATTCAATTTTTTTAAGATGCAGTTTCATCATAAAAATCCATTGTTACCAATTTCAACTCTAACAAGCTAATACTTTCGGCGATATGATGTTTTAAAGTTTCAATAATACATCGTAAGTTCTATGTATTCACAGAATGTGAACACAGAATCTGTCTGTGTGACCATTCATAAATGTCATCTTTTCTAGCTATTAGAGATTGCCAATTCGTATATTTTCACTTGGAAAGCAAGCAGTATTCCATTCTTGAATTTGTGAATATATACAAGGTTGCTTTGATGTAGTTTATGGAGGCAATATGAAAGAAGAACATAATGGAATCATCAAAAGAAATTACTGTTCGTTGACCACTGAGGTTAATATTACCTTTTACTTCCTTAAGTACTGGTAGTGAGACACGTTCCTATATACAGTATTTTCATAATGGTGCTAGCAAAAAAATACTGGAATATGGATCTACATTTGTGTATCAATCATTTTTTCTTGAGTTAAGGTTCATAGTACAGAAAATAATGTGTTAGTGGTATGAACTATTAAATTTCAAATTATGAAAAGAGGACAGTATTTTATTAATATATTTTGAACTACCTATTAAAATAATTTGTTCGTTATCTACTACCTACTCAAATATAAGGAATAAATGGACAATCTGCTATGATTGTCTTCAGCCTTGCTCAAGACATTTCAATGATACTTTCCTTAGGTATTTTGAGTTGTGAAACCTATGCACCGAGGTTGAGTTGCAACAACCCATTACACGAGGTTGAATCATTGCAGATTGCTCCTTTAATCTTGGTAAATAAATTTAATGACTATTTTTAAAGCATTGAAGCATTGTAGATTGCTCTTTCTTTTAAAGATAATTTTAGAAGCATTTTTCTTAAACGATACTTTTTTTAAATTTAATTTCTTTCATGATGCAGTTCTATCATAGGAATCCATTGATATAATTCCCAACTCTGAGAAACCAATACTTTCGGAGATATAATTTGTCTGTTTGAACAAACACGCCAAAAAGCTCCTGTCCAACGGGCTTGAACCAATTTTCTACAATGAGACGTTAATGCTGTGAATGTATATTATGGCGTTGGGTTATGTTTTCAGACAATGAGTTATTCTGCCAGGTAATCGATCCAATTCCGTTGAAATAATTCAACAAAATCTAGTTAGTGTTTAGTTTGTAATGAGCTGTAGGCAGAAGTAGATCAAATGTTTCTCTGTTCATACACAAATATTCGTGAAATGTTTCATCAAAATTACGTAATTGTTTATACAGAACATTAAATTCCACATGACTTGACCGTGACTTATTCATGTCATAAACCCAACATGATGGATAAGGCCGTGAAATGGTATATTTTAAAGATGAATTTTATGTAATTAACAATCTTAGGGCCCATTCACAATCATGTAATGTTAATGGTAATGTTAATGTTAAGCGAAGATGTTAGAGTCTAAACTATAGGGCTACCTTGATACTGTTCACTACAGGAGAGTGGACAATAGAACATACGCGCAAAAGCTTCTGACTCCAAGTCAGTGCTTGAACCAATTTTTTTTCAATAATTCATTTTTAATTTTCTAGTGATACGATTCTCAAAAAATTCATCAAACGTCCTTAGGTTTGTATTCTACAACTAATCACCATGTATCAATTTGATCGGATTTTAATTGGTAGAAAGCAAAATTATTACTCGGAAACAATTGGGCCGATTATGACCATTAACGAACTTATCCGTCGTTTTGGGATGCGCCACCTACCCTGAAAATTTCAAGTCGCTAACCCTTTCCGTTTTCAAAATATCGTGGCAATCGGCCGGACAGAATCAAATTTGACCTCGAATTCTTCATCAGGGGGTCGAACCCAATCGTTAGAGACCATTGTCGGCGAAAAATTCGAAAATTAGAGACATTTGGACAAAATGATAACGCAATGTTCCCCAGGACTCGCAAAAATGAAAAGACAGTAAGAGGAAAACGAACAAATTAAAAATAATACATAATCTTTCAAAAGTCCCCTCTCACAAATATACTCCTCTTTAGCCGCATGGATCTCTTGAAGAAGAATCGCTTCCACTAGTTTTCAAAGATGTTCACTCTTGTTCATAGGAATCCCTTCAATATTTGATTTCGAAAAGGAAAATGTTGTAGCTCCAAAACCAGGTCTGACCAATCCAAACTATGAACACCGCTACAGGACCCTAATATAGGGCTATCATCTCCCATTGTGATAAAAAAATTGGCACGAAAATTGATTAGTTCAATATATGTCAGTATGCCATTCATGGTTTTGAAGGTTCTCGAAAAATGTCATAGAGCTACTGAAATCCCACAAGGCTGTTCGGATCTCCAACAATATGGATCCGATCGTGTTCAAACTTGGAACTTGGCAGTAGATTTAGTTTCTAAATGCTCTTGCAACATCTCGGCGATTTCAGACGAATAGTTTATGATATATAGCGTTTTTTTCCATTATTTTCAAAGATTTCTTTAGAATTTTCTAGTGATGCGATCCTCTCGAAACTTCGCAAGAATTTTTGCGTTGGGATGCTACAACTAATAACCTTGTTCAAATTATATCGGTTTTGTATTTTTCGAGTTATTGAAGAAATAACAACCAAATTTCAGATGGGTACAACTCCAAAACAGTTTGGCCGATTATACCTATGGACAAATTCAAATGTCGAATTCAGATGCACAACCTAACCTGAAAATCTCTTTCCGTTCTCAGGTTATCTTGACATAAATAATATTTTTAAAAATTTCTAGCGATACGATTCTCACAAAATTTTGCAGACGTCCTTAGGTTTGTATTCTAGAACTACTCATCAAGTTTCAATCCGATCGGCTTTGTATTTGTTTAAAACAAAATTACCACTCCGAAACCGTTGGGCCGATTATGACCATTAACGAACTTGTCTGTCGTATTGGGATGCGCCACCTACCCTGAAAATTTCAAGTCACTATCTCTTTCCGTTCTAAAGTTATCGTGGCAACGGACAGCCGGCCGGCCGGCTGGACATAATTGAATTTGACCTCGAATTCTTGATCAGGGAGTCGAACCCAATCGTTTGAGACCATTTTCGGCGAAAAATTCGAAAATTACAGACATTTGGTAAAATGATAGCACGATGTTCCTCAGAACATACGCGCAAAAATGTTTCCTGAGATATTATTTTGATAATCTCAGTTTGGTACGATATTATTATAGAATACTTCTGTATTGGAGACCCTTAATCGAATTTACCATGGTAAATTATGCTGTCCATTCTCCTGCATTGGACACTCTCAATTCGAATTTACCATGGTAAATTCGAATTAAGTGTCCAATACAGGAGAATGGACAACATAATTTACCATGGTAAATTCGATTAAGGGTGTCCAATACAGAAGTATGGACAATAGAACATACGCGCAAAAGCTTCTGACTTCACGTCAGTGCTTGAACCAATTTTTTTTTCGTGACTTTTTTTAAATTTTCTAGGGGTACGGTTCTTGTAATTTTTTCTTTCGTCATTTTTTTCAAATTTTCTAGGGATACGATTCTTACAAAATTTTAAACACGTCTTTATGTTGATTTTCTACTACTAGTTATCAAGCACCAATTCGATCGAATATTTATTTTTTGAGTTATCAAGGAAATAATATTCCAGGTGGGTATAACTCGGAAACTGTTAGACCGATTATGCCCAAAAACGAACTCAACACTCTCTTTCGGATACGCAACCTACCCTGAAAATTGCAAGTCCCTATCTCCTTTCGTTCGAAAGTTATCGAGGCAACGGTCACCCATCTACTGAACTCGCACAAGAATGCTCGAATCTCCAACAATATTTAACCGATCGTATTAAAACTTGAAACTTGGCAGTAGAGTTAGGTTATGAAGGCTCTTGCAAAATTTCAGCAATTTCAAACGAATAGTTACTGATATATAGAATTTTTTTTTTTTATTTTCAATGATTTATTAAAAATTTTCTACAAATGCTATCCTCACCAAATTTTGCAAACATTTCCGCGTTGGCATTCTACAACTAATAACCATGTTTGAATTCAATCGGTTCAGTACTTTTTGAGTTAATGAGGAACAAAAACCACGAAATTTCAGAAAATTTCAGATGGCTATAACTCCGAAACCGTTTGGCCGATTATGCTCATAAACAAACTGAAATGTCGCGTTCTGGTGTTCATCCTAACCTGAAAATTTCAAGCCGCTATCTCATTCCGTTCTCAAGTTATCGTGACAACAAAAATATTTTTTAATAATTTTTTAAAAATTTTCTAGCCATACGATTCGCTCAAAATTCCACAAACGTGCTTAAGATCATATTCTACAACTACCCACCAAGTTTCAATTCGATCGGATTTATATTGGTTGGAAACAAAATTATTACTCGGAAACCACTGGGCCGATTATGCCAATTAACGAACTTGTCCGTCGTATTGAGATGCGCCACCAAGTTGCTAGCTCTTCTCGTTCTCAAGTTATCGTGGCAACGGCCGGACGGCCGGACGGACAGAATCAAATTTGACCTCGAATTCTTCATTGGGGAGTCGAACTTAATCGTTTGAGACCATTTTCGTCAAAAAATTCGAAAGTTACAGACATTTGGGCAAAACTATAACGCGATGTTCCCCAGAACATACGCGCAAAAAGGTATGTCCCTGGAAAAAAAATACATTTAACGGCGCCGCGACGCCAGCCATCTTCATTTTTTACGTCAACTTCTACACGCATCCCAAGTCAACGTTGACTTGTACAAAACGGCGTTTACAGAATTAAAATATATTCGGCCGTTTCGGAGAAAATTGGGGTGACCAAGATAAGTGAATTACGTCATTTTCCAGGGCCCCTGTAGCCCCTGTAGCAACAGTGCATTGTCTGAATTATTCATTTGGTTCGAGAATGTTCGAATATGCTCAACATCGAGTTGCCCATTTGGCCAATAATGTCTAATATATCACCACTAAACAGAGCTGTGCCAAGCACTGAAGAAAAGTGCTTCAATTCCTAAGCACTAAGCACTCAATAAAAATGCTCCCGAGCCTCGAGCACAAAGCACCGCGTTTTCACAAAAGGCTTGCGATTACTAAGCACTTTATAAAAGTAATTCGATTTTTCGAGCACTAAGCACTAAGCACTTTAAGAAAACTGTTGGAAATTAGGATATTTACTCCGAATTGTTATATAAAATTGTATTCAATTACAGAAACATCTAAACTAGCAAACTTGTATTCCTCATAATATATGCGTCATTGACTGATAAGAAATGTAGTGCTGCGAAACATATTTCTAAAACTAACGAACTCAAAATTCATTCTATTCTCACACAGTTTGAAATGTTCTTTATTATTCTAGCAAATAATGATCAATTAATGGAAAAAATATGAATTCCATTAGCGTCTCAGTTTTTCTGCACATGCAAAATGAATTTCCCAATTTCAAAATGACAACAACATAGTATTATATTGTGAAACGTGGGCCAAGTGTTCCTTTCCTTTACAAATAAAAAAAGCACTGGCGTGAATTCAGTGCACTTTGTGGTAGTTCTCCATTAATACATAATTTAATTCGAATTCATCAACATGAATTAAATGCTTTATTTAATTTTTCAAAATATGAAAAATATTAATCTGATGCATAGAAATCGGATAGCATTATTTTCTATTGGGATTGTGTTCATAAGAAATTCAGCATTGTAAATCAGATGGAAAATTTAAATATGAATATATAGGACAGATCTGTGAATTAACATGAAAATTTTCCAAAAATAAATCACTCATATCTTCCTGATAATTACTGATAAGTCGCGTTCATGCCTCAATTATTGATCACCCTGGTACACACTCCTCGGGCCACAGCGCGTTAGCGTCTATTCTTGTAACGACATGATTCCGGAAAGGCTTAAGGTAATTGTCCCAATTATCGACACAATAGCGTGTTCCTCAAAGTGTCTGATACATTTCGACTTCAAAGAATAATTTTATATGAATGAAATATTCTGCTTCTACTTCTCTGAACCCCCTTTTTTGATAAAAGTACAAAAAACGAACATATTGAAAGGGGTAAATATTATAAAAAAAATGAATGGTGTCTCAAAGCAGAGGTACCCATTATCGACACCGGAAAAAAATGAATTACCAATCATCGACATACATGTGCACCAAATATCGACACTTTGGGAAATCCAGATTTTGGCATCGATAATATGTTTGTATTTAAAGAAATATTGATATATTTAGTGAAAATATCAGTTTAAAAATGTTCACAAAAATTAAAAAAACCTTAGATATATAAATTCTCTGCTTAATATGAAAAATATTTGATGATCTTTGGTTAATCCTTAGAAATTAACGTTTTCACTTCAGATACTTCCTATAAGCCACGTTCATTTTACTTTTTAGGCTCGGTAATTCTACGTGTTTCTCCTCTGTCCTAACTCAATTTTCTTTTGTGTCATTTTCAAGGGCTCTCTCATTTGATTCACTATTTTTTGCATTTTGTATGCTTGCTTCACCAAGAACTTGGGCTTCAAAAAGATAATCTGTAATCCCCCCATTCTTACCATTCATATCTTGATGTAGCCCACAAACATTTATATCAGTGTCGGAGTAATCACGGTCATAACAATCCAGTAGTAAATCTACACCCAAATTCTCTTCCCTTACATCCAAGAGAGACGAATTCAGGGAAAAGTTAGCGATTTCTATTCTACTCGATTCAAAATTATTATTTGCGTCAGAAGTTGCTTCCGACGGGACACAGTATTTTTCATGTGTGCATTGCAGTCTTCTAGACATTTTGTAATCATGAGATAACTGGAAACTAAATATGACCAATTATCCCCACATAAATGTGCGTATGATCGACAGTCATGAAAAAATGGATGATTAAATCATATAAATGGACCACAATCGAATGTCGATCAGTACTGAGAGCAATTTTGAATATTCTATGAGCTGATTATCAAAAAGATAACAAAAATAGTTTAATAAGTTCTCCATATAATTGATTATTTTTACTTATGGTATGAGTCTCAGCCGTCGACAGAATATTGCACCTTATATCGACATAGTGTTGAACGTAATATTGACATCAAAATTTGTTGTACTTTTATCATGTAATTCGATGGAAAACAGTGTGTCGATAATTGGTACACTGAAAATTGTGGATCTTTTGGGTAGGATAACGAAACAATCGTATCCAGGAAAATGGAGTTAACGTTTCTGAAAGTTAATCAAAAATCATCCTCAGCGACTCAAATATCGACATATAGATGTCGATATCTGGGACACAATATGTTTCAGAAGTACCATTTATCGACACACAAATTTCTCATAAAATATGATACACATTAATTTTTTTTTAATAGAACTGAATACAGTTAATCGTCTCAAGTTAATTATTCTTCAAAAAATTAAATTTCACCTGCATTCGTTGAATCTGGGGAGACATAAATGAAGAGTGTGGACTTATCAGAATAGCAAGGAAAACATTGCTCACTCGATGAAGACCGACATTCGGCCAATTAACAGCTGATTTTTCGCTGAGCATGCTTAAGAGAAATAAATGGTGTGAACAAATTCATTCAAGAAACTATAAACTAGATAATTGTTGGATTAAAATTTGTAAGGAAATTTTCTTCGTCTTGTTTTATGGAAAATAAACGGAAGTTGTCGATAATTGGGACACTGTCGATAATTGGGACATTTACCTTAGTGCTTAGTAATCCTCGAAAGTGCTCGGGAGCACTTAAGGGATTACTAAGCACTAAGCCTTTTCATGAAGTGCTTGAATTACAAAGCACTAAGCACTGATTTTGAAATGTGCTCGGGAGCACAGTGCTCGGGAGTACAAAAAGGCTTCAAGCACTTCTACAAGCACTAAGCACAGTGCTTTGGCTCAGCTCTGCCACTAAAGCACCCTGTAGGTATACACAAAACTCTGTAAATATACATAAAACCGTTCGTACGATACCTCCTAAACATAAAACGTGTAGGTACTCACATCTTCTTCACCGCAATGCAGAGGTATGAAATGAACTGGTACGTATTTAGGGGTTTTTTGAATCAACTCATGAAGCAGTCTACTTTTCCCCTCTTTTGGAAATCCTGTTATGTACAACGAATTTTTAGTATCCTTTAAGTTTTCTTTTGTTTTAACATTCTCCAGGAATATTTTGTAAAGGTTCTCGCACATTGTTATCTCCTTTTCTCGTCCGAGTGCGGGTTGGTCGTATACAGGAACGTCTTCCGACAAATCCCTGAAATATTTGAATATTTTGAAATGAAGGATAGGGCTTCACATGAGAGCGAGATTTTTCTCGTCTCGGAAACGCGAGACGAGAATAGACGTTTTGAAATCCGAGAGTCTCGTTTTTTTATGAAGTTTTTATTTGGAAAATTATGAAAGGTCTACATAGGGATGAATATTTTTGACAAAATATTAACTCTTGTGACTATCTGTGAAATATTTTATATTAAAATAATTTTTTCACATTTTTTTGTCAACTTGTTAACTGTTCTTATAACTTCTTATAGTAACGTATCTAATGTGAAATCTGAAATATTTGTCATTTTACTTACAGAAAACCATATCACTTGGTTTTCTCTATTTTTTGTATATTCACGTCATAAGTCCCTCAGATAAATCGATAGTTTAATCATAGGAAGAACTTTTTGTGAAAATTCATGTACCTTTGAACTTCGATGATGAATATTATATGTTATTATCTCTTATCATAAATATCTATCGTTGCAGATTTTTATATTTTAGGTTTCAATGTGTTTTTTTCAAGATCGATTTTTTACTCTCGGTTGAGTATATGTGTCTATAAAATACTCAGTAATAAACATGTATACTATTGAAAGGCTCGAAAATTTCTACCTGGAAGATCGTCTTAATTACTACAGATACATACAGTTAACTTTTCTTATATACGATCGTTCTAGAAATACACCATTTTTTAAAGACCTTGCGATAATTGAGATTATTTTTCAAGAAAAAATAGAATTCACAACCATAAACACTAGGGTGATTCAAAAAAAAAGAATATTTTTTTTTTCGTTTGGTACTCTGAAAAATAGGTTCCTAGACACCTCTAAGAAAGCCTCTCCAAGCATGAGTTCTTAATTGTAACGGGAAGGTCCTCCTACTTACAGTTTTCTATTTTTTCTTATTATCAGATAGGAAAAGGTATATCTCGCTTCCAACTACTTGAAAAAATATCTTGTTCCATAGATTTTGTAGGAAATTGAATGCTCTACAAAAAAGGTCTCCTACAATTTTTTCGTAAACTCAACCGTTTAAAAGATATTAACGGTTAAAGTTTGATTATTTTTGGGAAAATTTTTTATTTCTTATGAATTTTATAACTCAATGAAAAAAATCATTATGAATGATGAAACTCATAGTTTTGTAGGAAATTTACTGCTCTATAAAAATGGTCTCTTATGATTTTTCGATCAAGTTGAGCGTTTACGAGATATTCATCGTCAAACATCATTGCATATCAATTTTTCTAGTTTTTGATCAATAATTCGAAAAATTTCAATTTATTCTGTGAGTTTCAAGGAAATTTAGACAAATTTGAGTTTTTATTATAAAAGCAACTCCTATAGATGTTTTCTGTTCAAAAATTCATTTGAAAGTTTTTATTCTAATAATATTTTTTTTTTATTTTATCTTCAATAATTTAAAATCTTAATCGCGTTGTCATTTATTATTATGAAATTTGTTCAGTGCGTATTTTTAAATTGTTTTTCACAAAATATACATAAAATTTTCGTTCGAGGGGATTTTTGTTTTGAATTCCATTTCATCTTCTGTTTGTCTTCTGAAACTAACGCCATCTATGATTTTTACTCTCAACTATCTTCAGTATCTAGTAGATACTGAAGAATTCAAAACAAAAATCCCCTCGAACGAAAATTTTATGTATATTTTGTGAAAAACAATTTAAAAATACGCACTGAACAAATTTCATAATAATAAATGACAACGCGATTAAGATTTTAAATTATTAAAGATAAAATAAAAAAAAAATATTATTAGAATAAAAACTTTCAAATGAATTTTTGAACAGAAAACATCTATAGGAGTTGCTTTTATAATAAAAACTCAAATTTGTCTAAATTTCCTTGAAACTCACAGAATAAATTGAAATTTTTCGAATTATTGATCAAAAACTAGAAAAATTGATATGCAATGATGTTTGACGATGAATATCTCGTAAACGCTCAACTTGATCGAAAAATCATAAGAGACCATTTTTATAGAGCAGTAAATTTCCTACAAAACTATGAGTTTCATCATTCATAATGATTTTTTTCATTGAGTTATAAAATTCATAAGAAATAAAAAATTTTCCCAAAAATAATCAAACTTTAACCGTTAATATCTTTTAAACGGTTGGGTTTACGAAAAAATCGTAGGAGACCTTTTTTGTAGAGCATTCAATTTCCTACAAAACCTATGGAACAAGATATTTTTTCAAGTAGTTGGAAGCGAGATATACCTTTTCCTATCTGATAATAAGAAAAAATAGAAAACTGTAAGTAGGAGGACCTTCCCGTTACAATTAAGAACTCATGCTTGGAGAGGCTTTCTTAGAGGTGTCTAGGAACCTATTTTTCAGAGTACCAAACGAAAAAAAAATATTCTTTTTTTTTGAATCACCCTAATAAACACTGATCCCATTATGTCAATACTGAACGGACAACTTTTATTGCCTAAGTCCCAATGCGTTGAAAATTTCGTCTCTATTTGAACATCTAGAGAAATTTATTGTTTTAATTGTGCTTCTTGTAGTGATGATGTGAACAATTATTGTATACATATGTAGAAGTACATATAATAAAACTGGTAAAGAAATGAAAAATGAAGCTATTCAATGTTTCGAAAAATGTTATGAGGAATACACCAAGAACACCCCCAATAATCTATCCACAAGGAAGGTATTCATTGAAAACGAAACCAATTTGTCCAATTCTATTAAAAAATGTATCGACATCGATAGCCTCTTTAAAACATCAACAAAACCTTCGAAACATTGGAAAGCTGAGTTTGAAGAACATTTTGCTGTTAGAAAGAGCAAATAGGAATCGAAATTGTATTTTAGAGTGGTGGAAAGTGCATGAAAAAGTTCCTACACTTACCAAGATGTCCGATGATTCATTAAAGGTTACATCCGTACCTGTTGAAATATTATTTCCCACAGCAGGTATGATCATGGCAAAAACACGTACATCATTGAAAGATGATGTGAAGCAAGCGTGATTATGTTTGACTTCTTGGTCATCGAGTAATTTGAAATATGAAATTAACAGTGTAAAATTAAAAAATTATGTACAGGTACAAATATTTTTGTATAAGAGCGTAATGAATATTTTACAGAATTATTCATTGTTATCTACTATTTCGTTTATACAGGGTGAGTCTTTGACCACTGCATTAATTTTAACCAAAGATTCCTCTCATCAAATGAAACACTTTTTTCATTAAACTTTTTTCCAAATTCAGGTCAGGTAAAAAGATACAGGCTGTTGAAATTTTGAAAAAAAATCAGTTTTTATTTTGTAGCTTTGACATCCTTTTTTCGAATAAAATGAATGTTGGCGTAAAGTTTCCTATAACTATTATACATATTTTCCAAATATTAGTTATTTTCTACTTCTACTGGTTTTCTAGTTATGGACTCGTGGATTCATAAAACTAAACGAAATTAGCATAAAGAAAGCATATAAAGTTTTTCTCGAGTCATTTCAAGAATATTCCATCGTTTTAGAACATTATATTATTCTTATTATTCTTCATCATTTCTCCTTAAACGCACCGTTTTCGAGATATTCTTCATTGAATGTTTTAAAATGGAACACTCCAGAAATTCCACTACTTTTATGGATCCGTCCCTGAGCGTTGGAATCCCGAATCAAGTTGTAAACCACGTTACCATGCCTTATTCTCGTCCGCCAACAATGTCATAGATAATTTATATGCGGGAGTGTATTAGCACATTGTGAAATCTTTAAACGCTTGTAACTTTTTACCTGAGCCGAATCTGGAAAAATGGTAAATGAAAAAAGTGTTTCATTTGATGAATGGTTAAAATTAATGCAGTGGTCAAAGACTCACCCTGTATATTATAATATTTATTATCGGTATTCAGAATTGAGAGAGACGAGACGAGACAACTGATAACGAGACGAGACCGAGACTTAAACGAGACGAGATTTTTTATATTCTCACCTACTCTCGTCTCGTGTGAAGCCCTAATGAAGGAAGGAGACTCATCTTATTCGTAGAAAAAAAAATACACTTTACATTAATCTATTTCGAATTTTGAGCCGAAAATGGACTAAATCGATTCCATTAGGCGTACTGATGAAGAATCCGTAGTCATATTCAATTCTGTGGGTTCGTTTTGAAATTTGCAGGTTGCAGGGAAGGTTTGAGGCCTGGATATGCCAGTCGAGTTCGTGAACCAATAATCCGAATGGCGGCCTAATTATGTAACATATTTTTGCTCTTGTTACACAACCTAAGGCATATCTCGTATGAAGTTCTTTCATTCTCATTGTTTGAGTTGATTTTGTTAATTTTTCAGAAACTGATTATGTAATCTAAGCTTTATATACAGTGCGTTTCAAAAAGTACGCACCAAGAGGAAATTTTCTCGCCTGTATAGTTTTTTCAAATTTTGGTTTTTGGGAAAGTTGGTGCTCAAGAAATGAGGATTTTTGACATGTATGTCATTGATCCTGTTACTCTGCAAACCTGTCAAAACTGACATTTAATAGAAAAATTACCGAAAGACGTAGAAATCAGATCAATATCAAAAAGTTTCTGAAAGAAATGTTGCTCAGAATTTCATTTTATACTAAACTGCCAAATTTCATGGTGAAATTCCGAAATTTTTTGATATTAATATTTTGATGACAGCACGCTAGAGGGAGCTTTTGGGTTTTGCTAAAAAAAATTATTACTCGGAAACCATTGGGCCGATTATACCCATTAACGAACTTGTCCGTCGTATTGGGATGCGCCACCTACCCTGAAAATTTCAAGTCGCTAGCTCTTTCCGTTCTCAAGTTATCGTGGCAACGGCCGGACGGCCGTACGGCCGTACGGCACCACAGAATTGAATTTCACATTTGGGCAAAACTATAACGCGATGTTCCCCAGAACATACGCGCAAAAATGTCAATTTTGATAGGTTCAGGATCAATGACATATATGTCGAAAATCATCATTTCTTGAACACCAACTTTCCCGAATACCAAAATTTGAAAAAACTATACAGGCAAGAAAATTTCCTCTTGGTGCGTACTTTTTGAAACGCACTGTATAAATTCGTAAAAACTGACATGATGTCATGAGCTTTTGCGCGCATGAACAAAATGAAAAAAGTCATATGTTCGTGCAAAGTATTCCTAATGATGATTATCGGGACTGTGGCTGAAATAATTGCTAGATGGTAGTCAAAATCGTCTGAGATAATGTCGTTGTGAGGTTAATCCACACAGTAATGTGCATACAGTGTGTCGACAAAGTAAGGAACAACATTCAAAAAATGCGTTATTGAATGTTTCCAAGCAAAACGTTCGGATAGGTAAATTTCAGTTTTTAATTAACCACCTTATGGCATGATGGGGATGATTCCCCGCCAATGTTGAACGGAGTCGGTAAATTTACAACACAAATTTTCGAAGGAGTTGGAAAAAATTTCAAGGGAGGTCACGGAGGTGGAATATTTCCGAAAAAATTAACACAGAATGTGAAGGAATTTGACCGCCTGACCGGATAAATGCAAAGCATGCAGATAATAGGGACGGTATAACATGGAATAACACCATGTACCCTTCTACACATTCCTGTTGCCATAAATACTATATTTAATAATTTTTGGTACAAGGTGTGTAGCCGGCAAAAAATAATATTTATCATAATATTGCATTAGTAGCGCATTTTGCATTGTCCCAAAGCGGGTAGCTCTCTAGATGTTTCAGTTTCGCCGACTGGAGTATGTCATAACACAAGCAGTTGGAAATAATTCATTCATTTTATTGAAAACAGTCAATAACGCAGTTATGAATTTTGTTCCTTACTTTATCCTCACACTGTATATGTAACGATTATGTATACCATAGACGTTGAGAAAATGATTCTCAAAATTGTTCAAAATTGTCATACAGATAGGGAGCAACTGGAGAGTATTGAACATTTTAAAATGTTCGCACACAATCTTCACTAATTTTATGACTCAAACCTAAATTTCAATTGGGAATTATACCGGGTGTCCCAGTATACATGTTCCAATGGATTTCTCAGCCATTTCAAAATATAAAAATTTTAATATTTTATGATTTTCAGTTCGTTCAAGGAACCTTCATCTGAGAAAAACAAACATTGAAATGAAATATATGGGAATATAGGGAAAAACAGTTCAAGTTGAGAATATGGAAAGAATCGATCGGCAGTAAATTCATACATTGTATCGTATCGCACAATGGTTCATTGAGTGTTTATGGTTTTCGTCTAGACGTGGACTGATAAGGTTATGTACCCCATCCGGCGGCTAACCTTTGTGATAGGTAGACTTTATAGGTTTCAAGACGCTACTTTGTTGCGTCAGTGGAGGTTGACAAAGGGGCCCTCTTAAACAGCGATATATGGATTGATATTCCTGGTAGTAGATCGTTAAAAACTGCCGAAATTGCAGAGTCGGTGGACCTGGAAAACCCGTGGGGTATTTTCGAGTGGGCGGCATGAGAACAGAAAAATTCCGGCTTGCAAAAACTTAAGAAGAGGGGACAGACCCCCCCGTTGGCGGTGGTTTGGAAAAACAGAGTTAGTTACGTTTTAGCCTCCGAGACGGTAACTCGTGAAGAAGATGAAATATTGAGTAAAGGCGACTTAGGCAGTTCGGGCCGGTAATTGGAGTTACGTTTTAGCCTCCGAGACGGTAGCTCGTGGAAATGCAGAAATATTGAGTAAAGGCGACTTAGGCAGTTCGGGCCGGTAATTGTAATGAAGAAGTAAAGTAGAGTAACGGAACGAAGTCGCGGTAAATGTGAGGTGTAAATTGGAAGCAAGTAGTTGTATTTAAGAAAAGGTGTAGATTCGTGAAGTGGGTGGATTTTGGTACTGATACACCCTTTTGGATTAATGGTTTTCGAGACAGAAGTAGTAAGTCATAGGTAATGCAAAGTTTATGATTCTCTATGAAAATATTCCCATAATCACTGACAGCTCCCGTAGGTAAATTGACTTGATGTAACATTTGTGATTTGTTGTTATATAATATTGAACCCCTCGTACAAACGAAAGAGGTAACCCCATATTTGTGTTAATATCGATTGAAGCTAGGAATAGTAAAAGATGTTGAAGGATTAATTTTGTTTGTATAGATATTGCTCTGTTGAAACTGAGTATTGGTCCGGTGTCCCAGAGACACGAAATTTTCCATTTGTTTTTCTCTAAGTGTGTAACTGTAATTTTATGACAATATAGTATTTAAGTAAGTTTCGAAATCTAGTATTCTTTCCTAATCATATCCCTCAGAGAAGTATATAACATATAGACTCCTTCTTCGTGCAAGGAGCACGGACCTATAGTCTTTTCCAAAGCCTTGATCGAAGTATGTTCTCAAAATTTTGAGTAAACTTAACCGGTTTGTCTGACGATAAATAAAGTGAACTCTTCTGAGATTTCACTTTATTTTAGGAATAAAAGCCATGCTAAGTTTGCTCTGGTGACAGCGGCCTAACATCTTTATTTTGTAATAAACCTAAGAACATCAAAAAACACCATCGTACTATTACATTTGGTGACAGCGGTGGGATATTGTTAATTTTTCTGAGGTGAATAAACGGGAGAGAGGTAGGAAAAAAAAAAAAAGGAAATTAGTGATTGAAACGATATTTTGAAAAAACAAAGAATAGCAGTGAAACATCCCTTCCAATATTAGTCGAACATCAAGTCAGTTAAAGCACAAGGACTGTCAGCAGAATAAAGTATCAAGTGAAAATTTTAACTGATAATCATCTATGTTTCAGGTAGTTCATCAATTGAAGTCGAATGTGTAATCTGTAACGTTAAATTTTTTGTGTGTTTCAGGGCGGTTCTATTAATTTTATAACGTTGATTTTTTTTGTGTGTGTGTTTCAGGGCGGTTTTATCCATTTATAATCTCGATTTTTTGAGTGTTCTAGGGCGTTTTAGTATTTTGTAAAAGAATTTTATTTGACGTTTAACTAATTGTGAAGACTTAATATTATCGACATCTGAGTAAGTTGATATCTTTCCGACGGAATAAAAAATTATATGGTCAGTTGGAAAGTATTTCAAATTTTGTTCGAAAAAAATCACATTCAATTAATTCATTAAATTTTATTTTATTATTCAAAAAATAAATAATGTTGCCTGCCACTCCCTCTGCTAGTAATGCAAATACTTCACCAGAAAGTAAAAGTAGCATGATGATGTATACGCTAGGGATGATAGCCACCACGGTGGACAGCTTCTCGGGAAAAGACGCCGCCAGATATTTTGACAAATTAGAATTACGGGCCAAACTGGATAGTTGGACGCCAGACGAAACGCTAAAATTATTGAAGTACAAATTAAGCGGAGACGCTTACAATTTCTTTAAATCTGATTCCGAATTGGATAAACTTGCTTATCCAGAATTAAAAGGAAAATTATTAAATAAATTCACGCCGATGAGATTACCGGGCGAAAATCATTGGAATCTGAGTAGGTGCTTCCAAGATCAAAAGGAGGACGTATCATCGTTCTGTACCAGGTTGCGAACGATTGGTGCAAATTTACTACTCGAAGACTTAGACGGAGCGAGTCAGGATGAGGAAGCGGGAATTCGAAAGAAAAACAAGGAACTCATTTTGAATCAATTCAAAATGGGATTAAGGAAAGACCTAATGCAAAATACCGGCATTCTTTTATTGAAAGAGGATAAATTAGATTTGGAAAAAGCTGAGGAACTGGTCAAACTACAGGAGACAACGATTATGATGCTACAAGGAAGGATGTCTAACGTGAGGATCTCGTCAATAAATACTGGGGGAGAAAGGTGTGAGTTATGTAGAAAAGAGGGTCATAGGGCAATGGATTGCAGAAGCCGAGGAGATGGACAGAACGATATGAATAGGAATACCGTTAACAAGGGATGTTATAATTGCGGTAAAATAGGACATATTGCTCGAGATTGTCGGGCAGATAGAGGAAGGCGGTTCGTGGATAGAGACACATGTCACTATTGTCACGAAAAAGGACATTGGGCACAGGAGTGTAGACAAAGGATCAGCAGGAGGAATCAACCTCAGAACTTCACACCAAGGTTTGAAGGATCGGAGCGCCCGAGGTACGGAGGAAACGGCCGGTCGACGGGAGCGATTCCAGAACGACCACGGCAAATGCGGCAATCGTTGGGGTTTCAGCGAAATTTAAACAACGGTGGCCAAAGTCCAACCACCAGGGCGGGGGCCAGAGAAATGTAAGGTGGATAAATAAATTGGGGATGTCACGGGGACATAGGTATCGCGGGAAGAGGAATCAACAACAAATTATGGTTATTCCCGAAATAAACTTCAATAACCTTACCGACGCACCGCACATTATTAAATTAAACGTGAATGGAAGATCAAGCTTTTGTTTAGTGGACACAGGGGCAGCCGTGACACTCGTTAGAAAAGGAGCAGTCCCAAATAAGCAAATCAGGAAGGATGGAATAGACAGGTACAGATTGACGAGTGTTACAGGCCACAGTCTTCGGACATGGGGCACCGCAAATGTTTCGATAGGGCCAGAAAGGGATGAATTAAGCACTACGTGGACGGCTGTTGTATGTGAGGACAACACGTTAGGGGATGTACAGATGATTTTAGGAAGGGATTTTCTGTATGCAAATCGAGCAACTATAAATTACAAGGGTACGCCAGCTGTTTCAATGTGGGGAAGAACATTTGACTTTTTATGCAGCGGAAATGTTAAAGGGATTGGGAAAACCGAGCGGAGCACAAAGACAGTGGACGTACAAACGCAAACGGAGAAAAACCAGGAGGAAATCGACGTCCAGAAGGAAGTGAAGGCACGTAGGAACACAGAAGAGCGAGCGAAGCCGGAGAATGGAAAAACGAAGGTGAAAACGTCGGAAAAATCAGCAGGCGAAATCTTACCAGCGCACGACAGGGAGAATATCGACAGCTGTTCGAAGGATCAGGAAAATTACTCAGTATATTCCATGGAGGACGAACTCATTTGGGAAACAGATATTACTCTGGAAGCGGGTGTCACAGTACCTGCGCGATCGGAAGCATTAGTAAGAGGGAAATTGAAGAAAAATGTACAAGGAGATATTATGGTATGCGAACCAGTGGAGTTAGGAAATGGGCATATACACGTCGCAAATTGTTTAACGAAGAATTCTAACAGAGTCTGGATTAGAGTGGTTAACGTTTCAGCCAAGGAGGTCAGATTAGTAAAGCGACAAACTCTCGCTAAAGCAGTTACCTGTGAAATTATGGATGGAAATATGCCGACTAAGAGGATTGGGAAAGTAAATTTTGATAACAAGGAAGGAAATCAAAAGGGATTCGATTTTGAACATTTGGATGGTAACACGCAGAAGAAGCTGAAGTCACTAATACTGGAGTACCAGGATCTTTTTCTGGAGGACGACGATATATTAACTAGCACAACGAAGGTTAAACACGGTATTACCTTGGAACCGGGAACACAACCAGTGTGTAAAGCACCATATAGAATCCCGTATCATCAGAGAGAAATATTGCAGACAGAGACAGATAGATTGTTAGATATGGGGGTTATTCGACCGTCATGTAGCCCGTGGTCAGCTCCGGTCGTTTTAGTTACAAAAAAATCGCCGAATGGGGAAGAAAAGATCAGGATGTGCATTGATTATAGAGGACTGAATAACGTTACAAAGACGGAATATTACCCACTTCCAAATATTTCGGATCTCATTCAAGGATATGGCGCGGGAAGTGAGGCTCTTTTCTCAGTAATCGACGTAGCAGAAGCGTATCACCAGATTGACATGGAGGAGAAGGACATCCCCTTGACTGGTTTCAGTACCTTTCAGGGACATTATGAATATTTGAAAATGCCGTTTGGATTGAAAAATGCACCATCAACATTTCAACGATTCATGAATATTACGCTGGCTGGCCTTACAGGAGACCTTTGTATGGTTTACTTAGATGACATCATTACCTTTAACTCCGCAGGAATTGATGATCACGTAGAAAAATTGCGGAAAGTTTTCGACAGACTTAGGGACGCCAATATTAAACTCAAACCAACAAAATGTAAATTTTTATTGAAGAAAGTCAAGTATCTAGGACATATGATCACACAAAAAGGAGTGCTCCCAGATCCGGAAAAAATTGAGGCCATACATAACTTTCCCATTCCCAAAAATGAGAAAGGAGTCCGTTCATTTTTAGGGATAGTCAACTGGTATCGGCGGTTCATTCCAAATGCCGCAGAATTATCATTACCATTGACAAATTTAACGTAAAAGGAGGTAAAGTTCGAAATTACATCGGAAGTGCTAGAGTCAATATCGAAATTGAAGAAAGTCCTGACCTCAGACAGTGTTCTAATCTTTCCCGACTTCAACCAGCCCTTTATAGTGGCGACGGACGCCTCTGGCCTAGGTATTGGAGCGGTACTCAGCCAAATTCGAGACGGACACGAGCGACCTATAGCTTACGCTAGCCGAAATTTCAAGAAAGCCGAATTAAATTATTCTACAACGGAAAAGGAACTTTTGGGGGTTATATTCGGCATTCAAACGTTTAGGTGCTATCTGTATGGGAGAAAATTCACGGTCATTACCGACCATCGTCCACTTAAATGGCTGTTAACGCTCAAGGACCCAGGATCTCGACTTGCTAGATGGGCTATGACCTTGGCCGATTACGATTTCGAGGTAATACATCGAAAAGGGCGTCTGCATGGAAACGCGGATGCATTAAGCCGTATGTTCAGTAAAGAGGAACAGTTTATTGACATGGAATATGAGGAGTTCGAGGATTACCGGAAAACCCATCAGATTCCGGAAATGGAGAAATTAAGTCGAAAGCAAGGAAACCTTTTTTCGGCCCCAGAACACTGGGCTTTGGCTCATTGTGTCTCACAGGACCTTGCTATGGGTGCAGGAATAGCACTTCAGTTCAAACAAATTTTTGGCTCTGTCGATAAACTGCGTCAACAGAATAAGCAAGTTGGGGAAACAGCGGAATTGCTCCTACCGGAAAGAAATATATATTATTTGGTAACAAAGTTCAACTATTATGAAAAACCATCCTATAGAGGTATGTGGAACGCTGTACGAAGTCTAAGGGCGTGTTGCGAGAAAAATGGGGATAGATTTTTGGCTATTCCAGAAATAGGATGTGGTTTGGATAAACTCGATTGGGAGAGGATTTTGGAAATTATTAAATTCGTATTTCATAATTCAAATATAGAAATACGTATATATTCTGGTAGCGAGGTGATCGCAAAGGTTACATTTCAGGAGATGGAAAGTATAGAGCCCGAGTGGGATCGGGAAACGCTAAAAACCGCGCAAGAGAAGGACCTGTACTGTCAGGAAATAAAAAGAAGTATCGAAGCTGGTGAGCAACAGGACACTTACTCTTTTTCTAAGGATGGAATACTGTATCGATTGGAGCAAGATGGGGACAAGTTGATTGTCCCTAAATCCTACGTATTGAAAGTAATGGGGGATTTTCACGATTCGCCCATGGCAGGACACCCAGGTCAGCAAAAGACGCTGAGCAGTCTGAAAAGGAGATTCTTTTGGCCAAACATGCGCACTGATGTCATCGAATATTGCGCCAGTTGTGATGCTTGTAATAGGAGGAAAACATCCCCTCATCAGAAAAAAGCCCCTTTGCAGCGATTCACCGCCACCACGGAACCTTGGGAACTGACCTCAATGGATATAGTTGGACCTTTAGTAACATCCCTGAGTGGGAACCGATACTTACTTACGTTCCAAGATTACTTCACAAAATATGTTGAAGCAATACCCCTCCCTGACCAGAAAGCCGACACTATCGCTCGAGCTTTCGTGGAAAATATAGTCACTAGACATGGCACTCCTAGGAAACTGCTAACTGATCGAGGAGCAAACTTCACGTCAGCGTTGTTCAAGGAAGTTTGTAAGATGCTAAGAATAGAAAAAATACAGACTTCCAGTTACGCACCCACGTCAAACGGACAAATTGAGAGGATGCACAGGGTGTTGAAGGACATGTTAGCGCAGTATATTAGCAATAACCAGCGAGATTGGGATGATTGGATACCTTTTGTACTAATGGCTTATAGAGGAAGTATACATAACACCACAGGATATAGTCCATACTTTCTTCTTCACGGAAGGGACCAAGTACTCCCTATAGACAGCTTTATACAATCAGGGCGAGCTCGATATGACTACGATCAAAATTATGCATCGGAGCTACTAGAACGGCTACGTATCATCTATAAGGATGTATATCGGAACACAGAGGAAGTAAAATCGGCCAGAGTGAAAAGGTATAATTTAAAAACCGCAGATCATCAGTTCACTCTAGGAGACCAAGTCTATCTGAAAATAATGCACACGAAGCGTGGGGTGTCTAAAAAGCTAGTGAAGAGTTGGGATGGTCCATATAGGATCATTGAAATAATAGGACCGGTGACCTGTAAAATAAGAAGGTGTGGAGGAAGAGAAGAGCAAACGGTCCATGTAAACAGACTGAAATATTTTGTCGAAAGGAGAATGAGCAGGTGCTCTCCATCAAGAAAAGTCGAGGAAATGGGGCGACAGTCCGAATCAGAAAGCGAAATGGAATCCGAGGAGGAACAGAAAGGCATGGGTAGATTGCACCCGATACTGATGCCGCAGTGGAACAGGGTTGTGGAACGAGATTCGAGTGAGGAATCTCTGAGTGACGAAACTGAGGAAGAATTTGTCAGTCCCGTGGTACCCTTGAGGAGATCGATGCGGACAAGGAATCCCCCCGATCGGTTAGGTAGATGGGACTATTACTAAATATACAAGGGGTAACCAGGGGCGGGTCTTAATGACACTCCCTCAGGAGAAGTGAATCTCCTCCTGCCCCATGAATGGTAGATTCCAGGGGCTCACTGTCCCGGAGAGCCACCACCTGAAGAGGGACCCTGTCCTGGGGCACGGACACCCTAGTAACCTTAATCATCCTCATAATCCTCATAAATATAGAATAATAATAATAATAACACTTGATATGGGGCCAATCCATCAGCGGTTCCGCTCCAGATCTTCGTAGTGTATGGTCTATGCCAAATTTACAATTTTCCCCTCCGCTTTGAGAGTCTATTCTCTTCCCTTAATTTTCTGTGCTTAAGTAGGTTTCCCCAGATAACGCATGAATAAAGGATTTTTTTTTGTTGAACTAAACTAAACTAAAGTTGTTTTAAATACTCATTGGAATTCAGATAGAAGAAAGTTTTGAAAGTTGTCTAAAGAGAAGCGTTATGATCGCTGAGATAGTGCATAGGTGAGCATAACGCTAGTATAGGATTGTGTGAGGTTTATTCCCTTAGGTTCTGTGAACCTGATTTAATTTTAGGAAAATTGATCGATTTTATTGTATGTAAATTGTATAATAATTTTTGAACGACAATCAGTGTATTTTTGATCTATGATGATGTGGTCCGAGTAGTATTGTATCTATCCATGTTAAAGTGACAATTTTATTTTATTTTCATAGAAATATGGAAAATCCTGAGATAATAACTGTGTGGGGAATAACCTTCATCATCGTTATTTCCGTTATCGGTACCCAGGCTTTAATAGCCTATGACTGTAAGGACAAAAGTGCGGAAATCACAGCTGTATCGATTCGAGACGTCGCGGAGTGTCCGGAACTAGAAACGTCGTATAAAAGTGAATCGGTAAAAGTGAAAGTAGTACAGAGGGACGAAATTAAACTTGAACATGTATGGACTTGCTGCGTTGAACTGACCCGGGTAATAATGCATTGTGGTATGCACAGTCACAGCTCGATTGTATCCGGGGGTGTGTCGAACTTTATTCACCGAGTAGGTGCCGAGGAGTGTCGATCTATTCATCGTTACGGAACTCTAAGTATATATCACCAAGGGATAGGCGGAATTAACTTAAACGGTACGACGACGGCATCTATCACCTTAGTAGGATCAGTAAACAACGAAGGAACGTGTGAGGGCACAACATATCAAGAAAATGGGCGAACTTGGGAAGATGTTACGATTGTAGCGTCAGTGAAAATTCGAGTTTCTGACTATGAAGCGAGAGTCAAAATTGATGAAAACGAGATCAGCCTACAAGGAGGTGTAGTTTGTCCATATTTAAAAGGATATTGTTTCGATACAAATTTGGGAGAAGTCACCTGGGAAAATAGCCCACTACGAACATGTGAAGAATCCCTAAGTCTGCTGTACCATGGACAGGCAGAAAAAGTATCTAATCAGTTCACGACCGAACAGATTATTGTTGTGGAAGATAGTACGAAAGTGTTTGCCGTATCCTTGATTAAAAAGATCGTGCAATGCCAGCAAGAAATATGGCAAACAGAACACCCTAGAATTTTGGTTATTGAGGGCAAACAACATGACCATATAAACCCCAAAATGAATATTTTACCTCATAATGCAGATCTCATGGCCTACGTCAACAGCAAATTTTTATACGTCGAACAAGCCTACACAAGGAAGCTGGATCAGCTATATACCGACACCGTCCATCGACGTTGCCTAACCCAGAGAGAAATACTACGCAATCGTCTATTAATGGCGCCCTTAGTTCCGAACACCCTCAGCCAGTTAGTAAAGGAAAGTGGTGGTTACGTTGGACGAGTATTAGGAGAGGTACTTTACATAATGCGCTGCGTACCCCGCACTGTTACAATTCGACGCACTGAGAAGTGTTACAATGAACTACCTATATTAATAGATAACCAAACCAAATTTATGGCACCGGTCACTAGGGTCATCCAGACCCATGCAGAAGAAGTAGATTGTAACGGATTAATGCCCCCATTATATAAGATCGATGATCAATGGATGGGCCTGAGCCCTTACCCCACAATGAAAAAGACACCCGAAGAATTATCCCCAGAAACAAGCAAAAAGTTGAAGTTTTCACCAATACAGCCTGTAGGAGCATAAGGAATATACACACAGGAAGAAATCAGTAAGGCCCAGAGAATTCTCAGTTTTGGCACGGAACGAAAAGCCGTAGAAAATATAATCGCTAGAAAAATAGCTGGATTGGATACGACCGGACAAGGGTTCTCCACAGTAAATTTATTTAACCCAGATGAAATGAAAGAATTAGCCCACCATACAATGCAACAAGTATGGGGATGGTTCACCGATATAGGATTATTCATGAGTGGACTAATGGGATTTTATGCTATTTTCCGGATGGTAAAATATGCCTTGGGAGTGGTATTGAATGGAATACACTTATACCAGACGTTAGGATGTGGATTTATGATCATAGCCAGTCTATGGAACACACTTACTATGTGGGTAATGTATAAACATAGAACAAAGCAAGACAGGCTGAAGACTGATTCAGACGACCAGAATTCAGAACCGCTTGAAGAAGTGACCACGTCTAGAATATACCCCCCTCTAACCTCCAGTGCACCCCACTGGACGGAAGAAGCAAAGTGAAAAGTGACGCGAAAGACAAGTTATTCGGCAGAAGACGTGTGACGACAAAACTATAAGGAAAATCCTCGAACTGCGTCGTGCGCGGTTCCTGTCAAACGAAACGATCAAACGAATGAATAAACGTGAGTGCGAATCCCGAATGATCGAGCGCGTCAGGGACTCCCCCAGAAGGTTATTCCCTCTTCTAATAAATTTTCCCACCATAACAGGCTACCCCGTTCCCTGCGAGAGGTCGCAGCCCCCGTAACATAAGACTTGCCCGCTACAAGAGAGAAAAATCCCAAGGACACTGGTCGTCCTGGGCGAAAGGTTTCGAGATGCAACGCCATCATCCAGAGAAGGTCACTAGAAATGTAACATGTGTAGGAGTGAAGCGCGAGTGACGACAAGACTCGCGAAAGTGAAAAAAAATCAAACGTAAAGTGATCGGAAAAGCTATATGCGAGAAGTGATAGTGAACCTATAGCGGAAGGTACTTTGAAATGATTGAACGTTTCCGATGTTTAGTAATAAGATATTGATGACACCCATGAAAAAGGTTCTGTTTGTTATTGTTAGGAAGGTCGTCATCGTACTAGAGGTATCGATATGAATGGTTTGTTATTGTTAGGAAGGCCGACGCGATAACTCGGAAGTACGTGAACGATATGTTTACGTGTTTTCTTATCGAAATGTTTAGGTTAAGTTACATTACAGGTTGTCCCGATAACGAATGTAGTCATGTATAACATGTTTATGGTTTTCTTATCATTGTATTTTAGATTTAGTTTCATATGCACTCAGTAGATAGTATCTGTTATAGGACTGAAATTCGTACATATAAAGGTACAAGGGGTTACCAGTAAGTTGAAAGGTTACCAGTAAAAGGAAAGGTTACCAGTAGGTTGTGAGTTTGTTATTACGGTGGATATGTATAAATGTACGAGGGTAACCAGTGAATAAGAAGTTCAGGTCACTAGTAGGTAGATGATGTATTGATTATATGAAGACAAGGTTAGAAAGAAATGTTTTGTAATGCATGGAGTAGCTTGATTTTCTGTTGTTGTTTGAAAAGTATTGGCCTTGTGGTGCCAAGACTTTTTCGTTGGGGAGAGTGATGTAATATATGGGAATATAGGGAAAAACAGTTCAAGTTGAGAATATGGAAAGAATCGATCGGCAGTAAATTCATACATTGTATCGTATCGCACAATGGTTCATTGAGTGTTTATGGTTTTCGTCTAGACGTGGACTGATAAGGTTATGTACCCCATCCGGCGGCTAACCTTTGTGATAGGTAGACTTTATAGGTTTCAAGACGCTACTTTGTTGCGTCAGTGGAGGTTGACAAAGGGGCCCTCTTAAACAGCGATATATGGATTGATATTCCTGGTAGTAGATCGTTAAAAACTGCCGAAATTGCAGAGTCGGTGGACCTGGAAAACCCGTGGGGTATTTTCGAGTGGGCGGCATGAGAACAGAAAAATTCCGGCTTGCAAAAACTTAAGAAGAGGGGACAGACCCCCCCGTTGGCGGTGGTTTGGAAAAACAGAGTTAGTTACGTTTTAGCCTCCGAGACGGTAACTCGTGAAGAAGATGAAATATTGAGTAAAGGCGACTTAGGCAGTTCGGGCCGGTAATTGGAGTTACGTTTTAGCCTCCGAGACGGTAACTCGTGAAGAAGATGAAATATTGAGTAAAGGCGACTTAGGCAGTTCGGGCCGGTAATTGGAGTTACGTTTTAGCCTCCGAGACGGTAGCTCGTGAAGATGAAGAAATATTGAGTAAAGGCGACTTAGGCAGTTCGGGCCGGTAATTGGAGTTACGTTTTAGCCTCCGAGACGGTAGCTCGTGGAAATGCAGAAATATTGAGTAAAGGCGACTTAGGCAGTTCGGGCCGGTAATTGTAATGAAGAAGTAAAGTAGAGTAACGGAACGAAGTCGCGGTAAATGTGAGGTGTAAATTGGAAGCAAGTAGTTGTATTTAAGAAAAGGTGTAGATTCGTGAAGTGGGTGGATTTTGGTACTGATACACCCTTTTGGATTAATGGTTTTCGAGACAGAAGTAGTAAGTCATAGGTAATGCAAAGTTTATGATTCTCTATGAAAATATTCCCATAATCACTGACAGCTCCCGTAGGTAAATTGACTTGATGTAACATTTGTGATTTGTTGTTATATAATATTGAACCCCTCGTACAAACGAAAGAGGTAACCCCATATTTGTGTTAATATCGATTGAAGCTAGGAATAGTAAAAGATGTTGAAGGATTAATTTTGTTTGTATAGATATTGCTCTGTTGAAACTGAGTATTGGTCCGGTGTCCCAGAGACACGAAATTTTCCATTTGTTTTTCTCTAAGTGTGTAACTGTAATTTTATGTCAATATAGTATTTAAGTAAGTTTCGAAATCTAGTATTCTTTCCTAATCATATCCCTCAGAGAAGTATATAACATATAGACTCCTTCTTCGTGCAAGGAGCACGGACCTATAGTCTTTTCCAAAGCCTTGATCGAAGTATGTTCTCAAAATTTTGAGTAAACTTAACCGGTTTGTCTGACGATAAATAAAGTGAACTCTTCTGAGATTTCACTTTATTTTAGGAATAAAAGCCATGCTAAGTTTGCTCTGGTGACAGCGGCCTAACATCTTTATTTTGTAATAAACCTAAGAACATCAAAAAACACCATCGTACTATTACAGAAAGTCACTTTCGGTTTGACCGGAAGTGAATCGAACTTTAATATCTCAAATAGCACCTTTTTTGTGTAATCTTGATTTTGACTTCAATAATCGAGATCAATAAAAAAAAATTGGTTCAAGCCCTGTGGACAGGAGCTATTGGGCGCATGTTCATCTTCCTTGTGGCCCGTACTGACCAGTAAAGAAAAAAAGCAGTATCATGTTGAATACCTTAATATTATTGATTATTATATAATAATCGATGAAAATACTGAGAGAGACCCAGGAAATTTGACACCTTTTGTCTTATATCTCCAGAAATTGAAATCGTATAGAGCCAAAATTTTGCACAATGTTGCAAAATACTACAATTGACGTTAGTACAAGTTTTTGTTGCAATCTGATGAATAGTTCACGAAAAAAAAATTAAAAGAAATATTTTTTTAAAAATTACCAACATTTCGATCATAACAGAATTTTGCCAAAAGTTGCGCGTTTATATCCTCGAACTGACTAGCAAGTTTCGATTCAACATCTTCTTTAGTTCCTGAAATATCAGGGAAATAACCTCAAAATTTTAAATGTCTATAACTCCTAAACCGTCCGGCCGATTTTGCCCGTTAACTAACTTAACCGTCGCATTTTGATCAGAAGCCTACCCTGAAACTTTGGAGTCGATAGGACCTTCGGTGCTCCTGTTATCGTGCCTACGGCCGGAAGTACGGCCGGCCGGCCGGCCTGCCGGCCGTACGGCACCCAAAAATCTGACACCGGATTCGTGATCAGGGAGTCCGAATTAGTCTATTAGCCAATTTTCAGCTCGAAATTCGAAAATTACAGACATTTGGACGAAATGATAGGACGATGTTCCCCTAGAACATGCGCCCTAAAATCCTCAAGTTGAAATCAACTATTTATAAAATCAAACGTTAAACAAAGAATGAATAGTAAAGGAAACAGAAAATTACAAAAAATGGGTTCAAGCCCTGTGGACAGGAGCTTTCTGGTGCTCTAGTTCAAACAGACAAATTATATCTCCGAAAGTATTGGTTTCTCAGAGTTGGGAATTAAATCAATGTATTCTTATGAAAGAACTGCATCATAAAGGAAATTAAATTCAAATAATAGTTTATTTATCAAGATTAAATGAGCAATCTGAGAATGAGAACTGCACCATGGAAGAAATCAAATTAAAATAGCTGAAATGAATTTGACTCTTTCTTATAGAACAGGATGAAATGTACGAGTATGGACACAGATCATATAATAAAGCTTAGATAGAATAATTATAACATTCTGTGAAAACATAGAAAAGTACGTACGATTCATTATTGAAATTTAGAAAAATCATATTTCCGAATACTTTCGGAAATATGATTTTTCTAAGCTAATACTTTAGCTTGTTGGAGTTGAAAATGATATCGATGGATTTTAATGGTGAAACTGCATCTAAATAAAAATTACAGACATTTGAGCAAATTGATAAGCACTCAGTTCCGAGGAACTAGAGCGCCAAAAAATGTAATTCCCTTTCCGGGATTTGAGCCTTCCTTCTCTCGTTCCGAAACCGAAAGCCCGACTGCGTAGACACACCGGCTATCGGGCTCCTCGTACGATCTTGTCGATCTCCGGTATTAGAATAAAACGTCGGTACTTACCTGGGATATATATTCTTAATATTCACTTTTCGACATAAAATCGCCACATGGGGGTTTATTTGACGGTTTTTTACCCTTGTCTCTCTAAGTCGATTTTGACGTTTCTTCGAACCAACTATTAGCAAGGAATTAGACAATGTCATGTCTCAGGAAAATAAGTTGACATTATGACAGTTCATACATAGAATAATTATATAATTCTGTGAATACGTAAAAATACGATTTTTTATTGAAATTTTGAAAAATCATATCTCCGAAAGTATTAGCTTGTTAGAGTTGAAAATGATATCATTGGATTCTTATGATAAAACTGCTTATTGAAAAAAATTTAATTTGGAATTTGTTTTGTAAAAAAATATTTGTTTTTTGTTACTCCGAAACCATCTGTCCGATTTTGCCCAATAACGAACTTAGCCGAGATATTTATCTCCCAAACCTTCTCTGAAAATTTCAACTGTCTAGCTCATTCCGTTCGAGAGTTATCGTGCCTACGGCCGGCCGGCCGGACGGCCGGACCGGCCGGACAGAATGAATTTCGCCCACGGATTCTTGATCAGTCAGTCGAACCAAATCGTATAAGACCATTTTCATCGAAAAATTCGAAAATTACAGACATTTGGGCAAATTGATAAGCACTCAGTTCCGAGGAACTAGAGCGCCAAAAAGGGGGAAAAAATACCTATAATAACTAAAGCATATGTTCGAAATGTTGACCATCTGCTTCTACACATATTTCAGCTCGGTGGACTAGATCTCCTAAATGAATAGGAGGAGTCTGGTACACACGACCTTTCGAATATCTCAAAAAGAAGAACTCTAGCGATGTTAAGTCTGGAGATCTTGCAGGCCATCTTATCGGTCCATTTGATTATAGATGGATCGGCACACACGGATTATAAGTCAAAATCAAGATTACACAAAATATCGTGTGCCTACAACGTGTGATACATCGTTGGAAAGGTAATTTTGAGTAGAATTAAAAAATTGCCGAAAATATATATGGTGCTATTTGACATACAAAAGTCAGAGTCACTTCCGATCAAACCGAAATTGACTTTCAATTTTTGTTTTTCGCAGTTGAAGGTTCCTTGAACGAATTGAAAATTATAAATTTTCAAATTTTTATCTTTTGAAATGGCTGAGATAATCCATTAGAACATGTATACTGGGACACCCGGTATATTATGACGAGATCTAAATATAACGAAGGCTTACAAATCATCCGATACCAGTTCGTAGATCAAGCCATCGGGAATGTTCTCTGTAACTTTTATTTTTTCTTTCAGTAGCGTGAAACAATGTGTCCTCATTTTGCTATGTATGAAGGTTTCTTGTTCGCAGACGATCTTGTCGCTGAAAGCTAAGGATAATGCTGTTGCTTCTAATACGGTCCTACCAAACAGGGTGAGATCTTGACGTAGACTATGACCGACCACTGTATAGTATGCTCTGCCTGTAACGAAAATAATTGTACACTTTAGCATAGCTTGCTTTTCACGTGATATTAATTCAGTTTATTTATGTTGAAAGAATCTGATCGAAAGAAGCGAGCGTTTGATTAATTACTTCCAGAACATTAGATTACTGCGCGCATGTTCTTGGCAACATCGTGCTACAATTTTGCACAAATGTCTGTAATATTCGAATTTTTGCCGAAAATGCCCTCAAACGATTAGGTTCGACTCACTGATGAAGAATTTGAGATCAAATTTTATTCCGTCCGGCCGTTGCCACGATAACTTTCGAATTGATAGAGATATCTACTCAAAATTTTCAGGGTAGCGACGTACAATGCGACGGACATGTTCGCTAATAGGCATAATCGACCAAACAGTTTTGAGATATACCTATTTGAAATTTTGTTTTTATATCCTCCTTAACTCAAAAATATGAGACCAATCTAATTCAAACATGGTTATTAGTTGTAAAATACCAACGCGAAAATTCTTACGAGATTTCGTGAGGATCGTGTTACTAGAAAATTTGAGAAAATAATTGGTTCAAGCACTGACGTGAAGTCAGGCGCTTTTGCGCGTATGTTCTATTGTCCATTCTCCTGTATTGGACACTTTTAATCGAATTTACCATGGTGAATTCTATTGTCTATTCTCCTGTATTGGACACTCTTAATCGAATTCACCATGGTAAATTCGATTAAGAGTGTCTAATACAGGAGAACAGACAATAGAATTCACCATGGTAAATTCAATTAAGAGTGTTCAATACAGGAGAATGGACAATAGAACATACGCGCAAAAGCTCCTGAATTCACGAAAAAAAAATTGGTTCAAGCACTGACGTGAAGTCAGGAGCTTTTGCGCGTATGTTCTATTGTCCATTCTCCTGTATTGAACACTGTTAATCGAATTTACCATGGTGAATTATATTGTCTGTTCTCCTGTATTGGACACTCTTAATCGAATTCACCATGGTAAATTCGATTAAAAGTGTCCAATACAGGAGAATGGACAATAGAACATACGCGCAAAAGCTCCTGACTTCACGTCAGTTCTTGAACCAAGTTTTTTTTCGTGGTCAGGATAGAATACAATTAACACATTGTCTATCTTCAATTTTTCTTTGGGAGAAAAATACATAATTATTTTAGAAAAATATTGCTAGAATTAATATCATATTCAAATAATCAAAGTAAAGAAAATTAGTAGTAGTAAGTTTAGTTACTAACATATTGAATGAAATTCAATTGAATTCCAGTAATATTCAATTACTTATTCTTAACCAATAAATGCTCATTGATAGATCGAAAGGTGTTGAGGGGAAACATAAAGATATATTCTCATTAGTGATAAAAAAAACTGGCCTAAAATGCCTCTCTACCCATCATGAGATTTAATATCGACAAATGAGCCTCACACCTCACATAATCAGAAAATGTGGTTAATTTAAAGTTAAGTATTGAAGCCTTCAACAATATTTTATCGATATCATATTAAAAATAATAAATAACCTTTCAAAACTCCCCTCTCACAAATATACTCCTCTGTAGGCGCCTGGATCTCTTGAAGAAGAATGGCCTTCACTATTTTTCAGAGATATTCACTCTTATTCATAGAAATCCCTTCAATATATACTTGCCTCCTCCTAAGGAGGATCTCCTTCAAAACCAGGATTGACCGCTACAGGATACTTATGTAGGGCTATCATCCCGAAAATGGATGATATATTTTAATATGTCATCATGACATTCATCGTTTTGAAGGTTCTCGGAAAATTTCATCGATTCCCATCCAGCTACCGAACTCACAAAAGGCTGCTCGGATCTCCAACAATATGGATCCGATCGTGTTCAAACTTGGAAATTTGCAGTATAGTTAGGTTCTGAAGGCTCTTGCAAAATTTCAGCGATGCCGGACGAATAGTTTCTAATATATAGAACTTTTTTCAATTATTTTCAATGATTTTTTCGAAATTTTTTAGTGATACCATCCTCACGAAATTCCGCAAAAATTTTCGCGTTGGCATTCTACAACTAATGAGCATGTTTGAATTATACCGGTTTTGTATTTTTCGAGTTATTGAGGAAATAACAACCAAATTTCAGATGGGTATAATTCCAAAACCGTTTTGCCGATTATACCTATAGACAAATTCAAATGTCGCATTCAGATGCACAACCTAACCTGAAAATTTCAAGCCGCTATCTCCTTCCGTTCTCAGGTTATTGTGTCATAAATAATATTTTTTAATAATTTTTTAAAAATTTTCTAGTGATACGCAAAATTTCACAAACGTGCTAAGGTTTATATTCTACAACTCTTCACCAAGTTTCAATTCGATCGGATTTATATTGGTTGAAAACAAAATTATTACTCGGAAACCATTAGGCCGATTATGCCCATTAACGAACTTGTCTGTCGTATTGGGATGTGCCACCTACCCTGAAAATCAAGTCGCTAGCTCTTTCCGTTCTCAAGTTATCGTGGCAACGGCCGGACGGCCGGCACCACAGAATTAAATTTGACATTTGGGCAAAATGATAACGCGATGTTCCCCAGAACATACGCGCAAAAATATTATTTATCTCAGGATTACTTGAGAACGGAAAGACATTTTTGAAGTAGGTTGTGCATTCTGATGCAACATTTAAGTTCGTTAAAAGGCATTACCGGCCAAACGGTAAAAGCCGAAAAAATGCGAAAATTACAGACATTTGGGAAAATTGATAAGCACTCTGTTCCGAGGAACAAGAGCCCCAAAACTTCCATTTTTACCCTGTAGCTACGAAACTAGAGTCGAATTTAAGCGAGTAACCGGAGCAGAGCGGTTAAGACCAATCTCCTGCTAAACATAACCGATCGGTTATAATAGCAAGGGATTGGTCTTAACCGCTCTGTTCTGGTTACTCGCTTAAATTCGACTTAGGAGAGATATCAAATTTCTGTTTTTGGCATTATTCGTTTCATACAAAATTAGCGCAGGACTGTCAAAACGACATCATCATATCTCTTAAGAATCTTAAGATGGTACATGTCCTTGAAATTCATTTTAAACTGTGGGATACTAATTTCAGAAATAATTACGATATTCTTTTGAATTCTCGAATAATTTTGTTTGACATTTTCGGATATAATAGCAACATTTCGCAATCTTGCATAAATAGAACTGCATCATAAATATAATTGCAGTTAGAGGAAGAAATATTGTTCACGGCCATACCACACTGAATATGCTAGATACCGTTCGAACAAGCAGCAACAGGCGCGGCTAGTATTTGGATGGCTGACCGCTTGGCAACACCGCGTGCCGTAATATTTTTTATTTGTTTCTCATTTGTAAACGTCAGTTTCCAAAAACACAATATTAATCAAGAAAGTTTATTTTATCAAGTCACTAACTTGTAAAACTGACAGTTAACTTGCAAAATTTTTACAAGTTAGTAGTATTATTTACATTAGAAAATTTTGTTTTATCGTCATATATGTTGAAAATCATGGTACAATTGTTATTTCCAGTAACACAGATTTTTGATGATGAAAGAGTTGATATTGATGATGATGAACCATCTGTTGACTCAGAAACTGCTGCACTCGAGGACTGCAGAACATTTGTACTCTCCTTACTACCAAATAATTTGCTAGACATTTCGATTTTTTTGTTGACCGAATCATCGACATAACTCATCGCAATTTCGGTGCTCTTCCACCCTCCTGCACGCTTTAGTGCTAAAATATCTCCACCCGAATCCGCAACCATAGTGGCTCCAGTTCTGCGAAAAGAGTGGCCGGTGTATAACTGTGGGTCTTTTAAACCTAAATATTTCGCTATTTGCTTTGGGACACCACCAATAGTGTGCTGGCCAGCATTAAGGACAATGCACTTTCCATGTCGGTATGTCAAAAAAAATCTTAGGCTTTCTGTTCCAGGAGGCCGAAGATTTACATATTTTCTGTATATCATGCAGGGCTTGAAGCTGCAGCCATCATCGGTTATGGTGAATCTTCTTGTTGTTAAATTTTTGTTTACCGCAATGTCACAATAACGTATTTTCCCATATCTTCTACATCATTCATGTTTAAGGAGAGAATTTCGTCACATCGACAACATCCAAAAATCCCAAATATTGTTACAATTTTCGCCAGCAACCACTGGTCATCAGGAGCATGTAAAAGAAATTGTTCAGCCCCTTCTTTACTTAATACCTTGGCCTTTTTTGGCGTATAACGCTCATTTTTTCGTTTCAGAAACGCTATTACCTTTTGAAATCTGCAAATGACAACTAAACGTCATATTTTTCAATAGATTTTTTAAGGAAAACAAACCTGCGAACAGGGGCATTTTGTTTCATTTCCAAGCAGCTTTTCAGCATAGACCATTTTGCCCATAAAGTAGGGCTGAATCTAGCTGATAGTTGATTCAAGTAGACCAACAAAACATCTTCATTTACCCCAATCACACTATTTTTGTTTTGCCACTTTTTGAAGTCGTCGTATTCTCGCTCGTACCTTGAAGCTGATTTTGCAAGTAATAAACTTGAAGCTACACTGCTGGCTGCCTCAATAATATCTTTTGGTACATTCATTATCGCTTTCGCCAAAACAAATGTAAAGAAAAATAAACAGACATGTTCATGGCAACGCTTCCATAGCTTACGACATTTGCGACAAATTATTGAGATTTTTTTGGAATTTATCTAACCTTTTTACAAATGAGAAACAAATAAAATATAAAACAATACACGCAAGGAAACGGGTGTTACAGGCTCAAGGAGGTAACTGACTTGCCTGCGGCTCGTCAGTTATATCCTCCATTCGCCAGTAAAAACCCTCTTACCTTGCTCGTAACGTTATATACTCTTATATACTATTCAATTTGGCTTCTGTTCGTCAATTTTCAAGAATTTTCCTAATTCATTTCAAAACGTAGGACTATGACTCACCTCATGTTGGATTTACATACGTCAGGAAAGTATTATATGAATTCATAGAATTAATAATAATTATTGAAATTTCGAAAAATTACCTTTCCGCAAGTATTACATTGGGTTTCACGAAGCTTCGATTAGCTTAATTGTGGATTTAATTCGATGGTTGTATCAAAAATGAACTGAAAATCGACATAGAATCGCACTAATTCGGCAATTAAGAGCTGTCAAAGCTTTGTAAAACCCACCGTTAGCTTGTTATGAGTTGAAAATTATGTCAATAGATTCTTAAGGTGAAACTGCATCTTAAAAAAATTTAATTTGAAGTTTTTAATGCAAAGAAATTTTTTTTTTTCGTTACTCTGAAACCATAATTTTGCCCAATGACGAACTTAATCGAAATATTTACCTCCTAAACCTACTCTGAAAATTTCAACTGTTTAGCTCATTCCGTTCGAGAGTTATCATGTTAATGGAGGGACGGCCGGACAAAATCGATTTTGACCTCGAATTCTTGATCGAACCCAAAATTTGAAAATTTCAGACATTTTTGCAAATCGATAAGCACTCTGCTCCGAGGAACAAGAGCGCCAAAAATAAAGCTGATACTTTGCATATATACATTCTTTGTCTATTCTAACAAAATAATGTTTTCAGTCTGTAAAGGTCTTATATAGGTAGATGGCTTTACCATCTCTGACCTTCTTACGGCAAAATAATGAGCGTCGCGGAACATCGCTCAAGGTTTCTTCATCGCAGAGGGTCGGAGTTCGTAAGAAATTCCATAGGTGCCGCTGGAGAGATTCTTTCCCTACCAATTCGCAACTGATGGAATTACGGTTGTCGACAGGGGGGTGAAGCCAGAGTCGAAAAAGTGGAAACATGGACGTACGTCGTATGTCCCCACTTATTTTGTTCGCTTGTCGTAGATATCATGTATATCTTGTCTATGGTAGATATGTTCAGGTGGATGAATGACAATGACATGAGTGTCAGGACTGAGGAATTCATTTATTTCATTTACTTCATAAATGTGACAAGAGTGACAATATATACGTGAGATTTCTAGTTTGTGGCAAATAACAATAATAATTGTTATACTAGTGTTATTATATTACCCGTGTGAAGATGAGTTTGTTTTTTTTCGTAATTCAATGAAAAAGTTTCCGTTTCAGGTGATGTTGAAGATATAATATTCCAACTCCTTTTAGGTGTTCTATATAAAATGTAACGAAAAATTTTCTTTCAGAATTCAGATTATGTTGACAATATAATTTAATAGTTTTAATGGTGATTTGTCGGTAATTTGATGACATTTTTTCAGGGATGTTAAAGATTATGGCCACTTGGTGAGATCTGATAGGTTTATATTTATACGAAGTTCAATTCTGCAAATCTGATTGTGTTCAATATCTTGTTGAATTAAGAAAATGGCTTCAGGTTCTGCTACTTCATTGTTGCGAAAGATGTTAAGTATTCTTTCCAAAATTCATATATCAGCCATTCATCACTTGTTTGCAGAAACAGAAGTTTTTTTCGTTTCCCTAAAGACCCTTCCACCTTGAAAATTTAGAATGATATTTGCAAAATAAGTCCTAGCTAAAATATTTCTAATTTTCGCTGACTGACTGCCTGAATGTAACTGGTTTCAGACATTTGTACCTAATACATGCATTCACTAAACACTATGATTGTATTAACTGCTGAATATTTTATTATTATAGTAGTAGTCTATTAACTGAGATATTAGTTATAGTGTGATTAACGTTAATATTTTACTGAGAAGTATTTTTTGGGAACGACAAGGGATATACCATACCTTATTAACATATTTCTGATAGAACCAACCATTTAGATCCATCCTGACATCTTGATCACGAATATTTATATTTAAAATATATTTCAATATTCATCTATCACTTAATATCTAAAAATCCTTCTTTCTTTTTTCAGAAAGTAGTGATGGTGACCGTCATCACCTATATTAATGGATTCTACCGGATTTTGACTGTCAATTGTGACTGGTGGTAGTTTCTTCTCCTTCCTAGATGAATCAGTGTTATTGTGATTTAGTGAAGTGACAATTCTGATCATTATGAAACTGAAAGACCATTGTGTTGTCTGTTGACCAACGAATAATTTATCCCTAACTCTATATACAAGTGTTATTTTGACATTTTATTCAGATATTTGTACTGGAATTTGGTAGTTATACCCCTAATAACTTGTAATAACTCAGCAAATTCCAAAAAGACCTATGGTTGGTCAAAAATTTTGTTTGTTTCATTGAATTGTGTCATGGTTTTTAGTTTCTCTAGAACAGGGTTTCTCAAAGAGGGGTACGCGAACCCCTAGGGGTTCGCCATTCGACTGTAGGGGGTTCGCAATAAGATTCAAGTAAAGGTGGCTTGATGACTAGGAGGCACATGTGACAAACATGGTGGCATGGGCTCACCACCATTAGTTAAGCGGTTCGCCTTCATCTGGAAACTTGAAAAGGGGCTCGTAAAGCCTAAAGTTTGAGAAACCTTGCTCCAGAAGCAAATTGAACTTAATTTGTTGTAGAAAACTGCTAACTAAATTATATTCACATTCGAAAAATTCAACAAATATCATTTACTTGTTTGATTCTATAATAGATGTATACATAATTGTAAAAATGATGTTAATAAAGAAATTATTGTTTTTAAAGCTTTGTTTCATTTTGAAGCATCTTTTCTTTCGAATCATTTTAAATTTCGAATACAATAATGAAAAAAGGTGAGGATATTCCATTATGGTTCTAGGGGGTGTCCGCTTGTATATGTCATTTTAATGTGACATATACTTCTACAAGCGGACACCCCTAGATCCATAATGGAATATCCCCACTTTTTTCGCCCCATCTCTCTCTAATCTATGGTATGTATATGTCACTACTGTTGCGCACAGTTTACAAGGCAGGTAGCACTTCTTATATTATATGTTCTGTGGTTGTCGTTCAGTGTTGGCTAAGTCACACTGATGATTGGTAATTAATAACTGTGAAACCCGCTTTTCTCTTTCGGGGACACTGAGCGATTAGGTGATCTAGCACGGCCACGCGGAATATTTGATGTAATCCATAAAATATTTCACCATGTGTCTTTTTGGAGCTCTTGTTCCTCGGAACATAGTGCTTATCAATTTGCCCATATGTCTGTAATTTTGAATTTTTGGCTGAAAATGGTCATAAACGATTTGGTTCGACTCACTGATCAAGAATCCGTGGTCGAAATCGATTCTTTCGGGCCAGCCGGCCGTTAACACGATAACTCTCGAACGAAAGGAGTTAGAGGATTGAAATTTGCAGGGTAGATTTGGAGCGTAAATATCTCGGACGAGATCGTTAACGGGCAAAATCCACCAAGCGGTTTCGGAGTTATGGTTAATAAAAACATTTTTCATGAATATTTCCGAAACCGATTACTCGATCTGTCTGAAATTTAGCATCAAATTGTAGAATAATGACCTTTATATGCATGCGAAGTTTTGTATTGATCGGGCTGCCCTAAAGTGTCAAAAAAAATGTATAATTTTGAAGTTTTGTTTCTACAATAACTCTGGAATTGAATGAGCTAGGCAGTTGAAATTTTCAGAGTAGGTTTGGGAGATAAATATCTTGGATAAATTCGTTATTGGACAAAATCAGCTTCATAGTTTCGGAGTAACGAAAAAAAAATTGTTTTTCACATTACAAATTTCAAATTCATTTTTTTTTCGCGTATGTTCTGGGGAACATCGCGTTATAGTTTTGCCCAAATGTCTGTAACTTTCGAATTTTTTGACGATAATGGTCTCAAACGATTTAGTTCGACTCCTCAATGAAGAATTCGAGGTCAAATTTGATTCTATCCGGCCTGCCGTCCGGCCGTTGCCACGATAACTTGAGAACGAAAAGAGCTAGCGACTTGAAATTTTCGGGGTGGGTGGCGCATCCCAATACGACGGACAAGTTCGTTAATGGGCATAATCGGCCCAGTAGTTTCCGAGTAATAATTTTATTTCAACCAATATGAATCCGATCGAATTGAAACTTGGTGAGTAGTTGTAGAATACGATCCTAAGCACGTTTGTGAAATTTTATCGAATCGTATGGCGAGAAAATTTTTAAAAAATTATTGAAAAATATTTTTGTTGCCACGATAACTTGAGAACGGAAAGAGATAGCGGCTTGAAGGTTTCATGTTAGAATGTGCACCAGAACGCGACATTTCAGTTTGTTTATGAGCATAATCGGCTGAACGGTTTTAGAGTTATAGCCATCTGAAATTTTCTGAAATTTGGTGGTTTTTGTTCCTCATTAACTCAAAAAATACTGAACCGATTAAATTCAAACATGGTTATTAGTTGTAGAATGCCAACGCGAAAATGTTTGCAAGATTTGGTGAGGATAGCATTTGTAGAAAATTTTTAATAAATCATTGAAAATTAAAAAAAAAATTCTATATATCAGTAACTATTCGTTTGAAATTGCTGAAATTTTGCAAGAGCCTTCATAACCTAACTCTACTGCCAAGTTTCAAGTTTCAATACGATCGGTTAAATATTGTTGGAGATTCGAGCATTCTTGTGTGAGTTCAGTAGATGGGTGACCGTTGCCTCGATAACTTTCGAATGAAAGCAGATAGGGACTTGCAATTTTCAGGATAGGTTGCGTATCTGAAAGGGAGAGTTGAGTTCGTTTTTGGGCATAATCGGTCTAACGGTTTCCGAGTTATACCCACCTGAAATATTATTTCCTTGATAACTCAAAAAATAAATATTCGATCAAATTGAAGCTTGGTAACTAGTAGTAGAAAATCAACCTAAAGACGTGTTTAAAATTTGAAAAAAATGCGAAAAAAAAAATTTTAAGAACCGTACCCCTAGAAAAATTTTAAAAAAATCACGAAAAAAAAAATTGGTTCAAGCACTGACGTGAAGTCAGAAGCTTTTGCGCGTATGTTCTATTGTCCATTCTTCTGTATTGGACACCCTTAATCGAATTTACCATGGTAAATTATGTTGTCCATTCTCCTGTATTGGACACTTAATTCGAATTTACCATGGTAAATTCGAATTAAGAGTGTCCATTCTCCTGTATTGGACACTTAATTCGAATTTATCATGGTAAATTCGAATTAAGAGTGTCCAATACAGGAGAATGGACAACATAATTTACCATGGTAAATTCGATTAAGGGTGTCCAATACAGAAGAATGGACAATAGAACATACGCGCAAAAGCTTCTGACTTCACGTCAGTGCTTGAACCAATTTTTTAAGATGCAGTTTCACCATAAAAATCCACTGATATCATTTTCAACTCTAACAAGATTTCAATAATGAATCGTACTCCTATGTTTTCACGGAATGCTGAGTGTGATTATTCTATCTATGAATTATTATATGATATGTGTTCTTACATGTCATCTTATTTTCCTATGAGAGATAAATGTAAAAATTATTTCTGGTTCGTTATTCTTGATATAAAATACACCTTCTGTTCTAGAAAACAAATTATGATTGAATGCAAAATGACCAATTAAATAACCTCAGCTATCGTAGAATTATGAGGACGATATGATATTATACTTTTAAGGTGATAATAATGGTGGATAATCCATATGATGATGGAAATATATTCTTTGGTGAGATACATAATCAAATTGTGTTCAGAATATCTCCAGTAAATCAAAACTGTATTCTATAAGTTTTATTTGATATAATATAATTTTCAGAGTAATTTGATGAATTAATATCTCGGATAAGTTCGTTATTAGGGAGAATCGGTCTGTTTGAATTAAATTTCTTTCATGATGCAGTTCTATCGTAAGAATCCATTTATATCATTCCCAGAGACCAATACTCTCGGAGATGTGATTTGTCAAAGATTGAACAAGAGCGCCAAAGCTCCTGTCCACAGGGCTTGTTTTACTACAAAAATAATGTTTTATGATGGTCATTGGGCGGATTGGGCCCCATTATTCTAATGTGCCCAGGGCTTCTAATAGGTGAAAGACGGCCCTGGGCATAGTATTGGACACAATATCTAATTGATAGCAGTATAGTGAAGGGCACCTTACCAAATGCCAACCTCTAAATCGAAAGCGGAGAAATAGTGATTTTAATGAACAAACCTGTGCTTATTCCAATTGTTACCGTAGTTATTTTCATGGAGTCCCTCAGAATGTTCATAACTTCAAATGAAAACTTCAAGGCCGAGCGATGCTGCATCACGTGAGCTGCACCCTTCAGACCGAAAGTAACGTTGAACATAGTTAGGTTTTCTAATATCGATACATAATTGATGTAACCCTTATATTTCAAAGCAAATCTGAAAAAATAGTAATAATTAAGATAAATCCGGTGCTTATCATTTAGATTGCGTTAGTTGTGATAAATTATACAGGGTGGTCCAACAAAAACTTAACACCTCGATTTTCCGACTTTAAAATGAAGATGTGGAAATTCGCTCGGACCCGTCAATTTCTAATTCAAAGGGGTAGATACTACTCGATGAGATCTTCAAAATTGGGTATCACAATACCCCTCATCCCTATTCAAAATCAAGGGGTTGTGCTCACCCCCGTTATGGAGTTACAGTTACGGGCATGCAAAGAGAGGAAAAGTTGTTCCCCCTCGAATCAGAAATTTACGGGTCCGATCGATTTTCCACATTTTCATTTTATAACCGTAATATCGAGGTGTTAAGTTTTCGTTGGACGACACCGTATATAGGAAAAATGGGTTCAAGCCCCGTTGGCAGGAGCTTTCTGGCGCTCTAGTTCAAACAGACAAATTATATCTCCGAAAGTATTGGTTTCTCAGAGTTGGAAATTATATCAATGTATTCTTATGATAGAACTGCATCATAAAGGAAATTCAATTCAAATAAAAGTTTATTTATCAAGATCAAATGAGCAATCTGAGAATGAGAACTGCACCATGGAAGAAATCAAATTAAAATAGCTGAAGTGAATTTGACTCTCTCTTATAGAACAGGATGAAATGTACGAGTATGAACACAGATCATATAATAAAGCTTAGATAGAATAATTATAGCATTCTGTGAAAACAGAAGTACGATTCATTATTGAAATTTAGAAAAACCATATCTCCGAAAGTATTAGCTTGTTGGAGTTGAAAATGATATCGATGGATTTAAATGGTGAAACTGCATCTTAAATAAAAATTGAATTTGAAATATGTTGCTTAAAAAAAAATTTTTTTTTCGTTATACTGAAACCATCTGGCCTATGTTGCCCAATAATGAACTTAAGTGAGACATTCATCTCCCTAACCTATTCTGAAAATTTCAACTGCCTAGCTCATTCCGTTCGAGAGTTATTGTAGAAATTTTTTTTTTTAATTTTGAACATTTTTTTTACACTTTGCGGTAACCTGGTCAATACAAAACTTCACATGCGTATAAAGGTCATGATTCTACAATTTAATGCTAAATTTCAGATAGATCGAGTGATCGGTTTCGGAAATATTGATAAAAAAATGTGTTTTACTAAAATCGGCCATAACTCCGAAACCGTTTGATGGATTTCGCCCATTAACGAACTTGTCCGAGATATTTACGCTCCAAACCCACCTTGCAAATTTCAATCCTCTAACTCCTTTCGTTCGAGAGTTATCGTGCCTACAGCCGGCCGGCCGAACAGAATCGATTTCGACCTCTGATTCTTGATCAGTGAGTCGAACCAAATCGTTTGAGACCATTTTCAGCCAAAAATTCCAAAATTACAGACATTTAGGAAAATTATTGATAAGCACTCAGTTCCGAGGAACTAGAGCGCCAAAAACAGGAAGAATTTAAAAAAAAATCATTGAGGAACAGCTACCAAAATAACAAAATTAATAATTTTCTTTCGAATCATTTATTAATAGAAGGACATGAATATAAACCGTGTTTCGAACTTGTACACAATCAGAATAAAGGTTCGCAACTAAATTATTGGGAAATGATAGAAATAAATAGAGAAAAACATACGGGCAATTTAGTTAATGAACAATCAATTAGATCTCAAATTTTCTGCGTTACTCAATCTGTTCAAATAAAGAATACATTCATAAAAGCGGTATGAATTATTGTTAAATGTTAACGAAATACTAGTAGTGTAAGATTGTAAATAAGTCGAATACCTATCTTACTCGCATTTCAATCCTCTTGCTCCGAGGTCCAGTTCATATTTATTTGTATTAGGTTCGATAAATTTTGAGACAAAAAAAATAATAGTTGGATGAAACCCATTAGAAAAGGACAAGAATATAACAAAATGAAAAGAGAAATAATTTATATATGTGTATATATTATTTGTCCATTAATTTTTATTATATTCTCTTCCTTTTCCAATAGTTTACATCCTACTATTATATTTTTTCACTTTCTACCATTTTTTTCAGCACTGGTCTATTTCCATTATGTCTAGATCTATATTATATATTCTATAGACCATGACTTATTCCTCACCTTTGCACAGTCCGCAATATTTCGTCCGTTTTCTTCCATTTCTTCATATATTTTGCGATTGAGGTAGCAACCATTATTGTCGCAACTGTAACATCGCGAAATTCCATCAAATTCTCTATGGGTTCATCGGATAGTAATCCATCCCTAATACCTTCCTGAAAAAATTTCACAACGTTCTTCAAGAACAATTCCCCATTTTCCATAACGTGATAAATTGAAGGTCTCACTAAAAATAAACTACTTAATCAAGAATGTTTTTAATAATCTTTCTTTACTCACCACAGAATTCATCCATACTGTCATTTCTGCTTATACTTGTATTTATAGTATTTATAGTTATAAAACTGGGATTACTGATTTCTATGCCGTGGGTAGAATTATCTTCTACAAAAAGTTTTCAGCGCTATAATTTCGTCTAAATGTCTGTATTTTACGAATTATTTGCTGATCATAGTCTCAAAGAGTAACAATATTATCCAATTGTAGATGTTTTGTTTTCTGATGAGTGCGCACTTTTTATCTCAACGCCCATGCTAATCGCCAAAATTGCCGCTACTGGTCTACCGAAAACCCCCACTAGATGAGAGAGGAACACACCCAATTCCCTTAAAAGGTTAATAATTTGGCAGGAAATATTCGAAACCATATCAGGCCCCTTTTTAATCGGGGGCAATGAATGGCGATAAATATTTAGCACTACTTCAAACTAATTTGGCAAATTTATTTCCTGATCAAGAAAATCCTCAAGTTCTACCGAATGCGATATGGTTCCAACAGGATGGAGCACCACCACATTACCAACGCAATGTCCGGCAGTATCTCGACGCAATATTCCCAAATCGGTGGATAGGAAGGCGAGGTACGATTGAATGGCCAGCATGATCCCCTGATCTTAACCCATTAGATTTTTTATGGGGATATGATTGTGTACAAAACTAAACCCCTTGATTTAAATGACCTAAAAGATCGAATAACGCTTGTGATTAGGTCGATCAATCCTGAGATGTTGAGTAATGTTGGAACAAATTTTTATTTGAGGTAAGGATGTTGCCAAGGCGCTTTGAACATTTACTTCATTTATATTCATAATTTTTTTGCTACATTTTGTATTACCTACATTTTAATTTTTGATATTGTACCAAATTTCACTAATATCTTGATTCAATTTTTTTTCTAGTTTGATTTTTACAATAAACATGAAAGTGATAACATATCTGAATATACAATGATGAGACCTTTCGAACGAAGTATCACATTCCTATTTGAAAAATTGGGGGTTGTACCTGTCTTTCGAAGGGGGTTGAAGATAAGGTTCGCATTTTTACGTGTTTCGGGATTCTACTTTTCTATACTCCACACCGTGGTACTTATCGAACTTAGCAATATAATATAGTATTCAATTTAACTATTTGAAATCTTACCTCAGTATTAATACGAGTATAATATGTAAGCTGAGCAGTGGCGGCTGGTGATAATTTTGTTAAGTGGTTAGGTGGGTTTGAAAATTTCAAAAAATCGATTTATTTTTTTTGCCTTATTAAATAGTACAATATGTTTAAAATGTCCTTCTAAAATTTCAAATAGATTCGAGTAAAATTCTAAGAGATAGACCCTTTGGAAGTTCCGCCCATCAGGCCACGTCAGTGCAGCGCTTCGCGGGTTACACAAGCAGCTGGATAGTTATTGCTGCTTATGCTGCGGCTCATGAAGCAAGAATTCGTCACAGGCAAGAGCAAAAGGATGCCCTGGATATTGCCGCAGCAGCAGCAGGTAATTTGCTTCATAGTGCCGGAATCGATGATTCTATACTCCATTCACATTTATAAAGTCTCCCGGTTGGCCATGAAAATTTCACATTACATTGTGAAAATAAGTAATTACTAGGACTTCTATGTATAGAGGACAACGTTGCGTAGTTATCTGGCAGGAAAATGACTATAACCTAACATTTTCAGAATATACATAGTGAAATGTGTACATTTAAGTGAGACTCCGAGGTGAACGCATGTGATTTGAATGTGTCGGTAGCTTGGCGATTGAAAATTCTGTAAATTCGAGTGGAACAAATCCGAAAATCATTTCAAAATAAATATAGGATATTCAGTATCCCATAATACCACAATCAATAACAGATTCATAGGTCGCGCGAGTTTCCTTTGTGAATTCATTACCTTGCAAAAAGAGTAAACATGGAAGATTTAAATACCAAGAAAAAAAACAAACATAAGAAGGCAACGATAAAAGGGGAACTCCAATGTGGAGAATGTAAGAAGGGAATTCCCAAGTCAAAATACAAGATACCTTGTGCCATATGCCAGCAATATTTCCATGAGCAATGCACTAGAATGGAAAAAGAAGATCTGAAAAAGGTGAAGGATGGTAAATTGGATTGGTACTGTACCAGGTGTCAAGACGGTGAAACAAGTGAAGGAACATCGACAGGTATGGACTCAGACTCTGAAGATGAAGAAGAAGTGGAGGATACGGCCAGGGTAAAAAAGAACCGAAAGAAAGTCACAACACTTGAGGATATAGCAGAAAAATTGGATTTAATCTGGAGCACGATGAACAATCAAACACAGGAGGTTGCGAAGATCAAACGGGAAGTTGAAGAGCTGAAAAAGCAAAATCTTGAATTCAAAAAACAACTCGAAAATTTCAAAATTGAGAAAAATGATGAAGAACAAAAATTACTGAAAAACAATATTATTATATCTGGATTCGAGGAGAAAATTGAAACAGATCAAGAAATGAGAACACTAGCGTTGAAAACAATACCTACAACTCGTGAAGAAGGATATAAGTATGGATGATCTCGAATGTAGAAAAATTGGTCATAAAGAAAAACCTAGGATTAGGATCACGTTCAAAAATTATGAAAACAAAAAAACTGTGATGACTGAGAAGCGTAAAACAATTTTGAACACGAAAAAAATAGGCTTACAAGAAAACAATACTCTGTATATCAATCATGAATTAACTAGAGAAAAACAATACCTATTTAAAGAAGCTAGAGAATTCCGGAAACAATACAATTATAAATTCGTCTGGACTAATGAAGAAAATGTTTACCTTAGAAAAACTGAAACGAGTAAAATTCTTTCGATCACTAGAGAATCACAATTAAATGAACTGAAATCCCAAGAAACAAGGGAAAAATCAATAAATGGTACTGGGAAAAAAAACTAATTACATTTCTTTATCTAAACATGAGATCGTTAAAAACCAAATTCAAACACGAAAACATAAATTATTATCTTTGCAAGCACAACTATCCAGAAGCTATTATACTGACAGAAACCTGGCTGTACGAAGACGATTGTAAATTTTTTAAATTTGGGGGATATAAAGGATACTTTAGCTGTAGGAATACTAGGGGAGGAGGATCAGCAATATTCATAAGAAATGATATTGAACATGAAGAGATATACAGTTACCAAGACCATTTTATGAACATTGTAGGTGTACGAGTAATTCGACATAAACTGAATCTGTATGCTATATACAGATCCCAAAAAAATAAGATTGGCCATTTTTTCCCTTTAATTGAACAAATTCTGAGTGGAAAGAATAACGTCATCAGGAGATATGAATTTGGATATCATGAAACATAATAATATGACAACCAATTATAAAGAAATTGTTATGTCTAATTCTTATAAACTATTAAACACCAAACACTACACTAGAGTACAAAACAAATCAAAGACAAATATTGATCACATAATTCTACCCCAAAAATTAATTGGAACATATAAACTCCATGATACACCTTTATCGGATCATAAAAAAATTGTCTTGAAACTGGAAACCACCACAAAAGCCTCTAATCATAAGAATTCCGTTACTACAAGAATATTGGATAAAATGAAATTCAAAAATATTGTGGATGAAAAGATGAAAACTTTAAAATTAGAATCTGGATTCAAAGGGGAAACATTCATAGGTATAATCAAACAAGCCAAAACAGAAGCAACAACAAATAAAACCTTCAAAATAATTGAAAATAAGCAATGGTTCAATAGAAGTATAGCGCAGATTGTTAGGAAAAGGGATAAAGCTTATGTAAAATTCAAAAAATTTCCTACAAACATTAATTTAAAGGAAAAATTCATTGAGCTCAAGAAGGCAGTATTTAGAATCATTAGAAGATCAAAACAAAAATATTTTCATAAAAAATTTATAAATGCAAACTCAAATACAACCAAGCTATGGAATACTATAAAGGAATTAATTAACACAACTAAAAAAAGCCAAAATAGAGTCCTAAAATTGTTTATCAATGGGGAAGAATACAAAGATCCAAATGAGATTTCGGATACATTAAATAAATTTTTCATTCAAGTCGAATCTGATACTAACTGGGGCCCAATAGAGGATGAGAACGAGCCAAACAGCGCTGATAGATCAATATATCTGAAAAAATGCACAGAGAACGAACTGAAGGGTATTTTACATAATTTTAAGAAAAATGCTTCTCCTGGAAATGACCTGATTACAGCAAATGATTTGATATTTTTATACCCAGTAATAAGCAAACACCTTCTGTATTTCATAAACAACTCGCTTAAAACAGGGACAATGCCGACTCAATGTCTGGAAAGCAAAATATTGCCAGTATTCAAAAAGGGTGATAGAACCAATCCTAACAACTACCGACCAATAGCACTCACATCAATATTCTCAAAACTCATAGAAACAGTAATTAAAAAAAGAATCTGCTCCTACTTCAATTTCTCTGACTATCAGTATGGATTTCAAAGCAACAGCTCAACCCTTGGGGCAACGACAGATCTAGTACAAAAAATAAGTACTAGCATAGATGCTAGAAACTATGTAGTTGTTATTTTTATAGACTTAAGAAAAGCTTTTGACATGGTAGACCACGATTTCCTATTGAGAAAACTAAAAAACATGGGAATAAACAGAGAAGCTTATTCACTCATAAAAACCTTCATGAAAAACAGAAGACATCACACCGTTATAGGAACTACAAGAAGCTCAGAGGAAAGGGTTTTGAAGGGGGTGCCGCAGGGATCAGTGATTGGCCCACTTTTGTATTTGTTATATGTGGAAGATCTTGCAGCTGCGGGATTGGAGGCATTATATTACATGTTTGCTGATGACACAGCGTTGTTCTACGAGGGAAGGGATCTTGACATTTTACAGCAACGCATTGAGACTGATTTAAAGAAATTTCAGGACTGGCTAACTAAAAATAGACTCATCTTGAATGTCGACAAAACAGTTGCTCTCCTTTTCTGTCAAAAAAATAAGTCCACAAAGCCACTTGACATCGCAATTAATGGAATAAAAATCAATCAACAAAACTCGCACATTTACCTTGGATTGAAGATTGACACAAAGATGGAATGGACCGGACACAAAGATCACTTGTCACGAAAACTCACACCCCTAATTGGAGCACTGAGAAGAGTAAAGCCTGGTTTATGCTGGCTGGTAACTTTAACTTATTCCCTAACTTAAAAATTGAAACATAGATTTCTAACGCTATGGTTGATACTGAGACTGAATAATCCGTTTACTTATTATTAATAATAATAAGTAATAAGTTAACGGATTATTTAGTCTGATTATAAAGCATAACACTAAAAATAAATGTCTATATATATTATATATATATGATTAAGTTAAAGTTACCAGCCAGCATAAACCAGCCTTAAGTCCCTATCTCAATATACAAGCCAAAAATGCCATTTATTACTCGCATATCCATTCAGTTCTTACATATCTGATTAGTATATGGTCCAACACATCAACCAGCAATTTACAGAGAATTCAGAGGCTGCAAAATCGAGCTTTGAAAGCTATATACAATTTACCGAACGACACTCCAACGACTGAATTATATGAAACCCTTAAGATACCCAACATTAACATCACAAAAATAGTTGAGCAGTGCAAACTAATATACAAGATCGAGCATGGCCTACTCAAATTCAACACCGAAATGAAAAAACGACAAAATATTCACAACTATCAGACCAGACAAATTAACAACTTTCATCTAGATAGTATCAGAACAAATAGAGCTAAGAACTCACCATATTATCAAGCTGCAATGGTATTTAACAATCTACCAGAGGATTTAAAACAGAAAAAAACCATAAAATCATTCAATAAGTCAGTTAAATATTTTGCAATGACACATTTTGCATGATGTTTGTTCACTTCGTTTGATTCAATGTTATACTTGTTTATTCTACTGTAACATCGATATATTGATGATTTGTAGTCTTATGTGTTAAATAAATAAATAAATAAATAAATAAATAAATAAATGTGAAATTGGAATCTTCCAACCAGTTTATATACGTGAAATATTTCCAGTAACAACAGAGTAAAAAATGTTCTTCTATTGAATTCACATAATATCTTCTCAAATTAATTATTTTTCCAAAGTAAATTCTGACTCTGACAGTGACAGAAGGTGCCAATATCGGAAAATAGGTTATGTTGGTTTAAGAAAGGACCTATTATTATTGTTTTCTTCACATATATGTAACTCTAATCATAAATATATATTGTGAGCAGTATTAAAACTATTCAATTACCTCACAGAACATTCATGAAACAGTGAGACAAAGATACTAGATTTTGCGTCCCATGGGTTATGCCTATTTTGACAGAAGTAAAATGAACTCGGAGTCGAATACTCTGACATTTCGAACGACAGTCATGGAGTAAAATTTACCCAACCTTTTAGATTTCGAACGCAATGGAGTAAATATTACTCTACGGAGTTAATATTCGAACACAACCCAGTGTCAGTCCTTGAATCATCAACGCAACTTCATAAAACAAAACAATTGGCACCTACAATACCTATCTATATTTAGCGTAAACATAAACAAGGAATACTACTACTGAAGAATCGCCAGAGACTAGCTGGTCTCTGAGTGAGGACGTTTGCAGTTTCCATGGTAACCGGCGATTTCACTTGGACGATCGAGATTAAGCCCGGCATAGTGCGGACGAGCATAGTTTATCTTGTCTATGCGTACGCTTAACGCAAATTATTTTGAAATATAGATGGTCGCTAAGTAAAAATGTTTTAATTTTAATTGAATCCATTTTGAAGAGCACGAATATGAAATATACAAATTAATTGTGTATGTACGTCATTTTTTTAGGGGAGATGGCACCCTGCAGTCAATTTATCTCACTCTGCGCTGTGTCATGGTCTTTCGACTTATTTTGGTTGGCGCTTCTATTTTTTTTATTTATTTGCTATTTTTCGCCCCAGGCGGACCTTGCGCCTCTGGCCCGTGCTACCTTTGCCACGCCCTAGATACGGCTCTGATGATTTTAGTCCATTTGGCTTTTCCACACTGTATAATAGAAGTCGCATGAAGGGGACGCGCGTTACGTGACGATTTCTACAAATTCACTCCTACAGAAAGCCACGATAATAAACAGCAGTGTTTTCTTTACTCTTCAAATTTTCTATGTCGACTAGGCCAGTCTGAATTTTACATCTTATAGAGATAAACTAATGTGGATTTCGTATCTCTAGATCAGCGTAGGGGTGGGAGATGTTTATGAGTACTACGACGATGCAACTTTTTATATCAATGGAGATATGATTAGAAATAATAATAATAATCAAAAACTCTTACGATAATCGTTCCTTCGAACTTGTTTCCACAGTTTGTTCAAACCAATAACCTAAAAGGCAATTGAAGGGAATGAGAATCATAAGCAATGAATTAATTCTTGAAATACATACAAATAAGATATACAAATGTACATCGGAAAAGAGTAAAAAAATATTCAATTATATCGAATAACATACAGTTTTTACATGGATGGTGCAAACAAATTTTAGGATATGCTTCTTTAGCAAAAAATAATTGGTAATTTCTTCCCCTCCAAGTTACTGCCCTTTGAAATTGGGGGAAAAATTTGTTTTCAATGTTTTTATTGAATAACTACTCTCTGGAACAATTTAGAAGAATACATTTTGTCTAATTGAATGTCATTTTTTGTAATTCCGAAATTTTATTATGAAGGGGTGGGAAAATCAATCCCTATCCTATAATATTTTGCATGAAGGCGAAAATTCATTAGACGATGCTGTCGTTAAAAGCAACGATGCTGTCGTTAAAAATTTCCCTTCCTATATCCTTTTCATGGAACGACGAAATCGGAAGACAGCTTTCGAACTGATTTAAAAACAAAACCCAATTGAGTGTTAATACAAGTAAATATAAACAAAATGAGTGATTATAATCATTATTTCAATTTGTGGTATAGAAACTGTTATTTAAAATATTATCAGCAGTACATGCAAAGTACTACAGTTATCACTAATAATTATATAAATGCATTAAATCGCAAAAGAGAAACAATCACAGCAGCTCCAATTATGATGCTAACAAAAAAAGAAAATATAATAAAAAGAAAATTTTGGATTGCGTGTTAATAATATATACTTGCGGGCTGAAATTCTAGATCGGATTCCATTGCTTGAAAAAAACCTGCATGCTTTGCACATCCTACTTTCTGCGCGCATGTTCTAGAGGACACATCGCATTATCATTTTGCTGAGCTGAGCCCAGCGGGGCGTATAATATGAATCGGCCTTAAGAGTATCCAATAGAGATGAATGGACAATAGAACATGCTCGCAAAAGCTACTGACGTCAGTGCTTGAACCAATTTTAATTTTTGCTGCTGTAAAAGGTATGTTATTATAAAGGGTGTCTCAGCAAGAACTTGATTTGTTTTTATTACATTTTTTCTACATGTATATGGAGGTAGTGATGACATTTACACATGAAACAAAATATCGGTTAAATGGCCACCATTGCTCTGTTAGTCTGTTGGCAGGTACCTCAGTTGTCTCAGGATGGTTCGCATAAACCTTACTTTTCAAAAAACCCCATAGAAAATAGTACAAATAGTACAAACTAAACAAGTTAAATCACAACTTCTTGGCGGCCATTTTGGGTCTCCGAAACGAGAAATTACTCGACCTGAAAACTTGGTCGGTAACAAACTCATTGTTTCCCTTGTGGTGTGACAGGTAGCACCATCAAGTTGAAACCACATCTCATTTAAGTCCATTCCGTCTAATTCTTGCCAAAAAAAGGCTGTAAACATGGCTCGGTAACGATGACCGTCGACAGTCACGGCGGCACCTTCATCATTTTGAATGGGTTTTCACTATTAGGGTAATTCCCACCAAATGTTCCCCTTTCGCATTTTAGTTTAAGAAAAAATAAATTAACAATAATCGAATTTATTTTTAGATATCCTAAACCAGAAATTAATTCTTATTAATCTTATGCCTAAGGTTACACACTTTCGTTGGTATTTTGTGAAATAATGAGATTTTCATGAAACCGGCATTCACGGATGTGAGACAAAATTCACGGAAATGAAATAATGTTAAATTTTAAATGAAATAAAAAATTCATATATCCTTAAAATAAACAAATTGGTTCAAGCACTGACGTGAAGTCAGGAGCTTTTGCGCGTATGTTCTATTGTCCATTCTCCTGTATTGGACACTTTTAATCGAATTTACCATGGTGAATTCTATTGTCTATTCTCCTGTAGTGGACAGCCTTAATCGAATTCACCATGGTACATTCGATTAAGAGTGTCTCAAACAGGAAAACAGACAATAGAATTCACCATGGTAAATTCGATTAAGAGACTGTCCAATACAGGAGGATGGACAATAGAACATACGCGCAAAAGCTCCTGACTTCACGTCAGTGCTTGAACCAATTTTTCTCTTTCGGACATATCCAAAATATTTTTAATTTTTCCTTCCTTTTTTCTTTTATAATAGCCCTCGTTCTTTACGTTTTTCTTCTTCGTATAATTCAGGATCATTTTTTCGGGCTTCATGAAGTCTTCTCATAGATTTTCGTTGTTTTTTCTTCTGTTCTTCATGAGATGCAGTAACTTTTTTCTTATTTTTTTTTAATGATGTTAGAATTCATGTCCTGAAAGGAGGAACAGAATATTATTATCACATCCGTGAAGACTACCTCACCTCCGTGAATTACTATATTCACGGAGGTGAGATTCACGGAGGTGAGAAATTTTACTTTTTTATAGAATATCTCATTTAAAGAAAAAGGCTTCAAAACAATATTTTAACTCATTAAATAACTTTCGTAATTAAGTATATTCAGATAACAAATAATTGAATAAAATAATCTCCTACCTTACAATTCATCTTCACGGAGGTGAGAATCCCAAATTTCCCATACACGTCTTTATCACTTGGGTAAGAATTTAACCAATAAGTTACACTTTGAAGTTCAAATCTCAAGTGGTCAGTATTACCTGCGCATCAACCGATATTCCAGGCGGTCCACGATGACGATACCGTCATCTTGCGATTAAAGAGTCAAATTACAATGTCGCTTCACGGAGGTGATAGATAATGCAGGAACATCGACTAATATAAGTATAATTCGAACACCGATAATTTTTTTATTGAGATTTTATCATGTCAACATTACTTAGTTATTTGTGGATAATGAACTAGAAATACGCTGTGCCAGAATTCCATTAATGCTATAATTTTAAGTTTAGGACAATGCGATAACTAAGAGGAACAGTCACGGAGGTGAGGTTTTCAATTTTTCTGGGAAGAAAACTAGCGTTGAAAATTAAAACTTTTGATATATTGCAATTTTTTATTCTTTATAGTGATTGTTACATTTCAAAAGGATATAATATAGAGAATTAAACGATTAAACCAGTTTTATGTAGCAGAAAACTGTCATGAACACCAAAGTGGAACATTTCGTGAGAACTACCCATTAACAAACGTTCTTCCAAGCTATAACGCGCCATTTTCTTGCTGAGACACCGTTTATATGGTCGGAGGAAAGCTAGATAAATCCAGCATTAAAACGACGTCGTTCAAATGAAAAAACGAACGACGAGAACTTGTCGCCGCGATTTCATCGTCTCATGAATTTTCGCCTTTAAAACTGAGACCTTGTCAATCCTCGCATACTCGAGGTTTCACGTCACGAAAACGCTTACTCGATCTATGCCAGAAGATATGTGGAACTCAGCATTCACGGTTTTATTAACAATGGAATTAGCCCTCTATTTTGATTTATAATATGACCTTGAGAAAAACTACTCGCAAAAGCTCCTGACTTCACGTCAGTGCTTGAACCAATTTTAATTTTTGCTGCTATAAAAGGTATGTTATTATAGAGGGTGTCTCAGCAAGAACTTGAATTTTCTTGCTGAGACACCGTTTATATGGTCGGAGGAAAGCTAGATAAATCCAGCATTAAAACGACGTCGTTCAAATGAAAAAACGAACGAAGAGAACTTGTCGTTGCGATTTCATCGTCTCATGAATTTTCGCCTTGAAAACTGAGACCTTATCAATCTTCGCATACTCGAGGTTTCACGTCACGGAAACGCTTACTCCATCTATGCCAGAAGATATGTGGAACTCAGCATTCACGGTTTTATTAACAATGGAATTAGCCCTTTTTTGATTTATAATATGACCTTGAGAAAAACTACTAGCTGAAATAATATGTCGATCTTGAGATTGATGCGCAAACCTGAAAATATTTCCCATCGTCCATTGGTTCTAAAATATACTCATAAGAGTGAATGAACTGCATGGCACTAGGTGATACGATTATATTATTCACCGACGCTGATTTTCTTGTATTCCTCACATCTTCATAAACACTTCCAAATAATATGAATTTTGTGAAGTCCTTGTCTCCGATGAAGCTGAAGTATATTGGACCAGCTGTGATAGCGATGTCAACTGTGAAATAAAATTTCGTGAGGTAAGTATAATTTATTCAGAGCTGTATGAAGTATAATGATAATATGAAATCAACACCTCCTAAAAGGAAGGCCAATCAACTCTCCATTTCTTTTCACAATATGGCAGCGAAGGTGGATGAAAGTTCAATTGACAGCTGTTTTGTTTGTCAAAAGTGCATGCTCAAATCACCGTTGAAAATTTGATTTCAAGTGTAGATTCGTACTATTTTTAGTGAATAACGTTTCTACGGTTTAATTAAACTGCTCCACAAGAGTTAGCGATATCATATTAAGTTGTTCTGAGGGGTGTAAAATTTTAAAGATAATATCAAAAACATGATCAACGGCCAATAAAAACTTATTAATTCGATTTGAATGCATATTTTCACCATCTGGTCGTCTTTTTTGTTGAGTTTGGCAGTTTTTCACATTATTCGTAAGATTTTGAATTTCAATATGCAGTTAATTTATTGTCAGTCTCTTAGCGATATCGAACTTAGTAAATTTCACGAGCTTCTTAAGATGCCAATACGTAAATTATCAAACGCCGAGGCTAATAGGGCTATCGGTATGCTACAGGGTGGCTTCACTCAAGTCGCTGTGGCAGAAACATTTCAAGTATCGCAAAGTGTAATATCGCGACTCTGGAATAGGTTGAATGAAACAGGTTCGGTGCAGGAAAGGCATAGGGTTGGTGGACCAAGAAAAACAACACCCGCACAAGACCGTTTTGTCACCATTTCGGCGAGGAGATATCCCGCCGTATTCACAAAGCATTCAATCTCCGTTAAGTCCTAACTGAGGTTCTCAGTTAAGGATAAATTGGGGATAATAAGGGACAATAATGGGTAAAGGTGGTAAAACAGGCCTGTTTCAGCACCGTCAAATACGTTAACTGAGGTTGCGATTCATATTTATCCTTAACTGAGGACCTCAGTTAGGACTTAACGGAGATTCAAACACTTAACAATGCTTAGTGAATACGGCGGATCCTCTTTCTTCATGTAGGTTGCTGAGAAATCGACTTTTAAATGCCAATGGTCCTGAAATTTCCATTGAAACCATCCGACGTCATTTGGGGGAGATTAACCTGGCTTCTAGACGTCCATTGAGGGGTGTTCCGTTAACACGTTAACGTCAAATATTAGAATGGGCCAGGCAGCATGTTAATCTGAACGTCCAATGGCGAAGTGTACTTTTCACAGATGAATCCAGATACGGTCGATTTTCAGATTCTCGAAGAATAAGGGTATGAACTATGCCGCGTATATCCCGAAATCGCCGTCATGTGCAAGAGGTTCATCCATTTCGAAGAGGCTCTGTTATGGTATGGGCTGGGATATGTTACAACGGGCGCACAGGCCTACACATTTGTCCTGGCAATATGACTGCTTTACATTATAGGGAACATGCCATTGGCAACGAAGTGCCAAATTTTCATGCTGCCATTGGTGGAGCTTTCCAATTTCTTGACGATAACGCAAGACCACATCGTGCAGCAATAGTAGAAAATGCGCGAGACGAGCTGCGTATTCCACATTTACCAATACCTCCGCATTCGCCAGACTTAAACTGCATAGAACATGCGTGGGATACGCTACAAAGCAGACTAGATGATCACCAACCTCCACTAGAAACATTGAATGACCTCACAGCACTACTGCCTCGTTTATGGAATGAAATTCCTAAAGATATGCTCATCACCCTTGTTGCAACGAAGATGTCAGGCAGTCATTGATGCCCGTGATGGCCATACCTTGTATTGAAGGCATAAAAAGTAAAAAAAAAACAATAAAATGTCCGGAAATAGAAGTCGTTAAATTTGACCCTATTCTGTTAATCACCCTGTATATGTTGCAGACCAAAAAACCTACGTGCATTTATAGTTTTGAACCTAAAACTATATTAAATTACGTTTTCAGCGCAAACAGAGGTTTCAGAATGTCAGTTATTGTAGTTGAAACGATTATCCCTAACTCTTGTGGAGCAGTTTATTTTGTCGGTATGTAATTCTGCGGAACGAGCTACTAGTGCATGTCATTTTTGATAAAATAGCCTAACATCTCCATATAAGGATGTGGTTCACATTGCAGCAGTGAAAACTCTAAATCCACCAGACTTGCATATTGCATACATTTCAAAGAAAATTTATCTGCGGGCTGAAAGATTCAGGTTTTGAGGTATTGGTCACTGTAACAGATACCCATATAGGATCAACAGAAAAGCAATATCTGCTTTTGCCTGAGGGAGGTTTATGGTATAAACAACGAACCAGTGCTACCATATGTTCCTCTGGGATTGAAACAGTTCGTGAAAATGACAGAGCTCACATCTACTGGAACTATGCGATGCCAACAACTCGACAGATCCACGCCAAAAAGCCAGATATAGACCTGCTGGACAAATAACTCAAGAAATTGTTTGTCGTCGAATTTTCCTCCCCCGCTGAAAAAAATTTGGTGATGAAAGAAGAACAGGGGAAAACTCAAAGTTTTAGTTTTCGAACTGGGGACCCTATATCCAAGGCATAAAGTTAGAATGGTCGTTCTAATCATAGGATGTCTAGGCGGAAGTAGAGTGAACTGCACGTGATAGAACTGAAGATTATTCCTGCCTGTATATTCCTGGCCGAGGTTTTGGCGCACAGAATTCCGAAAGCACTGTTGAACAGATCACTTCGAATCCTCAGGTCCCATCAATTTTGATGTTAAGGGACGCTGTAAGGGCAGGACGAAGAACTACTCCAAGGAACGTTTGAGAGGTTTTTTAGTGAGTAACCAAACAACAACTGGAGTCTCACACTCCTGAAAGAGCCGACCCTCTCGGGATAAGCCTATGAAAAGTTTTTCATCTCACGTGGGGAAAAAAAATGTACAATATAATAGTATATCATTGTAGAAGTTCAATGGTTATATTCATGAAATTATTACGAAGCAACGCAAATTTTAAATTACCTATCCAATTAAACTGATAAATTATGTTTAGCTCAGATTTTTTTAAGAACATAGAAAAATTATGAATTCGCAGATTTTTTCATTGGCCGTTCAAATGCGTTTGAATTACCATTATTACCTCTGACTTGTTCTCCGGTGTCCATTATAAATTTTCCGAAATTTTTCCGTATGACTAGTGCACAGTCGACGGCTATATGAACATTTTGTGAAATATAATGTCCTTGAGTACACTTCCAAATTGCAACCAGAGCTGTCGGTGACAATTTAATGACGTCACCTCCATTGGCTAGGATTTCTTGAACCATAGCACCAAAAAACGTGTTCAACTGATTGGTGAGCTTGATTTTGGAGTCTGCTTTCATTACATGCTGCCTTTCTATTAGACTGTGCATTCCTGGAAAAAATGGAAAAGCTCTAACGTATGGTCAATCTGATTTGGCGCCCATAGATTATATTAGTCTAGTCAACAAGTGCCTTTAAGGTCAAAACTTTAATCGATTTTTAGCGACGTTACCGCTTAATACCGGTATCAAACGGTTATAATTTCTACATTTTAGCGAGAGTGGTTACAAGCGGTAACGGAAGTTCCCCTCCAAAGCTGTCATATTGACATTTGATCCCGGTATCGAAATTTATAACCGGGTCCATGAGGTGGGTTACTAGCGGTTGACATCTGTTGAAAGTTTTAAATTGTCAAAAGTATTGAAAGTTTGAAACTGTTGAAAGCAATTAAAACGGCTGTGGCAAAGGAAAGCGTGAATTTTTTTTAATATACTCTAAACAACCAAGGAGTGAGATTTCTTCGTCAATACAGACCGCCAAATAGCGAATCTTTTATTGAACGTTAATAGAATGAAGGCAATCTGGCTTGGATATATACCACAAAAAGACTAGAAGACTACGTTCTTGTTGTACTGGTTAGTACCCACCTCTTCACTTTTTCTTAATTAGGTGGTGAGAATCATTTTCTATAATTTCATCAAACAAATTTAATTATGGAAGGTTTCATTTTTCAGTCGAAACAATTGAAAAAATACAAATTCAGTATATATTTCAAGCCAGATATATCCTAGGTCTAGCCTGAAGTGCATTATCCATAATTTGAATAGTGCTATCAGTACTGGGAAGTGGGACTATTATTTGGATGTAATACACTGTTGACTGTTGAGAAATTCCAATAAGACACAATAATTCTCGTTAGTGAATAGCATTTCGTCAAATAAATTCAACATTTGCATGTAATTCATGTTAATTGTTTATCAAACGTTAGAATAAGTAAGGTTTGCATAATAAAAAGTAAACAAATATTACTACTAGGACTACGGTTAACCTGGGTTAACCGTTGACGTTTTAGTGAAAACACATACAACCTTTCGCGGTCATGTGGTGGGGGAACAAATTTTGACATTGATGACAAACCGTTGTTAATAACCGGGTTATAAGCGGTATCCTCGCTAAAAAATGATTTTTGTAGAGTTCTCCGAAAATTATGATTGAGGTGTCATTCGATTCAGAATGGCATGTAGATATTTTTTGAGAAAACTCAAGGGCCACTCGCAAAAATTGAAAAAGTTTTCAAACAATTAAGTGATATTTTGCATACAGAGGGTGTTTCACGAATTATTGTACAGGCTTTCAGTGCCGATGCAGGACATTTTGGTGAGTCTAAATCAGTGTTCGAAATATGTCCTAACGACTATATTCGTCTAAATGTACAGGATGTTTTATGTATATTATCAAAAATTTTCAATCGGCATAACTCTTGAACGCCTGCATGGATCTTCATGAACATTTCAGGGAATTATAGAATAGGCCTATGCCTATAATGCTCATAATGACTTGTTGATAGCGCAGGTCCGGACTGAGAAAATTATTTTCTTTATTCCACATCTTGTAAAACATCATGTATATCGAATTTTCAAGAAGTGAAATTTTTGTAAGAATCTACAATAAATTTGGGATTTGTCCACCTCAATGTTGAGGAACCATCATACTTCAAGGAAATGGATGTTGTTACAACATTGGAAAAACCAACATCTTCCAGAGGACATTATTATTTCCATAGAGACTTTAAGGCCGGTCCATACGCTACGTTTTGCACAACCTTTTACCTGCGCAGTTCAACACGTTGCAGGTGAAACGTTGCGTGTAGACAGCAAAATTGCGCAGCTTTGAAAACGTCGCGAAGACTTAGTTGCAGCTAAAACTGAGCTAGACAGCATTTATCCGTGAATTGCGCGGATTTGTCGCTGCATGTAGACGGTAACTGTGGTAACAGCATGCCAAAATTGACAAGAGTATAGTACCTCGATCCTCCATGAAGATTTCACTAAAACTGTGCGAAATATACAGATATCTCTGCATCGTGTGGACGCACTAAAAATTGCTACCTATACGTTTTCTCTCAGTCTTGAAACTGTGCAGACAAAAGGTTATGCAAAACGGAGCGTTTGGACCGGCCTTAAGGTCGATCAATATTAATTAGTTTGCGTTTTTTGGACGCGTTTGCAAATGTTTCTAGTTTATTTGATCTCACAGAGCCGTTTCTAAGTTTATATATTGTTTATTTACAAAGAGACTGATTTTTTGTATTTTATAAAGAATAATAAATTTTATTTTCCTATAATTTGTTGTTTTATTCGCCTCTAATAGCAACCTTGTCTTTTATTTTAAAAAATTTTATAAAACTTTTTTGTGGCAAAGACACCGCTTATACTTCATAAAATTGATAACAAACGGATTTCAAAGTCATTGGCAAACTTATTGCACCGATGTGAAGTTGACTTTGCCAAATTTTTAAAAATAAAAAATAAATGTTGCGCACCTTTTCTTATGTTTCTAACAGCAGTAGATAGCTAAAATGTTGAAATTATACATAATTTACGAAGTAATCATTTTACGTAAAAATAAAAAAGTTACAACCAGAAAACTATGAAAAGTAGTGCAAAGTCACACCGCTCTACGGTAATCCCGATTTTAAACAAATCGGAATTATACCTAATTCCGAATTCAATGTCAGAATTATGCAAAAAAATATCTCCCTTAAATGTGGCCCTTCTACGCCTTCGCACAAACGACCAGTCGGACGGACATAATTCAATTTGACCAGGATTCTCCATTAGTAATTACAATCTGATCTTTTCAGCAAGTGTCCCACATTTCAACTACACAATGGGTACCTACCTGCAATTTTTGCATATAAAAGACAGCATTCCATTTCTCTGGGTGTATAATCATCAATATCCATGAGCGCTTCATCGGGCAAAAAAGATGCAAACAATTTAATCTGCTTCTCTAGTTTATCTGCCTTACTATTTATACCACTGTCGGACTCAGACTTTAGTTTCTCCTTATTGTCATCAGGGTTTTTGTAGGATCTCATGGACCAAATATACTCTTCTTCCGGCTTTATACGCCCTACGAAAAAATGTTCTTACTAATGTAGGATTTTTATATCAATCACCTAGGGGTTGATTGAATTATTATTATTATAAATATCACAGTACGCTGCTAACTTTTGGTCTTTCAAGTCTTTGATTTTCAAAACTCTGATATTTATCAAAATTGGTCTTTACCCTGACTCCTGGTACCCTAGATGGCCTCGAGGTACCCCCCGCACTTCGGATTTGCCTCGATCTCATAGGGTAGTACGCCCAAGGTGGTGTGCAACGATTGGTGATTCCCTGGCTGAAAAAACCCCGCCTTAAGGCTGGTTTTCCTGTCACGCTGACGGTCAGCTCGGATCCTTTTAGTATCGCGCTGATCACATAGAGAAATAGAAGGATGCTATTGTCTCTGGCTCACTGAATGTGGAGGCTTGTGGGGGCCAGCTAGTCAGCGGCGCCGACGCGCCGGCGCGTACGTGCGCGTATATAGCTCAGCGCTGACGGCCGTCAGCGCTGCGTGACTCGAAAACGCTACCTATAGCTACATACATATTGACCCATCAGCGCCGGCCGTCAGCGTGACAGGAAAACCAGCCTAAAAGAATATTATAGATTCTACGGGAAGAATCCGACGGTTTAAGGCAATCCCAGGAATATTTCCGTATAGTTAACGTTGCACCAAAATTTATGAGAGCCCTGACGTTTTATCTTCGAGTATTATAAACTCCAGGTACAGATATCCCGTTAACCCCTACCTTCTTGGAGACGCCAGAGGGTCTGGGTTTGGTATTAAAAACTTCATCACCTGTCGGGTGGTACATGTTCTTTGGGATCTGTCTTAGATCACTACCGACATACTAATGGCTTTGGTCGCCCGGGAGTCCAGAGAACGTCAGATGTGACGATATTGCATCGTTTGCACCCATTCAGATGTAATCTTAATTCTAACTATATACGAGTAGAAACTCAATCCTCATTGAAATCCTACACTAATTATTTCAAATGGAACATTAGGGTTTTGTTTTGTTCAGATGTTTTCAGTTCGCGGATGCATTTGGTTTGTTCATGTACAACGGAAATTAGTTCAGAACTGGAAGCATATACATATATGTGCATTGACCAAATTTCGGTATACCCTGGTTTGGAAAAAGCTGGGAATATCAAGCCATTTATTTGTTATCATGTTAATTATATTCTATTACTCACATAAACGCTTATGGGCATAATCATCTGAAAATGAGTATCATTAAAAACGAAAAATATCATTTTTTGAATTCTTACATTTATTAGCTGATGTTTGCGACATTTTTCTGGAATTGTCATTAAGACAGGGATTTGTTTTAAATAACACGGATATCCTGGCCAACTTCTGAATGGACTGTATGGTGGCCTGTAATTTCATGCAGAGGAAAGGCCAAAATATAAGAGCATATTATGCTTTGTTCGATATCGCTGCTACTTCAACCATTTTAATAAAAAACGCTGCAGTATTCAGGTCAATTTTTCTCTTCAAATTTAGCCAATTTTCTCCAATCTTTATGGAATTACTTTTGTTCTCCCTTTTCGGATCGGTAGTATTTTAACCAAATATGTGTGTTTGACATACTCTGATCAAGAATAATCAGTTGTCAAATTAAATTGTCCGGCGGATCGTAAACACGATAACGGTCAAATGAAGAAACGAAGAGACTTGAAATATGCAAGCCAGAGGTTTTAGGGATATGCCGGTTGAATTAGTGTATGGGCAAAATCACAGATTATTAATCTGAGGCAAAATCACCCAATAATAGTTTCGGGATATATACCCTTTTTGAGCTGGTTAATTCTACAGCGAACAGAGTAATATCAATATCATTATGCCCAGATGTCGATGTTCCGAATTTTTGGCCGAAAATTAGAAAGCTGCGGGATAGTTTAGTGAAAATCTATATAGAGGAGTTTTCTTTTTCAGAAATGAACAAATCTGTTGACACTTAGTGACTGCCCGATCATTATTAAAGGTTGGTTTATGCTGGCTGGTAACTTTAACTTAATCCTATATATATATAATATATATATATAGACATAGATTTTTAGTGTTATGGCTTATAATCAGACTAAAGACTCCGTTAAATTATTAATAATAATTATAATTAATAAGTAAACGGATTCTTTAGTCTCAGTATAAACAATATTCCTAGAAATCTATGTTTCAATTTTTAAGTTAAGGGTTAAGTTAAAGTTGCCAGCCAGCATAAACCAGCATTTAGAGTCAGTTGACACAGTTATCCATTGAACATGAAATCAATTAGATATATATTTCCATATCAAATTCACATCAGTTCGAAGTGAAGAAATTCGGAAGTTAGTCAGTCAAATCGAAAGCTAGGAATTTTTTGAGTTTTCATTCAAGATCACGCAACAAAAAATTATGCCAATTATTGGTACCATTCTGTAGATTTTTTCGTAATTATATTTATTTGAATATAACATAATAATACAAACGTCAAAATTTTAAAAATATCAGATCGTGCAAAATAGATTCATAAAACAGACAAAAATTAAAATAGAATTAAGAAGATCAACCACCTAGAAACTATTATTCCGAATATCTTTAAAAAAATATGATGTTAAAAGTGACTATCATAAATCTGTATGTCCCCAACCTTTGGTCATTTAGTAGATAGAATAAAAATTACATGGAAGTGATAAAAATTAAGAACAATTTTAAGTATTTCAAACCAATAGGATCTATCATTCACGCATATCAATTGAATAAAAAAAAATTGATCCTACCAATTCCATCTGTAATTCTACTAGTTTCTTGTTTCACATGTTAAAATCCGATGCATGATCGAAATATTTCTGAACCCATTTCAATCGAATTGAATTAGTTAATTTAAAACCCAAATATTTTAATCTACACATAATAACTTGGAGGCACTGTGAGATCTTGGAATATAAGTAGCTGATCCTCCGTGAACTGTGTTTTATGTATTTCCCAGTTATCCTGATGCGTTCTTTTGAAATCACATATGGTTTTCTTGATTGTATCCTGGAAGCATAAAAATCATTGTTAAAACACTGACGTAGCACCAGGTGCTTTAAATGTTGAATATAAGACACTAATTTGTAACACCCAATACTAGATGAAGTCTACAGATTTCAAATACAATTTTGTGATTTCCACAAAGTCCATACAAATTCAGAGTATTAATCTAATTATTTTATTTCATTCACATCAAGCATTACAGCATGGCTAAACAAAAAAACCCCATTTTCATGTTTGATTAATCTATGTGAAATAGTTTAACACTTCAAAAATATCATATTAAATCAAAAAACTTATCTAGGACACAGTGAACTGGTTAATAGGGATTGTCGCAAATGACATTACGTAGCTCTGAGAACCAGGCTTTCCACAAGAACTGACGAGTGACGACATAACCAGTCCTGCCTAGTGTGCCTATCCTAGAGCACATAATGACCCCATAAAAAAAATCGAGATCACTATCTAATTTAGAACCTGTACATTTTTTCTTTCATAGGTTGAATTATACCTCATTTTTGCGCGTATGTTCTGAGGAACATCGCGTTATCATTTTACCCAAATGTCTGTAATTTTCGAATTTTTTGCCGAAAATGGTCTCAAACGATTGAGTTCGATTACCTGATGAAGAATTCTAGGACAAATTTGATTCTGTCCGGCCGGCCGTCCGTTGCCACGATTACTTGAGAACGGAATGTGATAGCGACTTGAAATTTTCAGGGTAGGTGGCGCATCCCAATACGATGGACAAGTTCGTTAATGGGCATAATCGGCCCAAAGGTTTCCGAGTAATAATTTTATTTCCAACCAATATAAATCCGCTCTAATTGAAACTTGGTGAATAGTTGTAGAATATGAACTTAAGCACGTTTGTGAAATATTGTGAGAATCGCATCACTAGAAAATTTTAATAAAATTATTAAAAAATATGTTTCATGTCACGATAACCTGAGAACTGAAAGAGATAGCGACTTGAAATTTCCAGGTTAGATTGTGCATCTGAATGCAATATTTGGGTTCGTTTATAGGCATAATCGGCCAAACGGTTTTGGAGTTATAACCATCTGAAATTTGGTTGTTATTTCCTCAATAACTCGAAAAATACAAAACCGATTGAATTCAAACATGGTTATTAGTTGTATAATGCCAACGCGAAAATTTCGTGAGGATCGTATTTTTAGAAAATTTTAAAAAATCATGGAAAATTATTGAAAAAGATTCTATGTATCAGTAACAATTCGTCCGACATCGCTAAAATTTTGCGAGAGCCTTCAAAACCTAACTCTACTGCCAAGTTCCAAGTTTGAACACGATCGGAGATATTGTTGGATTCGAGCAATCTTGTGTGAGTTTAGTAGATGGATGGGTGACCGTTGGCTCGAGAACTTTCGAACGAAAAGAGATAGGTACTTGCAATTTTCAGGGTATGTTGCGTATCCGAATGGGAGTGTTAAGTTTGATTACGGTCATACCCACCTGGAATATTATTTCGTCGATAACTCAAAAAATATAGACTCGATCGAATTGAAACTTGGTATCTAGTTGTAGAATATCGACATAAAGACGTGTTTAAAATTTTATAAGAACCGTACTCCTAGAAAATTTTACAATGGAAAATTCGAATCAAGTGTCCAATACAGGAAAATGGACAAACATAATTTACCATAGTAAATTCGATTAAGAGATAAGAGTGTCCAATACTGGAGAACGGACAATATTAAACCATGGTAAATTCGATTAAGAGTGTCCAATACAGGAGAATGGACGATAGAACATACGCGCAAAAGCTCCTTACTTCACGTCAGTACTTGAACCAATTCTTTTCAATATCATTATCACATTCACACTATTGTTCATTTCCCAGTCCTTTTTTGAAAAATTCTAATCAAATATATAAAAAATTCTTAAAAAGGACTGACCTGGATTCAGGACCCTTTGCGCGCATGTTCTATTGTCTATTCACGCCTCATTAAATACTGCATGAAGTTGAGTATGTATAAAAATGCATTGGGCGCCATCCGATTTCAAACTTTAAAATGAAATATGTAATTGCAAAAATACAAAGCCCGAAACCGGCTGAAATCCGGTAATCTATTGTAAAATAGCTGCTTGAAGGTTTGTTTAGAATTTCAGCGGAATCTGACAGATAGTTTAGATAGTTTCTAAAAATAAATCTTTTTTATTTTTTTTCTAGCTATCAGTTATCAGGAAATTTTACAAAAATTTGCAGGTCGGCATTCTACAACTAATTACCAAGTTCCAATTTGATCGGAAATGCATTTTTTATTTATTGAGGAAATAACACGCAGTTCCCTAGAACATGCAAGCAAAAACTAGAAACATATTACTGATATTTAAATGATAAAAAGATATTTTGCATTTTTTCCCACTTACAGGTATTGGTGGGGGATCATTTAAATGTGGGCCTAGAACTCCAAATATATCTGGAAGGTATTCGGGTATATCGTACGGAGTGGAACTGATGAAAGCACAAAGACCCAAAACAGCAGCATGACGCTTAATCAAGTGACTAGTACTGACAGATCCAATTGAATTGTGTATTTTTGGTTTTTTCAACTTCGTTTTTGCTTTCAATTTAAAGTCATTCTGAAAAAAATATATTACTCATAATATTACTGAAAAGATTAATTGTTCAACTTACGAGCAACTGCAATTGAGAGGGCAGGAAATTACAGTGTAGTAACCCACTAAGGAATTTGCAAGCATTCTGTCGAACCTCAGGTTGGGAATCTTCTAATAACGTCAAAACAAATGACTGTATCTGTAAATTGAATATTTCCATATTTAGTATGACATACATCTTGAAATCCTTGAGTAACCATTTTTTTTGGTTCTCAATTTGGTTTAGGTTTCATAATTAAAATATCCTAATCAATTTGAATATACCGGGTGTCCCACTAGTGCCGCAGCGGACGATATTAGCGTAACGGTAAAAGTTTGGCAAAATTTTTTGATGCAAACTTGAATTACTCCAAGAATAGCACAACCTAAAAATATTTTCGAATATATCGGGTGTCCCACAAAAGAGGAATAGAGGGTGACTTTTATTTTTCAAATGGGACACACTATATTGAGTAATGTTTTTCAATTCTCTGGAACTTCCTGCATGCTCTTGTATACTTTTCACATATTTTTGTTCAACAGTTTCCGAAATATTTGTCATTTTGACAAAAAAGTCATACTTGTAGTGGCTGAAATATCGTCAAGGTCAAAACTATTCGCCGATTTCTACTCTCAATATAATCATTACATAATCTTCAATCTTAGACAAGATATTATCACAGACTATTATCTTCGAATAATAATAAACTCTGAATGAAATTCGAAATTGAAAATGCCGAAAGTAGTTTTGAAGAAGCAGAGACAAGGTATCAGTAAGTGCTATATAGAACCGAAATCTGCATTCTAACAACATCATTCTGACATGTTGAACTCTCGAATGAAATTACTTAGTTTCCTGTCATTATATTTTATTGAGGCATAAGAATGACTCGGGTTTCGTAGTAATACAACATTTTAAAACTGGTGTATTTGAAGTTATGCAACAAGGTATTCAAATGTCTTCTTGAGAAAAGTGGGGAATTCCATAGGTACGTCTGTTCGTTTAGAAGTTTTCCTGTCGGGTTATTCAGGTACTTTTCAAAATATACATGGTGAAATGTGTCAATGGCCAACCGGGAGACTTTATAAAAGTGAATGGAGTATACCAATAATAGCTTTATATGGATTGAAAGACAAGACTTCAAAGCAAGGGCGTAGCCAGGGGGGGTTTTGGGGGTTCAAACCCCCAAAACCCCTATCTCTCCTATGCAAGTCATCATGGTGACCAAATTAACAAAACAAGCGCCCAAAAGCTAGGTATAGTGGAAATATATTTGACTGGGTTCAAATCAATAAATTCAATTTCTTCAATCAATGGGGTTGGACGTTTTCATAACCCCAACAATGACTAAACCAATTGAATATAGGTTGATAAGATTTATTTTCAAAGATGTAAATTGATGTTTTTGGCCCACCGTCAGACCCGAAAACTTCTCTATCCACAAATTAGCTGCTCTTTTCGTTCCCACTTCTAAACGAAATTGTAGCATTTTATTGAAACATTGCTAGCTGTGAAGTAGGCATTAGATTAAGAATTTTTATTAAACAACAGAATAAAATCTATTTAAATAATGTTTACCTTCTCAATCCACTCCTCCCTTGATGAAATTATGGCCATATTGTGGAATACAAAAGAAGATAAAAATTCGGCTAACACGCTTCTTGCAGTCCACAGTGGACATAATATTGCAGATTCAATAATTATAATAACTTCAGGTACATCTTCAACAGATATCACATTTTGTGATAAAAGTGCTAACATATTTTTACACATTGGTTGAATTTCATCATCCACATCATTGCTTTGAAGAACACAAGTTAATGGCAGTGTACGGTAGAAATCCATTGGAACATACAAATTCAAACGGCAAACCAGGAAAGATGTTATAAATTTGCTAACTGTAAAAAAAAAACTATTAACGTTTCTTTGTATCATTGATTAATTAAAAATTGGAAGACTGAAGTTTTATTTCATAAAAAATTGGTTCATGCCCTGTGGACAGGAGCTTTCTGACGCTCTTGTTCAAACAGACAAATTATATCTCCGAAAGTATTGGTTTCTCAGAGTTGGGAATTATATCAATGGATTCTTATGAAAGAACTTCATCTTAGCAGAAATTGAATTCAAACATCATAGAAGAATTTAAATTCAACAAGAGTGCCAAAACTTATCAATCCAAAACCAATAGACAAATTCTACCCAACAACTCATCCGAAATATTCATTCCTCAATTCTATGATGAACGATAATATATATTCTTTACTCAAATCCACTCCAATACACCAATATGTATTCCAGTTTTGTTTTTACTGGAGATATTCTGAACACAATATTATTAACTTAGCCGAGATATTAAACTCCCAAACCTACTCTGAAAATTTCAACTGTCTAGCTCATTCCGTTCGAGAGTTATCGTGCCTACGGCCGGACCGGCCGGACAGAATGAATTTCGACCACGGATTCTTGATCCGTGAGTCGAACCAAATCGTTTAAGACCATTTTCATCGAAAAATTCGAAAATTACAGACATTTGGGCAAATTGATAAGCACTCTGTTCCGAGGAACAACAGCGCCAAAAATATTTGATATTGTTAACAGTACTAGTGTGTTACTACCTCCACGAATTCCTCCATTTCTCAAAATTTATTGATGAAAATTTAAAAAAATATTCTTTGAATGTTACTCTATCATTTAGTAATTATATAAATAAATAATAATAAATATGCAGAGGGTGTTTGGTAATAGTTCTCTTGCATGATTTTTTTTTATTATTGGAATCGATTACTATATCCATAAAAATACTGAAAAAGTTCAATCGCCCTCAAAAATTTCAATTTTCAACGATCAATCAAATTTGGTTGCACATAATGCCTGTTCAAACGATCGAAACTTGGCGCCAGTCCGTGACGTAACCCGTCATATCTACTCTCAGTCTCTTCTCGTGTCCGTTTCACTACTTATTCCAGTGTAACACAGCTCCCTATAAAGGGCTCGCAGTCAGCATTGGCTGAAACAAGCAGATGGTAAATTTTGATTACGTCGTCCGTCATAGCAACTATTCAGAAGAGTTTCACCTCATTTGAAATTGCTTCTTGATTCACATACCCCTAACCCATAACAAAATTAAAAGTCAGCATTTTTTCTTTTTGAAACTAATTATCCACAAATTGAAATTCTTTAGAGTTACTCTCAGTTAATTGAGGATTATTTCAATTTTCATTTGAGAAATACTGCGAAATTTTATTCATACTAGTTCTACTCGTTAAAAGCAACTAGTAATCACATTAATCACAAGAAGATAAGGGGGATAACCAAGTATCGAAAAATTCTGTTACTTGCTCGGATTTCCGGTTATATTTTTTGATCTTGTGGGAAAATTATTTCAAACGTACCTTTTTGGAAAGTGCATCAACCAAGGAAGTTTTTTCACTTATTTGTACGCAAAGTTACTTATAATTTTTTTTGAGAAATACGCAATTGTTTCATCAAAATTTGATGAGAAAAACAATTGATGCCAATTCACACTCTTTATTTTTCGGGTTATTAAGATTTTTGATGAATGATTGTTTCTGGAAATTATCCTTTACCTCATTATAGCTTTCAAAAAAACCTTACTTCTTTATTCAGTGTTGAGTAGTTTCCACAAAATAAATTGTTTTCGATGGTAAGTCGAAAAACTTTCAAAGAGTCGAAATATCAAAATATCTCAGCTCAGTAACCATAGACTTTTGGACCATAGTTTACTGGACTCAAATCGTTGCAAATGATGTCTAGTATAACACCGTTAAAGAATCACGTCGAATTACCAAACACCCTGTACATTAACTGTCTCGTCAAAAAAATTATGGAAAATATGGTTTTTATACCGAATTAACCTTACTCCCCCCTTAATTTTTCTGATTTCCAGCATGTGACTATTTTTGAATATTATCTATTTATTGTCCAAATAACAGACAACACATTACGTGTACTGAAAAAATGCAATAAAATTTACTCTACTCACCTACTTTGAATAACTTCATTGCATCTTCTCTATTAATATCTTTTATTGAGGGAATTGATTCATCACAGATTTGATTATTGTCAATTTTTTTCAAGGTATCATAATAAAGCCAATTCAAAACAGGCATATATTCATCAAAAAATTTGCTCATCTTGGGAGTTCTATCCTGTACACCTCCTGGGGGTACATAGTCCGAAAGAAATATAATCTTTAGAGCAGTACTTATTTTAATCCTTATCAATTGGAAAGGGTGAGTCATATGTTTCTTCAGATAGTCCATAAGACGGTTATATAATTCACAGTTTCTCCAAGGCTGCATAAATAAAATGTTAATAAACAAATGCAATTTCGTACTAGCAATCAGAGACGTAGGATCAGCTAGAGGATCATCCAACAAATATTCCATCAACCAGTAATATCTTCTGGAATCCCTCGTGCGTAATGAGAGACAAAGACACATCGACCAATCTTGCAAAGTTTCTGTCAAGATATTCTGAATTGCACCTTGTAGAATAGGAATGATATTGTGCCATAATTTTTCAGTTTTCTCATATGACCAATGTTTGGATCCTCTGATGATGCCACTTATGATTTCAGCTGCACATCTTTGATGTGATTCTTGTTTCTCTGAAGCTAGTTTTTCTAAATGTGGCAAGAGGATATCTAGTATTCTATCTTGAAGAAGTTTAGATAAGTACTGAAAAAAACATCAATGTGGTTAGCAGGAGCGGCTAATGACGTACATACATAAATGATTAAGTTGTATATTTCATATTCGTGCTTTCCTCTTCAAACTGGATTCAATTAAAATATTTTTACCTAGCAACCATCTATATTTACAACAAACATTCCGCATAGACAAGGCATAGCCTCCTATATCTACTAGCCTGGAAAACGATAAAATGGCAACAACGCTCTGAGTCATACGCCAGGCGATTTAGTCGAACGTTGTTATTGCAAATGAACGATTACTTCTGATTCTGGAGTTAACCATTATTGTTTTTCGCGAGCATTTCGTGGTATTTTTGTGTATAACGGTGTCAAATGTGAATTAATGCAATGCAGTAATAAATATGGTCGGATATTTGATATTTATATGTTCTGTGATTAAACTGCAGTGTGTAAATAGTGAAATTTCCTTTGGATTATTTTACTTCGAGATGAGTACATTTCAGTTGACACTATAGACAACAAGATGGACTAGAAATATGAGTGAAATAGAACTTTCATTTCTTCCGATTTCATAAAACATTTTGATGACCTTTCTAATAATTTTTCAACAAAAATTGATACATCTGGATAGGAGATCAACCGCCGTATTCACAAAACATTCAATCTCCGAAGTCCTAACTGAGGTCTTCAGTTTAAGATAAATAAGAATCGCAACCTCAGTTTAAGTGAAAATTAACGTGAAGCAGGCCTGTTTCAGCACCGCTATATACCTTAACTGCGGTTGCGATTCTTATTTATCCTTAACTGAAGACCTCAGTTAGGACTTAACGGAGATTGAATGCTTTGTGAATACGGCGGCAAGAAGCTCAAAGAATCTATTTATTTTTATGTATGTATTCAATTTCCAAGAGTCTGTATCTGTAGATGCTTCGGATGAAATCAATAAGGACCTTATTCATCAAGAATGTTCAGATTTCCTGTAGTGATGTGAAATGGATTCTTCCTTTCGATCTTACTCCGAGCAGATGGTCTCAACTTACTTATCTGATTTCCCGCTACAGAAATATAATTAATGGGAATTCAGATTCGGAATTTATCAATTTGTTTTATCAACATTTTTACACAGTTCAGATCAAAAAATTATTTTATGTGAATTTACTCTTTGTAGCATTGAATTAATATTCTGAATTCACAGTGACTTGTGTATAGTTGAGGTTTACATTTGTAAATCATTCTAAATTCACTTTGTTGTTTTAAACATTTGTAGATAGCAGAAACTCACTATTATAGTAAGAACCAAAACAAGACAAACTCTAAGATTATCACAATTTTCATTAGCCTACCTCATTAGTCTTATAATCGTTATGTTTGGAAATATAAATTTATTTTGAGAATTTCATTCAAGTTTATAATTTGTTTGCCAAAAGTTAACCCTACACCTTCTCGTGGTTCTTGCTGAACAATGAATTGACAACTACCTAGGTTTCTATTTCAACTTATATTGTGCAGAATGAAATGTAGTTATTCAATTTATTGAAAAAGTAGGGTCTCATATTGTTTATTCATCCAGTGATTCCAAGCAAGAAAACCTATTCAATAAGTTCACTAGAGTTTTAAATTGGAAATATACGATATCCAGCGCTACCGCATTGAAGTATACTATGAGCGTCCGCACTATGTCGGGCTGAATTTCGAACGCCCAAGACAACGCCGGTTACCATGGAAACGGCAAACGTTCTCCCTCAAAGACCATCTAGTTCAACGCGATTCTCAGTGATGATTCGGGCGCCCAAAGTATAGCAGCCCAGAGAGGAATAAAAGTTACGTTCAGTAGTAGTATACCTTGTTTATGGTTACGCTAAATAGATAGGTATTGTAGGAGCCAATTGTTTCGTGTTATAAAATTGCGTTGAGGATTTAAGGACTGCCACTGAGGGTGTGGGATCTGGCAAAATTAAACTTTAGTTCTTTGAGTGTGGCGGACGACGTAAATATTAAAAAATGGGTTCAAGCCCTGTGGACAGGAGCTTTCTGGCGCTCTAGTTCAAACAGACAAATTATATCTCCGAAAGTATTGGTTTCTCAGAGTTGAGAATTAAATCAATGTATTCTTATGATAGAATTGCATGATAAAGGAAATTCAATTCAAATAATAGTTTATTCATCAAGATTAAATGAGCAATCTGAGAACTGCACCATGGAAGAAACCAAATTAAAATGGCTGAAATGAATTTGACTCTCTCTCATAGAACAGGATGAAATGAACGAGTATGTACACAGATCATATAATAAAGCTTAGATAGAATATTTATAGCATTCTGTGAAAACAGAAGTACGATTCATTATTGAAATTTAGAACTTCATCTTAGCAGAAATTGAATTTAAACATCATAGAAGAATTTAAATTCAACAAGAGTGCCAAAAATTATCAATCCAAAACCAATAGACGAATTCTACCCAACAACGAACTCATCCGAGATATTCATTCCTCAATTCTATGATGAACGATAATAATATATATCTTTCCTCAAATCTACTCCAATACACCAATATTCCAGTTTTGTTTTTAGTGAAGATATTCTGAACTCAATATTATTAACTTACCATTACCATTCCCATCATCATATGGATTAACCATCGGCATGAAAATATCAACCAACAAATAGTATGATATTATATTATAATTCTCATATTTATACGATTGCTGGAATGAATGACAATGAGACAACGTCATGTCTCAGGTAAATAAGTTGACATTATAACAATTCATAGAATACCCACAGAATAATTCTATCATTCTGTGAAAACGTAGAAATACGATTTACATTGAAAGCCGGGGTCGCGGGTTCGAATCCCGCTCAGGGCATGGATGTGGTGTTGGGTTGTGTGAATGTCCAAAATAAATATGAAAGAGTTTGCGATATAAGGATTATAACTGTGTAGATGGCCTACAGTTGCCTAGCACATAAATGGATAAAAAAATAAAAAAAATTAAAAATTTACATTGAAATTTTGAAAAATCATATCTCCGAAAGAATTAGCTTGTTAGAGTTAAAAATAATATGAATGGATTCTTATGGTAAAACTGCTTATTGAAAAAAAATTTATTTGGAATTTTTTTTGTAAAAAAAAATTTTTTTTTTGTTACTCCGAAACCATCTGTCCGATTTTGCCCAATAACGAACTTAGCCGAGATATTTATCCCCCAAACCTACTCTGAAAATTTTAACTGTCTAGCTCATTCCGTTCGAGAGTTATCGTGCCTACGGCCGGACAGAATGAATTTCGCCCACGGATTCTTGATCAGTGAGGCGAACCAAATCGTTTAAGACCATTTTCATCGAAAAATTCGAAAATTACAGACATTTGGGCAAATTGATAAGCACTCAGTTCCGAGGAACTAGAGCGCCAAAAACAATGAACGACCTGTGTGTTTACGAAAAGACATTATCTTTGTATGGATATGAAGAAAAAAATACTTTTTTTTGTTTTGTTTGCTCACTGTTTGGTGGAGGAGATAATTGGACAAAAGAAGGTGTAAGTGATATGAAAGATATGGGTGAAAAAAAAAACACGAAAAATCGACCAAACATATGAACAAGCTTCCAGCTATTGGCCACAACTAATATCGTTTAAGTAGTGCATATTTCTAAAATATTCGTAAGCACAACGAAATGGTATCAAAAAACCGTTACGTACTGTCAATAATTATCGATAGTCTGAAGTTGTGTGGCAAATGCAATCTTGCACTACGTGGTCATAAAGAGTCGGAAGACTCGATTAATAACACAAGAAAACGAGAACGTGACCGGTTGCTTACGTACTTTAAATTTAATATAGTGTCGCATGGTTTGGAATTTTGGATTCAATGTTTTGTGAAATATGTGTAGTTTTGGTTATTTTAATATCGATGCCAATGAAAACCGCAGAAACTGAAAGATGTTTCTCTACTTTAGAATTGATCAAGACGTTTCTAAGGAATACAATGTCGGAAGAAAGACTGACGGCGCTCGCAATGTTGTCCATCGAACAAAATTTACTTGAAGACATTCTTGACTTCAACGAAAAGGTGATCTACAGGTTCATCTCTGCGACAAAACCATAAGGATTGAGTATAATTTTAAGAAGTAGGCATTTGGTAATTATCTTTTAAAATATACACAGGGTGAGTCTTTGACCACTGCATTAATTTTAACCAAAGATTCCTCTCATCAAATGAAACACTTTATTCATTTACCATTTTTCCAGATTCGGCTCAGGTAAAAAGTTACAAGCGTTTAAAGATTTCACAATCTGCTAATACACTACTGCATATAAATTATCTATGACATTGTTGGCGGACGAGAATAAGGCATGGTAACGTGGTTTACAGCTTGATTCGGGATTCCAACGCTCAGGGACGGATCCATAAAATTAGTGAAATTTCTGGAGTTTTCCATTTTAAAACATTCAATGAAGAATATCTCGAAAAGGGTGCGTTTTAGGAGAAATGATGAAGAATAATATAATGTTCTAAAACGATGGAATATTCTTGAAATGACTCAAGAAAAACTTTATATGCTTTCTTTATGCTAATTTCGTTTAGTTTTATGAATCTACGAGTCCATAACTAGAAAACCAGTAGAAGTAGAAGATAACTAATATTTGGAAAATATGTATCATAGACCATAGTTATAGGAAACTTTACGCCAACATTCATTTTATTCGAAAAAAGGATGTCAAAGCTACAAAATAAAAACTGTTTTTTTTTCAAAATTTCAACAGCCTGTAACTTTTTACCTGAGCTGAATTTGGAAAAATGTTAAATGAAAAAAGTGTTTCATTTGATGAGAGGAATCTTTGGTTAAAATTAATGCAGTGGTCAAAGACTCACCCCTGTATATACTTTTTTGTATTCTTGAATCAGCGCCCCCCTGAACAAAATTATCAACAGCCGCCACTGGTGCTTAGTGACAGGGTTCCAAGATATACCAATTTTAATTCAAGTAATTATAAAACTCATTCTATACATAATTGAAAAAAAAAATCATATTCCTCAACTTACCTTGAAAATTAAAGCTCTATTAGTATTGAAACGGTCAGTCCCTTTTTTATCTTCAAGTGAGAAATAATATACAAGCTTTGAAACATTATCTTCATTTAAAAAGAAAGAACAAATTTCCTTTTGTTCCTCATTCATTCTGTCTGGAAAATCAATTACATTCGGTTGTTCATCAGGAGAACAATAAACTTCCAATTTTGTCGGCCATATATAATAGCCCACAGCCGGATCATGCACATATCGGAGTTCATTCCAGTCGTTGGAACTCTTTGGCAAGCTTTTGCTATCATACAACAGCCAATCATTATCTCGTCGGTGACCCGGAGGAAGAGGTCCATTTTTTTTCAGACCCGAAAATTTAAACGGATCTAATTCAGTCTTTTTAAACTTCAATTTATTCTGGACAAGTGTGTAAACAACCACTCTGATGGCGATTTTCCTCACCATTATAGATTCATTAATCAGAGAATTCAGAAAATATTTAACTACTGATCTATCGTATTTCACATCTAAATGGACGATATCTCTCAAGAATCCTATGGCCAGAAGATGATATCTCCAATGCCTGTGAAAATAAGGAATAAATGAAGTTTTTTGTTTTAGAGTCTTGGGATTATCAACTAACTTTATTGACAATGTCGTCAAAATATCTGTAGCAAAATAATTCAACCTTAAGCATCAAAAATTGGTTCGAGTCCTGTGGACAGCAGCTTTCTGGCGCTCTAGTTCAAACAGACAAATTATATCTCCGAAAGTATTGGTTTCTCAGAGTTGAGAATATATCAATGTATTCTTATAATAGAACTGCATCATAAAGGAAATTCAATCCAAATAAAAGTTTATTTATCAAGATTAACTGAGCAATCTGAGAATGGGAATTGCACCATGGAAGAAATCAAATTAATAAAGCTGAAATGAATTTGACTCTCTCTTATAGAACAGGATGACATGTACGAGTATGAGCGCAGATCATATAATAAAGCTTAGATAGAATAATTATAGCATTCTGTGAAAACATAGAAGTACGATTCATTATTGAAATTTAGAAAAATCATATCTCCGAAAGTATTAGCTTGTTGGAGTTGAAAATGATATCAATGGATTTTTATGGTGAAACTGCATCTTAAATAAAAATTGAATTTGAAATTTGTTACTTAAAAAGAATTTTTTTTTTCGTTGCTCCGAAACCAGTTGGCCTATTTTGCCGAATAACGAACTTAACCGAGATATTCATCTCCCTAACCTACTCTGAAAATTTCAACTGCCTAGCTCATTCCGTTCGAAAGTTATTGTAGAAAATTTTTTTTTATTTTCGAAATTTTTTTTTGACACTTTGCGGTAACCTGGTCAATACAAAACTTCACATGCGTATGAAGGTCATGATTCTACAATTTGATGCTAAATTTCAGATAGATCGAGTGATCGGTTTCGGATATATTCATAAATAATGTTTTTACTAAAATCGGCCATAACTCCGAAACCGCTTGATGGATTTCGCCCATTAACGAACTTGTCCGAGATATTTACGCTCCAAACCCAACTTGCAAATTTCAATCCTCAACTCCTTTCGTTCGAGAGTAATCGTGCCTACGGCCGGCCGGACAGAATCGATTTTGACCACGGATTCTTGATCAGTGAGTCGAACCAAATCGTTTGAGACTATTTTCAGCCCAAATTCGAAAATTACAGACATTTGGGCAAATTGATAAGCACTCAGTTCCGAGGAACTAGAGCGTCAAAAACAGCTCTACTCTACAGTGCCTTCCGAACAGTAGATTTGACATTTCTGTGGTGATAGATTTAAAGTTTGCAATTCAAGACTATTTTGAGGAACTCCCCAAGGATATCAAAGCTATTGAACATAGCCGGAAATGGTCTAATGAACTTAAAGGTTAAAGGGAGAAAAGAAATCAATATTCTTTCCCAAATCTTTAGATTTCTTTTTTAGGTTTTTTTGTTTAACTGAATTGCTAGATCTTTTGAAGAGTAAATAATAAACTCCTGGAACAGCATTTTAGGCTGATTTGAAGTAATCTTTCACCTAAATTTATAAATTGTGTATATAATTTCACATTATGTCACTAGATTGAATGTTTATACTAATTTCTTGTAGGTTTGGGTGAATAAATAAATAAATAAATAAACAAGCACTGACGTGAGGTCAGGAGCTTTTGCGCGCATGTTCTATTGTCCTTTCTCCTGTATTGTACACTCTTAATTAATTTTTTTTCGTAATTTTTTCAAAATTTTCTAGGGGTACGGTTCTCACAAAATTCTACACACGTCTTTATTTCGATATTTTACAACTAGTTACCAAGCTTCAATTCAATCGAATCTATATTTTTTGAGTTATCCAGGAAATAATATTCCTGGTGGGTATAACTCCGAAACCGTTCGACCGATTATGCCCAAAAACGAACTTAACTCTCCCATTCGGATGCGCAACCTACCCTGAAAATTGCAAGTCGTTTCGTTCGAAAGTTATCAAGCAACGGTCACTCATCCAGCTACTGAACTCACACAAGGCTGCTCGGATCAAACTTGGAACTTGGCAGTAGAATTATATTCCGAAGGTTCTCGCGATGTCGAATGAATAATTTCTGACATATAGAATTTTTTTCAATGATTTTTCAGAATTTTCTAGTGATACAATCCTCTCAAAATTTCGCAAGAATTTCCGCATTGGAATTCTACAACTGATAAGCATGTTTGAATTGGATCGGCTTTGTATTTTTCAAGATATTGAGTAAATAACAACCAAATTTCAGATGGGTATAACTCCAAAACAAACTCAAATGTCGTATTCAGATACACAACCTAGCCCGAAAATTTTAAGTCTCTATCTATTTTTCAATTTGTATTTTCTAGTGATACGATTCTCACAAAATATCACAAGCATCCTTAGGTTTGTATTCTACAAGTACTGACCAAGTTTCAATTCGATCGGAATTGTATTGGTTGAAACAAAATTATTACTAGGAAAGTATTGGGTCGATTATTCCCATTAACGAACTTGTCCGTCGTATTGGGACGCGCCACCTACCCTGGAAATTTCAAGTCGCTATATCTTTCCATTCTCAAGTTATCGTGGCAACGGAATCAAATTTGACCTTGAATGCTTCATCAGGTAGTCGAACTCAATCGTTTGAGGCCATTTTCGGCAAAAAATTCGAAAATAAGACATTTCGGCAAAATTATAACGCGATGTTTCCCAGAACATTCGCGCAAGAAAGTGGGAAATCTCTGTGGACAGGGGCTTTGGAGATCTTGTCAAACTACTAGCAAGTAATTATTCAAACTTTGACAAATCATATTTCTGAAATAATTGGATTCCCATATTGGGTTTCAGGAAGCTGAATTAGCTTAATTGTATATTTAATTCGGTGGTTGCATCAAAACTGAACTGGAAATTGACATACAATCACTCTAATTTGGCAATTAAGGGCCGGTTTCTCAATTGCGAGTTAACCCGAGGTTGCGGGTAACCCGAGTGTTGCGCATTCATGAATATCGCTAAATACATGCGTCAACTCGCAACCTCGAGTTAACTCGCAATTGAGAAACCGGCCCTAAGAGTCGTCAAAGCTTCGTGAAACCCACCGTAAGAGTTGGGAATGATCAATGGATTACAGACATTTGGGCAAATTCATAAGCAAACTGTTCCGAGGAACAAGAGCGCCAAAAAAGGACAGTACTTATAATTTTCGAGAAATTAATGATTTTTAAATCTTAGGATGAAGAATTATAACAAATATGATAATCCTCCTACTAAACTGATGCAGTTTGTAAACTCAATTACTGAATTCTGCAATTAAAGAAATCATAAAAGCCAAATACTTACAAGTCATTATCCAGACATGCCTTCAAAAGCAATTCCACACAATGTTGATAATCTGATCTCTTCTCATCTTGAATTTGTAACAGATTTGAGAAATCCTGTGTCAGTTGTTTTGGAAGTTCATCGCATCCTGGTAGTCCCTCATATAACTCTCGAATTTTTCCCACAGTTTCACAAGGGAATTGCGAGTCAATGTTAGGCGTTTGGAAATTTGCTGATACCGACTCCGAAATTTGTGTAATCAAATTTATGATGGACAATTTTTCTGAAGGCATCGAAGTCACAAGTAAGGGCCATATTTCACCAATGAACTTCCAGTCTCTTCTAGCTAATAACGGGAAACTTTTGACACCAAGAAGAATGTAAAGGCAACCTTTATATTTTGAATGATTATCCTGAGTGTTCATCTGTAATATTGCTTTCAATTTATCTGTGAGTAATGTATAGCTGTACGGAAAGAAGCTTAGTACCAGGAAGAGCTTCGATTGACTGTGAAGCCTAACCTGAAAAGTACATTCAATCATTTGATATTCAGATATACCTATCAATATAATTGAGATTAATATGAAAATACTCACATCCCTATATCGTGAAACTCCTTGTTCAAATAAATCGAAAAGTATTTGTTGATGAGTAGGAGTGAATTGGACAGACCTAGTACTAACAATTCTGATCAATTGTTGTAGATTTAATCTGTCAATTAAAATAGTTCTTGTATGTTTTTTTCTTAAGATAACTGGACTCCGGCTAATTCTCTTCATGAATGAGAAATGCTTCCAGGTTTTTTCTGCGTCTGAGAATTGTTGTTCAGTCAGGAGTAAAATAACATTTATCTGTAAATGAATACACAAAAACCTTCAATATGAAATCCTATATGAACTAAGAATATCAAAAATTCTTTTGTTGCATACTAACGTTAGAAATTAAATTGGAGCTTTTAGTATCACCTTCATCTATTTCTAAAAGCTTTTTCTGTACATTGTGCAAAGTATCGGCAATAGCTTTCCTCACATTTGAGCCATCTGGCATAGTGATTGAATATGTTTTTACTTCTACAATCTCAAATTTAGTTATTTCTGCTTGGGTGTTTTTTCTGAAGATTAAAAATTATAGTTGAGATAAATACATATTCTATTTTGAGTTCACTGTGGACTTATTATGAACACTATAAAAGTAACTACACTCTTGTCCACTACAGTTTTTTGTCGTGTGACATATGTTTCGCAAACATAGTTTCCATCGTTAAAGACGTTACTAAAGCATGCAATCAATTTCTACATTCCAGTACGGGTTGACATTATACCCTTAGTCATAAACCAATTAGTGAGAATAATGGGTTGTTAATAAGGGTTACGTCATTATTGAGTGAAAAATCCTTTCTCTTCTACATTTCGATACCTTCAATTGTTCCTAGGTACGCTTTATTGGAATTTTTCAACAATTTGACGGAATTTTCTGAAATTGAGTGGCCAATTGTTAAAACGTGATTTGCAACCGCAGATTTATCGACGTTGTTGTTCCGAATTTGTCCCGTATGCTCTTTATACCGAGTGAGAATGTTTCTGGTTGTTTGCCCGACGTAACACTTGTTGCAATCTAAACATTTGATTTCATATATTATATAATATCATATATTAAAATCGGGTATATGTGAAATTAAATGTTAAGATTGCAACAAGTGTTACGTCGGGCAAACTACCAGAAACATTCTCACACGGTATAAAGAGCATACGGGACACATTCGGAACAACAACGTCGATAAATCTGCGGTTGCAAATCACGTTTTAACAACTGGCCACTCAATTTCCGAAAATTCCGTCAAATTGTTGAAAAATTCCAATAAAGCGTACCTAGGAACAATTGAAGGTATCGAAATGTATAAGAGAAAGGATTTTTTACTCAATAATGACCTAACCCCTATTAACAACCCATTATTATTCTCACTAATTGATTTATGACTAAGGGTATAATGTCAACCCGTACTGGAATGTAGAAATTGATTGCATGCTTTAGTAACGTCTTCAACGATGGAAACTTTGTTTGCGAAACATATGTCACACGACAAAAAACTGTAGTGGACAAGAGTGTAGTTACTTTTATAGTGAGATAAATACAAAAACTAAATTTGACAATGATGTCATTCAATATGTCATTTCATACAATTATAATATCCATACAAACTATTAAAATGTGTCTTTTAAGGTTACAAATCTGAGTTGCGTTCGAAAATTAACTCTGTAGAGTAATATTTACTCCATTGCGTTCGAAAACTGAAAGGTTGAGTAAATTTTACTCTGTGTCAGTCGTCCGAAAAGTAGGAGTATTGGACTCGGAGTTCATTTTACTCCTGTCAAAATTGACATACCTCATGGGAAGGAAAATCTAGTATCTTTGTCTAACTGTTTTATGAATGTTTTGTGAGGTAATTTAATAGTTTTTATACTGCTCACAATATCTATTTATGATTAGAGTTACATATATGTGAAGAAAACAATAATAATAGGATATTTCTTAAACCAACATAACCTATTTTCCGATATTGGCACCTTCTGTCACTGTCAGTGTCAGTGTCAGAGTAACTCTAGAGTAAATCTGTCAAACCTTCAAAAACTCTACTCTACTCCGTGGAGTTAATTTTCGAACACAACTCTGGTATAACGAAAAGAACGACTTGATATAAAAGTAATTGCTTAATTATATTAATTTCAGCCCCCTTTACTATGATGAGGAACTGTTATGACCGTGCTGAAATTTATATACTATTTCATTATTTGCCATTGATATATAAACTGCTTACTCAAATAAAATATTTTCCAACTTTTCGGATCAATAAAACAAGTTTTTCTTAGCATTAGCAGTAAATCAATAATATCAATTTGAGTCTTTGCTCTGTATCGATAAAAATGAATTGCTATCCATAAAGATTTTCAATTAAGAATTAAAACAAGGGAAAAATATTATACCTACAAATTAATAGAAGGTTCATCCCACATGGGAAGTAAAGTATTGGCCGCCATCATGGCATTTATTATTTTCAAAGAGTTTCTGAGCTGTGTCCGAGATAACATAATTTTTCCACTCGAATACTCTTTCAATTTTTCTAACTCTGGAATTAGGTATGCATTAAATAGAAGCTGGATCTTCTCAACTTCATTTTTTCCTGGGATGTACCAGTCAAGATTGAATTCATCTACTTCAAACGGACGTGCCCATTCTCTGAAAAAAAGAGCATCGCAATGTTCAACAGAATTCGTGGTAATTATAATTTACCCACCGTATAGAAAGGAAATCTTTCACAGGTAATGAGTAACTCTTATTTGAACTTCTTCTTTCTAGGTGAGTAATGGAGGAGAGTGTTGTTATTACATATGCGAGCATGGTAACGCTGATTCTTGATGCTCGAATAGATGACATATGCAGTGTTCTATTGAGAATATTCATCAGTTGATCCAAGTAAGGTAGAATCTCATTTTGTCCATCAACGACCTGTTGGAGTTATCGAAATTATATCATTGTCTCAATAATCTATAACTAGCATATCTATCTATGACAATTGTCTTTATTATTTAAAGTATTGGCCATCCTGGTGTTACCTTCGGATGAACATGACATGACATGAATTTGACCTCAAAATCTGATCAAAATTGTGTTTGTTTATACAAGTCAAGTGAATTGTTATTTTCAGTCATTCTCAGAAATGACAATTTCGAAGTAACTCTTTTTTCATGAATTATTTATCGGCGTATAAATGATGTATAAATATAATATAAAATAATATCAAAATATAAAATGTATAAATGTAACCGCCAAAATAAACTATCAAATTAACACGATCCGAATAAGCAGAAACTGGGAGAAGTCAGTGATTAGTGATTTTAGTTAGTTGTCCTTATAGCTGATGAAGAAAATAATGCCAAAGCATCTAAAAATAGGCGCAATTTTTAGATCCATAAGAAATGCATGAGGAATTCAGTGTTCGAGTCCATGGATGGATCGTCTTTCAAAATTCCCGCCTAAGCTATATTGCAGGGGTGGCCAACTGGTCGATCGCGATCGACTGGTCGATCGTAGCTATAGGTCCAGTTGATCGCGACGAGGCAGATGGCATCGAATTTCATTTAAAATTTCTACAATTATAAATCTATATATCTATACTAGCGGCCCGGTACGTGCTTCGCTACGTATAAAGTGAAATAATAATAAAAATTAATTGGAACATCAAATTCATTTATTAAATCAAAATGTTTCACTAATTGCTAGCTATTTCAAAGCTCAATCCAAAACATTTGGATAAACAAAATTTTTTGTTTTTCCATTTTGAGCATGAATAAGCAAACGGCTGGGGGTTTTTCATTTTCGACCGTTAATTTTCTATTTGAATGTTTGAATATTTTGAGTAATTTTGATGCAAAAATCCGTCCGTTCGATCGGATATTCAGTATAGATTACGTAACTTAACGAAAATATCCAAATCCCAAGATACGTTTACTGGAGTAACGCTCCTTTAAGTTATTCATTGGGTAAAAATGAAAAAATTTTAAGAGAAAGCTATTTCGGACGCTCCGAGATTCGATCCCGCCTAGGGAATCCAATCCCGCAAATGCTGGATCTCGCTGAAATTCTGCGGGATTTTCCGTGGGGGATTTGCGGGACTCAATATTAAAATTCCGTATTCGACAATGAAAGCGCAAACGTCCCAGAAAAAAAATAACTGTCAGTCGCTGTGGTCACTATGAATATGGCATGATACTGTTCAATACAAACATAAGTGTATATGAGAATAACTGTCATTTGCTATTGTGAAATTATTCAAGAGGTCCGAAATTCATAAAAGTATGTATAGAGGTCGACGAAAAAATGGAATATGCACCTTGGCGAAAAACTGTCTATTGCCTCGCCTGCTTGCTATCCTCGGCTCCTCCACGGATAGCAATTTGCAGGCCCGACAATAATAGACAGTATTTGGTCATTGGTACATAAAAAACCTCATATGCTACACTAAAGTATGTTTTTAATTGCATAAGACCTATTTGCACGTATATTCTGGGGAACATCGCGTTATCATTTTGCACAAATGTCTGTAATTGTCGATTTTTTGCTGAAAATGGCCTCAAACGATTGAGTTCGACTCCCCGATGCAGGATTCGAGTTCAGATTTGATTCTGTCCGGCCGGCCTTTGCCACGATAACTTGAGAACGGAAAGAGCTAGCGAATTGTAATATTCAGGGTAGGTGGCGTATCCCAATGAGACGAACAAGTTCGTTAATGGGCATAATCGGCCCAATGGTTTCCGAGTAACAATTTTGTTTTCAACCAATACAAATCCGATCGAATTGAAACTTGGTGAATAGTTGTAGAATATAAACCTCAGCACGTTTGTGAAATTTCGTGAGAATCGTATTATTAGAAAATTTAGAACAAATTATTAAAAAATATTTTTTATGTCACGATAAACTGAGAATGGAAAGAGATAAGTCAAACGGTTTTGGAGTTATACACATCTGAAATTTGGTTGTTATGTCCTCAATAACTCGAAAAATACAAAAGCGATTAAATTCAGACATGGTTATTAGTTGCTTAATGCCAACACAAAAATTCTTGCAAAATTTCGTGAGGATCATCAGTAGAAAATTTTTAAGAAATCATTGAAAATTATTGAAAAATATTCTATATATCAGTTACTATTCGTCCGACATCGCTGGAATTTTGCGTGAGCCTTCAGAACCTAACTCTACTGCCAAGTTCCAAGGATATATATTGTTATTGATTCGAGCAGCCCTGTGTGAGTTTAGTAGATGGATGGATGAGATAGGGACTTGCAATTTTCAGGGTATGTTGCGTATCTGAATGGGAGAGTTAAGTCCGTTTACGGACATAATCGGTCCAACTGTTTCGGAGCTATATCCACTTGGAATATTATTTCCCCGATAACTCAAAAAATATAGACTCGAATTGAAGCTTCGTAACTTATTGTAGAATACCCGTATTATACAGTTATTATACAATACAGGAGAATGGACAATGGAACATACGCGCAAAAGCTCCTGACTTCACGTCAGTGCTTGAACCAATTTTTATTAGCTTGTTCAACAGTTTGATGGCAAAGAATATATACTCTTTGCCATCAAACTGTTAAACAGGCTAATAAAAATTGTTCAGTGCACTGACGTGAAGTCAGGAGCTTTTGCGCGTATGTTCCATTGTCCATTCTCCTGTATTGTATAATAACTGTATATGGTTAACAATCCCGCATTTTTGCGGATCCGCGGGATTGATAACTTTCATCCCGCGCGTTTGCGGGATTGAGATTTTGGTACGGGGTTGGATTCCCTAATCCCGCCGCCCCGCGAGGCTTGGAGGGTTCGGGAGCTATAAATTCCCAATCCAAGGCCTCAGCTCAGTCGGCCACGTTGCATGCGTGAATCAACTCCGATTATGTACCAAATAAAGATTTTTAGTACTCAGATGATTTCCGTCTTTCGATTTTCAGAATATCGTCAATCCTGTCAAGCGATCGATAGAAATCGGTTACTCGTTCATATTTCTCGCAGTTTTTCTAGACGATTCCAAGATTTTCGAGTAATTCCGCTCGAAATTCAAATTCGATTTGACATTTCTCGTCGCTCGTTCAGACCGAAAACGTCGACCTTGAAGGAGTCGCGTTAAAATTCGCCACAGAAATACGTGAAATGTCAGAATTTTGTCGATTTTCGCGAAGAGTCACATTTTCCTATCGTTCTCCCGGGAAAACGAAAGAGAGGATCGAAAAAAGGGCTTCGTTACGGACTAATTTCGAATCTCGTCTTCGCGTTCCCGCAATACCGTCGTTCCGAACGCCACCGTTCCTCCGAATTCCTTTCCACAATTTTGCTCCTCTTTCCAAAATCGACGTTTTTTTCGCCTTTTCGCGATTTCTTTTAAAATGCACCCTCATCTTTCCGCTCCGAAATCGTGAAACTATACGAAACTTCCGTATTTTTCCTCGATAAACCCCTTTGAATTTTCCCCCAAACCCCCCTTCTAACATAAAAAAAAATCACGTTTATAGTAACAATTTCAAAACGCTTCCTTTGATAAATGAAGAACCGCTCGACCGATTTTGTGCAAACTTCACATAAACCATCTGCTGAATAGTCCGAACAAAGCCTAACAATTTGGTTTGGATAGGTGTAAGGTGATAGTTTATGATTACAACGAAAAGTGGCATTGATTTTTATATATATGGTAGATCGCGCAGAGTTTTGTCAGTAAATAGTAGATCTTGGGTCTCATCAAGTTGGCCACCCCTGCTATATTGTATATTGTTGTAGGAATGGCTTCAAGGAGGCTACGTCTTCGTTCCTGCAGATTCCTTGCCCAAAGCATTCCCAGCGTTGGTTTGAGATGGCGAGGCATTCCGTATTCAGGTGATTAGGAGATTCATCCTCCTCCCAACAGAATCTGCACTCGTCAGCTAGCCCTAATCTCATCGTATGCTTCCTAAGATAGCAGTGCCCTGTGAGGAAACCAGTGAGGAGGTGCAGCGTGTTTCTACTGGGATCCATATATTATTATTATTATTATTATTATATGGATTGTGCCGGGCAGACGAAACCCGACCCTCCACTGCGGTCCACCAATCGATCTATTGTGGCACACCTATAGTTTAAAATCTACACCCACTTCACCCACAAGCTCAAGTCTCTTGATGAGGGATATGAGTCTGGTGGATGAGAACTTGTCCAGTTCCCTCAGTGTCAGTTTGTGGACTCCTAGTTCCTCTGATCCTGTCCCCAGCGGGCCAGTCACACATGATGTGTTCGATAGACTCCTCGTCCTCCAGGCGTAGTCTGCACTCGGAGTCTTCAGTCAACCCCAGCGTATTGAGGTGTTTCCTGAGGTCACAATGGCCCGTGTATACAGCTGTAAGGATTCTGAGGTCTACCCTAGAGAATTAGAGCCATTTTCTGGCTCTTTCAGCTGATGGGCCAGTAATTGTTGATCGAGCATGTCTGTGTCCAGGTATGCTGCTCCAGATTTCTGGGACCTTTTGGTCCACCCATCTATTGTCTTCCTCCGCCGCTACCCTGAGAGAGATACCACAGGCCGGTTCAGGTCCAATGAGCCCCAGAAAGAACCCCGTGCCGCCAATGAGTCCACCATTTCATTACCCTTTATGCCCGAGTGGCCCGGTACGTACCCACAAGAGCTGCAGCCTGCAGCGCTCTTCAGCGAGTGCGGTCTGGTAATCCTGCACAAGCAGGGATTTGGAGTTGTATGAAGTCAAGGCCTTCAAGGCAGCTTGGCTATCCGATAGGATCTTGATCGATCCGTGAGCTCAACCTTTCTCAAGTATGGGCTTCACATAGTGATCACTGGCGAGAATTTCTGCTTGAAAGACAGTCTCAAAACTACCCAGGCTGATGGACTCACCCCTAGCAATTCTACAACCGCTGACTCCCGCTCCCACCCCGTGGGTGGTAGCGGAGCCATCTGTGAACCAGCAGTAGGGTCTCAGAGACGGCCCAGTCGTCTTTGCTGGGAAAGACGACTCAGTAGGGCCACTTTCTTAGATTTGACAGTGTCAAAGTTCCAGATAAACTCTTTGGAGGAATACATTCCTGGGAGAGATCTCCAGAGTATATACCTCTTTCATCTAAAATTCACTTTTGTAGGTGTATCTACCTACCCCACAGTAGGGTTCCGGGCCAATAAAAGGGGTTCATGCTTTCTTGGCAAGTGAACCGAAACCCAGACCAAGGAGACCATGTTGTTCTTGCCTACTTCATTAAGTTTTCTTCGGCACTCCCATATTAGCTTAGACTCGATAACATGGGAGCTCAGAGCTTTAATAGCAGCTTGACTGTCAGAATGCATTGCTATATAACACCTCTGATAGTTTCTTTCTAGGTTCATTTCCACGCATCTTCCGATTGCAAGTATGTTTTTGAACTGTATGTGTACCATTTAATGGCATTTTTTTTTAAACTGGGGTGATGGCTTCCCCGTCCAGTATTTCGTCCTACCTAGCATCGTAGTGAAGTTCCTTTCGACTCCTAAGCTAACTAATATTGTCTATATGTAATTATACAAAGATAATAGAAAATCAATAGTGAGGCGAAATATGAAATCTCAATGAAAAATTATATACGATTTACACTTATTTATTCAATATTGTGACGCGTTTCGTCGACACAGCGACTTCATCAGACTACATCATACTAAATTCTTAACAAGTTATTATCTCCCTATACCTAGATGACATGGACACAGAATCATTTAAAACTAATTACAGGAGAAACTTATTTAAAACAAATTACATAATAGACTTATTTAATACTAATTACATGAGATACAGGAGAAACTTATTTAAAACAAATTACATAATAGACTTATTTAAAACTAATACAGGAGAAACTTATTTAAAACAAATTACATAATAGACTTATTTAAAACTAAAATGTAGTCTGATGAAGTCGCTGTGTCGACGAAACGCGTCACAATATTGAATAAATAAGTGTAAATCGTATATAATTTTTCATTGAGTTAATATGGATTTACATCAAGTAAAAGCCACAAGCATTAAATTTTAGAAATATGAAATATTATAGAGGGTGTCTTATGTAAGTAGTTTTAGCTATTTGCCTCAGCACTGAAAATATGGGAATATTTTGTATCGATAGGGGAGAACTAATTACTGTATAAACCAGATTTTCAAAGTATACCTATCTCCCATTCTGCGTACACATCGAACAACCTTCCATTGTGATTTGACCATGCATATCTATCAAAAAACATGTGCAAAAATTTATATGTATCTTCGATACTCAACCTTGAGCTCATTAAACACACTACTTTACGAAAATGAAATATAATATCTTACCTCTGAAAGAATCCCCAAATTATATAATATTTCACCATCCAATTGTTCTTCTTTATGTGCATTTATGTTTTCATCCAGAAGTGACTCAATTTTATTGCACAAATATGGGACAAATAATTTCAGAGATTCCTTTGCATTAACTTTGGTGAAAGAACCACATAATAGTGCCGCCAGTTTTCCACTAACATCTACTTCCAAAATATTGTTGGAGATAAAGTTGAATACTTTTTTCAAGGCAGCCTGTAAAATGAAATGCATATTTTTATGTATCGACATATGCATTCGTTTGATTTTTATATTATTGAACTAGCTGCCCGCCCCGGTTTCGCACGGTTGAAAAGCTGATACTAAATATACTACATAATTTCTTTATATACAACGTTCACAGCATTTTTGTCGTTAGACAGTACAAACATGTTTTCTTTAGAGGTTACTCTTGAAAGAGCGACATATAATTGGCCATGTGAAAAACACTCAACGCTCAAATATAATCCTGTAGCGTTGAAAGTTGGACCCTGCGATTTATTAATGGTTATTGCAAAATATATCATTAGCGGAAATTGTAGGCGTTTAAATTGGATCAGTAAATCCGATGGTATCAGAGGAATTGCGGGAATCAATACATCTATGCTGGCTGAGGCAAGCCTCACGCTCTACAGATGATTCTCTGGCTCTCTGTATTCTATCCCTATCCTGGCTGTGCAGGCCCCCTGGTCGGTACCACCGCATCCGCTATGTCCCTGCATTTTAAATCTGCAATATCTTCGAAAATATTCATTTAAATTACATGCTGTTAATGGCCATATTGATCAATATTAAATGCACAATGCATTTGAGGTACTTAATTGGATAAGGATCAATGCTGTATTGCTTAAAATAGCTTCGTAATACAGACATTTTTTTCTCGTAGAATGTAAAGGATAAAAAATGATTACTGTGGGTTATCTTTAAGAGATAGACATATACCATCCCGGACTTATTTATAGACCTTTGTAAGTTGTACCATACTGTACCAAATTATTTTGATCCATCTCGTAGGGTTCAGCCAGCGTTTGCAATGTAAGCGCAAAAAAATGTGTTTATTTACGACATCACATTAGAAACCTCTAAAATTATCAGTGTTTCTCTAATATATTATGCATGTATTATACGCATAAACCTTCCTATTGAATTACTCTATCTATTAAAAAAAACCGCATCAAAATCCTTCACGTAGTTTTAAAGATCTAAGCATACAAAGCAACAAACAGACAGCAGGAAGCGACTTTATTTTATACTATGTAAGGATGTATCTGGAAGCACTGGCAGTCAATGATGGTAGCTCACACAAATACTGCAATAGCCTGTACATCCATTGAAGTAGTTTTGGGCCCAAATTTTTTGTCTTGCATCTAGATTTCACATATTTAAGGTCTTTTATCGAGAAGCAAAAGAAACTGAAAAACACACATCGACTTTTTTTTCAAGTTATGAACGAAAATCGCTAACTAGCCATTCTGAAGAATATTCAAAATAATGGACATTTGTCGAAAAATACAGTTTTCTTTCACCAAGACACCAGTTCCTAAGTGTGAAGTTGGATCACCAAAATTATTAGTTGAGGAACATGATTTATATCATTCTCTTGTCATAAATAATCTGTGGCTAATACCAAAAGTCTTGAAATTCATAAAACCTGTTAAATTTCAGCCTAGATCTTGTTTCATTATTGAATACATTTCTATATACTCCATTCACTTTTATAAAGTCTCCCAGTTGGCCATGATTTAGGTCTATAACGTTTTTGGCACTCCTGAAATATCGTCAATGTCAAAACAATTCTCTGAGATGTTTCAATTTCTACGTTTAACAATCAACATAATGTTACATTTTAGACAAGATATTATCACAGATCACTATCTTCGAATAATAAAAAACTCTTTGTTTTGCAATTGAAAATGCCGAAAGCTGTTTTGAAGAGGCAGAGACAAAGAATCAAGAAGTGCTATACAGAACTGAAATCTGCAATAGGAAAACTTCATTCAGTCTTAGGACATGTTGAACTCTCGAATAAAATTACTTAGTTCAAAAACTAAATGTATGATAATTGGATCTAGAGCAAATTGTCAAAACTTCTACGACTCAGGGTGTTCGGTGAATATACAGGGAAAAAAAATTTAATTTGTTTCCGAAATTAAGTACTTGGGAGTGATCTTGGATCCCCAATTGTGTTTCAGTAATCATGTTGAATATGTATGTAGAAAGATTGGTAAAAAGATAGGGTTCTTTAATCGAGTATCGCGTTTTTTGTCTCAATGTTCTAAGATGATAGTGTATAGTACTATAATTTTGCCTCATTTTTCGTATGTTTGCTCGTTACTTATATCTTGCACTAAGGAAGAGCTGAATAGATTACAATTACAGCAAAATAGAGTAATGAGAATTATATTGAGTTGTGATAGGTATACTCCGATAAAGGATATGTTGGATCAATTGAATTGGCTGAATGTCAGGCAGATTATCAGAAGGGCGAATTTGGTCTTAATATATGGAATAGAGCACAATCATCAGCCTAGTTATCTGAAATCATATCTGCAGAGAAGGTCAAATTTTTATGACTATAACATAAGATCAAATAAGAATTTCAATGTTCCTTTGGTGAGAACGACAAACCTACAGAAAACGTTATTTTATGATGGTGTTCGCTATTTTGATGATCTGCCGAGTGATATTAAAAATGCTCCTTCTCTGAGACAATTCAAGGGGAGACTTAACAATTATTTGCGTAGTTCATAGTGAAATTGTATGTGAATTATAAAGATTATGTGAATAGCCAAGTGCTAAATAAACCTATATTATTATTAATATTATTATATATATATCCTATCACTATACTTTATTAAAGTTTAACAGTGACTCGGATTTCGTAGTACTACTACATTTTGAAAATGGTGTATTTCAAGTTGTGCAACAAGGTATTTAAATGTCTTCTGTAAGCTTATTTCTTGAGAATTTCGAAAAGTTAGGAATTCCATTGGTACGTTTGTTCGTTTCGAAGTTATCTTGCCAGGTTATTCAGGTACTTTTATTCTTTTATCAAATGAACTATCACAAAGTAACAGACTACTGTATCCATTATTTTTCATTAAAATTTCAACACTTGATTCTTGATTTCCGTACAAGAAAATAGCATAACTGAATCTTCCAACCAGTTTATATACGTGAAATATTTCCATAGTAACAACAGATGAAAAATTCTCTTCAGCAGTCGTCAGGTCTTTGGAATTGTTGAATTCACATAATATCTTCTCAAAGAAGAAAATTCACATTGTGAAAAATACATAATTCTTACGACTTCTATGTAGAGAGGACAACGTTATGTAGTTTTCTGACAGAAAATGAGCATAACCTAACATTTTCAAAATATACACAGTGAAATGTGTCAAAGTTTCATGGCCAACCGGGAGACTTCATAAAAGTGAGTGGAGTATAGGCAAAAATACTCATAGACGACAGTACTTTGCAAGATCCACACGGAAAAGCTCCCAAAGCCACGTCGGTTCTTTCATAATTTTATAAAAGACATACCATAAAAATCTTTGGAGAACATTGTCCAAGAACACTACAAATTGTAGATTGCATAGCTTTCTCCGACATCACTTCTAGTAAACCCTTTGTGCCAAGTTCCCCTGATTGTTGTTCCGGTCTGACAAACTCCAAGGAACATGATTCAATCCAAACGCAAATTCTGTCAATAAATTGTACAATGAAATCCTCAAATCCAGCAGTCGCTTCACAAATAATGTGTTCCTCTTCGGTCAGATCTTCAAAATGGTTCGCTGCATCTGACGAGTCAATCACTGGAATCATTGAAATGAACTGTGCTATGAACTGAAATGTAACAATACATTTATTGAAGTCATTGGGATCTATTCCGGGTAAAACTGCTATCAGTAATGGTATTATATGGGTTGGACCTTCGGGATAGTCATTTTTAGCTCCTTCGACCAAAGACCTAAAATGAAAAAGATTGGAAAACATATTTTTATATCCATACACAAACAGTGCGATTCTATGTTGGATTTCAGTACAGTGTTGACGCAACCATTGAATTAAATCTATAATCAGTTCTGAATACCATCGATAGTTATTCAAAATAAAGACGCTACAATGATATCAGAACAATCGTAATGTTTAAAATTAATATGTGGAAAATAAATGTTCAACTGACCTTGAAACGGCTACAAGGGCAGTCATAGTTGATATGAGACGATGGGGCTCCGTTAGGCTATCTAATGCAGCATATAACTTGTCCAAAATTATCGGTATAACAATATTAGGCCTTAGAGCAGATAGATGTAGAAGAGCAAAATTCACATCATTTGAAACACGTCGCGAATACAAAGCTATATCTAAGCAAGGCTTCAATATGTTCACAAATCTATCAATATCGGCATCGCTCAATTTGAAATCTTCTGGAACCTCCTTTTCCCAGCATTTTGGACGATATCGTTCAAGATGTATTCTGTGAGCAAACTGTATTGAGAGTTTGCTAAGGAATTCTTTCAGTTTCGCAGTCCATCTGAAAAAAAAATTCTATATTATACAACATTGTTGTGCACTCTATCATTCGGTCGAAATGTCCAAATTCTGGATTTCAATTACTGACAGGTATTACAAAGCAGTGAAATATATTTATCATGCAATGAACGAACCGGTTAAGGCTCTAGATGCCATTGCTGTGCTTAATTTTTGTTCAATTTTCAAATGCTACATAATAGATTCTTTAAAATTTCTTCTTCAAAATGAGGTTTACTAACTTAATTAACCGATACCTTTAATGCAAATGACTTCCTATGTAACAGAACGAAACAAATCGAATCAGTTCTGATTCGAGGTCTGGAATAAATTGTTGAAAAAAGAATAAAAAAACGAGCTGAACATCGCTCAAGGTTTCCGCATCACAGAGGGATGTAGTTCGTTCGGATTTTCCTAGATGGCGCTGGTAAGATTTTCTTAGCAGTAGTTAGCAACAATAGGGCTCAAGTTTCCTACAGCTCTTTTGTTTATCATCCAGTGACTAAGTTACGCTGATGACCATTCACCATTCACTTTAATAAAGTCTCCCGGTTGGCCATGATTTAGGTCTATCACGTTTTTGTAACTAAATCTAAGACAGGTTGGCACTCCTGAAATATCGTCAATGCCAAAACAATTCTCTGAGACTATGCCAAAGTCTACTGTAAACAATCAACATAATGTTCCATCTTAGACAAGATATTATCACAGATCATTATCTTCGAATAATGAAGAACTCTTTGCTTTGAAATTGAAAATGCCGAAAGCAGTTTTGAAGAAGCAGATACAAAGTATCAGGAATTGCTATACATAACTAAAATCTGCAATAGACTAACTTCATTCTGTCTTAGGATATGTTGAACTCTCGAATGAAATTACTTATAGTTTCCTATCCTATCACTATATTTTATTGAGGTTTAACAGTGACTCGGGTTTCGTAGTACTACTACGTTGTGCAACAAGGTATTTAAATGTCTTCTGTGTTATTTCTTGAGAATTTCGAAAAGTGGGGAATTCGTCCGTTCGTTTAGAAGTTTTCCTGCCGGATTATTCAGGTACTTTTATTCTTGTGTGAACTATCACGAAGTAACGGACTACTCTATCCATTATTTTTCATTCAAATTTCAACACTTGATTCTTGATTTCCATACAAGAAAATAGCATAACTGAATCTTCCAACCATTTTATATACGTGAAATATTTCCAGTAACAACAGAGGAAAAATTTTCTTCAACTGTCGCCAGGTCTTTGGAATTGTTGAATTCACATAATATCACAAATTCATTATTTTTCCCAAGGAAATTCACATTTTGAAAAATACGTAATTACTACGACTTCTATGTAGAGAGGGCAATGTTACTCAGTTATCTGACAGGAAAAGGAGCATAACCTAACATTTTCAAAATATATACAAATAAGCAATTACCTACAGTTCACCTTATTCTATGTTCAAACCAGAATATCGATATTGTATAATTTTTGGTATGTCAAAAGGCATGTAAATATTGATGGCAATATATTAGGTATTATGATGTGACAGTAAGTAACTATTGCGTATGAGATTGATTCCAAGCTCTGTATTCTAATTCAGAATCTAAATCCAACTAACATGTGTAAACAAAAACAGATTAATTACCTTCCGGAATTCGCACTATAAAGAAAAGATCTCATCATATGCATCAACTTTTCTAAATATACGAAGGAGGTGTCTGTTTTATGATTGAGAGTAGATATTATCCAAGTGGCAATCGAATTAATCCCTAGATTATATTGCTTGCTTGATGCTCTCATCTTGAAATGGACTGGAAGTTGAAAAGAACGAACGATTCTTGCATACATTGTTGGGAAATAAGGTTCGAAGTCTATGTAACCTATATTGCTGGCACTTAGCCTGGACATAAGAGACATCATTACCTGAAAAATTCGATTGATGTAAAGGGTTAACAGCTTGAGAACAAATTGAAATAAATCATCAAAAAATTCTTAAAAAGCACTGACGTGAAGTCAGGATCTTTTGCGCGCATGTTCTATTGTCTATTCGCACCTCAGCCACCCTCCAGAAATAATCCATGAACTTTTAGAATATACCGGGTGGCCCACCACAGACGCGGAGCTCGTTTTGAGGGAGTAAATGAAGATATTTTGAGAATAGTTTTTCGTTATTTGTGTAGGGTGTTCAAAAGCACAATTTAAAATTATTTTCATATATACAGGGTGTTCGAAAACAAAGATATAGACCAAAGTTACATTTTTTTTAATGTAACACCCTGAATTTGACCTAAGAAATGGAATGTCAAGCTCAAATTATGATGAGTTTCTTCAGATCACTTTATACCCTAGAAGCACCATTTACGAGAAAATGGCGAAAAATTGAAAATATGGAGTGATCATAATTAATTTTCGAACGTCAACTACAAATAATGGTCAAAAAATTTCTTATTTCAAATGGCACACCTGGTATTTCTATATCTCGTTGAACGTAAAAATTTATTTCGAAACTATCTTCATAAGGTTTTCCTACACCTAAACCTGATGGTTTCTAAGCAATTTTCGACCATTATTTGTAGTTGATGTTTGAAAATTAATTATGATCACTTTGTATATTCCAGAGTTGATTTTTTTTCTGTATAGGAACAGCCAATATGTCTACTCGAAAAAATACTATTTGTATTGCTGGCGTAACTGGTATCTTCATTAATTGCTATTTAAAAAAATCCATATTCTCAATTTTTCGCCATTTTCCCATAAATGGTGCTTCTAAGCTATAAGTGATCTGAAGAAACTCATCATAATTTGAGCTTGGCATTCCATTTTTTAGGTCAAATACAGGGTGTTACATTTAAAAAAATGTAACTTTGGTCTATATCTCTGTTTTAGAACATCCTGTATATATGAAAATAATTTTAAATTGTGCTTTTGAACACCCTACACATATCACAAAAAACATTCTCAAAATATCTTCATTTACTCCCTCAAAACGAGTTCCGCGTCTATGTTGGGCCACCCGGTATAAAATAGCGAACTTATTCAGCCGGGATTCGAACCCAGATACCAGTTCGAAATTCTATTTTTACAATTGCTAACATAAAAAGCCGATCAAGCTGCAATCCAGTACTGCGGAATTTCAGCAGAATCTAATATACAATAGTTTACGAAATATAACATTTTTGAAAAAAAAAATTGTGATTCGACGCTCACGAAATTGTGTGAAAATTTGCACGTTGGCATTCTATGACTTACTACCAAGTTTCAATTCGATCGGATCTATATTTTTTTGAGTTGTTGAGGAAATAATAACATTTCAGATGGGTATAACAGCGAAACCGTTTGGCCGATTACGCCCATTAACGTCGCATTCAGATGCGCATCCTACTCTTAACAAGTCGCTATCTCTTTCTGTTCGAAAGTTATGGCAACGGTCGGCCGGCGTTTTGGACCAAATGATAGCAAACTGTACCCTAGAACAAGCGCGCAAAAACACCATATAGTAAGCAAATTGAAACAAATGTATATCGTGACTAAAATCAGACAAAACCATATATAATATTTACATTTTCCCAGGTACAATCATTTCTACATGAATCCCACAAAGTCATAAATTCTGAAAACCATAAATCATAACTGATTGAGGCTTCTTCAACTTTTACAAAGGATGGCAACAGAGCATCTAAGGCACCGATGGTCAATAACATTTCAGAGTCCTCTAATAGACACATTGACGGTTTGTACTTGTTAAGAATTTCCTGAGTAGCAGAGGCTGGAAAATACCTGAAAATTAAAATAATAATCTTCATAACAAAATATCAGTAAGATGCCCATCGATATTAAATATTTCAGCTTATTTTGTTAACAATTTCAATTTTTACATATCACGACACTAACAGGGAGGGAATATTATACTACATAGAATTCTATGGTACCCTGTTACACTAACTGATTCTGAGCAACTCTATCTTGGATGGACATACAGACAGCTACAGCATTTGCTCTGGAGTGGCAATGATGGAGATATCTACTTTCTCGTACTACGCAAAATTAGTTATATATTATTTTGATTTGATTCCATCTGTATACTCACACTCTACAACTACTAATGACAGATAATATATCATTTTCCAAGGCAGCCGGATATTTGAACATCCCAGACTTTGTATCGTCTTGGATTCTTAAGAAAAGTTCATGGAGAGGTTTCCAATCAATTTGCAGGTCATCTCTAGAGAGAAGATATTTTTTCCTGAAAAAAAATCAGGATATATATCTTTGAAAACAAAGTTTAGGAAGTTTTTTGTAAAATATACAAAGGGACTGAGTCTAGCAATCCACTTTCCTGTACAACCAACGTATTCACAGCCAAGTAAACAATCCAACTGTTACTATGAATACGATTTATTATTAATATAATGATAATAATATGTGTGTATGGAATGTATGTTTATTACCAATATGCGTCTTATCTTTGACAAGTATAGATAAATAAATTTTTACTGGAGTCACAATATTTCATTGAAAATATATAGATAAAGACAGACATTTAGAATGGGTTTGTAACCAAATAAACCATCATCGGAATATTCCACTTGCATTCCTCATTGATTCAACTTCAACTAGTTTTAGATGTTGTATTTATATATTGTTATAGGGGGTAACGTTGCACTGCGACCTTAAGGTCTATCGTGCTCCTTTCTTGGCAAGTGTGTTGGCCTCCTCATTTCCCTCATTCCTGAGTGACCAGTAAGCGAGACCAAGGAGTCCCTGTTATTATTGCCTACTTCATTAAGTTTTCTTTTGCACTCCCATATTAGCTTAGACTCGATAACATGGGAGCTAAGAGCTTTAATAGTAGCCTGATCGCTATATCACATTTCTTTCTAGGTTCATTTCCACGCATCTCTCAATTGCAAGTATTTCTGCCTGAAAGACGCTCGGATAGGAGCCTAGCGATAGTGAGCATTTGGTGCCTGCTCCATATACTCCAGCGCCAGCTCCTATATTGGTTTTTGAAACGTCTGTGTACCATTTAATGGCAATTTTTTTTAAAGAACTTGAGTGGTGGATTCTCTGTCTCAGTCTTTCTTCCTATACCTAGCATAGTTGTGAATTTATTTTCGATGATTACTTTCTTAATCATTTCGTCACTAGGAAGATTGGCTGATGAAATGTACCTGGTAGGACAGAACCAGGCTTTCTGGTTTTTAATACTCTCATCACCTGTTCCTTCTCTAGATATTCTGAGAATGGCTTCATGGGCCATTTTGTCTATCACTAGATGAAGGGGTGTGAGATTTGTGATAATCTCAAGTGCCCTGGTAGGACAGGTTTCTATAGCTTCAGTGATACATATACAGGCAAGCCTTTGTACTTTGTCGAGACTACTGCCCCATAAGTGATTATGGTCTCACAGTCATGACGTACATCCATCACAGTATGTTGGGGTTGTAGCCCCAAGTCTTACCGACTAGATTTCTGCATACCATTAAAGCCTTATTGCTTTAATAGTAGTGATTTCAACATGCTTTTTCCATAGAAGTTTACTATTTAGTGTTACTCCTAGATATTTAACTTCGGACTTTCATTCTATAATATCACCGTTCAAAAAGAGGGATCCCCCAGCTGGAAGTTTCCTTCTCCAGAATCACTGTGGTCTTGTTCGGGTTTATGTTCAGCCCCACTGACAAGCACCACTGCTCGACAATTCTAAGACCCTCCTGTAGTAAGTCACACAAGGTGTCCTCGAATTTACCTCTGACTTTTAGTACTGTGTCCTCGTCGACAACAGCTCATACATCCACTTTATAATGGCTTTATTCACTCATGTTGAATATTTTTATGTTATCACTTTTAAACTTTCATGTCAATGCATTATTTTATATCCACTCAACCTTATCTGTATCAATTTGCAGGACCTAAAGGGCAACACCCAAAGCTGGCACAATGAGAGGTTTCAGAATCAATCTCACACTTCGTCAGATTAATTTCTAATAGTTTTCATATGTGGTAGTTGTCCAGATCATGATTATTTAATGTGATAAGAATATATCATCATAGTTTGGCATAAATATCGGTTACAAAATCTTCTGAAAATGATGCGTTACAGAGCCACATTGCTAATATTAAATAAAATGCAAAATTTGGTCACTTAACTATCGAAAACTTATTAGATATAGCATATTATGAGTACAATTCGATATTATATTTTTAGTTTTCCAAAAATATGTGAAACATCAACTTACTTCATCAATAAATTCAATGTGGTACACCATTTTGAAACGCATACTGGATCTTGCTTCCCGATTGTAAGTACTTCTAAGTATAATTTTATGAATTTAACATGATCTTCTTTGGAGAAAAGATATCCATATAATTTGATGTACCTGAAAAGAAAAACAAATAGCTGTTTATTTTCGTAGAAGTAATGTTCAAGAACTTGTCCTTAATTATGAGCTATATTGACCTAGAATGTAATGGCCATTCTACAACCTTATATCATGCCTCTGCACAGCAAACTCAATACTTATATCGTCACTCTCTATGGCAGCGTCTTACCCTTCTATGATCATCATGTATACCTAGACAATCGCGATTCACCGCTGAAGACGATATTATGCCATTATTCCTCCTAATACTGTCGTTCTATAAGTCTTCTTTTTCAATTATTGGTCAGCGATTTGAAGAGTAGTAGCAAAACGGTTCCGTAGAGCTAAATATCTGAAGCGCCTATCTTGACGCTCTCTGATACGCCTCGGTTGAACAGTTGGTCTTCTTCGTGTTCATCTACCTTCTTCTGTCCACACCTGACACACGCATAACCGTCATTGCCCTATAATTAACACGGCGGCCATTTTCGCAATTAGAGAAAAAAACATCTCAATAGTTTTTGCAAAAAATTATCAATGATAAAGCATGCTTTGGATATTATCATCATCAGTCCAAACGGATTCCTTGTACATTTGCCTACTTGATTCCTTTGATGTTCATAGACAGACAAGAGCTTAGTAAAGAGTATATACTGCTCCACAAAAGTTAAGGAAGTTCAGAAATTTTGAGACTATTTCGAAAGTTAATTTTCACTAATTTTTGAATATGAGAAATCTAAATGTTTACTCACTTATCTTACTCATTTTTTTGCACATTTCTTTATAAGTTTCACATTTTCAGGTGAAAATTTACTTTTAGTGTTTTCAGTGCAAAATCAATTGACTCAAAAAATTGAAAAAATGAAGTTCATTAAAGAATATGGCCTCCTCGAACATCAACCACAGCCTGACAACGCCTTTGCATACTCTTGAACAGATTGTTGAAGTAGCCTTGATCAATTTCTCTCCAGAGTTGTGGAGCCATCTGAGTTCTTGAAGTGTATGTGGAGGTGCTTGAAGAGAATCCAAAGCTCTTCGTAGTGAATCCCAAGCATGTTCAATGGGATTGATGTCTGGAGACCGACGGGGCAGGGCCAAATGTTTTCCAGATGTTTCCAGAGCCTCATCGACAGTTCTCGCTCGTTGAGGTGGCGCATTATCGTCCAAAAATAAGAAATTTGGCTCTATAGCAGCATGAAACAAAGGAATATATTGTCAATGACTTGCTCTATGTAAATCTGCGCATTCATGGTAGCATCAAGCATCAACAGTTCTGTATGTCCATTGAAACAAATGCCTCCCCAAATAGAAACTGTACCACCTCTGAACAGATGAACTTCCTGAACCGATCTGCAATTTCTGGGCACCAGAGGATGGGTCCATGTCCGAGCACGCCGACTATCCGAAAACCCACTATATCTCGACCCATCTGTGAACAATACAGACCTCCATTGATTTTTCCAATTAACGTGCTCATTGGCCCATTCTAATCGAAGTTACATATGATTTTGAGTTAGTGGAATCCATCTCAAAAACTCTTCGACGAACTGTTTCCATCGAAACCGAAACACCAGTGGCGTTCAAACGTTGCTGTTGCATGATTCGACAAGTACTCAAAGGCTCTTTACGGGTGGACACAGTCAGAAACCGATCTTGTGTAGGAGTATTAGATCTTGGGTATTTTGGTCACGTTTCCAGTTTCTCGATTAACGAGCCAGGAAACTACGCTTTCACTAACTTGAAAAAAATTCACAACATCTCTCTGATTACGTCCCGCCTCGATCATACCAATAGCCCTATTAGCTTCATCCATACTAAGTTTACGTCTAGGAATTATTGCAAAACAAATTTTCAGATCTTGAATCAAATTCGATTGTAAGAACGTAAAACAATAACTGATCCAAAATACTCACAAACGCGAAGGACAAGAACTTGCCTGAAACTGAAAAAGTTGTCAAACGAGGAGCAAAAAATATTCAGATATAAGCTCAGATCAATAAGTAAACTTATTGTTTACTTATTGATCAGAGGATATAAGAGAGTAAACATTTGATTTCTCATAAATAAACATTTGGTGGACAAGAATCGGGAACTTTTGAAAAAGTCACAAAAATCTTGAAAGTTTTCACTAAAAACATTCGATTTTCTTATAGTTCATAATAGGAAAATGTGTGAGACAATTCATTACATTGTTATACTATTTTTTTGAAGATTCTTTCTCAAATGTGTTTCAGTCTTTCGTTTCTGCATCATAATTCGGTTTGAGGCGAAAACGGTCTATTAGTAGTATTCTTTTTACATTGTTGCATTCTCACTACTGAGATCAACTGAGTCAGAATTAGGTGAGACTAAACTGAGTTGTCGACGACGCTATAGTAGTATTCTTTTTACCTTGTTGCATTCTCACTACTGAGATCAACTGAGTTAGAATTAGGTGGAATTAGGTGAGACTAAACTGAGTTGTTGATTAACATAAAAGAACACGTTTTTATCAGGACCATAGACAAGGAATCTTAGGAGAGATAGCTGAAGTATATTATATGTTCTGTGAAGTAAACATGACCTAAATTATTTGAACAAAAGTGGCAAAACTGAAATAAATATATTTATATTCAAAAATAAGACAGATAACTTCAATATGAACAAGTCTCACGTTATGCGCAGTAAAGCACCTCATGAATAGCATGGTCAGTTGGGGTAAGAGGGGAAGAAATGTCTTAGTAAATTCTTAGTTAAATCTCATCAAACTGAGATAAATGAAACAAGTACTACGACTGAGCAATTGAGCTGTACTGAGAATCTCAGTTAATCTCAGCTGAAGTTGGTAAAAAGAATATCACTATTCTATAGAACAACGAATAGAAATTCTCAAAGCGAGTTTGGGCGGCTCAACTGTCTGTTCAACATCACCTTTTGACGGTAAGTTCAATTATTACATTATTTCAAAATAATGAATCGATTTTGAAATTTTAACTGGGTTGTGTACAGAACATAAATATCTTCCAAACTAACCAAAACTCGACATCTCTTCCCTATTTAAAAAATGTTGGTGGTTGATGTCACCTTCATGGGGATGGTTTTTTGGAACAAACTCATGATGGAAATTTGTCCCCCTCAAAACAGAAGTTGACCTGTTTTATTGAAATCTTCGGAAATTCTTCGTTTCTGAGTTCTGGGGGGATCAAATTTTCGTTAGGACACCCTGTATATGCTGCATTTTTCAAATTTTCGTAAAAAAAAAATTCAGCAATTTTCTATTTATGCAAAAAACGCATCAAATTTTACACAATATTTCCTTTTCAAAATATACATACATATAGTTTCTAAATTTGTTTTTGGCGCTCTAGTTCCTCGGAACTGAGTGCTTATCAATTTTCCCAAATGTCTGTAATTTTCGAATATTTCGATGAAAATGGTCTTAAACGATTTGGTTCGACTCACTGATCAAGAATCCGTGGTCGAAATTAATTCTGTCCGGCCGGTCCGGCCGTAGGCACGATAACTCTCGAACGGAATGAGCTAGAGAGTTGAAAATTTCAGAGTAGGTTTGGGGGATAAATATCTCGGCTAAGTTCGTTATTAGGCAAAATCGGACAGATGGTTTCCGAGTAACAAAAAAAAATTTTTTTTTTACGAAACAAATTCCAAATTAAATTTTTTTTAATAAGAAGTTTTATCATAAGAATCCATTCATATCATTTTTAACTCTAACAAGCTAATACTTTCGGAGATATGATTCTTCAAAATTTCAATGTAAATCGTATTTCACACATTGATATAATTATTCTATGTATGAATTGTCATAATGTCAACTTGACAGAAGGGAATATTGTAACTTCAAAAATATTGGGATTGAAATACTCGTATTTTAGCGATGCAACGGGGACCTCACCCGAAAATGTTTGAAAATATTACGTAAATATTGAAAGCATAATTCTGTAGTTCGAGAGAGGAGAAAATTTGGTGAACGTAGATCAGGAAATTTTTGATCGATTTCAAGGTATTTTATTTATTACTCATCTTCTTTCATATTATTACTCATCTTCTTTCATACATGTTTTATGGAATACCTACTATTTGTAGGTACTTTAAACCTGTTTTGGGCAATTGTCATACGAAACTTGTTTTTTTGGCGCTCTAGTTTCTCGGAACAGAGTGCTTATCAATTTGCCCAAGTGTCTGTAATTTTGGAATTTTTGGCTGAAAATGGTCTCAAACGATTTGGTTCGACTCACTGATCAAGAATCCGAGTGCGAAATCGATTCTGTCCGGCCGGTCGACCGGCCGTAGGCACGATAACTCTCGAACGAAAGGAGTTAGCGGATTGAAAATTGCAAGGTGGTTTTGGAGCGTAAATATCTCGGACAAGTTCGTTCGATCTATCTGAAATTTAGCATCAAATTGTAGAATCATGACCTTTAACGCATGTGAAGTTTTGTATTGACCAGATTACCGCAAAGTGTAAAAAAAAAATTTTGAAAATTTAAAAAAAGTTTTTCCACAATAACTCTCGAACGGAATGAGCTAGGTAGTTGAAATTTTCAGATTAGGTTAGGGAGATGAATATCTCGGTTAAGTTCGTTATTGGGCAAAATTGGCCAGATTTAATTCGATTTCTTCCATGGTGCAGTTCTCATTCTCATGATTGCTCATTTAATCTTGATAAATAAACTATTATTTGAATTGAATTTCCTTTATGATGCAGCTCTATCATATGTATACATTGATATAATTCCCAACTCAGAGAAACCAATACTTTCGGAGATATAATTTGTCTGTTTGAACTAGAGCGCCAGAAAGCTCCTGTCCACAGGGCTTGAACCCATTTTTTATGTTCTGATTTTGTCTTGAACTGTCACCATATTTTCCGCATAACTTGCGAACTACTGATCGTAGAACATTGAAGTTAAAAATTTTAGACTGAGCATTTAAACAAAAGTTTAGAATTGGTCATAAATATTATGTTCACACGATTTTGAGACTCTATGAATGAACTCAACCCCTAACTTTCAACCTTAAATGCGTATTCCGAAATGTGAGCGAAGTGAGAAAATCATCAGAATCTCGTTCCGAAATTGTTTCCTCCCACCAATCTCCCATAAGATTCCCATATCGGTCCAGAACAAGAGGAGATCTGACAGAACTTATGTTCTGTACCGAAATATAAAAATCCTCCGGGAAACTGCTGAGATAAACCAATTTCGGAACAAACCTCTGTGATCTTTCTCACTTCGCTCACATTTCGATACAAATCAAAACCATAAAGTAAGGAAATATGGGTTCATCATATTATAGGTATGTATTCTGTGATGAAAACCACTAGGAGTCAACTAGGGTTAAAGATTCGGAGAAATAATTATTAACACGTTTCGTGTTAACACGTGTTCTACAAATATCGTTATTTCAAATGGACGTACATATTATGCTTGTTATGGTTCGCAATTCGGACTGTCCTAGAACAGTTCAAAGTACTCACACAGTCGTTTATTGTAATTGGACTTGCGCGAATGGGCGAAATCTTTCACACGCTACGTTTGGCCCACTCTTTAGAACAGATTCGGAACTGTCCCTACTGCGAACCAATTCTGATGAGGCGTCATAGGCGAACTACACAATTCCCGTTCTCATTCGTTATGTTGACGCGTGTTGCTGCGTGTTAACGCGGCGCATGTAAATAATGTGTCCGTTAACATACATATACACGGCTGTCCGCTACATCAGAATCAAATATTTATGCGGGGCCCATATGAAATAAAGTAATAATAAATAACGCACAACACGTGTAATGTCCGTATCTTTTATTGAGCTATTGAATTCCTCCAGACGTATTCACTCTGAAGAACGGGCAAGTTTTTATCTTAGACTATAGAAAAAGTCTATAGCCTAAGGTTTTTTATTACTCGCGAACATCTAAACGTGGATATTGTGATTTATTTATTATTTTCTCAAATCGATAAAATTATTTTACTGAAATTTTCACATTTCACTTTCTCAGGTGCCTAGTTAGATTTAAAGGACCGAATTTAGGTACATGATCTGTACGTCTGCCGTCCAGAACTTTCCTCCGAAACTAACGAAAGGAAATTTAATAATTAATGAATCTTGATGCAAAATCGGGTTTTATAGTAAATCGAACATACGAGCTACTGAGCTAGATTGATTTACTACATATGGTTGGAATAACAGATTGGAATTAAAAAGGAAATCTCATAAAATGTATCAACGAATTTATAAGAATTTCGAAATATCACTCGTAATCCTTTGGTGAAGATGCGAAAAACGCTGAACAATTTCAAACAAACGTTTATTATTACACTCTCGAAATATATTTTCCATGCAATCGGTAACCATTATAAGTTCCAGAGTGTTCAAAGAACCTCTAGAACGCACCAGACCACCAGTCCAACGTCCTCATATAATTTTTTTGAATACAATCTTCATGATAACGACATTCCATTTCAAATAGGTTAAGCTGTCACTGCTGTCAGAAATTATCACCGAAAACAAATGTTTGGATTTTTTATTCAATATGGATATGGAGCAGATGTATTTCGGGATGAATAGTTTGCATAAAAAAAATTAATTCCCATAGGACCCTAAGTCAAATAGCGACCATTTCTTATAAGACAACAAACAGCATGAAAAAGAATACAGAATTCTCTGGTGCATACATGTGCAGTAAGGATGATCCAATGTTGTGCTTTGACGTATAAATTTAAAATATTGAAGAAATTGAGCTTTTATTTGTAAATATGTCGTGTGATATAATATTATAACGTGTTTATACAGATTAATACTTACTGCACCAATCGTAGTGACCATAACAAGAAACCAGGCTCAAGTTCGCGAGCTAAAAGGCTTTTAACGAGGTTAGTTTTTATGATAGTTAATTCCTCTCGAGCTTCTTCATATATTTTATCTGAATATGGCAGTAATCTATTGTAAATTATATCTTTTTGTGGCTTGAAACCTAATTTCGAAGCCAATTTTGTTAAAGCCTCGTCATCTTCCATTTCTAATTACAACAATAATAACACCTCACTGTTCAAACGGGACAATGCACAATGAATTCTAAAGTCTAAAAGCAAGTCTTATATGCTAATACAAAATTATTCAACAACTTGCTATTTTTACTTTTTCATCCAGTCATTTGACAATACATGACAGTTGATTTTCTCCTTTCATTAAATGTCAAAATTCAAACCGATCACAGGTTAATCGTGGTACGATATACTCTTACTCTTCCTATCAATCACTCGAACAGTTGGCGAGTTGGCAACTCTCTTTGTTTGATTAGATTAGATTTGGGTATTCAAAACGGAATGGTTGTTCTCGAAATATTATGATATTATTATCTATAATGACTAAATCCTGTTCCCAATTGAAACGATAATGTTAGAAAAAAAAGATAATAAGAATTTGAATAGCTATGAAAAACACATTTATTCCTACTTTTTCAGAGTATCAATTACTACGTTTACATGCATCCTCTCGAACCGTTTTAAGCCAATGCGTATTCCGTAATGCGCATTGAAAACGCATGTAAACGTTTTTTCAATTCGAATTGACTACTCAAATGCGAATTAGTAAATGCGATTTGAAAAGGTGGATTGAGTTTTCCCAAACCGATTTAATGTGCATGTATACACCAAATACGCATTGAGAGTAGTTTTAAGAGAAACAAATTTCAGAATTACCAACACCAAATTTATTAGTTTGACAAATCTGATAATCTAACGAACCTGCTTTGGGGTTACGTTAATCGTAATTCCTAAGCTGGAAGATCGAAATAAATCTCTTGAGATAAAAATGATATAATATATTGTTCGAGGTAACTTTTTCTATTATCTTTAATCATTTTCTGCCAATTTTCTGGATTCATTTTCACGATTTGCTTTTTCAATCACTTGTAACCACTCAGAAAAGGTTAATACCTTGCGAAATTATAGTGTTCTTCATCATTTTTTAAGATATTTAGAATGATTTTCTTTTCTTAATTTCCATTTTTAATTTTTTTCAATCTTCCCATGTTGGCTACGCGAGCTTAGAATAAAGCCGAATTACAGAAAACTAGTTTGAGATAAGGCATGTAAACTCTCAAACCATATTTCATCTAATTCGCATCAAAACATGCGCATTGGTTCAAAACGGATCGAGAAGGTGCATGTAAACGTAGTAAATATCTACGGAAACCATAATTATTCAAATTTTTGGAGAAAGATTTCGGTTTTCTTCTATAGTCTACTACGTGCTAGCACATATATATGTCATCTGTGGTGCTAGGCCATATACGTATTAGACATATTAGGTATATGTGCTAGGTATATATGCTATTATATATATAGATATATGTGCTAGGCTGATTGCCATCTACACATGGAAACATTTTGGTCTATGGATATTTCAAATCGCAAAACATAGCGATCAAATCGCAAAACATAGCGATGTGCTAGGTATATGTGCTATTAGGTATATGTGCTAGGCTGATTGCCATCAACACATGGAAACATTTTGGTCTATGGTTATTTCCAATCGCAAAACATAGCGATCAAACAACGAAATCAATACGCACCTGGAATTTTTACACTTAAAATTAGGTATATTCTTTACAGCTGGGCTGATTGACATCTACACATGGAAAGGATTGTGTCTATCGTTGTTTAAAATCATAAAGCTTTCCAATAACAAAATAATACGGATCTGAAATTTCCCCATTGTGCATTTTGAAACAATGTTTTATTCAAATATGAAATACGAAAATCGGTCCGTCCGCTATTGAAAAGTATGGTGCGAAAAAATGTATTACATAATATAGAAACAAATAAAAAAGGTCGGTATATTTTGTGAAGAAAATAATAAAATTTGGTATTACCAAAATTTACTGCTTCTTTTAACTATTTCATATGTATACATATATCGAGGGGTAAACCGCTAGGAATTCTGGTGTACAAGAAAGTAGAATTCCATGGAATTCCTATTGAATTCCGCGGAATTCCTATTGAATTCCGTGGAATTCCTATAGACCACATTAGTTAGGTTAGGCGGGAAATTTGAATTACGATCCATCCGAGGATCCGAGCACGGAATTCCCCATGCATTTAGTATGGACCTAAAATTTACGCGAATTGATCGCCTGTTTTTAGATACTTTGGCTAATTTCTTAAGGTTTATTTTGGTTGAAATAGATTCTGTGAACCTTTCTCAACCATTTAGAATCAAGTTTTCATAACAAAATTGTATATTTCCAAAATAATTAATAAATATAAAAGTGTTCACCAAATTCGATTGACGTATGTCTTAGCTCACTCGAAATCAGTCAAAAATAATAACATAACCCTAAATCGGCCTTGTAATGACGCACAACAGAAGTCATCTCAGTGGTAGAGTAATTGACTTGGGAGCGGAAGCCCCAAGTTCAATTCCGAGGCTAGGAAAGAAATTTTCTAGTCACGGTAATCGCCACCATTCGCTGTTGGGTCAAAAATTAACAGTGCTGTGCCTGAGGTGGCGTAAGGACACAGTAACAAAGCCTACACAGAACACAACTGGTTCTCCTAACTCAGGGCAAGCTCTTAGAGCTTATGAGGGGTCTCCTTGTGGTAGACCCAGGAGGATCAGTATAATAATAATAATAATAATAATAATAATAATAATACGGAAATCTTTCGAACTAGAATGGTTTCAATTTTGATTTAAGAATAAATTGAAGTAGATTTTAATGTGGAAATAACATGAAAACATGCACTAATGATGAAGGTACCCAATACTTGTTGTCTCTGTACTAACAGTCTCTTTGAAATCGGGTGGTTTCATCTCAAAGTTGAAATTCCTTGTTAAAAAATTTGAATATGGATCTCCCGCCAAGCGAATGATTCTAACCTAACTAATGTGGTCTATTGAATTATTGAAAATTCCTATTGATGTTAGAGTGCGACACCTATCGGACAATCATGTATTCAGCTCCAAATAGTTGGTTTTAACCGAGTGGTAAACCGCTAGGAATTCTGGTGTACAAGAATATAGAATTCCAATATGATTTCAAAAGAATTCCTATTGAATAATAATGAAATGATTGGGCGTGCACCTACAATTTGGAAAAAAAATGTTTTTCCTGGAAATTATTAATTTCGCCAATGGGGCTGCAATCAGGCGATGGGCCAAGATGTACCAGTTCTGACAAAAATAAGGAAACAATCCATGTCGGAAGACATGATAAAATACGAAATCAAGATGAAAGTTGACCATAATTAGTTCTTATTCCTATTTCTTATTGTATCTTATTTCGTGTATAAACTCCTATCATTAAAATGTGCATGTTCAACTTCCTTATGTTATTTTAATATCTTTCTTATTTTATTTTATTTGCTCTATAAACTGAGCAAATTTCAAATGATGACCTATTCTTTCAAAATGGTACTACACTTTGCCACTTTTTGCGCACTAGTACCAGAGCGCTGGCATTCTGCCCAATTGTCCGTCCGCACGATAACTTTCGAAAGAAAGAACTTGGCATTTCCAGGGTAGGTTTGATATCAAAATGCGTCTTGTTCGTTTCGGAGATATACTCATATTTGATATTTTATTTTTTGTAAATTCCCAAAAGTAACAGATCCGATCAAGTTGAAATTTGATATTTAGTCGTAGAATAATGACTCCAAGGTTCATTAGGTAGGTATCACTAGAGGCGAAAAAAAAATTTTTAAGTAGTAGAGATCCAGAGGGATGGAAATCTGACGAATTTTTGATAAATTTGATGAACTATGTACAGGTTGGCCCAAATTGGACACTTTTGAAGGAGAAGTCCTATTTCTGTACTTGATAGACGAAATCTGATGTTGGTGTCTAGGGGTCAATTTTTATGAGAAACTCATTGGCGAAAACCGCATGTGGATATCTGTCACCGGGTGATATTCGACAATGTGCATTTTCCTAATATTGCTGTAACGTTTCATCTGTTCAAAATTTTCCAATTCTGTAAAAACATTCTAGTAGCTACTTTTGACGTAAGACTTCAATGATGTTAATTAAATTTTCCGCAAACCGATATTTTATCAGATATCGATAAAAAATATTTTTTCAATTAGGACACCCCGTATATTTTTGCATATTTCGATAGAGCTTGAAATATCCATTTCAAAAATATATAACACTTGATATTTTCCTGAAGCAATCAAATTTCAACCTTCAGATAAGTAGGCTTTGGAGGATGCCATGATTAATTAATGAAATAATGCAAATTATAGTTGTCAAACGTTTATTCAAACAGTAAATGTTCTGTTTCGGTTTACTTTTGAATCTGCAATGAAATTCGAAATTTATGAAAAATATCAAGTATGCTATATTTTTTAAATTTTAATTTCAAACCCTATCGCAATATGCAAAAATATATGGGGTGTCCCATTTTAGAAAAATATTTTCATGCCGAGATCAGATAAAATATCAGTATTGAGAAAATTTAATTAAACTCATTGAATTCTACGTCAAAAGTAGCACCAATAATGTTTTTTCAGAAATGGAAAATTTTCAACAGAAGAAAAGTTACAGCAATATTACGAAAATGCACATTTTCGAAAAACATCCTGTAACTATACTCCATTCACTCTAATAAAGTCTCCCGGTTGGCCATGAAAATTTGACACATTTCACCATGTATATTTTGAAAATGTTAGGTTATTTTCATTCTCCTGTCAGATAACCATAGATTAGAGTTGCACAACTCTAATCTATGCAGATAACTACGCAACGTTGTCCTCTCTACATAGAAGTCGTAGTAATTACGTATTTTTCACAATGTGAATTTACTTCGGAAAAATAATGAATTTGAGAAGATATTATGTGAATTCAATAATTCCACAGTCCTGGTGACTGTAGAACAAAATTTTTCCTCTCTTGTTACTAGAAATATTTTACGTAGAATAAACTAGTTGGAAGATTCAATTATGCTATTTTCTTGTATGGAAATCCAGAATCAAGTGTTGGAATTTTATTGAAAAATAAAGGTAGAGTAGGCCGTTACCTTGTGATAGTTCATTTGAAAAAGGAATAAAAGTACCTGAATAACCTGGCAGGAAAACTTACAGAAGCATACAGAAGACATTTAAATACCTTGTTGCACAACTTGAAATACACCAGTTTCAAAATGTAGTAGTAGGTTCTACGAAACCCGAGTCATTCTTATACCTTAATAAAATGTAATGATAGGAAACTAATGGCGTATTCCATTGGCAGCACCAGTGGTGCACTGGTGCAGCACTGAGTGCAAAAAATGTTGCACTGGACGTCAAAATGCTCGACGAAATTCTCCAATGGAATACGATTCATGCACTCAGTGCGCACGAGTTCTACCAATGGAATTCACTATAAGTGATTTCATTCGAGTGTTCAAAATGTCAGAATGAAGGTTTCCTATTGCAGATTTCGGTTCTGTATAGCACTTGTCTCTGCTTCTTCAAAACTAATTTTGGCATTTTCAATTTCAAAGCAAAGAGTTCTTTGTAAGGTTCACTTTCTACAGCAAATTTTTTTTTTAAGAGAAAAATAACATTTCGGGGGGGTTTGAACCCTCAAACCCCCCCCCCCCCCCCTGGCTACGCCCTTGAGTATATGTAACGGTGTTAGATAACGACATGCGGTTTTCACTTATGAGTTTCTCATGAAAATTGGCAATCAGACATTGACATCATATTCCGTCTATCAAGTACAGAAATACGACATTCCCTTCAAAAGTGTACAATTTGGGCCACTCTGTACTTGGGAAGAAGACGGATCTTGCACAACCTGCACGTCTGGCACAAATAATACCCACATTTTTGCGCGTATGTTCTGGGGAACATCGCGTTATCATTTTGCCCAAATTTCTCTAATTTTCGATTTTTTGGCGAAAATAGTCTCAAACGATTGGGATCGACTCCCTGATCAAGAATTCGAGGTCAAATGTCATTCTTTTCGGCCGGTCGTTGCCACGATAACTTGAGAACAGAAAGAGATAGCGACTTGAAATTTTCAGGGTAGGTGGCGTATCCCAATACGACGGACAAGTTCGTTAATGGGCATAATCGACCCAATGGTTTCCGAGTAATTATTTTGTTTTTAACCAATACAAATCCGATCGAATTGAAAATTGGTGAGTAGTTGTAGAATACATACCTAAGGACGTTTGTGAAATTTTGTGAGAATGGTATCTCTAGAAAATTTCAAAAAAATTATCAAAAAATATTATTTTTGTCACGATAACCTGGTAACGGAATTTTCAGGGTAGGTTGCGTATCCGAATGGGTGAGCCAAGTTCGTTTTTGGGCATAATCGGTCCAATGGTTTTGGATTTATACCCGCCTGGAATATTATTTCAAATAACTCAAAAAATATAGGCTCGATCGAATTGAATCTTTGTAACTACTTGTAGAATATCGAATAAAGTTGTGTGTAAAATTTTGTTAGAACCGTACACCTGGAAAATTTTAAAAAAATTACGAAAAAAAAAATTGGTTCAAGTACTGACGTGAAGTCAGGAGCTTTTGCGCGTATGTTCTATTGTACATTCTCCTGTATTGGACACTCTTAAATCTTTACCATGTTAAATTCGATTAAGAGTGTCCAATACATCAGGAGAATGGACAATAGAACATACGCGCAAAAGCTCCTGACTTCACGTCAGTGCTTCAACCAATGTTTTTCCTTCAACGTTTCCTTTCTCAATCTCTAAGATTTTCATAATGGAATAGATACAAATCCTTTCATAGACTGCCAATGCAAAACTCAGAAAACGTGGTGAAAAAATTGGGTATCGCCTTGAGACGTTTGACATCCATATCGGTTCACTCTAATGCAGCCCATACACACTCAATATTATTGTACAATATTTTGGTTTGTGCAATTCAATTGATCGTGTGTGAGCGATATTGAAAGGTTGCGCAATAGCGCGATATATTGCACAACCCTCAATATCGCCCCCATACGATACTATTTTTTTCACCAACCAACATATTGTACAATAATATTGACTGTCTAGGGGACACCGTCAATATATTGTGCAACACACATTGCACAATAATGTTGTGCGTGTATGGGCCGCTTTAGGGGTGAAAATTCAGAAAGAATATTTCTGGATAGCCAAACAAATTGGTGTCATTAAAATTCATAAATAAGCATTATAATTTTGATAATATTAATTCAAAATGTTTACTATAATATTCTGGGATTAATATCATAGCGAAAATCATTACTGAAGAAGCAATTAGCCTAGAAGGATGAAATTGCGTTGGCTCACTGAAATAAATTTCTTCAGCGCAATCTGCTTCGACCAGTATTAATTATAAAATTGAGTATGTACTAGAATATCGTTTATTTTAAGATTTGCTGTTTCAGAAGTCGATTTCGATGATGTCAGTTAATAATGTTGTTCAAAGGATACTTTCATCAACCCTACATCGACAATGTAAAATCCGTAGCTTGTGCAGTTCTGTCACTACTATTTCTAAAGGTAGGTAAAATAAAAACTGAAATATAGTGGTATTTCGTTCTGAAATCCCAATTCACTCAATTTTTGGCGCTCTAGTTCCTCGGAACAGAGATGCTTATCAATTTGCCCAAATGTCTGTAATTTTCGAATTTTTGGCTGAAAATGGTCTTACACGATTTGGTTCGACTCACTGATCCAGAATCCATGGTCAAAATCGATTCTGTCCGGCCTTTAACACGATAACTCTCTATCAGAATGAGCTAGAGAGTTGAAATTTTCAGAGTAGGCTCGAGGGATAAATATCTCGGTTAAGTTTGTTATTGGGCAAAATCGGCCTGATGATTTCGGAATAACGAAAAAAAATTATTTTTTTTACATCACAACTTTTGAATTCAATTCTTTTTAAAATGCAGTTTTATCATAAGAATCCAATGATATCATTTTCAACTCTAACAAGCTAATACTTTCGGAGATATGATTTTTCAAAATGTCAATAACACATCGTAGTTCTATGTATTCATGTCTGTGTTCACTGTTCATAAATGTCATCTTATCTAGCTATTAGAGTCATGTCAATTCGTAGTTTGAAAAACAAGTATCCGATTCTTGAATCTGTGAATATATACAGGACTGTTTTGAAACCGAAAATAATATTGACTGGTTGCATATTGAATAATTTACGTATAAATTCGGGATGATGTTTCAGAAGATTCAGAACTGGATCATTTTAATGATGTAGTTTATGAAGGCAATAGGGAAGAAGAATATAATGGAATCATCAAAACAAATTACTGTTTGTTGACCAATGAGGTTAATATTACATTTTACTTCCTTAGGTAGTAAGACATGTTCCTATATACAGTATTTTCATAAAGTTGCTAATTAATATATTTTGAACTATTAAAATAATTTGTTCGAAAACCTCTACCAACTCAAATATCAGGAATAATTGGACAATCTGCTATGATTGTTTCCAGCCTTGCTCTAGACATTTCGATAATACTTTCCTTAGGTATTTCGAGTTGTGCATGAAAACTATGCACCGAGTGTAAGTTGCAACAAACCATTCCACGAGGTTGAATCATTACGATTGCTCATTTAATCTTGATAAATAAATTTAATGACAATTTTTGAAGCATTGTAGATTGCTCTTTTTTTGGCGGTCTTGTTTAAATGATAATTTTTGAAACATTTTTTTTAAACGACACTTTTTTTAAATTGAATTTCTTTCATTATTCCGTTCTATCATAAGAATCCATTGATATAATTCCCAACTCTGAGAAACCAATACTTCCTGAGATATAATTTGAGTGTTTGAACAAGAGCGCCAAAAAGCTCCGGTCCACAGGGCTTGAACCAATTTTTTTAAATATGATACCTAATTGTTTATTTTGTTCACTGCCTCCAGATACCAAGCAGGCTCCAGATATCCTGATGAGTAGATTCAGAAATGCTACAAGTGTACAAGGAGTACTGGATACATTTAGTCAGCATCAGAATGTGATGAACTCTAAACATATTTTGCAAGCCTTGCGTACTGTATTCTTACTGCAAAAAGATGGAAGGTAAATATTTTATTATCCTACTGATAAATATGGGGAATATACAGCGTGCCAAAAAAGTAACGTAACTCGTCAATAATTCTTAAACGAAGAATTATTAAGGAAAATCATCGCAACAGTCGATTTTTAATTTCGAAAGCAATGTATCCTGTGCTTTTTGGCGCTCTTGTTCCTCGGAACAGAGTGCTTATCAATTTGCCCAAATGTCTGTAATTTTCGAATTTTTGGCTGTAAATGGTCAAGAATACTTGGTCGAAATCGATTCTGTCCGGCCGTCCGGCCGTTAACACGCTAACTCTCGAATGGAATAAGCTAGACAGTTGAAATTTTCAGAATAGGTTTGGGATATCTCGGCTGAGTTCGTTATTGGGCAAAATTGGTCAGATGGTTTCGGAGTAACAAAAACAATTTTTTTTTAAATTACATATTTCAAAATAAGTTTTTCTCAAGATGCAGTTTCACCATAGGAATCTATTGATGTCATTTTCAACTCTAACAAGCTAATACTTTCGGAGATATGATTTTTCAAAATTTACTCGTACTTCTGTGTTTTCACAGAATGCGATAATTATTCTATCTATGAATTATTATAATATGATCTGTGTTGATATATGTCAACTTATTTTCCTGAGAGATGATATGTCAAATTTTGATATTTAATGTCCATGGTTAATCCATATGATGATGGGAATGGTAATGGCAAGTTAATAATATTGAGTTCAGAATATCTCCAGTAAAAACAAAATTGAAATATTGGCTGAAGTTTCAATTGATATAATATACTTTTCAGAGTGGATTTGAGGAAAAAATATATCATTCATCATAGAATGAGGAACGAATATCTCGGATGAGTTCGTTGTTGGGTAGAATTGGTGTATTGGTTTTGGACTAATAATTTTTGGCACTTTTGTTGAATTTGAATTATTTTATGATGTTTGAATTTAATTTCTGCTATCATAAGAATCCATTGATATAATTCCCAACTCTTACCAATACTTTCGCAGATATGATTTGTCAAAGTTTGAACAAGAGCGCCAAAGCTCCTGTCCACAGGGCTTGAACTAATTTTTTTGAATTTGATATTTTTCACGCCCTGCACTGCACTACTTAATTTTTTCAAATGGGAATATATGGATTGTGATACATCAAATGAAAGATAATTTGATTACCTCTATTCAGCAATGTGGCTAAAAGTAGAATTGGTTGTGCCGTTAGGAAATAATTTACAATCTGTAATTAGAGAGTACTGCAATCAGACCATTATTCTCCAGATTTGAACCCTCTCGACTATTTTCTGTGGGGCAATTTTTTGAAGAGCACTATGTTTACCAAAATCGGCCAGATAATTTGGAAGAACTGTGGCTTAAAATTCAGAGAGAAGTCGGAAGAATAGCTGTTGCTGCGTTGAATAATTCATTCAGGAGTTTCGAAGAACGGCTTGCACATTGTCAAGCAGTCAACGGTGCATTTAATACATTAAAATTATTTTCCATTCTTGAATAAGAAACTCGTCGATTTCAAAAAGCGAGTAACCATACCCAATTGATTATTTTCTAATGTTTTAATAAACAAGCCCTGTGGACAGGAGCTTTCTGGCGCTCTAGTTCAAACAGACAAATTATATCTGGTATTGGTTTCTCAGAGTTGGGAATTATATCAATGTATTCATATAATATCACTGCATCATAAAGGAAATTCAATTCAAATAATAGTTTATTAGATAAGTAATAATAAATTACCTTGTAATCGATCAAAAATTTCCTGATCTACGTTCATCTAATTTTCTCCTCTCTCGAACTACAGAATTATGCTTTCAATATTTACGTAATATTTTCAAACATTTTCGGGTGAGGTCCCCGTTGCATCGCTAAAATACGAGTATTTCAACCCCAATATTCTTGAAGTTACAATATTCCCTTCTGTCAAGTTGACTTTATGACAATTCATACAAAGAATATACATAGAATAATTATATCAATCTGTGAAATACGATTTACATTGAAATTTTGAAAAATCATATCTCCGAAAGTATTAGCTTGTTAGAGTTAAAAATTATATGAATGGATTCTTATGATAAAACTGCTTATTAAAAAAAAATTAATTTGGAATTTGTTTTGTAAAAAAAATTTTTTTTTTTTATTACTCCGAAACCTTCTGTCCGATTTTGCCCAGTAACGAACTTAGCCGAGATATTCATCCCCCAAACCTACTCTGAAAATTTCAACTCTCTAGCTCATTCCGTTCGAGAGTTATCGTGCCTACGGCCGGACCGGCCGGACGGCCGGCCGGACAGAATGAATTTCGACCACGGATTCTTGATCAGTGAGTCGAACCAAATCGTTTAAGACCATTTTCATCGAAATATTCGAAAATTACAGACATTTGGGCAAATTGATAAGCACTCAGTTCCGAGGAACTAGAGCGCCAAAAAAAGGCACAACCAATTTTCCTTTCATACACAATGTCGAGTAGGTAATCAAATTACCTTTCATTCGATGTATCACATTCCATATATTCCCATTTGAAAAAATGAAGTAGAGGGGTAGGGGATGAGAAATATCAAACAATCACTGACGTGAAGTCATGAGCTTTTGCGCGTATGTTCTATTGTCCATTCCCCTGTATTGGACACTCTTAATCGAATTTACCATGGTAAATTATATTGTCCATTCTCCTGTATTGGACACTCTTAATTCGAATTTACCAAGGTAAATTCTATAACCATGGTCAATCATATTGTCCATTAGAACATACGCGCAAAAGCTCCTGACTGTGTTACACACGCCTTTATGTCGATATTCTACAACTAGTTACCAAGCTTCAACTCGATCGAGTCTATATTTTTTGAGGTATCGAGGAAAAATATTCCAGGTGGGTATAACTCTGAAACCGTTGGACCGATTATGCCCGTAATCGAACTTAACACTCCCATGCAGATACGCAACATACCCTGAAAATTGCAAGTCCCTATCTCCTTTCATTCGAAAGTTATCGAGGCAACGGTCACCCATCCATCTGCTAAACTCGCACAAGGCTGCTCGAATCTCCAACAATATATGTCCGATCGTGTTCAAACTTGGAACTTGGCAGTAGAGTTAGGTTTTGAAGGCTCACGTGAAATTTTAGCGATGTCGGACAAGTAGTTACTGATATATAGAATTTTTTTCAATAAATTTCAATGATTTTAAAAAAAATTTCTAGTAATACGATTCTCACGAAATTTTGTAAGAATTTTCGCGTTGGCATTATGCAACTAATAACCATGTTTGAAATCAATCGTTTAATCGTTTTGTATATTTTGAGTTATTGAGGAGATAACAACCAAAAATCAGATGGTTATAACTCCAAAACCGTTTGGCCGATTTATGCCTATAAACAAAGTCAAATGTTGCATTCAGAAGCACAACCTAACCTGGAAATTTCAAGTCGCTATATCTTTCCGTTCTCAGGTTATCGTGACATAAAAAAATATTTTTTAATAATTTTTTTAAAATTTTTTAGTGATGTGATTCTCACAAAATTTCACAAACGTGCTTACGTTCATATTCTACAAGGCGCTATCTCATTCTGTTCTCAAGTTATCGTGGTAACGGACGGCTGGCTGGCCGGACAGAATCAAATTTGTCCTCGAATTCTTCATCAGGTAGTCGAACTCAATCGCTTGAGACCATTTTCGGCAAAAAATTCGAAAATTACAGACATTTGGGCAAACTGATAATACGATGTTTCCCAGAACATACGCGCAAAAAGCATTCGATAAATTGCTTTTGAAATTAAAAATCGACGAGTGCGAGGATTTTCCTTAATAATTCTTCGTACAAGAATTATTGACGATGATCAATATTTCTTTATTTTATATATATTTTTCTTTATTTCAGGTCTGAAGTTTCTACAAATTATATCATCAATAATAAGCAATTCGTCCAACTTTGTGGAAAATTGAGAACAATTGCTGGCAGTATAGATTCCTATGAAACAATAGAAGCTTTGAAATTTGTGACTTATGTAGGAGTCCCAAAAGATAGTACGATAGTACAAGTTTTACTGCAAATATTAAGACACAATATAAACGATTTGAATTTGCAGCAAATAGTATTCGCAGATTTCTTGATAAGTCATTACGCAGATGTGCCACTTGCAGAAGCACTTAAAATTGCATTACCTATAGTGTTTGAGATACAATTACCGAATAAAATGGACAGTGACAATATTCATAGCCTCAGGGAGTGTTTACATTTCGTCTCAAAACATGGGCTACCGGACAAATCTGTAGATCACATTATATCAAAGATGATCAATTATAATGGAGAATACGATATAAAAATAGCAAAGAGTATTGTATGGTCTTTGACGGATTTGGTACCAAAATCTAGTTATGAACCCCTTATCACGAAGAATTTGGAAATTTTAAGGACGCAAAGAAATCATTTATCATTTTCTGATCTAGACGTTACCCTTAGAAAATTGATAACACCATACATAAAATCCCAGTTTCCATTTTACAGAAATAAATCGTTTTGTGACTATGTAGCTCATCGTATGGTTGATAGCAACCAGGAATTTGCAGAATGTGTATACCTAATGAAGAAACTGGAATTATTGGTAAGCTTTCTCAAATCGGCATTTTCGGAATTTATAATACATTTTTTCGCTTGGCTGTGTGAATTTTCTTTTTGGCGCGCTGTCCAGGTAATCAGAGTACCTAGGATTCCATTAATTCAATTCAATGTTGCCACTACTATGGTTTCAGGCCCAAAATGTCTGACATTTTGTAGGCCTTTTAGTCTAGTCAACAAGTGCTTTTTAGGTTAAAATTTTTGATTATTCTCCTTAGTTTTTAAGAAAATGCTAAGTCCGCGCGCAAAAATTGCAATTGTTATAAACAAGTAAGTGAAAAAAAAGGGAGGTTTGGGTTTTCGCCAATATCTCAAAAAATTTCAAGAAATTTCCTAAAAAAAAAATCCCAACTGCCGGAACTGTAGGACCAATATTTATAATTTTCCTAGAGGGTTGAAAATACGACCGAAAACGGGTACTCCGGCTTGCGCGAGCCTCGCCTTCTTCGTACCTTTGATGAATAAATATTATTTGAACTTATTAATTATGGAAACAAAAAATTGAAGAAATTCAGGTGCCTGCAGGATAGATCAATGAACAATAATCCGTGGTCCAAAAATGTTTATCTTATTTTTTCAATTAGTTATCCATTAGTTAATTAACAATTTTTTGTAGCATAAACATCAACATTGCAAGTGCGATAATTATTAAACTATTAATCTAAGACTTTTTTCTTTCGTGGATTTATTCTTCAAAGGTCTTAGAATAGATTCCTAAAGGAAAATTTCAAAAATTGTTCATTTTCGTTTTGTTATGTACAATTTGCTTAAGTGAAAAATTGAATAAAGCTTCAATTTATAATATTACTATTGATCCGTTTTCTCTTATGATCAGTAACTACTTAAAAATGATTTTTAATATTTATTATCTCCTATTGTTTAAGAAATTGTTATAAACCAATGCGTTGTTTATGAGATAATTTAAAATTTTCTTTAGAAAACATAATTAAAGCTTCATAATGTTTCACTTAAGTAAATTGTTAGTAAAAAAACGAAAATTAACAATTTTTCAAATTTTCCAACGGGAATCTATTTCAAGACCTTTGAAACTAAGCTCTACGAAAGGAAAAAATTCTCAGATTAATAGTTTAACAATTATCGCACTTGCAATGTTAATGTTCGTGCTAAAAAAAATTAATTAACTAATGGACAACTAACTGAGAAGTCATTAAAAGTCTTCTTTTCTGGGTTTTCTCTCCCAAGCTCTGAAAACTATCTATTAAATAAAAAATGTATTATTTTGTGATTTACTTCCGCTTAAGAAACAATGTTGCTTAACAAACAAAATCAAAACAACATCAATGAAGAAACATTTCGGACATTTCGTAACGTTTCGGAGTCTATATCAGACTCCTTCGTCAGACACTTAACGAAAATCTTCAGAATTATTTTGTATACCTCCCACAGAATCCATTAATGATTACTTAATTGAAAAGTCTCGAAAAACATTATTGGATCACGGATTATTGTTCATTGATCTATCCTGCAGACGCCTGAATTATTTCAATTTTTTATTTTCATATTTAATGAGTTTACATAATATTTATTCATGAAAGGTCCGAAGGGGGCGAGGGTTTCGCAAGCCGGAGTACCCGTTTTCGGGAGTATTTTCAACCCTCTGGGAAAATTATAAATATCGGTCCTAGTTCCGGGAGTTGGGACTTTTTTAGGAAATGTCCTCCTCTTCTTGAATTTTTTTTTCAAATTTGAATTATTTCAGATAGTTTTTGAGATATTGGTGAAAAACCAAACCCCCTTCTTCTTTTACACTTAATTGTTTATAACTATTGCAATTTTTGCGAGCGGCCTTAGCATTTTCACAAAAAATACAGCGACTGAAACTTAGTCTAGATATGTAATTGTTATTATAGTGTAGACCCTGCTGTGGGTTTGGATTTAACACTTTCATGGACTAGCAATCCAAAACTACAGTATAGAGCTATTATGTATCAAAACCTCATTTAATCAACTAAAAATAGCCAAATATGCTAGTCGTTCACTTTTCGGTTTCCGGCACTGTACCTATATAATCATTATCATATCACTATTTTATAGTGTTCGACCGAAACTGGTATTTCAGCCGAAACCGAAACCGAACTTTCGGCCAGGGTCTCAGTTTCGGCCGAAACCGAAACCGAAACTTTATATTTCATACTGAAATCTAATGTATTTTTTCCAATTTTATTCGCATATATATAAAAATAGTTAAGGAGTGTTAAATAAAATAAAAAGACATTTTTTTTGAGATCTTTATTTATTATTTTGGTATTACCAAGTTATCAAAATAATCAGTCGGGTGATTCCAAATCAGACGTGAACCTTAGAGGAGGTGTTAGTATGGATCATTTGCTGTGGTTTGAGCCATTTTATTGATGACCAAAAATCAACGGTTTCCGAGATATTTGAGTACTGGTTCTGTTGATAAAGAATTAGTATGATTTGAAAGGGGATATAAGAAGCGAATAGAGCTAAATAACGAATTCAATATTTTTTGTTGTAACTAAGCTCGAAATTACATTAGAAAATGTATTCATAAATTATGTTCCACCATTCCATAGGCTAGCACGTGCCGTCTTTCTGATGTCTTCAGTTGTTATTTTCGGCATGAAATTTACTCACGCTGTCTTTTGATACACATTCACTATTTTAAATGCCGGACATTCAAAAGGTTGCTTATAAAAAATCTGCTGAAACGAAACTAGTTAAGCAATCTAACGAAATCTTTTAGAGAATGAAGAAGGAATTTGGCAAGTTTTGAAAATAATTTTGGCATACAAAATTGTGAAATTCGAAAGTTGCAGACAAATTGATACTAGAAATAGATTTTTCATTTATTCATATACCACATTTCAAATCTTTTCAATCTTCTAAATCTTTTTCAACCTCTTATACAGTATAGTTTTGCTTTTTTCGTACATATCATATTCTTTTCTGATGAAAATAAACCAAAATTATCACCAAATTTGGTCAACGTAGACTAAATTGACGAAATATGTACTATAAGCTCAGAAATATTTTAAAAATCACCCGAACTCCAAAAACCGTTGATTTTTAGTTATTAATAAATATAGATTAAACAACAGCTAATGAGTCATACTCCAAGTTTCACGTCTTATTTGGAATCACCCTATGTAATCTAATTAATAATCATTAAAGTGAATTCTCATGAATTCTCAGTCTTAACAAAGATAGATCACAATAACTCGTAGGACAATAATTATGTATACCGACTCATAACTCCTGGCCAAACGACCAGGATAATTCACGAACATTCAAGTTTCGGCCCGGCCGAAAAGTTTCGTCCATTTTGGGCCGAAACCGAAACTAAGGCCGAAACTAGATTTCTTTGCCGAAACTGGCCGAAACCGAAACCGAACTTTCGCTCGGTCACTACTATTTTATCAAACTGATTTCCTCGTACAAGTCTATGTGAAATGACGAGGTCCATTTCCCGGTATAAAGGAAAACAATATTTTCTATTAGTTTGGCTATTCATAAAAAAGTAATAATATTTCTTTTTCAGTGTGTGACAAACAAATCTCTCATAGATTTTGTATCAAATATGATAGCTGAAAGCAGGGCGGACAAGGAGATTAATTTTTACTTTGTCTACATTTTCTTAAAATATCTTTCCAAGACTGATTATAGACCAAGGAACTGGAATATTATACTAGAAAAATTGAAAAATATGGAAAAACAGAACATAGAAAATTTTGATACTCTTAAACTAGCAGTTACTCTATGTTATCATCAGATTTTCGATGAGAATATTATCACCCAGCTTTTTGATCAAGATTTCGAAAACGCCTTATTAAAAGGAAAAGTAAATTCATATTTAACTTTATATCATTCGTTAATATTGTACAAACCTGAATTGTTACATCTTTTACGGAATAATTTCAAGCCGAAGGATTATGTTGAAGGCTTGATAACTCCTGATAAATTTCCATTGGAAGGAGCGCTTTTTAGTGCGTTTGGTGGAGAAAAATATGTCAAATCTAGGATATATTCGAAAGAAGGAATTTTCATAGGTGAGTTAGTATTATTTGTTTATTGAAACGATGAATTTATACAGTGTGGAAGAGCCAAATGGAATAAATTCATTATCTTGGTTAAAGTACATATTTATGGAAAATTGCAAAAAATATATAGGGTTCTATTTGAGATAAAAAAGTCAGAGTCACTTACGGTCAAACCGAAAGTGACTTTCAATTTTTGTTTTTATCAGTTGAAGGTTTCTAGAACCAATTGAAAATCATGAAATTTTAAAATTTTTATCTTTTGAAATGGCTGAGATAATCCATTGGAACATGTATACTGGGACACCTGGTATAGGTATTTCAAAAAAATTGAGGAAATCTTCACCCTGTGATGGTGTTTTAATTCCTGCTACTACAAATCTTTATTTCGTAATGTTTCTATAAATTTTCAGATCATATGATATTATTCAGGAAAGGTGGATATCCGGTAGCCACTACTCTACAGTCTATGTTTATAGAAGATCTAGTTATCCCTGAAGATAATGAATTGTAAGTTTAGTTTATATATTCGATTGTTGAATGTTTACTAGGTCAATATTTGTTTTGCCGCTGAGATATGGTATAATTTTCTGCTGATCGAATTTTTAAAATATAAGTATCATCTTCGTGAAATATACTTTTATATCATCTAAGGGGACAGGAGCTTTGGCGCTCTTGTTGAAACTTTGACAAATCATATTTCCGAAAGTATTGATTTCTCAGAGTCGGGAATGATATCAATGGATTCTTATGATAGAACTGCATCTCAAAATAAATGAAATTAAATAAGAATCCATTGATATAATTCGCAACTCCCAGAAACCAATACTTTCGGAGATATGATTTGTCAAATTTTGAACAAGAGCGCCGAAGCTCCTGTCTACAGGGCTTTCCCACTTTTTAAAAGATAAACTTTAAAAAGCGTTTTCTACAATACCAGTATTCTGACACTTTGGTTAATCACACTTGTTGCGTTACTACGCAACGAAAGGCCTGAAAAAATAGGCTCTGGATTGTTAAAACTGACAAACTGCATAATTTTCTTTAAACATCTGTATCTTCTCTAAAAAAGCAGATAATGACATGAACAAAAAAACATTTTGATAAGGAAACATCGCACTTCAAAACAGAATATAATAAAGCTGAATGTTGCCGCTCAATTTCTCCACAGGGTGTTACAAATTTGAGGGTAGAAAAGCTACTTCTGTTTCTTCCTGTATAATGACCAAACCAGAGATATTTTAGGAAAACTAAAATCAAGTGTAATTTCCTAAGACATAGGGCTATATTTTGGTAGAAAGTTCACCAAAATCGAACAACAATTAAAAAAGTTACAGTGATATCAAAATGACTCAAATTATTCTTGTCCAGAATTTATTGCCGGGGAATGTATATTGAATGGAAAATATCATTGATAGACGAGTGGATGTACTCAAATAAGTAGTTAGCATATTAACATTCAGCCAATTATGTAAAATAGCTTAAGCTCTGCCTAGGCAACGGAAAAATGTTTCCTTGTAGCAGTGCGTTCATACTAAACTGAAATTTGTTTTTTTCAGGGTGTTGATTATGTGTTTACAATCTGAAGCATATACCGAGGAATTTTATTTGAAGAAAGAATTCTCATTCCGTTTGCAAGTATTAGAAAATTTAGGCCATACTGTTGTCCCTGTGTGTTTGGAGAAATGGAAATCACTACTTGATTATGAAAAAATTCCATATTTGGTACAAAATGTAAAGAACAAATTAGGACCAGATATGTATGTTGATAGATATGGATAAAATTTATATATTAAAATAGTGACATATTATTATTGTTTTCATGATCTGATGATATTCTATTACACATGTAACATATTATGAAATATTAGAAAATATTTCTTCCAGAAGTTGAGGGTGTCATAGAGGAAGCTGTTGAATCCCAGTTTGTTTATTGAGGTATAGAGATAAATGAATCAATGTGAAAATGAACTTCCTGCTAGAATCGTTAGAATTTCGAAAAACTATCGAAATTCCTAACTTAATAAAAAATCATAGCAATAACGAATAACCCTAAAAATTACGTAGGGTGTTATTCTGAAATTTTACTGGATTTGTTTCAATTACTTCATAAAAACCCTTTATTGAAGTGATGTATAATAAAAATTAAAGTATTTAGTCTTATAGTATGGAACCCCGACCCATATACCTATTCACTATTCAGGTTGGTACTCTTATGTTTCGGCTATACAGGGTGTTCTATCTCAGACGAGTCACCCCGTATATATCTTATCCCATAGTGATTGGAAAAATTTCCCGAAACACGTCAAATGATTTTGTTTGGGGTACATCTTTTGACGTATATTCGAGGCTTGAACGAGCAACCTCCTAAGAGGGGGCGCTTCAACCCCTCAAAATTTAATAAGGGAGAGGGGTTGAGTGATGCTTCATTTGAAAGGTCTTGGAAGCCTCTTTACAACGGTGTATGAAAAACGTAATTTTGATGAACCGTTTTCGCCAAAAATCAATTTTTTAGCTCGAATGAGCCACCTTGAATATTTTGGTTATTTTTAAAATGTACAAGCCCATTTTTACTAAGCCCTTTTTACAAACTTAAAAAATCTTAAAATAATCACATTCTTCATGAAATTTAATTGTTTTAGCATGTTCGCAATCAAAAAAATAAAATCTGCGTTTTTACAAATGTTCAAATTGTTCTCCATTCACTCATTTACAATGCGTTGCAAATTGAGGTATTGGCGAACTGGTGCGGCGTAGTGAGGAGGAGATCCGTATTGTTGGAAATGCAATTGTTATTCAAGTAGTAGAGGATCCTTTTCTAATTTTTCTGTTATTAACGGATCAATCGCATTTTTCCGTATTTCAGGAGAAATTTCGCCATTTAAATTACAAGGAAAAAACAGAGGTCCAATGAGGTGGTCTACCAAAATTCCTACCCAAACGTCTAGCTTTTCCGGATGATCAGTATAAGCTTCTCGAAATACATGAGCATTTGTATCTCTCCAAAATCTACAGTTATGCCGGTTAACCTCTCCATTAAGTGAAAAAATGCATTCATCAGAAAAGCAAACGTTGTACAAGAAATTTTGGTTATTGTTGATACGCTCGGCTATAGTTTCGCTAAACTCTTGCCTTCGAACCAAATCATCATTTAATTCATGAATTAATTTAAATTTGTACAGATGGAACTTGTGCATAGACAACATATCAACTTGTGTTTATGTCAAATTCTGAAAACTTTATATATACTTACTTAGCCATCTTCAATAATACTAATAAATCCAATTTTTGGCGCTCTAGTTCCTCGGAACAGAGTGCTTATCAATTTGCCCAAATGTCTATAATTTTAGAATTTTTGGCTGAAAATGGTCTCAAACGATTTGGTTCAACTCACTGATCAAGAATCCAAGGTCGAAATCGATTCTGTCCGGCCGGCCGTAGGCACGATATAACTCTCGAAGGAAAGGAGTTAGAGGATTGAAATTTGCAAGGTGGGTGTGGAGCGTAAATATCTCGGACGAGTTCGTTAATGGGCGAAATCCCTCAAGCGGTTTCGGAGTTATGGCCGATTTTAGTAAAAACCTTTTTTATGAATATTTCTGAAACCGATCACTCGATCTATCTGAAATTTAGCATCAAATTGTAGAATCATGACCTTTATACGCATGTGAAGTTTTGTATTGACCAGGTTACCGCAAAGTGTAAAAAAAAAAATTTCGAAATTTAAAAAAAAAAAATTTCCTGTTCTATAAGAGAGAGGCAAATTCATTTCAGCTATTTTAATTTGATTTCTTCCATGGTGCAGTTCTCATTCTCAGATTGCTCATTTAATCTTGATAAATAAACTATTATTTGAATTGAATTTCCTTTATGATGCAGTTCTATCATAAGAATACATTGATATAATTGCCAACTCTGAGAAACCAATACTTTCGGACATATCATTTGTCTGTTTTTTTTACAAATTTATAAAGAAAAAGCTTATGCTAATGCAATATATTGACAAATCCCACGTTGTAATAAGGTAGTCTATGCTTTAGGAATTTTAGGATTTTGAAAAACATAAATTCACTTAAAGAGTGTAACTATTGCAATTTGCAATTGGGTTCAATTAAGCATAAGTTTCAATAATATGGGAAACAAACCTTTTAAACCTAGTGCGTTGAGAGGAATTAATTTCGGGGGGGGGGTTTGAAATAGGAATTAATTTCGGGGGGGTTTTGGAGGTGTAAGGGTCACTTTCTGCAGCAAAATTTTTTTTTTTAAGAGAAAAATAACATTTCGGGGGAGGGGTTTCAACCCCCAAACGCCCCCCCCTGGCTACGCCCTTGTTTAAACTATAGGTTAATTAGTGATTTTTCAGTTTGAATTAGGTGGGACGATGCATCGTCCAGGTGTTAGTAAATCTCATTATAATAATTATTTATAAGTCATTTGTGAAGAGTTCTGATGTTTTGATTCCAAATTTTCCTTTGGTGAATCAAATCTTCAAAAGAAGTAGATAAGCTTAAACGTTCATGGCATTTATTAAAAAAACTAAAATTCAATTGATTTATCAACATTTCCCTTCTAAAAAGGGTACAATCGTTTCAACTTTCAACATATCTATACTCTTCTTGCAGCAGATTGCTCTTTAGCTGTATCACATTTAATAATTATATTCAATCATCTATGTTTATTCAGTTCAGTCGTTCAATCAACCTCCTTGCAGCATCTGGAGGCACAAATCTCTAGAAAAGAATATATCGCATTAGATAGTTCTTGCAAATCACTTGATGAAACATTTTTAATATTGAATTGTGACATAAACCCAATATTCACAATCAGAGTGCTCTATAAATTAACGACATACCTGACCCACACCAGCAATCAACTGTAGGACCGATCTTTTCGGTGGTCTGCAGTATTTTTTATCGCCCTCCTGGCAACACAGGTTAGGGAAACAGTCCAAAGTATTATTACAAGATTTTGGAAATATATCAAAAATATGCGGTGGGGGAGGAGTGCATTGTATGTAACTTGTGAAAACTCGGAGTGCTAAAAAAAGAATGATTTATATACCAATGATAACAACAACCTCATATAGATAAATCCATCACTTGGAGATTTGACCATTCATATCTAAAAAAAATGGGTTCAAGCACTGACGTGAAGTCAGGAGCTTTTGCGCGTATTGGACACCCTTAATCGAATTAAGGGTGTCCAATACTTAAGAATGGACAATAGAACATACGCGAAAAGCTCCTGACGTCAGTGCTTGAACCAATTTTTTTTTTCGTGATTTTTTTTGAAATTTTCTAGGGGTACGGTTCTTAAAAATGATTTTTTCGTAATTTTTTTCAAATTTTCTAGGGGTACGGTTATAAAATTTTGAACACTTCTTTATGTTGATTTTCTACTACTAGTTACCAAGCTTCAATTCGATCGAACCTTTATTTTTTGAGTTATCAAGGAAATAATATTCCAGGTGGGTATAACTCGGAAACCGTTAGACCGATTATGCCCAAAAATGAACTGCACTCTCCCTTTCGGATACGCAACCTACCCTGAAAATTGCAAGTCCCTATCTCCTTTCGTTCGAAAGTTATCGAGGCAAGGGTCACCCATCTACTGAACTCACACAAGGCTGCTCGAATCTCCAACAATATTTAACCGATCGTGTTAAAACTTGAAACTTGGCAGTAGACTTATGTTCTAAAGGCTCTTGCAAAATTTCAGCAATTTCAGACGAATCGTTACTGATATATAGAATTTTTTTTTTCAATTTTTAATGATTTTTTAAAATTTTTCTGCAAATACTATCATCACGAAATTTTGCAAGAATTTACGCGTTGGCATTCTACAACTAATAACCATGTTTGAATCAAATCGGTTTCGTATTTTTCGAATTAATGAGGAACAAAAAACAACCAAATTTCAGATGGCTAAACCGTTTGGCCGATTATGCTTATAAACAAACTCAAATGTCACATTCAGATGTACAACCTAACCTGAAATCTTCAAGCCGCTATCTCTTTCCGTTCTCAGGTTATCGTGACAACAAAAATATTTTTTAATAATTTTCTAGCGATACGAATCTCACAAAATTTCACAAACGTGCTTAGGTTTGTATTCTACAACTATTCACCAAGTTTCAATTCGATCGGATTTATATTGGTTGAAAACAAAATTATTACTCGGAAACCATTGGGCCGATTATGCCCATTAAGAAACTTGTCCGTCGTATTGTATGCGCCACCTACCCTGAAAATTTCAATTCACCAGCTCTTTCCGTTCTCAAGATATCGTGGCAACGGCCGGCCTGCTGGACAGCCGGACGGCCGGCCGGACAGAATCAAATTTGACCTCGTATTCTTCATTGGGGAGTCGAACCGAATCGTTTTATAACATTTTCGTAAAAAAATTCGAAAGTTACAGACATTTGGGCAAAATGATAACGCGATGTTTCCCTGAACATACGCGCAAAAAACTATTGACAACAGGATTGGTACTTTTTTGTTCGCTGCGACATATTATTTGATAGGAATGATCGTTATTTTACTTGTACAGTTTGCGATATTGAAGGTACAGGTTTTGTGAGGTAAGGACAAAATTGAGATAGGAGGCACGAGGATAAACGAAATACCTACTCTTTCTGTTCTGAAAAAGCATAAATCCACACAGTTATGTTTAAAACTCGGTTCGGAATTAGTTTAGAACTGCGACATAACGGGTCTTTCAATGGGAACGTCCCATTTTCAAATTGACATTACTCACTTACGGAAGCCATTATTTATCTATGATATTGACAGTGCTATTTGTCAATGTCTACCATTTAATCATGGAAAGGTACACGCTTCAACAACGTTTACAAATAACCCAAATTTATTATGAAAGTTCGCTCTAACTTTACGTGCTTCTACTTCAATTTTTGGTCGTTATAGTAGTTCGGATAAAAAACAATTGAACGTTTAGTAAATAAGCTTGAAACAAATTTCATGCTTCATGATGTTACAGTGCCAGTGAGACAAAGAAATCCAAGGAGTGAAGAGAATATTGCCGCCGTACGTGAAAGTGTTCTGGAAGACCAAAATTTATCGATTTCTCGTCGTTAACAAGAACTAGGCATCTCCCAGACGTCTTTGAGGCGAATTTTACAAAAACACCTTGGTTTACATCCATGCAAAATTGTTTTAACCCAAGAACTCAAACCAACTGATCATTTAAAGCGTCGTGTATTCAGTAATTGGTGCTTAAAAAAAATCGGAAATGATGTAGTTATGTTAACAAGCAAAACTGCCGTATCTGGTGTGGAGAAAAATCTGAAGAATATCAAGAACTGCCATTATATCCTTATTGGCGCTCTAGTTCCTCGGAACTGAGTGCTTATCAATTTGCCCAAATGTCTGTAATTTTCGAATATTTCGATGAAAATGGTCTTAAACGATTTGGTTCGACTCACTGATCAAGAATCCGTGGTCGAAATTCATTTTGTCCAGCCGGTCCGGCCGGCCGGCCGTCCGGCCGTAGGCACGATAACTCTCGAACGGAATGAGCTAGAGAGTTGAAATTTTCAGAGTAGGTTTGGGGGATGAATATCTCGGCTAAGTTCGTTACTGGGCAAAATCGGACAGAAGGTTTCGGAGTAATAAAAAAAAAAATTTTTTTTTACAAAACAAATTCCAAATTAAGTTTTTTTTAATAAGCAGTTTTATCATAAGAATCCATTCATATCATTTTTAACTCTAACAAGCTAATACTTTCGGAGATATGATTTTTCAAAATTTCAATGTAAATCGTATTTCACAGATTGATATAATTATTCTATGTATATTCTATGTATGAATTGCCATAAAGTCAACTTGACAGAAGGGAATATTGTAACTTCAAGAATATTGGGGTTGAAATACTCGTATTTTAGCGATGCAACGGGGACCTCACCCGAAAATGTTTGAAAATATTACGTAAATATTGAAAGCATAATTCCAAAGTTCGAGAGAGGAGAAAATTTTGTGAACGTAGATCAGGAAATTTTTGATCGATTACAAGGTAATTTATTATTTTATACATGTTTCATGGAATACCTACTATTTGTAGGTACTTTAAACCTGTTTTGGGCAATTGTCATACGAAACTTGTTTTTTTGGCGGTCTAGTTCCTCGGAACAGATTGCTTATCAATTTGCCCAAGTGTCTGTAATTTTGGAATTTTTGGCTGAAAATGGTCTCAAATGATTTGGTTCGACTCACTGATCAAGAATCCGAGTGCGAAATCGATCTGTCCGGCCGGCCGACCGGCCGTAGGCACGATAACTCTCGAACGAAAGGAGTTAGCGGATTGAAAATTGCAAGGTGGTTTTGGAGCGTAAATATCTCGGACAAGTTCGTTAATGGGCGAAAACCATCAAGGGGTTTCGGAGTTATGGCCGATTTTAGTAAAAATATTTTTTATGAATATTTCCGAAACCGATCACTCGATCTATCTGAAATTTAACATCAAATTGTAGAATCATGACCTTTATACGCATGTGAAGTTTTGTATTGACCGGATTACCGCAAAGTGTCAAAAAAAAAATTTGAAAATGTGGTGCAGTTCTCATTCTCATGATTGCTCATTTAATCTTCATAAATAAACTATTATTTGAATTGAATTTCCTTTTTGATGCAGTTCTATCATATGAATACATTGATATAATTCCCAACTCTGAGAAACCAATACCAGATATAATTTGTCTGTTTGAACTAGAGCGCCAGAAAGCTCCTGTCCACAGGGCTTGTTTTTTTTCTAACGAAGCTCATAAGGCGGTAACTCTCTATGGAAATCGTTATCGTTCAATATTGACTGATTTTTTATGGCATGAATTGGTTCGTCTTGATTTGCAGAACATGTGGGTTCAACAGGATCCTGTTGATCCTGGTGATTCCATTATTTCAAGAAATGGACAGATAAATTATCCACCGCGTTCCTGCGATTTAAACTCCATTGTACCTACTTCTTTCTTCGAGATCACATTAATTCATTGGTTTACAGCAATCATCCAGCAAATTGAGACGATTTACAGATCAATGTTGAACGAGTAATTGCTAACATATAAAGGTTCCGTCAAATGACTTTTTTTTTTGAAAATGCAATAAAAAAAAACTACTGAATATTTTCTCAAATTTCTTTTTTTATTTGGAAGTACAATCCTTCCGGTTAATAATGGAAAATAATTTCATTCAAATGGCTGCCTCGGCTGGCCATGCAGTAGCCTACACGATCGGTCCAATTTTTAAGCACATTATCGATTGTGTGCAGCTGTATTTCACCAATGGCTTAACGAATATTGTCCTTTAAAGCGTCAATTGTCTGTGGCTTGTTGGCGTAACACTTATCTGTGTCGGCACCCCACAAATAATAGTCCAACGGTGTCAAATCGCAGCTCCGAGGTGGCCAAATGACATAAGCTCTGCGGCTGATAATGCGATCTTCAAAAACAGGGCGCAAAACATCGAGTGTAGCTTCGGCTGTGTGGCACGTAGCGCCGTCCTGTTGAAACCAAATGTTGCCAATATCCTCCTCTTCAATTTTTGTAAACAAAAATTCGTTCAACACTCCTTGCTCATTTTCAAAAAATAATGGCCCAATTATGCATCTGGACCAAAATCCGCACCAAACAGTGACTCGTTTTGGGTGTATCGGCTTTTCAATGTATGCGTGCGGGTTTTCTGTGCCCCAAATGCGACAATTCTGCTTGTTTACATACCCGCCAAGATCAAAATGAGCTTCATCTGAGAAGATGATTTTTTTGGCAAACTCGGCATCTTCTGTAAGTCGATCGCCCACTTAGCGAAGCGAAAACGCATTGTATGGTCAGTTGGCTTCAACTCCTGAACCCTGAACCAATTGGACTTTGTATGGCATCATACCAAGGTCTTTATGCAAAATTCGTCTCAATGATGTCTCCGAAATATTCAATTCTTGAGAACGACGGTGAATTGATGTTGATGGCGCTTCACGCACACTTTCTGCCACAGCAGCAATATACTCGGGTGTACGCACTGTTTTTGGCTTTTCACAGTTTGGTTTGTCGATGAGGATGCCAGTTTCTTTCACTTTTTTCACAAGATAACGAACATACGGAGCTGACGGTGCTTCTCTTCTCCCAAAATCCGTACGCAATTTTCGCACACATTCTGCAACATTACCATGATTTTCAAAGTAATGTCGCAATATTTCCCAGCATTGTTCAAGCGTATACACAACCATATTCGTTCAGCGGAAGGATAAAACTAATTATCTGTCAAATCAGACATGAGCTAAGTGTTACCATTCACGAAATAAGCACTAGTTGAAAAAAAAAAGTTAGATGGCGGACCCTTTACAACCCGATTTGTGTGAGAGAGTCATGGAAAATTGGGTTCAACGACTTTATTCCTGCCAGCGTTTCCGAGTTGGACATTTAAATGTTGTTTCGTTTCATAGCTAATGGTGTCCATTGTGATTTATAAAAATAAAAAATTCTATAATTTTCAAATAAATAATTTGTTTTATTAGCTATAAAACAAAATGGGGCGTTCTTAATGAAAGACCCGTTATATATAGGGATGAATTGGAATTAACTTTATAAAATACATTGTACTCACGCTCGGTGGCTCTGTTTGCAAGAGGAAATCTGTCGAAGGATGGTTGTGGAGTTCTGCAATAGCTCTTATTACTGTTATTGTGATATTTATCGGGGCAACAAATCCTTGGCCTGCAGTCATGATCTGTCTCGCATTCTTTAATTTCTAAAATTTCCACTATGGGATCAACGGGACAGTTTCTTTCCACTAATCCAAACCATGAAGCTAAAAATTGATGAAAAAACCAAATATATATTTTATATTTTGAAGTATTCCATCGTAAAAATTCCACCCCAAATGTCAAAACTTTTTCTTAATTATCTGGGGCAGTTTGTGGTGTCCCGTTCATCTTTGCATATGTGTATTGACGTAACACCAAGAGTTTATGCGCATAAGCGCACTCGCACTGTAATAGATACTGTATTCCTTCGCGCCCTTGGTTTCTTATGTAAAACAATACAACAAGAATATTTTTGCGCTTCACAAATCCTGTGTTTCATTTATAACACTAAGGCTTTTTTTCGGTTTTTCCCCTCAGTATATTAAGTAAAGTATTAAGGTTAATGCTGTGCCTCGGGCCCACTTGTTAAAGTGGAGAGAATCAAGAATTATCGGAACATTGTGTACTTGAATTGATCAGCAAATGCATTTTGAATTATGAGCTTTCCTGAAAATGTCGTTGCAAATATACAGGTCAGGGTACAGGATATATGAATAGTTGAGAAAAAATTTAGGGGATGATTCTTTGCCAAAAAATAGGGCGTGCCTTCTTTTAATTTTTGAGTCCCCCCTGCTTAGTTACAGTCCCCTAAAGATGGCACCCGAAAAGCAGTTTTTAATTTTTTTCTTAAAAATAAAGAAACTGACACGAATGAAATCAAGCAGTAATTTTATGCGGTCGAGAAGGAATTAAAAAATATGTTTGGTGATGTTCTTTTATGAAAGGGATAGAAAAACCACACCTAAACCTTGTTTCGCAAGAAACTTTTTTCCATATTAATATTTTACAATAAGAAAATTAATTTTGGATAGCTTGATCCATTCTTAACACATAAGGTCATTCTTAACACATAATTTATCATCATGATAGCGTGAGTCGTAGAGCCTGGAATTATTTCCGAACAAGATATCTAGTAAGCGGATGTCATTTTGTTATGACAACTGACTAGTTTTGATTAACTTTTTGATTCAGTATTCACAAAGCATTCAATCTCCGTTAAGTCCTAACTGAGGTCCTCAGTTAAGGACCAATTTTAATCGCAACCTCAGTAAACATGAAAATTAACGTATACCTAACAGGTCTGTTTCACTACCGTCAAATAGGTTAACTGAGGTTGCGATTCAGATTTATCCTTAACTGAGGACCTCAGTTACCACCCGAAGGTGGTCACTTTGAACATTTAATATGATCAAAAATAGCAAGAAAGAAATAATATTTATCGAAAGTAATCAACAAATTTGTTGGTTACGATCGATGAATATTTCTTTCTTGCTATTTGTGATTTATTGTAACATATTTAATATGATATATATAATTTGTGAAAAGTTTAAAATTGTTTGTTTTGTTACATTTGTTTAATGTTGGTACCAGTTCTCAATAAAAATGTCAACTTGACATCCGCTTAATGGATTAATTTAATTTAAGGTCGAAAATAATTCCGGCCTCTACGACTCAGGCGTATTATATGTTGATAAATTATTTTTTTTCTCAAAAACCGTGAACTTTAGCAAGAAAAAGCATGAGATCTCATTTATCAAGAATGGAACAAGCTATACGAAATATTTTTGAGTGCCTTTGCATAAAATGTCTGCTTAATTTTATTCTTGTCAGTTATTGTTGGATTAAAAAAAAATTAAAAACTTCTTTTCGGGCCAGGGGGGGCTCTAAAAATAAAAGTTTATGAAAGGCCCACCCTATTTTTTTACAAGGAATCACCCCTAAATTTTTCTATTCATATACCCGGTATAGGGTGTTCAACACAATTTTTAGACTTAGCTGAAGGCCTAGCAGAAGTGATTAGAATCTAGCAGGATATAGCTAGACTCAACATTTCACAATCGGCAGATATGAAAAATAAATTAATGAAACACTTACGCGAATGGATAATTTCAGGCTTGCGTGGGGGCACTCCCTTCATACATCTATCTGAGCAACAAACCATTTCATTTCCTGATGATGAGCAATCGCTATTAGTTACGCATGGAAGCGAGAAAAACGGAATCCGAACTCCCTCTGGACAGATTAGATGATTAGTGGTAGCGATCATATTGATTACTTTCTCATTGGCTATATTTGCATTTGCAACCTGATCACTTGATCTTTCCTTTAGGTGGTTTCGTACATTCAGTTCTTTTTCCTTCGTGACTGCAAAGTAAAATTAATCGAAAGTAAAATATCCAGAGTTGCTTCGTTTGTCATTCAGTGTCTAAGGTACGCTGATGATTGGAAACAACCGGTACGTATCTGCCCCGAATGGCATATTCCTCTTCATGGGTATGTTGAGAGATGAAGTGGCTTACATGGTTCACGAGGGAATATTTGTTGAAGGTTTATCGACAAATATTTTGTCGATAGTTAATCCAAATTGGCTAGAAATTGTCATTGAATAATGGAATAAAAATAATGATTCAATTCATTAACTTCAATTTTGAATAATGGTTCCATTAACGGAAATGCACAAAATTTCAATTTTAAATATGATGGATTACGGAGATAACACCCGAACACAGAAATAAGTCGCTTGTTTCTTAAGAAATTGCCGAATTTCCCGCCTATACCCAAGGAACAATAAGTAGAATAGAGAAGCACTTTCGCGAGTTTTGGCATGTAAGGCAGATTTAAAAAGCAGCTGCTAATACACTGTGTGAGGATGTGAAATTAGATGTGATGCTTGACTTTGAAGAAAATTCACATAAATCGAGTATAGATGCCTCCACAACATTCAGTGTCAGCCATATATCGATTCTAAACATATTAAAACAAAATAAAATGCATCCCTATAAAATGATACCTATTGGCCATGCTAATCGTCAAAATTGACGCTATTGGTCTACCGAAAATCCTCACTGGATGAGAGAGGAACACACGCAATTCCCTCAAAAGGTTAATGTTTGGGCAGGAAATGTTCGAAACCATATCACAGGCCCCTTTTTCATTGAGGGCAATTTGAATGGCGATAATTATTTAGCACTACTTCAAAATTATGTCCTTCCAACTTATTTATATCCTGAATCCTGAAGTTCCATGGAATACATTATGGTTCCACCAGGATGGAGCACCGACACATTACCAACGCAATGTCCGACAGTACATCGACGTAATATTTGCAAATCTGTGGATAGGCGTGGAACGATCGAATGGCCAGTGCGATCCCCTGATCTTAACCCATTGGATTTCTTTTTATGGGGATATATGAAGAGCATTGTGTTCAATACTAAACCGCTTGATTTGAATGACCTAAAAGATAGAATAACGCTTGCGATTAGGTCGATCAATCCTGAGATGTTGAATAATGTTGGGAGAAATTTTTATGTGAGTTTAGGGTGTTGCCAAGGCGTACGCGGTGAACATCTACTTCATCAACATTCATAATTTTTTGCTACCTTTTGTATTACATTTTAGTTTTTGATATTGTACCAAATTTCGTAAATTACTTGATTTTAGTTTTTTCTAATTTGATTTTAGCAATAAACATGAAAGTGAACATTTCTGAATAGAGAATGTCGAGACCTTTCGAACGATGTATCGCAACCCCATAGTTCGAATGGGGGATGAACTCATTTTTACGAAGAAGAATGACAATTTAAAATTGACGTGTTCCGGGATTTTCCCTTAATATGTACAGTAACCAAGATAATTAATTGATTCCATTCGGCTTTTCTACACTGTATATTTGTTTTTAAGAAGGAATTTGAGAAGTATTTGTAATAAATATTTTGTGGGAATGAACACTTATCATCGAATAAAAAGTGGTCTACTATCTAATGAAAGGAGTTTATTTTATATTTTTACAATAAATTATTTTTCATTTCTCAATTTTCTCATCCCCCCTTCTTTCTTTGGGGACACTAGCACAGCCAATTCTGCGATAACATTTCGGTTTCTCTGTCGGTCATTTGAAAAAAGATTAGGAAGTATGGACTCGTGAATATTAATCAAATACAAATATTTCATCACTATAATCCTCGATCTGGACGGTTTGGGACTCAAATAAAAATAAACCTAAAAGATGTAGTAATTTTGAGGTTATTTTATTAATTTTGTAGCAATCCACACCAACAGAAATGTGTAGGAAACATTATTATTTTCAGTTAATCAATGCTCAAACACTGGTCAGACAATAATTAATAAGTCATTCACTAACTTTCACTGGAGACTCGAACATGCCCCTATATGTTACATTGGTATTCTTCGATTTCATTTTTTCTCTCTGGCCATTCCACGAATATTGAATACCTAAACTGTTATTTTTTGGCGCTCTAGTTCCTCGGAACTGAGTGCTTATCAATTTGCCGAAATGTCTGTAATTTTCGAATTTTTCGATGAAAATGGTCTTAAACGATTTGGTTCGACTCACTGATCAAGAATTCGTGGTCGAAATTCATTCTGTCCGGCCGTCCGGCCGGTCCGGCCGTCCGGCCGTAGGCACGATAACTCTCGAACGGAATGAGCTAGACAGTTGAAATTTTCAGAGTAGGTTTGGGGGATAAATATCTCGGCTAAGTTCGTTATTGGGCAAAATCTGACAGATGGTTTCGGAGTAACAAAAAAAAATTTTTTTTTTTACAGAACAAATTCCAAATTAAATTTTTTTCAATAAGCAGTTTTACCATAAGAATCCATTCATATCATTTTAAACTCTAACAAGCTAATACTTTCGGAGATATGATTTTTCAAAATATGATAGAATTATTCTGTGGCTATTCTATGAATTGTTATAATGTCAACTTTGACGTTGTATCATTGTCATTCATTCCAGTAATGGTATCAATATGAGAATCATAATATGAGGAGTAACTTATCAAAACGCATTAAGTCCAAAAACCATTTTATTGGGAATCAACGAAAAACGATTTTTTCTTCCTCCCTGGCTTATAATTTGAGTATGTCGAGTTTGTTTGATAGAAATTTACATCTAAAGGTAATAACTAATAACTAATCTCATTTAAATCAATATTGATCAGATATACACAGAAAATGTAAAAAACGTTTGGACTTAATGCGTTTTGATTCATCTCATTGTATATAATGCGTTTTGATGTGGTTTAAATTGAAAATAATGCTGTTTGTTGCGATTTTTTATACATTTAGAGAAAACAGTCTCCACAGTAAGTGTTGGCCTGTAACCTAATTAACATGAGCAAATCGATAAAACATGTTTTTGGTTATATTTTATTTCTTTTAAAAATGCAAACGTAAACATAATTCATTGCGATGCGGCTTACATACTTTGGATTTGAATTACAGAGGGACATAATGCCATTTGGAAGATTTTGTTTACATAGGGCTATAGAGCAACAGAAAACATTTCTGAATCCGCTTCAAACTCAATTTCGCCCAAATTGGACATAATGCGTTTTAAAAAGTTACTCCTCATATAATATCATACTTTTTGTTGGTTGATATTTTCATGCCGATGGTCAATCCATATGATGATGGGAATGGTAATGGTAAGTTAATAACATTGTCATTCATTCCAGCAATCGTATAAATATGAGAATTATAATATAATATCATACTTTTTGTTGGTTGATATTTTCATGCCGATGGTCAATCCATATGATGATGGGAATGGTAAGTTAATAATATTGAGTTCAGAATATCTCCACTAAAAACAAAACTGGAATATTGGTGTATTGGAGTAGATTTGAGGAAAGATATATATTATCGTTCATCATAGAATTGAGGAATGAATATCTCGGATGAGTTCGTTGTTGGGTAGAATTCGTCTATTGGTTTTGGATTGATAATTTTTGGCACTCTTGTTGAATTTGAATTCTTCTATGATGTTTGAATTCAATTTCTGCTAAGATGAAGTTCTAAATTTCAATAATGAATCATACTTCTATGTTTTCACAGAATGCTATAATTATTCTATCTAAGCTTTATTATATGATCTGTGTTGTACTCGTACTTTTCATCCTGTTCTATAAGAGAGAGTCAAATTCATTTCAGCTATTTTAATTTGGTTTCTGCCATGGTGCAGTTCTCATTCTCAGATTGCTCATTTAATCTTGATAAATAAACTATTATTTGAATTGAATTTCCTTTATGATGCAGTTCTTTCATAAGAATACATTGATATAATTCCCAACTCTGAGAAACCAATACTTTCGGAGATATAATTTGTCTATTTGAACTAGAGCGCCAGAAAGCTCCTGTCCACAGGGCTTGAACCAATTTTTTTAATATACACTCATGATGGTCTTTAGGAGCAGATTACATCTCCTGAAAAATATTGAACATGAAGCAAATTATAAGATTGAATATCATCAATAGGGATTCAATTTAATGCAATAACAAGCCAAATACACAAAGACCTTAAATTATAAGAACAAAATCATTCAAATAGTAATAAATAGAGGAATGAACTAACCTTTAGTATGATGGATTACCTACTGACAAAATATCACTCGGACAGAAAACACCTTTGAGACGCTTCGATTGAACTCCAAAAATGAAACGACCAAAACCAGAATCTCGGCCCTTTCGGACATTCTCTTTCTGTTCACCATAAAATGATGGTGCTTCTACAATAATACTTTCCGAATCGAAAACAGTCGAAAAGGGATATATTCCTTCAGCCTTTAAAATATACAGTGCGCGTCAAAATTATGGAACAAATTCATTTTCTCAGAAGAAAAATATTTGGCAACTAAATCCTGAAACAGGTCAATTTTTGTTTCACTTTTACCAAATTTTTATGCATTTTTGTTTTTGTGATTTTTGTTGCACCTTGTGCCATCCCCATCAACCCTCTAAATTTTTTGAATAGGGATAGTGGGTCATGTGGTACTTTTTTGGCAAGGTCTTTGTATCTTCTTTACAGGTGTGCAGAAATTTTTAAGAAAAATCTTTCTCTTTTTTGAAAAATATTTTTCTTCTGAGAAAATGAATTTTGTTCCATAATTTTGACGTGCATTGTATATTCTTTTGAACCTTGAGCATTTCATTTTGTGCATCTTACAATAAATAACAATAAACCCAGATAACACAAGGACATCCGATGGATATCCATAGGACATCCTTCATGAATTGTACGGATGTCCAATGGACATCCAATAATATCCAAAAGATATCTTATGGACGTCCATAGGATATCCGAATGGAACAACCTGTACATTCATAGGATATCCTTGACGGATATCCATAGAATATCCCCCAAGGATGTCCATAAGACATCCTTCAAGGATATCCATAGAACATCGTTCAAGGATATCCATAGGACATGTTTGTAGGATGTCCAATGGACATCCAATAACATCCAATAGATATCTTATGGACGTCCATAGGATGTCCAAATGGAACAACCTGTACATCCATAATATATCCGTCTAGGATATCCATAGGATATCCCTCAAGGATGTCCATAAGACATCCTTCAAGGATATCTATAGAACATCCTTCAAGGATATCCATAGGACATCCTTGAAGGATGTCCATTGGACATCCAATAATATCCAAAAGATATCTTATGGACGTCCATAGGATGTCCGAATGGGACAACCTGTACATCCATAGGATATCCGTCAAGGATATCCATAGAATATCCACCAAGGATGTCCATGAGACATCCTTCGAGGATATCCATAGAACATCCTTCAAGGATATCTAAAGGACATCTTTGAAGGATATCAAAATGGAATCCATGAAGGATATCCATAAGACATCTTTAAAAGATATCTTTTGAGAATATCCATAAGACATATCCTTCAGGAATATCCATGGAATATGTTAAATAGATGTTCAAAAGAAATCCATAGAAGATGAAACTTACTGTAAACAATCTGTAGGGAAATGAAATATCCGTATTTTGAAGAAAATTAATTTATTAACACAATCCTGAAAACAAAAAATTGAGTTTATACTAAAATATAATATCATATAATATATTGTCTTGTTGATTTCTTTTTGGAGCTAGTCGCCACATATCCCTTAGGTGAGCAGCATCTGAAATTATTTGAACACAGATCAGTATTTTAACGGGTATAATATTATTGATGTTGAAATTTATCAAAAAATTCTGATGAACAAATCAGTATGGTTTCCTTCGAATTCTCATTATCATAATACAATCAATTCTTCATTTCGTCGTTTGTTCACGTTAAGTATAGGTATCCAATTTTTTTATTACTCACATCTGAATATATATATTATGATATATACAAAATATACAAGGAAGATGATTAATTATTATAAATCAATTTACCTCTTACTCCTTCCACGTACGAATGAATCTTAAAACTCAGCAAAATCCCACTAGCAAAGGACATTAACAAACAACTCAACTTAGTAACTCACAACACGTCACGACTCGTTCACGACGACCGTTAACGGTTAAATCATAGAACGTAATATCACAGATTACCAGATAGTGCAATCGACAGTTGGCGGGAAGCACGTAGGTTTGACCTTCAGATTTACTACCCATGAAGACGTAGTAAAATGACAGAGAGAAATGAACTACGTTCTCGCTCTTTAAACAAACTCTAACCTCAACTTCACAAATCACTAATAATCATATTCCTTTTATTTCTTGCACATACGCCACAAACTGCATCTTAAACGTCTTCATTACACTTTATAAAATTCATTAAATTGATCCCACTTGAGTTACAAATTTTCGTACATAAGCTGAGTGTTTTAGCTAACCTTTCCGTTTGTTGTTATAAATTTATGAATGAACGTCGTTCTGCCTCTACCATAGTTGCGATTGGCCGAGAGGTCACGTGATCATATATCTGCACTGAAGGATATCCATTCCTAATCCTTCGATGGATATCCAATGGATGTCCAATTCAAATCCACGGATATCCCGACTTGATTTGGACATGAAATGGACGTCCATAGGATACCCTGTGTTATCTGGGAAGCGGGATACAACATATTATGTTACCCAAAATACTCGCCGGTTTCTTATCTATGCAAACAAATCGGTTTGAAGCAATTTGAACAATTTCGCACTATTTGGATGATTTAAATGTACTGGCTGAACTGAAATATTACGAAGAAACTCTTTTGATTTTCAGAATAAACTCATCCAATTTAACATTGATTGAATGAAAACGAAATTATATTTGTAATATATGAGATAATAATGATTTTAATGTTGTTCGACTTTTTATAAGCTATTTTCGACGATTACAATCCGCCTAGTTAGCATCATAAGAGGCAAATCAAATTCAATCGATGATCAACTTATTTTCGAATTTTCAATTTTCAAATTATATTTGACATGAGATTTGACTTATTATTATTTGATAATTTCGTTGATGACTTTGTGACTTGAATGAGAATATCTATCAGTTAAGTCGCATGGCGCTGGCAATAGTAATTCCCATGAATGCCTTCCCAGTGTGACCTCTCAGAGATGTCCTAGGAAAGTCATCTCTTGTGTTGCCTGGGTATGTACTCGTTTCATTCAATAATATTAACAAAGTATACTTTAACGTTTAACCCACTAATTCTGAGCTGCGGGGGATCAACCATGAAACCCTATCAGCTAAAAGGAGACCGACCGAGGTGCAATAAGCCTCTCTAGGCTCAATCATTTTGGCGAATATTGAATCAGTGACTTCACATCGAATATATTTTCAGAATATTTTTGAAAGCAATTCAACGCAAAATTACATCTGATACTCCGTCTCTGCCCAAGATTGAATGTCTCCATTTAACTGCGTTTCACATGGACAAGCGGCGAAAGACAACACAATACAAACGAATATTCATGAAAACTAACCAGTACGGTTGATTTCATCTGTGTGGGAAAGAACACCGTTTATGCACCTGTTCTTGCAGCATATCATTTTATTTCCTAACACCGAACAATCGCTATCGGTATTGCAGAGAAGTGAGAAAAATGGAATGCGGACACCTTCTGGGCATACCAATCGAGCAACTTGTTTGGTTCTCAGTTTTTCTATCTTTTGTATATCAACTCTTGTCGGGACGTCGGTGGATCTGTCTATGGAATTACTTCTTTCTGTGCCTTGTTTAACCTTTTGTGCTGCAAAGCATGCATGTTATGAATTTAATGATCGAGTATCATGGTCGAACATTTAGAATAAATTTTCTCCTTCTCTGGGATACAATTTGTCGAGAAGAACAAATGTGACATCTTATTTTATCAATATATTCAATTTTGAACAAGTTGGAAAAGCTCTGTGGTCAGGGGCTTTGGCTCGCTATTCAAATTGATAGCCAGAGCGCTCACTCATCCAGGTACTGAACTCTCCTAAAACTGTTTAGCTCCAGGAAAAAAATAATATTCCTAAGAATATAAATCCGACTCTAAAAACAACTGTCCAAAAAGAACTGGTACACTTTTTGGACGAGAATGCAGTCTCAAACAATTTGGTTTCGACATACATCCAATGTTTGATCAAAAATATAAAGTGCTGTGTTTGTGGTGGCGTAAGGAACCATTCAAATACATACATTTACTTTTGGGTCGAAAATAAAGAGTACTTTTTTTGTGGCGACGTAATGTATAGCAGTAGTTTTATTTTCAATAATTTATTCCGAGATTTATTCCTATGATACAGTTCAGTCGAATCGTACGGTTGTGCCATGATAACCTATGAATTAACATTTTATCAAAAATGCCCTGTATGGCAGTAATTTTTTTAATATCTAGTAATTATACGAAAATACTCACAAAGTTAGAATTCGGATAGAATTAGAAAAAAAATGAAAAAGGTAAATAATTTCGGCTACGGGAATCGATCCCGGTATTTAAAGGCCAAGAAGACAAATCCCTATCACTGGGCCACAGAACCACTAAAATATTTATGCGAATTCCGTAACTTGAACCTATGTTATTACTGACGTTTGATATCTTGTTTACAGATTTCTAATTTAGGAAATATATTATCATGTTACATATTATTCGATCAAATTTGAATTGAGAACTTGGCTGTAAAATAAGTTACATATCATCGACAAGATGTACCAATTCTCACTAGGTATTGAACGAATATATAATGAAGTGAACTGTGTTAATTGCCAATAACTCAAAAAAAGACACACGGTGAAATACTTAATGATTTTAACCATCAACAAATATTCCGCGTGGCCCGGCTAGATCACCTCATCGCTCAGTGTTTCCCAAAGAGGAAAGCGTCATTCAAGGGCAGTCAAAAACCCAGGGTTATTGGTTATTGTTATTACCAATCATCAGCTAGTGTGACTTAGCCGACACTGAATGACCATAGACAAGATATATGACACCGAAGACACCGAAGGCGTTCTACGAAACTTAAATCCATCGGTCGCGAACTGGTAGGGAAATAATCCCACCAGCGGCACCTATGGAGATTCTTTGCGATGAAGAAACCTTGAGCGATGTTCAGCGACGTTCAGTCCGTAAAGGTTTCATATATAGGTAGATGGCATTGCCATCCCTCAAGGTTTCTTCATCCAAGAGGGTCGGAGTTCGTTAGGGTTTCCATAGGTGCCGCTGAGCGGATTCTTTCCCTACTAGTTAGCGACCAATGGATTTAAGTTTCCTAGAACGACTTCGGTGTCATTCAGTGTCAGCTTCTATTTTTCTATGCTTAAGAGTTTTCATTTCTTATTATTAGTTTTCTGTGCTTCTGTGTACCCTCGTGAACAAACCAGCCTCACGCAAGCCCTCTATTCGCCCCTATCAAACTCGTTCAGCTGTTGAAAAAGTATTTTGCATACAAAATGAAAAGGTATTTTGTATTTTGCATTTGAAGTGAAAAATATGAAAATAATTTGTATTTTGTATTTAAATACATTCCAAAAACTATTTTAGGCATCTCTTGTCCTCCGGAGGCAATACCCCACAAACAGTTATTAAATCTAAGCTGGTCCATCTTTCCATATATGTAACTTGATATGTGCGATATGTTATTATAACTTACTCAGTTGGGATTCTTCATTTTGTACGAGTACTCCATCAATGCATCTTCCCAAACAACAAACCATTTTACTTCCAAATATCGAGCAATCACTTTTGGTGCTACATGGCAATGAAAAAAATGGAATGTAAACATTTTTACTAGGACATGCAAAAATATTGCTTTTCTCTAATCTCGTTTCTTTTGTTGTTGGTGATGATGTTGCTGTTGTTGGTGTTGGTGTTGTTGTTGTTGTAGTTGTTGTTGTTGCAGATGTTGTTGTTGGTGGTGTTGTTGTTCTTGTTGTTGTGGTGACTGCTTTAGTTGTTAGATCTATAGATCTGTCTACTGCGAAATTTGAAGACTATTACTATTGGACGGAATGAAGAAACATTGAAATTAAATAAACTGCTGGAATCTTGAAACGGCACAAGCAAATTTTTAGGTATATTTTGAAATCAAATATTTTTCGAACAAAAAGAGATATATGTGCAGGGTATTAGTAAAAAAAGTTTTTTTCCTACAAACATTTCCCCAGTGCTTGAGGTTATACTAAATCTGTATCACTTGCACTTATAATATGTAAGGAAATGTAGCCTGCTGGATGTAATAAGAATTTCTCGTAAGTGGGAAACTCCTAATCGGTAACCTTTCGGCAGAGCCCTCAGTTGTAATGCCAACCATATTCGATTTAGAAACACCCTTTGCAACTGTCATAAGAAGCCGTCTGAGTGCTGTGGACCTCGGGGCAAGGCAAGGGAGCATGGATGCTAGGCATGTCATCGGGTATGTTAACACCATTGACAATGTCTTCAGGATTGAATAAGTAGGGTAATAGAACAAAAGATCGTATTGGTCGCAGTTCTGGAGGGCTAAACCAAGACTCCGTTGTAATAATAATAATAATGAAACAAAGAGTCGTGCTGTAGACAACCCGAATAAAGGATGCCTTAACAACTAGATACAAAAAGAAGCTCCGAGATATATGAAAATTAAGTGTCTGCTTCGAACAGCTTGGCAGTCCCGATAAACACCCCAGGTAACACAGGGACCTCCCAGAGATGTCTCGGCGAGCTCTTGCCAGGATATTGTGACGCCTATTGCGATATCGCTGGGAGGTCGCCAAGAGCTCCCTATCACTTCCAAATGTCCGCCACAAGGGATGAGCCCAATAACATCTCAGAGATATCGCATGGGGAGGTTCTCAAACTGCTCACCCTGGGGAATATTTCGAGAGGTTTATTGCGATATCGCAGAGAGGTCGCTCAGACCTCCCTATCACCTCCAAATGTCCGCCATAGGGGATGAGCCCAGTAACATCTCAGATATATTGCAAGGCAGATGTTCTCAGAGTGCTCACCGTGGGGAATATTTTGAGAGGTTTATTGCGATATCGCAGGGACCTCGCCCAGACTTCCCTATCACCTCCAAATGTCCGCCACAGGGGATGAACCCAGTAACATCTCAGAGATATCACATGGGGAAGTCCTCAGGCTGTTCAACCAGGGCAGTACTGAGAGAAGATGACTGCGATATGGATCTAAAATCTATTTTTCCTCCAATTGTGCAGTACATGTGTGGTGCCGAATACATCACTTCGATGCTTAGATCGATATTCCACTCGGGTTATTAGCGAAGGAGTTGTTCTTCCGGGTACAGAGTAGACGATTGCACCATCTACCGGTGGAAACGAGAAGTGCAGAGTAGGGATGGAGTAGATCCCTGCAACACGCCACCTGATTTCTTATTCTTGTTGAATTTGCGAGGTTTTTAGGACCTCGCAATGGAATGTGTTATTCTCCATATATTTCAGGAAGTCAGCTGGGATCATGTCGGAAAAGGGCAGATTTTTTATGGTTTGTCAAGATGGGGTGACAAATACAAGATGATAAAAAGGAAATCATGAGAGTGAACACCCCAACAATGTGCACAGCATTCCACAGCCAGCAGTAAAATGTTATGCACATTATATACGCTTGCAGAGTCCATGCTGCATCAGAATATGTGGAAAGACACAATGGCACTCCAAATTCTCTCCTTCCATCTGAGAGAGGTTTATGGTATAGACAATGAACCAGTGCTACCATATCTACCTCTGGAGATTGAATCAGTTGTTGAAAGTGACAGAGCTCGCATCTACTGGAACTATGCTATTCCAACAACTCGGCAAATCCACGCCGCCATAAAGCCAAATATAGTCCTGTTGGACAATCAAAAAGCTCAAGAAATTGTTTGTTGTCGAATTTTCTTGAAAGGAGACATAGGAGGGAAAAATAAAAGGGTTTAATTTTCGAACTGGGGATCCTGCACCCAAGGCATTAAGTTAGGATGGCCGAAATAATCATAGCATGTCTAGACGGACTGAGAGCGAACTACGAGGTTGAAGATTATTCCGCTCTATGAATCCCTGGCCGAGGTATTGGCGCACAGAATGCAGAAAGCAGTGTTGCTCGTATCACTTCGAGCAATCAGGTCCCATCAACTGTCAAGGCCACTTGCAGCATATCTTTTATGTTCAAGGACGATGTAAGGACAGGACGAAGAACTCCTCCAAGGAATGTTCGAGAGGTTTTTAAGTGAGTAACCAAACAACAACTGAAGTCTTACACTCCTGAGAGAGGACCCCTCTCAGGGTAAGCTTACACTACTCTTTCTCTGACGCGGACAAAAAAAATAATAATTGGCCGATATGCAGAGGTCACCGCGGTATTCAGCATTTCGAGCTTATAATGCTGATTATGGAGAGAAGACCGAGAAACTAGATGCATTATCCGCAGATGTTGCAAGACCTACAAGCTAAAACATTAATCACAGATTGTTTGTTCCATTCATGTAATTGAACATTTCTGCCATTTGGTCCAATAAATAACTGATGTGGTGATTACCATAGCCTTCTTATGAAGTCAGCGCATCGAGGAAGCAACTTACCTGTAGGATTTATATCCATCTTCACTGCAGTTACACCTTTTATACACCTCTTCAAACAGCACACCATTTGTCTTCCGAATATAGAGCACTCACCATCATATTCACAGGGTAGAGATAAGAAGGGAATACGTTGTACGTTATCTGGACAAACAACGCGTTTGATATTTCTATCAGGCAGTTTGGTATTTGAAACCGTGTCTATTGAATTGCTGTGATTGCTCCTATTGTCTATGGCACTTGGGTGAAGTTTTTGTGTATCTGGAAAAAATAAGAATATTTTATAAAATACTTTCCATGAACTATCATAGGTTAGCAATGTATATTCGTATTAATCCGAAACACTTGGCGAAAACGAAAACATAGTTTTATTTTGAGGAGTCCTGTTTGAGTTAGAAACTGCAACTTGCCAAAGCTGTGTTACTGACTTCCTTCCTCGGGTGATCCTGCTTTAATGCTGCCCAATGGGCTCATGGACCTGCGCCTGCTTAGATTTCTATCTGACGGAGAAAGTTATTCTCCATGGTTCCGATACCGGGAATTTTCTATCGCTAGAAATAGTTGATGGTCCATGATGCCATTGTTGCAATGGGCAGTTATCTTTCCTCTGAGTCATGGGATGACAAGCTCGGTTCGCCTATGTCAAATCTCTTTTCACCACAAAACAATCTGCAGAATATACTGATTTCAAATTTTGTCTTAATGATATAGGTTTGAGACTTGTTGTTGGTGTTGACTAGGAAGTTGAGATAGAAAAAATCTCCAATTTGGAAATATACCCATTTGAAAAGTTATAAAGTTATTATCTATTTATTTCCAAAACTACAGATCGGATCCAGTTGAATTGTAGAATAACGTCTTTATGGTTCATGTAAAATTTTATGAGAATCGTATGCAGACGATTGAAAAAAAATGTTCAAAAGAAATTCAATATCTTAGCTATACAGCTTTTTGGCGCTCTAGTTCCTCGGAACTGAGTGGTTATCAATTTGCCCAAATGTCTGTAATTTTCGAATTTTTCGAGGAAAATGGTCTTAAACGATTTGGTTCGACTCACTGATCAAGAATCCGTGGTCGAAATTCATTCTGTCCGGCCGGCCGGTCCGGCCGGCCGTAGGCACGATAACTCTCGAACAGAATGAGCTGGAGAGTTGAAATTTTCAGAGTAGGTTTGGGGGATAAATATCTCAGCTAAGTTCGTTATTGGGCAAAATCGGACAGATGGTTTCGGAGTAACAAAAAAAAATTTTTTTTTTACGAAGCAAATTCCAAATTGAATTTTTCAAAATTGTTCCTCGGAACAGAGTGCTTATCAATTTGCCCAAGTGTCAGTAATTTTTGAATTTTTGGCTGAAAATGGTCTCAAACGATTTGGTTCGACTCACTGATCAAGAATCCGAGTGCGAAATCGATTATGTCCGGCCAGCCGACCGGCCGTAGGTACGATAACTCTCGAACGAAAGGAGTTAGCGGATTGAAAATTGCAAGGTGGTTTTGGAGCGTGAATATCTCGGATAAGTTCGTTAATGGGCGAAATCCATCAAGGGGTTTCGGAGTTATGGGCGATTTTAGTAAAAATATTTTTTATGAATATTTTCGAAACCGATCACTCGATCTATCTGAAATTTAGCATCAAATTTTAGAATCATGACCTTTATACGCATGTGAAGTTTTGTATTGACCAGAGTACCGCAAAGTGTCAAAAAAAATTTAAAAATGTGGTGCAGTTCTCATTCTCATGATTGCTCATTTAATCTTGATAAATAAACTATTATTTGAATTGAATTTCCTTTATGATGCAGTTCTATCATATGAATACATTGATATAATTCCCAACTCTGAGAAACCAATACTTTCGGAGATATAATTTGTCTGTTTGAACTAGAGCGCCAGAAAGCTCCTGTCCACAGGGCTTGAACCCATTTTTTATCTTAACAAAATATAAGGTTTTTCTGGAAACCCAATGATGATATCTAAGCAATGTTATAAGTTGCTATGATTTTAATATACTTCCTATTTATATTATCTTGAGTCTGTGAAAATGTCAGTGAATGTCGTTATTTTGACAGATTCACTCAACTGGATTAAAAATCTATAGATTTTCATCGGAAAGTGACGTTCTTTGAATGTTCGATGGATTTATATATTTAGTCGAATGCATAATACTCCAGTTTCTAAAATTCACATATTAATTGAAATTTTGGTCTATTATTTATATTAAATGGTTTTTTCTAGGTTTTCTCTCTCAAACTCTGAAAAATATATATTAAATAAAAATTTATTATTTTGTGAATTGATTTTGCGTAGGAAACACAAGATATTTGTCAGAAGCAATAAATCGAACAATGTTGCCTAACAATTAACAATCAATAACGAAACAACATCAACGATGAAACAACTATTTCGTAACGTTTTGGAGTCTAAATCAGACACAACAAAAATAATCCTGAAGATGTTCGTTAAGTATCTGACGAAGGAGTCTGATTTAGACTCCGAAACGTAACGAAATATTTGTTTCATCGTTGATCTTGTTTCGTTATTGTTTGTTAGGCAACATTTTTCGATGGACTGCTTCTGACAAATATCTTGTGTTTATTACGCTGAAACAATTCACAAAATAATATTTTTTTTTATTTTATAGATATTTTTCAGAGTTTGGGAGAGAAAACCCAGAAAGAAACCATTTGATAATGAATATATACCTACCTCCCACAGTATCCTTTAATGATTATTTTTTTATTTACCTGATACCTCTAATATCCAAAAATTTCCAATGTGTAGGGTGTTACAAATGAGTGGAATATATTGATCAAAAAATTCACGAGCCTGGTCCTGGTCACATGTTCTGACCCGCGTATGTTTTCAAAATTATTTCACTGATCTGCTATAACAATTTCCAATTGCTTTCATGCGATATTATGCATTCTGAGGAATATTGAATATCAAGCTTAAATATTCAGTGCCAATCGCAATTATAATTGTTCTGTACCATCTCTCTTAATATACAGGGTGGGCCACGGTCGATGGTACCCTGGATTTCTACTGAGATCGGGACGTACGATTTTATTGAGAATTTGGTTCCTTGACCAGGAACCACTGCTCCATCGATCTAGATCACAGATCACAAATAGAAATAATAGATCTAGATCTAGAATATTTTCAGCGCTGCGGTGTTGCCGCTTATATCAAAAGTAATAACAACATCGATATTTCAAATCGAACACCCTATATATTATTGCTCTTTTCGATCTGCCCTAGCTTTCTGATTAATTCAGTTCAAACTTCATCGCCATTATCTCTAGCGGTTTTCGAGTAATTAATTGATTTACTTCCTTTTTTGTGCAAAATATAGCTCCAATTAAACATTTATTACTTCGGTACTAGCAACCCTAGAGAGCTGAAATTTTGGGTATGGATTACCAATATCCTGTGTATCATTTACGTTCAATGAAGTACGTCTCTAATAATACAGGATTGTTCAAAATCCTATGCTTTTCCGAGAAATACAAATCGATTGCGTTTTTTCAAATGGAATGACCTGTATGTCATAAATATGTATTGAAAGAGAATCAAAAACGATATAACATATTCCTATACCTAAAATGTAAGGTTTTCAAATTAAAAGCAAGTTTTAATTGCAATGGGAATATTATGGTACATTTTGTATTAGGTATACATGAAATGTCATACAACATATAAATTATCATAAATTGACTTCCATTTGAATGATTTTTCGATAAAATCTCCGATAATAAATTCAACAAAACTCTACAATCGATGCCAATTGTTAAATTATCATAATTTATGTTCTATGATATCTCATGGATAGCTAACACAAAATGTAGCTCAATATTCCCATTGACATGGAAACTTGCTTTTAATTCGAAAATCTTACAATTTAGGTATGGGAACTTGTTATATCGTTTGAAAGGAAATTTAATTCTCTTTAAATACATCTTATGATATACATGTTCCATTTGCAATTTTTATCGATTGAGTATGTCTCGGAAAAGCCACGGATTTTGAACAAGCCTGTATGATTAGAGACGTATGCCGTTATACTTAAATGATACACGAGATATTGTTAATCCACACCGGAAATTTCGGCTTTCTAAGATTCCAAGTAAAGCCCTGGTTTCTCTGAAAAGATCGGCCCGAAATATTTCGGTGAAATAGAACGAACAAACGCTCTAATTTCAGTCAATAAATTCTCCAAGAAATAAAAATGCACGGTCCAATACAAACAAAAAGTTCGCCGAACCTCGCCGTTTTAAGATCGTTCTAATCAAAGCCTTGCTGATTCCGACGAACTGCTGTCCGCACACTTCACCGAAATTTTGTTCCGATCTTTTATACAAACCGCTACACGTACTACACATACTACACTGGGTTTCACCGTTGATTGAAGTAATACTTAAAAGCTTAAAGCTTCTCTTTTAATGTGCTCGACGTAGCCATGTGCACAGATTATAGTGACATTACAACCATCCATTCTGCATCCATGCCCTGAGCGGGATTCGAACCCGCGACTCCGGCACCCTAGCTAGTATTTCTACCTCTAGGCTACCGGGCCGGCGAAGTAATACTTCAATCAACGGTTTCACCGAAATCGTTGCCGAACTGTTCGTTCTATTTCACCGAAATATTTCGGGCCGATCTCTTCAGAGAAACCAGGGCTTAACGAAGTAATGAATGTTGAGTTGAATCTATGAATTGCTGAAAAAAGGAAGTAAATCAATTAATTAGTACTCAAAAACCGCTAAAGATAACGATAATGAAGTTGATACTGATTTAATCAGGAGGCTACGGCGAATCGAAGAAAGCAATAATATACAGGGTGTTCAGTTTGAAATATAATTTGTTTATACAGGGTGAGTCTTTGACCACTGCATTAATTTTAACCAAAGATTCCTCTCATCAAAAGAAACACATTTTTCATTTAAAATTGTTCCAAATTCAGCTCAGGTAAAAAGATACAGGCTGTTGAAATTTTGAAAAAAAATCAGTTTTTATTTTGTAGCTTTGACATCCTTTTTTCGAATAAAATGAATGTTGGCGTAAAGTTTCCTATAACTATGATACATATTTTCCAAATATTAGTTATTTTCTACTTCTACTGGTTTTCTAGTTATGGACTCGTGGATTCATAAAACTAAACGAAATTAGCATAAAGAAAGCATATAAAGTTTTTCTTGAGTCATTTCAAGAATAGTCCATCGTTTTAGAACATTATATTATTCTTTATCATTTCTCTTCAAACGCACCGTTTTCGAGATATTCTTCATTGAATGTTTTAAAATGGAAAACTCCAGAAATTTCACTACTTTTATGGATCCGTCCCTGAGCGTTGGAATCGCGAATCAAGCTGTAAACCACGTTACCATGCCTTATTCTCGTCCGCCAACAATGTCATAGATAATTTATATGCGGGAGTGTATTAGCACATTGTGAAATCTTTAAACGCTTGTAACTTTTTACCTGAGCCGAATCTGGAAAAATGGTAAATGAAGAATGTGTTTCATTTGATGGGAGGAATCTTTGGTTAAAATTAATGCAGTGGTCAAAGACTCATCCTGTATAAGCGGCAACACCGCAGAGCCAAAAATATTCTAGATTGATGGAGCAGTAGTTCCTAGTTAAGGAACCAAATTTTCAATAAAATAGTAAGTCCCGTTCTCCGTAAAAGTCCAGGGTACCATCGACCATGGCCCACCCTGTATAATATTCTACTGTAAGTGTGTATGTGGTTGAACCGTGACCGATTTTGATGAAATTTGTTGTTGAGTTGGAAAATTTTCAAAGCAGTTGGAAAAATTTCAAAGCTGCTGGAAAAATTTCGAAGCAGTTTTTTTTTTAACAAAAACAAATATTATATTCATTTTTCTTCAGAATTGAATGGCTGGTCCCCCCGTCACCGTTAGAAAATTTTCGATGCTTTTCTCCCTCAAAAAATTTGGTTTCGGCCCGTCCCTGTTCTTATGTGAAATGTCATTTAGAATACCTACCTAGAATATCGGAAATTCTAATATTGAAAAATAAATTTGCTGATCCCACTGATAGCAGGCAATCCAATATTATATCTATAGTTATGGAACTGACCGAAGGTTTTCTCTAAAATGAAATGAAATTGGCATTTGCTTTGAAGTTTCTATAAATCTTTTTAAATGCCACTATTACAAAAGAATGGGTCAGATGAATTTCTCATTTGAAAAAAAAAGGAGTAAAAGTGAAATGACCACGAATCAAGGTTTGTGGGCGTTTAATTAGATATCATTAACCTGTTTGCAATTTAGCCTGATATTTTTCCTGCTTTCGTAATTCAAGTTGACAAATCGGAATAGTTAAAACATCATTACCGTGTGTTCCATACATTTAAGATAGTTATTGTCTCAGAAATAAATGGTCAAAAATAATCCACAGCAGTTTTTCATGATTTTCAAAATTGTCACTATTTTCGAATTTCAGAATTGCTATCAACAAAGGAGGTAGGAGCTTTGGCATTCTAATTCAATCTTTGACAAAAGAAATTGAATTAAAAAAAAATGTCATTTAAAAAAATATTAATCTGAAACCACGAACTTATGCGAGATTTTCATTCCTCAAATCCACTCTGAAAATTATATTATATCAATTGAAACTTAGCCAATATTCCAGTTTTGTTTTTACTGTAGATATTCTGAACCCAATCTGATTAACTTACCAAAGTATACAGGGTGAGTCTTTGACCACTGCATTAATTTTAACCAAAGATTCCTCTCATCAAATGAAACACTTTTTTCATTATACATTTTTCCAAATTCAGCTCAGGTAAAAAGATACAGGCTGTTGAAATTTTGAAAAAAAATCAGTTTTTATTTTGTAGCTTTGACATCCTTTTTTCGAATAAAATTAATGTTGGCGTAAAATATGATACATATTTTCCAAATATTAGCTATTTTCTACTTCTACTGGTTTTCTAGTTATGGACTCGTAGATTCATAAAACTAAACGAAATAAGCATAAAGAAAGCATATAAAGTTTTTCTTGAGTCATTTCAAGAATATTCCATCGTTTTAGAACATTATATTATTCTTCATCATTTCTCCTTAAACGCACCGTTTTCGAGATATTATTCATTGAATGTTTTAAAATGGAAAACTCCAGAAATTTCACTACTTTTATGGATCCGTCCCTGAGCGTTGGAATCCCGAATCAAGCTGTAAACCACGTTACCATGCCTTATTCTCGTCCGCCACCAATGTCATAGATAATTTATATGCGGGAGTGTATTAGCACATTGTGAAATCTTTAAACGCTTGCAACTTTTTACCTGAGCCGAATCTGGAAAAATTGTAAATGAAAAAAGTGTTTCATTTGATGAGAGGAATCTTTGGTTAAAATTAATGCAGTGATCAAAGACTCACCCCGTATATGTCCATCATCTTTCCATCATCATATAATCCACGGGCATTATAATATCACCAAAAAGTATAATATCATATTATAATCCTCATAATTCTACGATAGCTGAAATGAATTTGAAATGTCTCTTATAGGAAAATAAGATGAAATGTAAGAGTATGAACACAGATCATATCATAATTCATTGATAGAATAATTATAGCATTCTGTGAAAACATAGAAGTACGATTTATTATTGAAATTTTGAAAAATCATATCTCCAAAAGTATTAACTTCTTAGAGATGAAAATTATGTCAATGGATTTATATGATGAAACTGCATCTTAAAAAAATTGAATTTTAAATTTGTAATGTAAAAAAAATATGAAAATTACAGGCATTTGGGCAAACTGATAAGCACTCTGTTTCGAGGAACAAGAGCGCCAAAAAATAAATCTGAAGATTTTCGATTGGTGTCTGACGAAGGAGTCTGACATAGTCTCCGGAACGTTACGAAATAGTTGTTTTATCGTTGATGTTGTTTCGTTATCGTTTGTTAGTCAACATTGCTTCTGACAAATATTTGTTTTTAACGCAGAAGCAATTCACAAAATATTATTTTTTTTATTTTATAGATATTTATCAGAGTTTGGGAGAGAAAAACCAGAAAGGAACAATTTAATAATGAATATACCGCGCAAAGTATCCTTTAATGATTAATTAAATTTCAAATATGTATGAATTTTGGAATCTCTAAATCATCCCTTTCAGTAGTCATAGAGAAATCGAAGAATTTCATTCCTTCATCGATGGTCGATACAGTAATTCAAATCTTCGATTTTTCTATGACTACTGAAAGAGATGATTTAGAGAATTCCAAAATTCATACATATTTTAAATACTTAGGTGCAGGGTCGCAGGGAATCCTCAAATATTTCTTGTCCCTATGTCCAACAATAATGAAAATACTAAATAGTAATATTACGCATGCATTCGAAAATCTGCACTTTTGAGCACTTTAAAAGTCGATAATTTGATATTTGATAATTTGATCGCAAATTTGAAATCCATAGGATAGTTTGAGGATTTTTTAGAAAAGTTAAGATTCAACAATTTCAATAGCATTGCTTAGATATTCGCAAATTTGTACAACCGCCACGTCTGAATTTTGCAGGAAAACCTATAATGTATCAAAAACTACCGAACATCCAATTTCTTTGGATCTATAACGGCGTTGGCGGTTCTTATTCTGAACGACGCAGATCCAGATCTCTCAAATGAAACGCTATGGTTTCAACGGGACAAGATGTACGTGATTACCTGAACGAAGTGTTCCTGAACATGTGGATCGGTAGGTGAGGTTTTATTGAATAGCCAGCTCGGTATCCAGATCTGACTCTGATAGACTTTTTCTTATGGCGTTATATAGAAAGTAAAGTTTATCTCAACCTGCCAAACAACATCGAGGAGTTCAGGATTCGGGACGAAATAAGAGTAATACAGCATGAAACTGTATTTTTTTGGAGTTTCGCGATTGGAGTACTTTCAAGATCATGATTATTTATGATACCTTCAAGTATCGTTTTTGCAATAAAAATGTGTTTATTTTGTGAAGACTTCATTTCAACATTTTCACATGTTTTTCAAATTTAAAAAATTAATATCTAAAATCTAAATTAATAACTAAATACTGAATTCCGAATTGTATGATCTATGCAGGACAGGAAAAAAAATAGGGGCTTGCAATTTAAAAATATCGATGACGTCAGTTCTTGGTAACGGGATATGATAGAACAATAAGAATTACGGTAAAATGTAGCTTCAAAATATATTATTTTGACCTCTCAAACTATTTTTCGCTATTCCTGAAAGAGGGGTAAATAAATCCATCATTTCATAATTTACGGCCAGGTTCATAATAAATTTTAAAGTTCCTTTAAATTAAAAGTATCCTTCAAAAGTGACATTTTGGTTCAAAATGTCCAGCTAAAGGATGCTTTAAATTTAAATAGACTTTAAAACTTATTATGAAACCGGCCCTTAAACGCTCATTATACAGTGTGGAATAGCCAAATGGAATAAATCCATTGTCTTGGCTACTGTACAATGTACATATTCATTGAAAATCACTAAACACGTCAAATTCAAATTTTCCATTGTCATTCTGCTTCTTAAAAGTGCAAACTCTATCTTCAACCCCCTTCGAAAGACAGGTAATATCCCCAATTTTTCAAATAGGAAGCATGGACTTGTGATACATCGTATGAAAGGTCTCATCGTTCTCTATTCAGAAATTTTATCACTTTCATATTTATCTAAACTCAAAATAGAAAAAAATTAAATCATCTGATTACCGAAATTCATAATAATATTCCCTCGAATATTCCGATATCTTATTACAATAGTACTAACCTTATTAGCCTTCCAGATGTCATATAAAGAAAATTAAAAAAACCACAACATTGTGTTTTCCAGGCGTTACCATGAAAACTACGTAACACACTTTCTGTGACAATAAAGGCGAAAATTCATGGGACGATTTTGTCGCCAAAAACCAGCGATTTTGTCGTCCAAAATTTCGACGATTTTTTCGTTCAAAACCAGCGACTGTCGTTCGAAATTTCCCTTCCCCTATATTTCATAGAGCGACAAAATCGCACGACAGATTATTTTGAACTGACAGAAACATAACCTAATTGAATTTAAATATTACAACTAAATACATATTTAGGTACAAAATGAGTTCCGGAAGTACTACAGTTATCTCTAATAATTATATAAATGTATTAAATCGCAAAAGAAAAACAAATGGGAACTTCCAAGACGATGCAATTTCTGGAGTACATATAGGAGCTTCAACTCCTAATTCTAGAATCCTTGTAGAAGGAGAAGACTAAGAGGTTCTAAATGTAGATCATGTATGACAAAACAAATTGTGGTCCCATTTTTATAGACATTTGTTCCTAATGTTTACAAAGTAGTACCCTTAATTCAGAATCACATAAAATTGATGGCCCATATTAATGTGGAGAATGGTAAACTTAAAAAAAAAGTATGGTATATTCTTGTAAAGTCGCAGCATGGAGCAGGTGTAAACATATTACTGATGTTTTAATTCAAGTTCAGGTGCATGCTGTTCTAATTCATTTATAAGGATACATATAGTGTCTAATTGATCCAGATAAAGCTGTGGTATAACAGTTATCCATAATTAAAATGATTTTTTCAAGATATGATACATATTTATTATGTGAAAATATCTATTAACAATAAGTGTAATGTTTGAGGTATAATAAAGTTGCTTTTTTTTTGTTTTGTTTCCAAGAGTTTTGATGACCATCTCTTCTATTCAATTGAAAATATCAAAATTGTTTATGCCTGTGAAACTTTTCAAAGCACTGTCACTGTTCAAGATATCACTCTTTGTAGATAACCCGAATATATCAATGGCACAAGTGTTAGGTGGTCTGGTTAACAATGTACACAACCAAGTATACTACTAAAATTATTATTGCTGTTCAACTAACTCAAGGGTGCTTGGGTGATACTTATTTCTTCTTCTCAATGAGGTTTTTCAGCACAGCAAGTCATCAATACATCCTTCCTCAGTTCTCTTTCGAGGTACCTCCTTGTACTCTGTTTGAAGATGATGTAGTTCCAAGTTGAGTACTCTTCGGTCTATTAGTTATCTTCCTAACGCAGTTTCAATAATTATATTTATATTTGGTTTTCCGGAGGTAAGAATTGAATACACAAACCTATACTAGTAAATTTCACAGGAAGTTGGACAGAATAAAACCAGTACAGAATAAAACCTATAGATTTTGGCATTTTTTTCGCCCATGAATTGCATTTGGGCACACAACAATAGTAATTTCTGGTCGAAGACATATTAGATAGGATAATATTATCTACTTTCATTTGAATTTGTCCAATAGAGATGAATGGACAATATAATATGAGCGCAAAAGCTCCTTACTTCACGTCAGTGCTTGAACCAATTTTAATTTTTGCGGCTGTCACTGCTGTCAGAGGTATGTCATCAGTTGTCGTTGGAATGCTGGATTAATCCAGCGACACGGACGACGTCTTCCAAAACGGTCCAAATGACAGTATACTCATTTGGACGACAAAATCGCTGGTTTTTGGCGGCAAAATCGTCTCATGGATTTTCGCCTTAAGAATTACGGTAAAATGTAGGTTCAAAATATATTATTTTGACCTCTCAAACTATTTTTCGCTATTCCTGAACGGGGGGTAAATAAATCCATCATTTCATAATTTAAACGCTCACTATACAGTGTGGAATAGCCAAATGGAATAAATCCATTGTCTTGGCTACTGTACAATGTACATATTTATTGAAAATCACTAAACACGTCAAATTCAAATTTTAAATTGTCATTCTGCTTCTTAAAAGTGCAAACTCTACCTTCAACCCCCTTCGAAAGACAGGTACAATCCCCAATTTTTCAAATAGGAAGCATGGACTTGTGATACATCGTATGAAAGGTCTCATCGTTCTCTATTCAGAAATTTTATCACTTTCATATTTATCTAAACTCAAAATAGAAAAAAATTAAATCATCTGATTACCGAAATTCATAATAATATTCCCTCGAATATTCCGATATCTTATTACAATAGTACTATCCTTATTTGCCTTCCAGGTGTCATATAAAGAAAATGAAAAAAAACCACAACAAAAAACCATGAAAACTACGTAACACACTTTCTCTGACAATGTTAGTTTCTTTAGAACGCCCTTCGCAAATTGTTTTGTGCTGATAGTTGTAGTCAATTTTGACTAATGGTTCGATTAATGGAAATGCACAAAATAACAATTTTACAAATGATTGGTTACGGATATAACACCCGAACACAAAAAGAAGTGATCGCTTGTTTCATGAGAAATTTCCGAATTTGCCGCCTCTAACCCAAGAGACAATAAGTAAAATAGAGAAGCAGTTTCGCGAGTTTAGGCATGTAAGGCAGATTAAAAAAAAAGCCCTGACGTGAAGTCAGTCCTCTTTGGCGCGCGTGTTCACGGTGGCTAATTTGAATTGAATGATGAGTACTTCAAGCTCAGTGGATAGAGCGAGCCGAAGATCTACCCAAAGGATAGTGAACAGCATTCACTGTCAGTTCAAAAATTAACAGTGCTGTATCTAAGCTGCCATCAGGATAGAGTAACAAAGTTGGAAAAGAACACAACTGACTCTCCTTAGTCGCACAAGCTCCTAGAAGATTTTGGAGGGTCAGTATAATCCTAATCATGTTTATAGCACGCGCGCCAAAGCAGATTGACCCCACGTCAATGCTTTTTTACACTTTTTATTTCATTGTTAAGTCAATCTGCATTTGGCGCGCGTGCTATAAACATGATTAGGATTATACTGACCCTCCCAAATCTTCTAGGATCTTGTGCGACTAAGGAGAGTCAGTTGTGTTCTTTTCCAACTTACTTTTCAGTTTTGGATATTGTACCAAATTTCGCAAATCACTTTTTGTTCTTTTTCCTTAAGTTGATTTTTGCAATAAACATGAAAGTGATAAAATGTCTGAATAGAGAATGGCGAGACCTTTCAAACGATGTATCACAAGCCCATACTCCTATATTTGAAAAATTGGGGGTTGTAGCTGTCTTTCGAAGGGGGTTGAAAATAGCGTTCGCATTTTTACGAAGAAGAATGACAATTTATTTTGAATTTGACGTGTTTTGGGATTTTCCATAAATATGTACAGTAACCAAGATAATTAATTTATGCCATTTGGCTTTTCCACACTGTACATATGTGGTAATATCATCAGCAAATTATTCTTGAAGGCAGTGACCATGGCAATGGCCTCAAGATACGGAATACGGATTATATAAACACTGATTCCGCTAAACCTTTGCCAAATTAAATGAAAGTTAATCATACGATTCGCTATAATGCCGTCCTCAGATGCTTAAAATATTTTAATTCAAGTTTATTTAATCCATTCAGAACCTGTATCGCCTGCACTTTCATTTTATTCGCCCCGAAGCGAATCTCTTGCTTTTTATTATGGTGAAGAAAGTAATAGTAGGTGTGAGTAAACTGTGGTAATTTAAACCATACGGAAATGAATGAGAAAGATGTCTGGAGGATCATTACAAACACCAAATATTTTTTCACGAATTCGATGTCTAGTTCAACTTTAAGTATAGGTACAGGGTCCTGCAATAATGTGTTACGCTGCCAAACCAGACCTTTTAGAAATTTCGTTTGCCCTTTCAATTCTGCATCTCAGGAAATTATTTTCTTATATACAGGGTGTTCCCAAATAAAATTATTCAACAAATGAGTGATTTTTTGAAAGGGCCACCCCCTATATTTTCGCATATTTTAAATGGTCTTCAATACCTCTATCATGATGGAAAATATTAGAGATATTTTTCCAACAGTACAGATCTTATTCAGAGAAAACTGCAAAAAGTTGAGGGAACAGTAGTTCGCTAAAACTCCTCTACCGATTTCCAAAAGCGATATGACATGAATTTGATCAGAATTTTTTTTTGACTGAAGAATTTGCCTAGTCATCGTTCCTAAATGATCAACCTATCGTATACAGGGGTTCAAATTGTTATTTCTCTGTTTGGGAGATAAATAATAATAATAATAATCGAGAAAGCGGTGTTGCTCGGATCACTTCGAGTCATCAGGTCCCATCAACTATGAAGGCCACTTGCAGCTCATCTCTGTTGTTAAGAGACGCTGTAAGGGCAGGACTAAGAACTATACTCCAAGGAACGTGCGAGAGGTTTTTTAGTGGGTAATCATCAACATCTGGAGTCTCACACTCCTGAGAGAAGTGGACCCTCTCAGGGCGGGCCTATAAAAAGTTTTTCCTCTCGAACGAAAAAAAAAATAATAATCGCCATTATTTCAAAAATATTCTGCATATACAGGGTGACTGGTGACGTAAGGGACAACGGCTGAGTGGAGATAGAGGACCTCAAACTGATTGAGAATTTGGGTTTCAAATGACCCATAAGGGTATTCGTTTCGGAGATATAGGGTGATTTATGAAAAAATGCTAAATCTATGAACTCCCATATCTTCGTTAATATGATATGTTTTTCGCTGATATTTTACACGTTTGTTCATACAGGCATTCTCTGTCAGCATAAGAAAAAAAATTGAAAAAATTGCTGGCCCGTACTCAAAAATTTCAATTTACATATCAAGTGAGAAATATCACACGGTTTATGAGATAAAATAAAATCGAATAGAAATTTGGAAAGAGGGAAAAAAACTGATGAAATATCTGTTTTTAGTTTGAATGGCACAAATTTTCTTTTGTTTTTATGATATGTTGAAGTAAGAATATTACAATATTTTTATATCCCCATCACGAAAAATAATATTCTTGATAAAACAAAAACACTAAATTTGAGTCAAAGATATTTAATAGTTTATATTCAGGAAGGGGTTACATCTCACGGCACCCTCAAGGTCTATTTTTGCCCTCTTTGAAAGCCGGACGGGCCTACGGCCACACACAAAAACTGTACAGTTTTCCTCTCCGGCCAACCGGAGCGTGTATGGCTGGCATAACAGTGCTGTTCTCACCACGCCCTGCACATGTCGCCAAAGATAAATAAAATGCAGACAACTACATAGAGTAGGCATGTTTCAAAAAATGACGTTTATATTTATACATTACCTAATTGTTTTTGAATTGTTAGAAACAGTGTTGAAAGTCTATCAATTAAAAAATGCCTTCAGTATTTACAAATGAAGAATATGTGGATATGATGCTTGTATACGGATTCTGTAATATGAATGGAAGAGCTGCTGAAAGAGAGAACCGCAGGCGTTTTCCAAATCGTCGTGTGCCAAGTCACAAGATTTTCCAAAATCTTGTCTTTTTTGCCAGAAGAAATGGAAAATTTCCAAATATGACAGTTCCTGAGAGGCCACAGCAGATCAGAAGACGAGTAGTCGACAATATTGTTAATACAATAAATGAAAATCCTAATAAGAGTACTCGACGAGTGGCACATGGATTAGGGCTATCTCAGTGGTCTGTGTGGAATACGTTGAAGAAAGAAAAATACCATCCTTTCCATTCGCAATTAGTACAGCAATTAGAACCGGCAGATGAAGAACATCGACTTGTTTTTTGTAGATGGGTAGTGAGCCATAGAAGAGATCTTCAGCGCATCCTCTTCACAGGTGAATCTCAGTTCACCCGAGATGGAATAAATAATTTGAGAAACAACCACATTTGGTCCCGAAATAATCCTCATCTCAAAAACGAAAAAAAATTTGTTCCATTCAAACAAAAAACAGATATTTCATCAGTTTTTTTCCCTCTTTCCAAATTTCTATTTGATTTTATTTTATCTCATATACCGTGTGATATTTCTCACTTGACATGTAAATTGAAATTTTTGAGTACGGGCCAGCAATATTTTCAATTTTTTTTCTTATGCTGACAGAGAATGCCTGTATGAACAAACATGTAAAATATCAGCGGAAAACATATCATATTAACGAAGATATGGGAGTTCATAGATTTAGCATTTTTCCATAAATCACCATATATCTCCGAAACGAATACCCTTATGGGACATTTGAAACCCAAATTCTCATTCAGTCTGAGGTCCTCTATCTCCACTTAGCCGTTGTCCCTTACGTCACCAGTCACCCTGTATATGCATTTGAAAAACAATTTAGAAGGTGGGGATCACCCTGGAGCAAAGTTTAATCGAAGACCATTCTTGCACTCCAGTATGGTCCTACTATTGTCGTATGTAGACTTACAAAAAAAACAAATATCTGCTCCCAAAAAGCTTAAAATCTAAAAATCTCTAGCCTAAATAATGAGAAAAATAATGTTTGAAAAAAAAAGATTCAATGTAAGAAACAAAATACTGCTAAGGATTGAATCGATATAACTAAACCTAAATACTATTGAAACAATCAGATAAAAAAATGTAAATAAAGAAAAAGTTAAAATAAGCTAAATTCAAATAATTTGACTATAAAAAAGAAGACCCCTTACATGAGACCTGTACAGATAAAAACTGACAAACGGTCGATTTGATCAAAATTTATTGAAAACGTTGGCAGCGCAATAGGAAAATCATTTCTGAAATCTGGCAGTCCTATGCAGGGGACCAGTGTGTTCACCCCTATTTCGAGTCACTCTATCGTGAACAGCACATCTAGGCACGAGTTTGCCTTTCAGAACTGAAGAGGAGGCAAAGTTCTGGATTTTAAAGACGAAACAGGCAAGATGGAGTTTGACTCTGTTGTCCATCCGTAGCCAGCCCAAGTCGTTAATTTCATGGGAAATATGATCAAATTTCCGCAGACCGAAAACAAACCTACAGCAGTAATTTTGAACAAGCTGAATACGCCACAGGAAGAACGAGTTCAAACATGGTCAACATGGCAATAATTGAACCTCGAAAGAACTAAAGACTCAACAAGATTTTTACGCATATTGAATGTGAGCCACCGTTTAGCAGAATAGAATGTCCTCAATCTATAATGTGCACTCCTCACCAATTCCATAACATGTTGAGAAAAGTTAAGCTCATCATCAAACGTGAGACCAAGATTTCTAGCTGAATTAGCTATATTTATAGGAGTACTATCGAGTCGAATATGAAGCTATGCTGAAATCGAAACCCTGTGCTTTTTCATCGTGTAAACCAAAAGCTTCGACTTAGCTGCATTGATTGCAAGATTATGTGCTGCAGCATTCTTGAAGATGCAAGATGTATATCCTCAGCAGGGCAACAATAAATAAGTTCAGTATCATCTGCATAAGTAACCAGTTTACAATGTTCAAGGTTAGATAGCAAGTCGGATGTGTACATAATAAACAACAAAGGACCAAGAATAGACTCCTGGGGAACTCCAGAACAAATCTGAGCAGAATCTGAAAGTGTGCCGCCTGCCCTAGTCCTCTGGGTGCGGAATGACAGAAAAGATCTTATCATCGAGACAGCATCGCAAGAAAACCCAAACTACCCCAACATTGCGCACATCAAAATATGATTGATGGTGTCAAAGGCTTTTGAAAAATCCAACAACACAAGCAGGACGACCAATTCCCGATCGAGGCCAGAAAAAATATCATCAGTAACTGATGCCAAGGCAGTAGTGGTACTGAAATAGGTATGTACTTCCTAAAACCATTCTGATAATAAAGGTTTAATAGATACATATCTCGGTTAAGTTCGTTATTTGGTAAAATCGGCCTGATGGTTTCGGAGTAACGAAAACATTTTTTTTACATTACAACTCTTGAATTCAATTGATTAATTTTAAACTCTAACAAATTAATACTTTTCGGAGATATGATTTGCCAAAATTTCAATATTAAATCCTAACTCTATGATTTCATAGAATGCTGTATCGAGAATTAACTTCCGCATCTGTGAACGTCATCTGTATTCATACATTTCATCATTGTCATCTCATCTACAGATAAGAGATATTATGTCAAATAAAGTATGATAAAGTATTGAATGCAAAATGACCAACGGAATAACCTCAGCTATGGTAGACATCTCATGTATAATCCATATTATGATGATAATGATGGAAATATATACTTTGGTGAGTTAAACAAATTGGGTTCAGATTATCTCCAGTAAAAAGAAAACTAGAATATTGGCTAAGTTTCAATTGATATAATTTATAATTTTCATACTAGATTTGAGGAATGAATATCTCGGATAAGTTCGTTATTCGGTAGAATTGGTCTGTTGGTTTTGGATCAATAATTTTTGGCACCCTTGTTGAATTTAAATTCTTTTATGATGAAGTTCTATCATAAGAATCCATTGGTATCATTCCCAACCAATACTTTCAGAGATATGATTTGTCAATGTTTGAACAAGAGCGCCAAAGCTCCTGTCCACAGGGCTTTCCCATTTTTTTTTTTGAATTTCTATGATCTTCGTAATAAATCCTATTCATTCGAAGTTGTGACTGTGTTTCTAACAACAATGATATTTTCAGATACTTACCTTCTAAATTGGCAAATAGAGCAACAAAAAATGTTCAGTACCTACTTTGTAACTTTCGCACATTATGTGAACGTTTGATATCATTACGCATATGGGCTAACTAGAGTATAGCCGAAATCCAGTACGAAACACCGACTATTATGTTGATGATGAGCAAGTGAGCGAAGCCGGTGGTGAAAGCTATTAATCTTCACAATCCTCACGAAATTCATCAAAAATTTGCGCGTCGGCCTTCTACAATTAATTAACATGTTTGAATTGAATCGGATTAGCATTTTTTGAGTTATTGAGGAAACAACAACAATATTTCAGATAGGTATAACCGTTTGGCCGATTATGCCTACTAACAAACTCGGATTCGAAACCTACCCTAAAAATTGCGTTGTATCTCGTCCCATTCTGAAGTTATCGAGAGATAAATAATAGTTTTTAATAATTTTCTTTCTATATTCTGGTAATACGATCATCACAAAATTTCACATACGTCTTAATGTCGGTATTCTACAACTAGTTACCAATTTTCAATTTGATCGGATCTGTATTGGTTGAAAACAAAATTTGTACTCGGAAACCGTTGGGCTGATTATGCTCATTAACGAGCTTGTCTGTCGCATTCGAACTCGCCACCTACCCTGAAAATTTCAAGTCGCTATCTCTTTCCGTTCTAAAGTTATCGTAGCAACTACCGGACATTTGTGCAAAATGATAGCACGCTGTACCCCAGAACATGCGCGCAAAAATATGTTTTACTCAATAATGATCTAACCCTTATAACAACTCATTTTTCTCACTAATCCGTTTATGACTAAGGGTATAATTTCAACCCATACTTGAGTGTAGTAATTGCATGCTTCAATAACGCTTCGTCTCAGAAGAATAGTATATTCTAAACCAAGTTGCAGAATGGGCTCCTGTTGATTGAAACACGAATGCGAAATTCGAAAACGAGCGACGAAGGAGCGAGTTTTCGAACGCATGAGTGTTGGAATTGCATCTGCAACGAGTATTAGACGATATTTTCTCTATTTCAGGCAAGTTTTGTAAAATACTGTTGAAATTCAATGAAAAATTCGGATTATACGTCCTAGTGACTTTTGTGTTGTATCTTGGTAGTTGGTTTGACTGTTACGAAAGATGACATATTACGGAATTTAAATAAACGTACGTAGGTCATGGAGATTAGATTTAAAACAGTTTCCTAATAGCATGAATGATTCAAAATTAGCAAGAAGGAATTCTCTAGTAACATATTTTTTAATGAAAATGAAGCTTATTTCACTATATCCAGATTATATTGTATTGTCAATTGACGTATGTTGAAATTTGATAGAATCGAATGTCCGTGCTAACTACCACAAAACGAAAAATATAACGGAAACAATGCGGGAATGAGTTCATTCCAGCACTATTTTCAGTGCTGGAATGGACTCATTACGATACTGAAATAGAGAAACAAAGTTTCCGAAACATATTAGAGGACAAAATTTTAGTAGACAACAGTGTAATTATTAGTGTAGTATAGGTACTTATGTTATGGGATAACCTGTATATTGTATGAGTACAATTTTCTCCGGTAACCTGAACACTCAATTGAAGAGATATTCACATAATTATTGTAGATTTGTATGTAGGTACTCACCAGATTGAAATATATCCTTACTTGAAACACCAACCAAACATAATTTCATAACTACATCGAAAATAAGAAATTTCATAGTTCTTAACTGACACAAAATCTCACTTATTCGGGAAACATACAATCGAGGTACATCGAGGTACAATTGAATTTGGGCAAGAAACCACTTTTACTTTCGTGTTAAATTGTTAATAACCATACAACTCTAGATTACTTGATCTCCGTTATGGCAACTGAACAAGAGAAGTTGCAACATCACTCGGATTGAAATTGAAAGTATAGAAACCTCAAGTTCAATAGATGTAAATAATTCAGTTATATAAATGGAACCGATTGTAGTTAGATTATAATTCATATTCATATTTCTCGGAATATCTAAGATTTATATTGGGTATATTATACAGGATGTTTCGTAATAAGATGCTTATTTTTGATGGTGTGAATTCTTAGGTAATTTCAAGGAGAAAAGAGAAAAGTTTTAATAAACCTATGTCCTAATAACACAGTAACAAAGCCTACATAGAACACAACTGGTTCTCCTTACACGCTCAAACTCTTCGAGAGCTTATGAGGAGTCTCCTTGGGGAAGACCTAGGAGGATCAGTATAATAATATACAATATATATAAAGGGTGTTGAACTTTCAAGAAAAAAAATTGTAACATAACCTTAATTACTTCATAGATATTTTCATGAAATTTGGTACACGCCCTATAAATACAGAGACCCATTTTTTTATGTGGAACCTTTTTGGCGCTCTAGTTCCTCGGATCTGAGTGCTTATTAATTTGCCCAAATGTCTATAATTTTCGAATTTTTCGATGAAAATGGTCTTAAACAATTTGGTTCGACTCACTGATCAAGAATCCGAGTTCGAAATTCATTCTGTCCGGCCGGTCCGGCCGTCCGGCCGGCCGTAGGCACGATAACTCTCGAACGGAATGAGCTAGACAGTTGAAATTTTCAGAGTAGGTTTGGGAGATAAATATCTCGGCTAAGTTCGTTATTGGGCAAAATCAGACAGATGGTTTCGGAGTAACAAAAAAAAAATTCCAAATTCCAAATTAAATTTTTTTCAATAAGCAGTTTTACCATAAGAATCCAATGATATCCTTTTTAACTCCAACAAGCTAATACTTTCGGAGATATGATTTTTCAAAATTTCAATAATAAATCGTATTTGTACGTTGTCACAGAATGATATAATTATTCTGTGTATGAATTGTCATAATGTCAACTTATTTTCCTGAGACATGACATTATCTAATCAATCGAAGAATTGTGAGCGAAGTGAGAAAAATCTCAGTTGTTTGCTCCGAAATTTGTTTTTCTCAGAAAAGTCTTACATTTCGGAACGGAACATGAAGTAAGAGATCTGAGAGTAGTGAGACTGCTTTTCATCCATAGACATATAATGCTCAGTTCTCTCAATTTATGACGGGACTGACGGAAGGGAATATTATAACTTCAAAAATATTGGGGTTGAAATACTCGTATTTTAGCGTTGCAACGGGGACCTCACCCGAAAATGTTTGAAAATATTACGTAAATATTGAAAGCATAATTCTGTAGTTCGAGAGAGGAGAAAATTTGGTGAACGTAGATCAGGAAATTATTGATCGATTACAAGGTAATTTTTCATTATTACTTCTCTTCTTTCGTATTATACATGTTTAATGGAATATCTACTATTTGTATAAACCTGTTTTAGGCAATTGTCATACGAAACTTGTTTTTTGGCGCTCTAGTTCCTCGGAACAGAGTGCTTATCAATTTGCCCAAATGTCTGTAATTTTGGAATTTTTGGCTGAAAATGGTCTCAAACGATTTGGTTCGACTCACTGATCAAGAATCCGAGGTCGAAATCGATTCTGTCCAGCCGGCCGGCCGACCGTAGGCACGATAACTCTCGAACAAAAGGAGTTAGCGGATTGATGCAAGGTGGGTTTGGAGCGTAAATATCTCGGAAGAGCTCGTTAATGGGCGAAATCCATCAAGCGATTTCGGAGTTATGGCCGATTTTAGAAAAAATATTTTTTATGAATATTTCCGAAACCGATCACTCGATCTATCTAAAATTTAGCACCAAATTGTAGAATCATGACCTTTATACGCATGTGAGGTTTTGTATTGACCAGATTACCGCAAAGTGTCAAAAAGAAATTTTGAAAATTTAAAAAAAGTTTTTCTACAATAACTCTCGAACGGAATGAGCTAAGTAGTTGAAATTTTCAGAGTAGGTTAGGGAGATAAATATCTCGGTTAAGTTCGTTATTGGGCAAAATTGGCCAGATTTAATTTGATTTCTTCCATGGTGCAGTTCGCATTCTCAGATTGCTCATTTAATCTTGATAAATAAACTATTATTTGAATTGAATTTCCTTTATGATGCAGTTCTATCATAAGAATACATTGATATAATTCCCAACTCTGAGAAACCAATACTTTCGGAGATTTAATTTGTCTGTTTGAACTAGAGCGCCAGAAAGCTCCTGTCCACAGGGCTTGAACCCATTTTTTGATTTTTCATCCTGTGACATCCTTGAAGGATGTGGAATAGATATTTTTAGGAAACTGTTAGGTACGCCACTACTTTTTCTCATAATAATATTATTTTTAAAGTCCTGAATCATTTAGGGGTAAATTTTATATTTTAATCGAATGGAATTGGATAAAAAAATCTTAAAAAGCACTGACGTGAAGTTGGGGTTTTGCGTGCATGTTCCATTGTCTATTCACGCCTCATATAGAGTCGATCGAGTACTCGATTGTAAAATGGCGGTTCGAAGGTATGTGCGGAATTTCAGCGGATTCTGACTGATAGTTTATTTTTTTTCAAGTTTAGTGTCGCAAATTAGTGCGTCAGCATTCTACCTACAAGTAATTACTATGGTTTAATTGCATCGGATTTTAATTTTTTCTCTTTCCCTTCGAAAATTATCGTGGTAACGGTCGACCATCCAGCTATTGAAATCTTCCAAGGTTGCTGGGCTTCCACTATTTTTTCAATATCTCCAACAATATAAAGGGTGATTCCAAATTAGACGGGAACCTTGGAGGAGGTCTTAGTATATGACACATTTGCTGTTGTTTGAGTCATATTTATTGATAACCGAAAATCAACAGTTTCCGAGATATTTGAGTTCTAGTTATTTTTAAAAGATTTCTCACGTTAATTCATTTTTTGTCAATTTTTTCTACGTTGAGCAGAATTCATTATAATTTTGGGTTATTTTTATCAGAAAAGGATATGATATGTATGAAAAAAGCAAAACTATGCTGTATAAGATGTTGAAAAAGAACTAGTATGATTTGAAATGTGGTATATGAACAAAGGAAAAATCATTTTCTAATATCAATTTGCCTGCAACTTTCGAATTCCACAATTTATGTATGCCAAAATTATTTAAAAAACTTACCAAATTCCTTCTTTATTCACTGCATTCATTAGTTTCGTTTCAGCAGATTTTGTATTCCCTCTTGAATATCCATAAAAAATAGTGAATGTATAATCAAAAGGCAGCGAGAGTAAATTTCAGGCGGAAAGTAACAACTGAAGAAAGAATTTTGCGTCGGCATTTTACAACTAATTACCATGTTTGAATTGGATCGGTTTCGTTTTTTCGAGTTCTTGAGGAGATAACAACAAAATTTCAGATGGGTATAACTCCAAAATCGGCCGATTATAATATATATGAAATTGATAGTCGCTATCCCTTTCCGTTCTCAAGTTATCGTAGCAACGGAAGGTCGTTCACACAGAATCAAATTGTCCTCAAATTCTACATCAGGGAGTCGAACCAATCGTTTGAGACCATTTTCGGCAAAAAAATTGAAAATTACAGGCCAAAATGATAGCGCGATATTCCCTAGACCAAGCGCGCAAAAAGGTATTCCTGATCCGAAGTTCTGCATGTCATGAAAATCAAAATGAAATACAGTGTAACCTGGATATGACAAATTTGAAGAAGATTGGTTGAACAAAATTGCATTCGTCTACCACGTCTGTCGATAAATGTAAATTAATTAGTATTAACTTTTCTCTGTAACGATTCTCGCTGTAGTGAGAAATAAATGTAGATCGCTCTGAGACAAAATTTACATTTTTCGACAAACCTTGTATACTAATGCAAAGAATTGATCTTAGATCATTTCATATTGCATGCAAAACTTTTCATCAATATTTTTTTTTTTCAGAAAACAGATAGAAAAAATTGGTTCAAGCACTGACGTGAAGTCAGAAGCTTTTGCGCGTATGTTCTATTGTCCATTCTTCTGTATTGGACACCCCTAATCGAATTTACCATGGTAAATTATGTTGTCCATTCTCCTGTATTGGACACTCTTAATTCAAATTTACCATGGTAAATTCGAATTAAGTGTCCAATACAGGAGAATGGACGACATAATTAACCATGGTAAATTCGATTAAGGGTGTCCAATACAGAAGAATGGACAATAGCACATACGCGCAAAAGCTTCTGACTTCACGTCAGTGCTTGAACCAATTTTTTTTTTCGTGATTTTTTTTTAATTTTCTGGAGGCGCGGTTCTTAAAATTTTTTTTTTCGTCATTTTTTTCAAATTTTCTAGGAGTACGGTTATTACAGAATTTTAAACACGTCTTTGTGTTGATTTTCTACTACTAGTTACCAAGCTTCAATTCAATCGAATATTTATTTTTTGAGTTATCAAGGAAACAATATTCCAGGTGGATATAACTCGGAAACCGTTAAACCGATTATGCCCAAAAACGAACTCAACTCTCCCTTTCGGATACGCAACCTACCCTGAAAATTGCAAGTCCCTATCTCCTTTGGTTCGAAAGTTATCGAGGCAACGGTCACCCATCTACTGAACTCACACAAGAATGCTCGAATCTCCAACAATATTCAACCGATTGTGTTAAAACTTGAAACTTGGCAGTAGAGTTAGGTAATGAACGCTCTTGCAAAATTTCAGCAATTTCAAACGTATAGTTACTGATATATAGAATTTTTTTTTATTTTCAATGATTTATTAAAAATTTTCTACAAATGCTATCCTCACCAAATTTCGCAAACATTTTCGCGTTGGCATTCTAAAACTAATAACCATGTTTGAATTCAATCGGTTCAGTATTTTTCGAGTTAATGAGGAACAAAAAACCACCAAATTTCAGATGGCTATAACTCTGAAACCGTTTGGTCGATTATGCTCATAAACAAACTCAAATGTGGCATTCATATGCTCAACATAACCTGAAATTTTCAAGGCGCTATCTCTTTCCGTTCTCAGGTTATCGTGACAAAAAAAATATTTTTTAATAATTTTTTTGAAATTTTCTAGCCATACGATTCGCCCAAAATTTCACAAACGTGCTTAGGTTCATATTCTACAACTACTCACCAAGTTTCAATTCGATTGGATTTATATTGGTTGAAAACAAAATTATTACTCGGAAACCACTGGGCCGATTATGCCCATTAACGAACTTGTCCGTCGTATTGCGATGCGCCACCCACCCTGAAAATTTCAAGTCGCTAGCTCTTTTCGGTCTCAAATTATCGTGGCAACGGACGGCCGTACGGCCGGACGGCCGGACGGACAGAATCAAATTTGACCTCGAATTCTTCATCGGGGAGTCGAACTTAATCGTTTGAGACCAATTTCGTCAAAAAATTCGAAAGTTACAGACATTTGGGCAAAACTATAACGCGATGTTCCCCAGAACATACGCGCAAAAATGGGTTCAAGCCCTGTGGACAGGAGCTTTCTGGCGCTCTAGTTCAAACAGACAAATTATATCTCCGAAAGTATTGGTTTCTCAGAGTTGGGAATTATATCAATGTATTCATATGATAGAACTGCATCATAAAGGAAGTTCAATTCAAATGATAGTTTATTTATCAAGATTAAATGAGCAATCATGAGAATGAGAACTGCACCATGGAAGAAATCAAATTAAATCTGGCCAATTTTGCCCAATAACGAACTTAAGCGAGATATTCATCACCCTAACCTACTCTGAAAATTTCAACTACGTAGCTCATTCCGTTCGAGAGTTATATCTATGTCTATGGATGAAAAGCAGTCTCACTACTCTCAGATCTCTTACTTCATGTTCCGTTCCGAAATGTAAGACTTTTCTGAGAAAAACTAATTTCGGAGCAAACAACTGAGATTTTTCTCACTTCGCTCACAATTCTTGGATTGATTAGATAATGACATGTCTCAGGAAAATAATTTGACAATATGACAACTCATACATAGAATAATTATATCATTGTGTGACAACGTTGAAATACGATTTATTTTTGAAATTTTGAAAAATCATATCTCCGAAAGTATTAGCTTGTTTGAGTTCAAAATGATATCATTGGATTCTTATGGTAAAACTGCTTATTGAAAAAAATTTTATTTTGAATTTGTTTCGTAAAAAAAAATTTTTTTTTTGTTACTCGGAAACCATCTGTCCGATTTTGCCCAATAACGAACTTAGCCGAGATATTTATCTCCCAAACCGACTCTGAAAATTTCAACTGTCTAGCTCATTCCGTTCGAGAGTTATCGTGCCTACGGCCGGCCGGACAGAATGAATTTCGACCACGGATTCTTGATCAGTGATTCGAACCAAATCGTTTAAGACCATTTTCATCGAAAAATTCGAAAATTACAGACATTTGGGCAAATTGATAAGCACTCAGTTCCGAGGAACTAGAGCGCCAAAATGGGTTCAAGCCCTGTGGACAGGAGCTTTCTGGCGCTCTAGTTCAAACAGACAAATTATATCTGCGAAAGTATTGGTTTCTCAGAGTTGGGAATTAAATCAATGTATTCTTATGAAAGAACTGCATCATAAAGGAAATTAAATTCAAATAATAGTTTATTTATCAAGATTAAATGAGCAATCTTAGAATGAGAACTGCACCATGGAAGAAATCAAATTAAAATAGCTGAAATGAATTTGACTCTTTCTTATAGAACAGGATGAAATGTACAAGTATGAACACAGATCATATAATAAAGCTTAAATAGAATAATTATAGCATTCTGTGAAAACATAGAAGTACGTACGATTCATTATTGAAATTTAGAAAAATAATATCTCCGAAAGTATTAGCTTGTTGGAGTTGAAAAGGATATCGATGGATTTTAATGGTGAAACTGCATCTTAAATAAAATTTACAGACATTTGGGCAAATTGATAAGCACTCAGTTCCGACGAACTAGAGCGCCAAAACGTGTAATTCCCTTTCCGTGATTTGAGCCCGCCTTCTCTCGTTCCGAAACCGAAAGCCCGACTGACTAAACGAAACGGCTATCGGGCTCCTCGTACGATCTTGTCGATCTCCGGTATTAGAATAAAACGTCGGTACTTACCTGGGATATATATTCTTAATTTTCACTTTTCGACATAAAATCGCCACATGGGGGTTTATTTGACAGTTTTTTACCCTTGTCTCTCCAAGTCGATTTTGACATTTTTCGAACCAACTATTAGCAAGGAATTAGACAATGTCATGTCTCAGGAAAATAAGTTGACATTACGACAATTCATACATAGAATAATTATATAATTCTGTGAAAACGTAGAAATACGATTTTTTATTGAAATTTTGAAAAATCATATCTCCTAAAGTATTAGCTTCTTAGAGTTACAAATGATATCATTGGATTCTTATGGTAAAACTCCCTATTGAAAAAAATTGAATTTGGAATTTGTTATGCAAAAAAAAAAATTTTTTTTGTTAATCCGAAACCATCTGTCCAATTTTGCCCAATAACGAACTTAACCGAGATATTTATCTGCCAAACCTACTCTGAAAATTTCAACTTTCTAGCTCATTCCGTTCGAGAGTTATCGTGCCTACGGCCGGCCGGACCGGCCGGACAGAATGAATTTCGACCACGGATTCTTGATCAGTGAGTTGAACCAAATCGTTTAAGACCATTTTCATCGAAAAATTCGATAATTACAGACATTTGGGCAAATTGATAAGCACTCAGTTCCGAGAAACTAGAGCGCCAAAAAGTGTATGGTGCCGACTCAATTGGATACACTGTATATTGATCATTAAATAAATAAGCCTACTAATACTCCCGACGTCACGTGAGCGCATTCAATTTTTTCTCGTATTGTATAAGAAGATGATGAGACTCTCCATACACGAGATAACTCTTTAGCGGGCTATTTACCCTAAACAAATGTCTGTAATTTTCGAATTTCTTGCCGACAACGGTCTTAAACTTGTATTTTCGACTCATCTAAGCCAAGGTCTTTCTTAATTATGTCCATCTGTGAACACGAGAACTCTCGAACGGAATGAGATAGAGTGTTGAAATTTACAGGGTAGGTCTGGGGCATACATATCTCAGTTAAGTTCGTTAATGGGGGAAATCCACAGTGTGATTTCGGAGTAATAGCCATCTTTCCCCAATAACTCTAAAAATACTGATTTGCCCGTTACCATTACTGGAATTTGTAATGCAAACTGAGTATCGATCATTCAATGAGCGAGCTGAATTTTCAGACGCCATATCATTATTTTTCTATGTATTTCAAAGTCTGGGCAATCGAGGAAGAGTAGAGGTAAACAAATTTATTCCCATTTTTACAAAAATCGAAAAATTTTAATAGAAATTAGAGGGCAAAAAACAATATATTAAAGAACAGAATATTGATAGAAGTCCAAAGAGTATCAGAAAAATATTTTTAAAGTAAATAATTCTCCCGCGGCGAAAATTATTCGGCCACTTCATGGATATATCCATAAGAGCAGGAAGAATGATTCCCAAAATCGGCACTGTTGTTCCCAACATTACCGTTATGATACACTCGGGTAACAAGGACTCCGTGTAAGTTTTAGCAGCCATAAAGATACCTGAAATGAAGTAAATTTTGATTAATAAAAAAGGGGGAAAGCCCTGTGGCAGGAGCTTTGGCGCTCTTGTTCAAATTTTGACAAACCATATCTCCGAAAGTATTGGTTTCTCAGAGTTGTTAATGATATCAATGGATTCTTATGATAAAACTGCACCATAAAATAAATTCAAATAATAGTTTATTTATCAAGATTAAATGAGCAATCTGCAATGATTCAACCTCGTGGAATGGGTTGTTGCAACTTACACTCGGTGCATAGTTTTCACAACTCGAAATACCTAAGAAAAGTATCATCGAAATGTCTAGTGCAAGGCTAGAGACAATCATAGCAGATTGTCCATTTGTTCCTGATATATGAATAGATATAGGCGGACGAACAAACTATTTTAATACTTCAAAATATAAATATACAGTGTGCGTCAAAATTATGGAACAAATTCATTTTCTCAGAAGAAAAATATTTGGCAACAAAATCCTGAAACAGGTCAATTTTTGTTTCCCTTTTACCAAATTTTTATGCATTTTTGAAGGATTTTTGTTGCACCCTGTGCCATCCCTATCAACTCTTTAAATTTTTTGAATAGGGAAAGTGGGTCCTGCGGTACTTTTTTGGCATTGTATCTTCTTCACAGGCGTGCAGAAATTTTCAAGAAAACATTTATCTTTTTTGAAAAATAGTTAGTTCAAAGAGGTTTTCAGTATGTGCACTTTGTCATGGCTCATTTACTTTGAGACGATGGTACCTGATGAAATTTTTCACCGAATGAAAGTCGACCATTACAGTTTTGTTCATGCACAACTTTCAACCCCTTTCAACTCCCTCACGCCCCCCCATTTGTTTCTCCATTAAAGGGTTCGTAGGGATTGAAAGTTGTGCCTGAACAAAACTGTAATGAGCCATGACAAAGTGCACATACGGAAAACCTCTTTGAACTATCTATTTTTCAAAAAAGAAAAATGTTTTCTTGAAAATTTCTGCACGCTTGTAAAGAAGATACAAAGACCTTGCCAAAAATGTACCACATGACCCACTTTCCCTTTTCAAAAAATGTAGAGGGTTGATGGGGATGGCACAGGGTGCGACAAAAATCCTTCAAAAATGCATAACAATTTGGTAAAAGTGAAACAAAAATTGACCTGTTTCAGGATTTTGTTGCCAAATATTTTTCTTCTGAGAAAATGAATTGGTTCCATAATTTTGATGCGCACTGTATATTAATAAAGTACAATCCTCTTTTCATATTTTAATAGTTCATACCACTAACACATTCATTCTGTATTATGAACCTTAACTCAAGAAAGAATATTTGATACACTAATGTAGATCAATATTTCAGCAGTTTTTCGCTATCAAGATTATGAAAATACTGTGTATAGGAACACCTTATATATTTAAAATTGTACGGGATTGCATGAATCAAGTTAATGACCAGTCATTAACTTGAGTCTTTCAAAATATACAAAATGGTGGAGATCTGCCAATCTTTTAGAAATTATTGATAGAGCAGTGACGTATATACCTTTTTGTGATGGGGGATATGACTGAACATCCTATCAATTTTTTTTATAATATCTAATGAGAGTTAAGGGGGCTTAGTTAGACTCATGGGGGGACGCCAGTCGCCAAGACCTCTAAATCCACCTCCTGCCACCGGCGCAGCCAGGGAGGGGGGATTTGGGGCTGCAGCCACCCACCCCCCCAAAGTTCATCGTCAAACGTCAAACATTAACAAACTTTCATGGTGGTTCAGTTCAGCCTCCCCCCCCCAACCCATAACAAAAAATCCTGGCTGTGCCAGTGGCACCTGCATTACCAACGAAGTGATAATAATCATTGCATGTGCAATAAATACAAAGTATTTCAATTCTTTGGACTTACCTGAAAATATTATAGGTAATGAATTCACTATGAACTTCAAACTTTTACTCTTTCTTTGTATTTTATTCCATACTATCTCGAAAAAGATGTGTTCGTGAATACCATAGCTAATATATGTATCAACCATGTAAAGTGCAGTACACACTACCAAACTGAAAATTTAATACAACATAATGATTGCAACTAATGTTTACTAAAATTTCTTCATCTGAAAGCAAATGTACTCGTAATTGAGTCCCATGCAATTTCACAAAAAAATTACCTACATGTCATCTGTCACGAAAAATATTGGGATTGTAGAGATTGTGAGAGCATCATTATCAAACCTCCAGTAAACTATCAACCCTGTAATACATTGTATAATCGTTACCAAGAATATCCCCAATGTCAAGATGCCACAGGGTCTCGTAAAAGCTTTTGGTGACTCAAGATTATCATCAAAGTTCGTTACCTTGAAAACAAATTAAGAAATTAGTACATCTATAGAAAACACTTTCGATTTTGTACAAAGGATCATTATTTCATCAATTCTCTCTATCTACATCTTCTAGTGTTTTCACCACTTTTTCATGCCAAACCATGATCAGAGAATATTTGATTTTGTTCATGATTAGGTATATTCCGAACTTCATACCTATTAACACGTTTTTTTTTCTCGAGAATTATTTCACATATAGACTGTCGTTCAAAATTTCCCCATATTTCATGGAACGACGAAATCGGACGACAGCTTATTTTGAACTGACATTGAAACATAACCTAATTGAATTGAAATATTACAACTAAATATATATTTAGGTACAAAATGAGTTCCTAAAGTAGGTACTACAGTTATCTCTAATAATTATATAAATGTATTAAATCGCAAAAGAGAAACAATTGGGAACTTCCAAGACGATGATGCAATTTCTGGAGTACACAGGAGCTTCAACTCCTAATTCTAGAATCATTGTAGAAGGAGACGAGGTTCTAAATGTAGATCATGTAATCATGTATGACAAAACAAGTTGTGGTACCAGTTTAATAGACATTTGTTCCTTTTCCTTATGTTTACAAAGTAGTGCCTTTAATTCAGAACAACATAAAATTGATGGCCCATATTAATGTGGAGAATGGTAAACTTATGAAAAGTATGGTATATTCTTGTAAAGTCGGAACATGGAGCAGGTGTAAACATATTACTGATGTTTTAATTCAAGTTCAGGTGCATACTGTTCTAGTTCATTTATGAGGATATATAGTGTCTAATTGATCCAGATAAAGCTGTGGTAAAACAGTTATCAATAATTAAAATGATTTTTTCAAGATATGATACATATATATTATGTGAAAATAATTATTAACAATAAGTGTAATGTTTGAGGTATAATAAAGTTGCTTTTTTTTGTTTAGTTTCCAAGAGTTTTGATGACCATGTCTTCTATTCAATTGAAAATATCAAAATTGTTTATGCCTGTAAAACTTTTCAAAGCACTGTCACTGTTCAAGAAATCACTCTTTGTAGATAACCGGGATGTATCAACGGCACAAGTGTTAGGTGGTCTGGTAACAATGTACACAACCAAGTCTACTAGGTACTAGCATTATTATTGCTGTTCATCTCAAGGATACTTGGGCGATGCTTATTTCAGTACAGCAAAGTCATCGACACATCCTTCCTCAGTTCTCTTTCGAGGTACCTCCTTGTACTCTGTTTGAAGATGATGTAGTTCGAAGTTGAGTACTCTTCGGTCTATTAGTTATCCTCCTAACGCAGTTTCAATAATTATATTTATATTTGGTTTTCCGGAGCTAAGAAGTGAAAACACAAACCTATACATTTTGGCATTTTTTTCGCCCATGAATTGCATTTGGGCACACAACAATAGTCATTTCTGGTCGAAGACATATTAGGTAGATAGGATAATATTATCTACTTTCATTTGAATTTGTCAAATAGAGATGAATGGACAATAGAATATGCGCGCAAAAGCTCCTGACTTCACGACAGTGCTTGAAACAATTTTAGTTGCTGTCAGAGGTATGTCATCAGTTGTCGTTGGAATGCTGGATTAATGCAGCGACATGGACGACGTCGTCCAAATGACTGTATACTCATTTGGACGACGTCGTTCGTTCAGAAACGAACGACGAGAATCTTGTCGTTGCGATCTAATCGTTCCATGAATTTTTGCCTTTATTCTTTTGTACCTTTCACTATTAATGGTATCATGAAAGGAAACTGGTCCATATATTCTACGACGAGAAACTGCTAACCACACACCAACTGTTTGCGAATGTAATGGAGTCTCGATTAAACTGTGGGATTCTGAGATGTCCAAAATCTGTAGTTTTGAGAATTCACAAAACTCGCCAAGTTCAAGTGGAACCAAGCCTCATCACTAAAAAGAGTCCAATAATCTGTCGACGTTAAAATTATTTAGAAACCAATAGCAGTACTTTTGTGGAATATCTATTGGTAGTAGTTACTGCACAATCGTTATTTTGTAAGGATAAAAATTCAGTTTTTTTTTTCAATACTTTGTGGGGTTCAGTACTCAAGGGGACGCCATATTGCGAAGATAATTTATTCAGGGATATTTGAGGATTTTGTTCAACTCGTGTTCTCAGTTCTTCAACTAATTCTTGAGGAACTTGAGGTCTTCCTGTCGATTTTCCTTGTTGACGTTTCAGTCTGCATAAATCTGTTTATAACACCTCTGATGTCGGCATCAGCATATTTCGCCTGATATTCATTTTTACAGGCCTCTACAGAGTAAATCCATTCACCATTGATTAATGTAGGTACCATTGCAGTAATAGGACATCACAATAAATGTGGTTTGTTCTAAATCATATGTTATTGCAGATTTAAATAATTTGGAAACTGAATTATCCAGAATTTTAAAAAGAATCTTAAGAACAGACAGTTTATAAATTCTATGACACAAACAGAACACAAGAAGTGAGAAGTGGCAAATAAATATCCAAAGCCAACTGCGATGTTACAATCATTTATTTAAAGACCCTGTATTAGGAATTCGCTGTAGGTACGATTTCAAAGTATTATTGTATGGGACTATGGGAGTATATTAAACCAAAATTCATACTCACGACTGTAACTACTTGGAATGAGAACACCAATGTTGCTATATAAATCGGTAGAGCCTTCACTTCTATGTTTGCCATATCAAAATTTCCCATTGACTTTGAATCTTTGAGCAAGAAACCAATAAAAATTCCAACTGAAGCTATTAGGAATGCCACACCAAACATAGACAGGTAAGCCACAATCTTAATATCTTTCATCAGAAATGACAAGACCAATGGTAATAACGATACGGAAAACAGGATTGATATATCGACGTTGAAAGCTAGCCAGTTTCTGAGTAAATCATCGATTACCGGTGTCAAGCTCAGAGCCATGGAGGCAAAAATGCAACATAAGCCTAGCTGACATAGTATGGAACAACTATCGACGACATAACTGAAAACAAAACATTGATCAAGATACATACAGGGCCTGTCTTTAAGTTGATGTACATTAATTTTATACATCAAATGAAAACCTTTCTTCATTTACTATTTTCCAAATTCAGCACAAGTGAAAAGATCAGTTTTTGCGCACATGCTCTAGGGAAAAACGTGCTATATTTAGCCCAAATGTTTTTTAATTCTCGAATGTTTTGCCGAAAATGTCTAAAACGATTAGGTTCATCTCACTGATAAGATTCGAGGTCCATGGCCACGATAACTCTCGAACGGAATGAGATAGCGACATAATTTCTGGGTAGGTTGCGCCTGCAGTTGCGAAATATAAGTTTGTTACTGGGCATAATCGGCCAAACGGTTTCGGAGTTATACCCATCTGTAGTTTTGTTGTTATTTCCCCAATAACCCAAGAAATTGCACAAATTTTTGCAGAATTTTGTGAGGATCATATCACTAGAAAAATCATTGTGAAAATAAAATTTCAATTTGAAATATTGTTTCCTCGATAAAAAAAATTAAACGCATCTCAATATTAAATAAATTAATGTAAATGGTATATAATTTTCAATTGAGTTAATATGGATTTGTATCGAGTAAAAACCGCAAGCATTCTAAAAATTGTTTTAGTAGCGAAACAATTTTTCTGACTTCTCCCCGATTTTGCGCGCTTGTTCGAGGGCGTTCAATATCGAATTTTAAGCCGAAAATGGCCTGCAACGATTATATCACACTTACGTGAAAAATCCGTTCGTCCGTCGTGCTTTTTGGTCAACATTTTTGAGTATTCTCCGAAAATTATGATTGAGGTGTCATTCGATTCGGAATGGCATGTAGATAGTTTTTGAGAAAATGCTAAGGCCACTCACAAATATTGGAATATTTATAAACAATTAAGTGAACAAAAAATGGGGGTTTGGTGCCAATATCTCAAAAATTATTTGAAATAATTTGAATAACAAATTTGAAAAAAGATTCAAAAAGAGAAGCAAATTTCCTAAAAAAGAGTCCCAACTCTTGGAACTGTAGGATCAATATTTATAATTTTCCCAGAGGGTTGAAAATATGCCCGAAAACGGGTACTCCGGCTTGCGTAAACTTCACCCCCTTTCGACTTTTAATGAATAAATATTATTTAAACTTGAATGAATAAATATTATTTAAATTTGAAAATAAAAAAATTGGGTGCCTGCAGGACAGATAATGAACAATAATCCGAGGTCCAAAAATGTTTATGGCTATTTTTCAATTAGTAATCCATTAGTTAATTAACAATTTTTATTATCACGAACATTAACATTGCATGTGCGATAATTGAAAAACTATTAATCTGAGAATTTATTCCTTTCGTGGTGCTATTTTTCAAAGGACGGGAATACATTCCCGTTGGAAAAAATCAAAAATTTGTTAGTTGTCTTTTTGTTATTAAAAATTTACTTAAGTGGAAAATTATAATGCTTCATTATAAACATTGAAAAAAAAAATTTCGTTATAATATTACTATTGATTCATTTTCTTATGATCAGAAGGTACTTAAAAATGATTTTTAATAATTTTTATGTTCTATTGTTCAAAAAATTATTATGAACAAATGCGTTGTTTATGAGATAATTTAAAATTTTATTTTGATAGCAGAATCTTTCATGATATAATTATAGTATATAATTTAAAAAAGAAATCGTTTCTTGCCAAAAAATTTTCAGTGAAACACATTTGTTAAATAATATTTTTTTTACCACTTGTTATGAAAATTAAAGAACCATTTTTTTTAAACATTATTTATCTTGGTGCTTGATATTAAAAAAAAAACGATTATTATTCAAGTTTTCATTATTTATTTAATAAACAATTTGTTATAAACAAATGAATTATCTCTTCATATTTTTTTCTTTTTCTATTTAAAGAAACAAAAACACCTATGTTCCATTTAAAAAATAGTTATAAACAATTGTTTATAATTGTTGCATTTTGTGAGAGCGGCATTAGCATTTTTTCAAAAACTATCATAATTTTCGGAGAATACGCAGACATTTTGACCTAAAAAGCACTTGTTGACTAGACTAATAATCTACCTACGTCCGGGACGTAAATACGATAACTTGATAAGCATACCTACTATAAATAGGTACTCGCTTAGGTTTTGTTCAAAAGAATATTCATTTCTTTATAATGCAACGGTTTTAATTTTGAACACCCTCACGAAATACTGGTTTGAAGGTTTGTGCGAAACCTGACATACCTATAGTTCCTGAAATAAAAAATTTTCGAAGAAATATTTTTATTTTTTTTTGTGATATGATCCTCACGAAATACAACTAACTACAAAACTTCTTTTCAATGGGATCTTTATTATTTGATTTATTGACAATATAACAACAAAATTTCATATATGTATAACTCCGAAACCATTTAGTTGATTTATGCCCATCAAGGTACTTAACCGTCGCATTTGGATGCGTAACCTACCCTGAATATTGCAAGTCGCTATCTCTTTCCGTTCGAAAGTTATCGTGGCAACGGACGGTCCGCCGGAAAGAATTGAATTTGACCACGAATTCTTCATCAGTTCGTAGAACCTAATCGTTCTAGACCATTTTCGGCAAAAAATACGAAAATTACGTTTGGCCAAAATGAGTGCACGCTGTTCCCTACAACATGCGCTAAAAAAAGCTGCTCCACCTGTAATTTTTACCAACATGTTTACTGGGGAGCTTTGATGCCGAAATGCGCCGAGTTCGAAAATGGGCCAAATCCGCTCATTTAATTTTCGGTTTCAGTTCATTTAAATTTTTCACAAAATGATAATTCCGAATCTTTTCAATTAGGTACTTACTGAGACAGTTTGGAAAATCTTCTGAAGCTTGGCGGTCCAATTTCCAAGGCTCTTTCAACAGATTGTGCATATTTCAGATAGGGTACCCTCAATGTTCGGCATAATCTGTATTTTGCTTGAAACTATTTCAAATATCATTATTATTTCATTGAAATATAAGGAATATATTACTGTCATAAAAATATAGCCTATGTACATCATGAACCTTTTCTCCTAATGCGCTTTAAATATACCGTGTGGAAAAGCCGAATGGAATAAATTCATTATCTTAGTTACTGTACTTACATATTTATGGAAATTACCGAAATACGTCAAATTGGGCATAGCCGGATAAATGTGGGAAATTTGCCCCCATGGCTTTTTTGACTAACACTCAGGGGATCGATTTGGTATCCGATAAAAATAATTCACCTCAATTTTTAGCCCTTCAACTCAAACGGCTTTCCAGATTTTCAAAAAAACTTGTTTTTTAGATTTTAATTTTATTTTAATAGTAAAATTCGGAATTAATCAATGGTGATTTTTTTTCTTATTCTTAGGAGTCTAAAATATAGAAAAACATACGATCATAGTTCCTTGGCGAAAAGCCGATTTTTAACGAAGGAAAGAAATAGAAAATATTTTTTTTTAGCCTTTTTGAAATATGTCAATCACCAAAACTCATCAGAACATGTCTTTTATGCTCCTATAGACTCAGAAATTTTTTTGTATTTTTTAAAGTGGTGGAACAATTTTAAAAAAATCAACTCATTTTTTTCCTAAAATCCTGCGTTTTACACACTTTTATTTTTTTTTATTTGAAAAAATACGTAGGATTTTTTTTTGTTTCAAAAATATATCTTTTTCAAAGATAAACATAAAAAATTAGGAACCTAAAGTAAGTAAAGGGGCTATTAATAACACTTGGAAACGATTTTTATATTTTTTTATAAAATTTGGAAATCATTTTTGATACAACAAAAATAAAAATTATAATCGAAACAATTACTAGATTAGTCTTCATCACGTCTTCATTTATTACGACGCTAATGTAATTGTGTGAATTATGAGTAAAGAAAAAATTTTTGCTTGTTTTTTCAAACAAAAAAAATAGAAGTGTGTTAAAACGCCAAAAAAATTCCTTAATCTATAGGAGCATAAAAGACATGTTCTGACGAGTTTTGGTGATTGACATATTTCAAAAAGGCTAAAAACAAGATTTCAATTTTCTTTCCTTCGTTAAAAATCGGCTTTTCTTTTAGGGACCATGATCGTATGTTTTTTTTTATATTTTAGATTCCTAAGAATAAGAAAAATAATCACCATTGATTAATTCCGAATTTTACTATAAAAATAAAATTAAAATCTAAAAAACAGGTTTTTTTGAAAATCTCGAAAGCCGTTTGAGGTGAAGGTCTAAAAATTGAGGTGAATTATTGTTATTCGATGTCGAATCATCCCTTGAGTGTGAGTCAAAAAGGCCATGGGGGCAGATTTCCCATATTTATCCGGCTATGCCCTTTAAATTTTAAATCGTCATCTTCTACCCAATTCCAAAGACAGGTACAACCCCCAATTTTTCAAATAGAAAGTATGTGTTTGGGATACATCGTTTAAAAGGTTTCGGTTTTCTCTTTTCAGAAATATTATGACTTCATGTTCATTGCAGAAATCAAATTAGAAAAAATAAAATCAAGTGATTAGCGGAATTTGGTACAATATCAAAAACTAAAATGTAATACAAAATGTAGCAAAAAAATATAAAAGTTAATGAAGTAGATGTTTAAAGTGTTCACCACGAACGCCTAGGCAACATCCTTACCTCAAATAAAAAACATTATTCAACATCTCAGGAGTGATCGACCTAATCGTAAGCGTTATTCGATCTTTTAAGTCACTTCACATATCCCCATAAAAAGAAATCCAATGGGTTATGATCAGGAGATCGCGATGGCCAATTCGAACGTTCATCGCCTTCCTATCCACCGTTTTGGAAGTATTACCTAGGTCCAGGTACTGCCGGAACAATATCGTATTTCGTGGAACTTGAGGATTTCCTTGATCAAGATATAAATTAACTAAAGTTGCAACGACATCATTTTGAAGTACACAGTTCTAAATATTTATCACCATTCAAATTGCCCTCAATGAAAACGGGGCCTTTGATAATGGCTTCGAACATTTCCTCCCAAGCATTACCTTTTGAGGGAATTGCGTGTGTTCCTCTCTCATCCAGTGAGGATTTTCGGTAGACCAGTATAGCGGCAATTTTGACGATTAGCATGGCAGAGAGAAAAAGTGCACTCATCAGAAAACAAAACGTCTACTAATTGGATAATATTGCTGTCCAACATGCCCATCATTTGTTCATTTCTACTATAAAAATCATCTTCCAAGAGCTCCTGGGTAGGTATCATTTTATAAGGATGCATTTGATTTAGCTGTAATATGTTTAGAATCGATGTATGGCTAACATTGAATGTTGTGGAGGCATATCTACTCGATTTATGTGGATTCTCTTCAAAGTCAACCATCACATCTAATTTCACATCCTCACACAGTGTATTATCAGCTGCTTTTGCAATCTGAATTATATGCCCAAACTCGAGAAACTGCTTCTCTATATTACTTATTGTTCCTTGGGTTATAGGCGGCAAATTTGGAAATTAATCATGAAACAAGTGACTTACTACTTCTTTTTATGTTTGGGTGTTTTCTAAGTAACCAATTATTTGTTAAATTGTTATTTTGTGCATTTCCGTTAATCGAACCATTATTCAAAATTGAAGTTAATGATATTCAAACACAAATTAGACAATTTATAAACTACAACTTATCAGGACAAAACAATTTGCGTGGCGTTCAAACATTGCCAAAGTGTTCTGCGTAGTTTTCATGGTACCATCTGGAAAACACAATGTTATGTCTTTTTTGGCGCTCTAGTTCCTCGGAACTGAGTGCTTATCAATTTGCCCAAATGTCTGTAATTTTCGAATTTTTCGATGAAAATGGTCTTTAGCGATTTGGTTCGACTCACTGATCAAGAATCCGTGGTCGAAATTCATTCTGTCCGGCCGTCCGGCCGGCCGGTCGGCCGTAGGCACGATAACTCTCGAACGGAATGAGGTATAGAGTTGAAATTTTCAGAGTAGGTTTGGGGGATTAATATCTCGGCTAAGTTCGTTCCAAATTAAATTTTTTTTAATAAGCAGTTTTATCATAAGAATCCATTCATATCATTTTTAACTCTAACAAGCTAATACTTTCGGAGATATGATTTTTCAAAATTTCAATGTAAATCGTATTTCACAGATTGATATAATTATTCTATGAATGAATTGTCATAATGTCAACTTATGACATGACATGACATTATCTAATCAATCGAAGAATTATGAGAATAAAGTGTATTCCGAAATGTGAGCGAAGTGAGAAAAATCTCAGTTGTTTGCTCCGAAATTAGTTTTTCTCAGAGAAGTCTTACATTTCGGAACGGAACATGAAGTAAGAGATCTGAGAGTAGTGAGACTGCTTTTCATCCATAGACGAATGCTCAGTTCTCTCAATTTATGACGGGACTGACAGAAGGGAATATTGTAACTTCAAAAATATTGGGGTTGAAATACTCGTATTTTAGCGATGCAACGGGGAACTCACCCGAAAATGTTTGTAAATATTACGTAAATATTGAAAGCATAATTCTGTAGTTCGAGAGAGGAGAAAATTTGGTGAACGTAGATCAGGAAATTTTTGATCGATTACAAGGTAATTTTTTATTATTACTTATCTTCTTTCATACATGTTTTATGGAATACCTACTATTTGTAGGTACTTTAAACCTGTTTTGGGTAATTGTCATACGAAACTTGTTTATTTGGCGCTCTAGTTCCTCGGAACAGAGTGCTTATCAATTTGCCCAAGTGTCTGTAGTTTTGGAATTTTTGGCTGAAAATGGTCTCAAACGATTTGGTTCGACTCACTGATCAAGAATCCAAGTGCGAAATCGATTCTGTCCGGCCGGCCGACCGGCCGTAGGCACGATAACTCTCGAACGAAAGGAGTTAGCGGATTGAAAATTGCAAGGTGGTTTTGGAGCGTAAATATCTCGGACAAGTTCGTTAATGGGCGAAATCCATCAAGGGGTTTCGGAGCTATGGCCGATTTGAGTAAAAATATTTTTTATGAATATTTCCGAAACCGATCACTCGATCTGAAATTTAGCATCAAATTGTAGAATCATGACCTTTATACGCATGTGAAGTTTTGTATTGACCAGATTCCCGCAAAGTGTCAACAAAAAAAATTGAAAATGTGGTGCAGTTTTCATTCTCATGATTGCTCATTTAATCTTGATAAATAAACTATTATTTGAATTGAATTTCCTTTATGTTGCAGTTCTATCATATGAATACATTGATATAATTCCCAACTCTGAGAAACCAATACCATCAGATATAATTTGTCTGTTTGAACTAGAGCGCCAGAAAGCTCCTGTCCACAGGGCTTGAACCCATTTTTTCATTTTCTTTCTATTACATCTTGAAGGCAAATAAGTTTAGTATGATTGTAATAAGATTTGGGAATATTCGAGGGAATATTATAATAAATTTCGAAAATCACATGATCACATTATTTGAGTTTTGTAATAAACATGAAAGTGATAACATTTCTGAATAGAGAATGACCCGACCTTCCAAACGATGTATCGCGAGCCCATATACTTCCTAATTGAAAAATTTCGAAGGAGGTTGAAGGTAGGGTTTGCATTTTCACGAAGAAGAATGACAATTTAAAATTTTAATTTGACGTCTTACGGGATTTTCCATACCTACAAAAATAGCAAACGAGATTTTTTACGAATAACACGACTTATATGAGACATGAACAGCATCCAGGATTGAAATAGAGCTGATAAATATTCCGTTGTGACAAATTAGATTTGTGCAAAAGAGATATCAAAACTCGAATGGTTTTTTCAATTGTGTGCAGAAGATAATGTAGAATATGGGTAAGATAATGTTGAAAATAAGTAAATATGAATGTCTCACCAAAATATGAAGGCAGTGGGTGCAAATAATTGCAATTATAGCTGTCAGAATTAACCCGATTATCCAACCTTGTCGAAAGACAAAAACAGCTTGAAGTATTCCTGTTCCAACAACTCCCTGTATGAGAATAAAAAAAGCTTGAAAGTTTCTGAAATTGAAAAGATACATTTGAGGATTCTTCAAGAGATGTGATGTACTCACGTAATGATGGGGACTTTAGGTTGTTTTATGATATATGGATCATATTCTTCTTGTCGTGGTCTTGTAGGACTACCATTTCTGGCGATTCTAGTTCAAGAAAATTTTTAAGTTTTGCTGTTTCATAATTCGTATTTACTAGGCACTCACCTCGCTTCATTATCGACCATACTTTCGACTTATGCCCCTTTTTTGTCTAATGAATGTTTTCGACAGTTCATGTTCGGAATCGTGATTAAAATTACAGTAAAGTTTTTTCCTCATTTTATGCAGACCGCGTATAATGGTCTTATTATCATTTTCCTGATCGGTATTGATAATAAGATTGATTACCTACCTCAAGAATGAATAAAACAAACACTGACGTTAAGTCAGGAGCTTTGGGCGAATGTTCTATTTTCTATTCACCTCTATTGGACACTCTTAATCGAATTTAATTTAACATCGATATAGACCGTTTTCTCAGTTTTTATAAGATATGAATACATTTCGTACCATTTTAATGATAGACTTGAGTAATGAGAGAATCGTCTAAGATCGCAGAATATTTAATTCTGACATATGTATTTTATCGAAATTGAAATTCATTGAATGTATCCAATTATATATACGAAAATACTTATGTCTTAAGTTATTTCAGGATACGATATTCAAGAAATTCCGAGATTATAAGAACTAACATGTATTCGGATGCGCAACCTATCCTGAAAATTGCAAGTCACTATCTCTTTCCGTTCGAAAGTTACCGTGGCAATGGTCACCCATCCAGCTACAGAACTCACCCTAGCTGCTAGATCCGATCATGTTCAAATTTGGAACTGTAAAGTTAGGTTTTGAAGGATCTCGCAAAATGTTAGTGATGTCGGACGAATAGTTTCTGACGCATTCTGATATATAGAATTTTTTTTAAATGTTTTAGTGACACTGTCTACACGAAATTTCCCAAAATTTTGCGCGTTGGTATTCTGCAACTAATTACCATGTTTGAATTGGATCGGATTCGTATCTTTTCAGTTATTGAGGAAATAATTGCAAAATTTCAGATAGGTATGACTCCAAAACCGTTTAAGCGATTATGTTTATTAACAAACTCAAATGTCTCATTCTGATGCGCAACCTACCCTAAACATAGCAAGTCGCTATCTCTTTCCGTTCTCAAGTTATCGTGAGATAAATAATATTTTTTAATAATTTTTTTAGAATTTTCTGGTTATCGATCCTCACAAAATTTCACATACGTCTGTATTTCTTTCCGTTCTCAAATTATCGTAGCAACGGCCGGATGGCCTAACGGCCGGCCGGACAGAATCAAATTTGAAATCGAATTCTACAATGTTGAGTCGAACCTAATCGTTTGAGACCATTTTCGGCAAAAAGTTACAGACATTTGGGCAAAATGATAGCATGCTGTTCCCCAGAACATGCGCGCAAAAATTCAATGTTTTATGGCATGTTTGTACCAGAGGGCGCAAATGTCTATTTTTTGTAAACCAATGACTTCATGTCAAACTCCAAAGAAAGAAGTCCAATGGGGTTGAATCGCAGGACGACACGGATAATGTATCGGTCCATTTCTTGAAATAAACGAATCACCGAATTTTGTTTTCAATATTGTGTCATTGGCAGTATGACAAGTGGCGCCGTCCTGTTGAAGCCACATGTTTTGCAAATCAAGAAGAACCAATCTAGGCCATAAAAAAACGTCCACATTGGTTAGTTCTTGTGAACGACGAGAAACCGATAACTTTTTGCATTTCTTTGTCTCACTGACACTGTAACATCATGAAGTGTAAAAGTTTTTTCAAACATCTTCGCTAAACGTTCAATTGCTCTTTTATTCGGATGATTGTAACGACCAAAAATCGAAGTTAAAGCACGTAAAGTTAGAGTAACAGATCCCGATTTTTCATAATAAATTTGGATTATTTGTAAACGTTTTTTAAGCGTGTACATTTTCATGATTAAATGAAGACTTTAGGGATATTCTTTCGAACTGATCCAACTGATTTTAGTGACATAAAATCACTTCGTTCAGTACTAATTCAACTGATTTTGGTTACATAAATCACTTCGTTCAGTACGAAAGAGCATGAATATTGATAAATACAACTGTCAATGTCACAAATAAAAAATTGCTGCCGTTCGTGAGTAATGTCAATTTGAAAATTTTACGTTCCCTTTGAAAGACCCATTAGAATAAGGAAAAAATACAATTTGAGCGAATTCTAGCAATAAGTTTTGCTAGTCCCAAGTTCAATTTCAGAAGAAGATGGTTCGGTTTTCATTATTGAGATAGTACCTATGTCATGTCGGATATTTTGGCGTATCTTTTAGCGGAATTACTTTTTAAATGAAAAAAAATGGGTTCAAGCCCTGTGGACAGGAGCTTTCTGGCGCTCTAGTTCAAACAGACAAATTATATCTCCGAAAGTATTGGTTTCTCTGAGTTGGGAATTATATCAATGTATACATATGATAGAGCTGCATCATAAAGGAAATTCAATTCAAATAATAGTTTATTTATCAAGATTAAATGAGCAATCATGAGAATGAGAACTGCACCATGGAAGAAATCGAATTAAATCTGGCCAATTTTGCCCAGTAACGAACTTAACCGAGATATTCATATCCCTAACCTACTTTGAAAATTTCAACTACCTAGCTCATTCCGTTCGAGAGTTATTGTGGAAAAACATATTAAATTTTCAAAATTTTTTTTTTACACTTTGCGGTAATCTGGTCAATACAAAACTTCACATGCGTATAAAGGTCAAGATTCTACAATTTGATGCTAAATTTCAGATAGATCGAAGGAACTTGTCCGAGATATTTACGCTCCAAAACCACCTTGCAATTTTCAATCCGCTTACTCCTTTCGTTCGAGAGTTATCGTGCCTACGGCCGGTCGGCCGGCCGGACAGAATCGATTTCGCACTCGGATTCTTGATCAGTGAGTCGAACCAAATAGTTTGAGACCATTTTCAGCCAAAAATTCCAAAATTACAGACACTTGGGCAAATTGATAAGCACTCTGTTCCGAGGAACTAGAGCGCCAAAAAAACAAGTTTCGTATGACAATTGCCCAAAACAGGTTTAAAGTACCTACAAATAGTAGATATTCCATAAAACATGTATTAACGAAGAGAAGAAATAATGAAAAAATTACCTTGTAATCGATCAAAAATTTCCTCATCTACGTTCACCAAATTTTCTCCTCTCTCGAACTACAGAATTATGCTTTCAATATTTACGTAATATTTTCAAACATTTTCGGGTGAGGTCCCCGTTGCATCGCTAAAATACGAGTATTTCAACCCCAATATTTTTGAAGTTACAATATTCCCTTCTGTCAAGTTCACATTATGAAAATTCATACATAGAATAATTATATCAATCTGTGAAATACGATTTACATTGAAATTTTGAAAAATCATATCTCCGAAAGTATTAGCTTGTTAGAGTTAAAAATGATATGAATGGATTCTTATGATAAAACTGCTTATTAAAAAAAATTTAATTTGGAATTTGTTCCGTAAAAAAAAAAATTTTTTTTATTACTCCGAAACCTTCTGTCCGATTTTGCCCAGTAACGAACTTAGCCGAGATATTTATCCCCCAAACCTACTCTGAAAATTTCAACTCTCTAGCTCATTCCGTTCGAGAGTTATCGTGCCTACGGCCGGCCGGACAGAATGAATTTCCACCACGGATTCTTGATCAGTGAGTCGAACCAAATCGTTTAAGACCATTTTCATCGAAAAATTCGAAAATTACAGACATTCGGGCAAATTGATAAGCACTCAGTTCCGAGGAACTAGAGCGCCAAAAAAGAAGGATTTCTTATTGCATTGTAGTCAATATTGAAATATACAGGGTGTTAATGAAACGTTGTTTCCTTGAATGCTAATCTTGATTTTTATAATGATAAGAATTCATTTATTTCTATAACTGAAGGTAAGGCGCTTCATAAATCTTGTGGTAGGAAATGTTGTTCAACAAAGGTGTTCACAGCGCAAAACACATAATAACTCTCAGTTGGAATCAAAACGACCCTTTATTTGAACAATATGAAGAAACATAACACCGCAAGCGTGGTTTCTAAGCTATAAATTAGGTTTAAACACACCAATATACGGTGTGTTTTTTACATTTTATAGCCTCTTGATATGCGCATTTGGTATCTTTGTATTCCAAAGAAATACTTGATTTCGTTACACACGAATTTTTTGACTGGGCCGATCGCTATCACTGTTTAAAATTTTTCTGCTATATCTCGATTTTTCCTTAAAAATGTGGGAAAGTCCTGTTTACAGGAGTTTTGGCGCTCTTGTTCAAACTTTGAGAAATCATATCTCCGAAAGTATTGGTTTCTCAGAGTTGTGAATGATATCAATGGATTCTTATGGTAGAACCATAGACATAATATCAGTCTTATATACCGCCGTATTCACAAAGCATTGTTAAGTGTTTCGATCTCCGATAAGTCCTAACGGAGGACCTCAGTTAAGAATAAATCTGAATCGCAACCTCATTTGAAGCATTTAACGGTGGTAAAACGGGCCTGTTTCACGTTAACTGAGGTTGCGATTCTTATTTATGCTTAACTGAGGACCTCAGTTAGGACTTAACGGAGATTGAAAGCTTTGTGAATACGGCGGATAGTCTAAGGGTAGAACTGCATCATAAAAGAAAATAAATTCGAAAAATCATAAAATTACGATTAATTATTGAAATTTTGAAAAATATCCTCCAAAGTATTAGTTTTTTAGAGGTGTGAATCATATAAATGGATTGTTATGATGAAAGTGCAACTTTAAAAAAATTGAATTTAAAATTTGTAATGTGAAACATTTTTTTTTTCTTTATTCCGAAACCTCGATTTTGCTCAATAACGAACTTAACCGAGATATTTATCTCCCAAACCTACTCTGAATATTTCAACTGTCTAGCTCATTTCGTTCGAGAGTTATCGTGGTTACGGCCGGACGGACTTCGACGGACAGAATCGATTTTGACCACGGATTCTTGACCAGTGGGACGAACAAAAACGTTTAAGACCATTTTCAGCCAAAAATTCGAAAATTATAGACATTTGGGCAAATTGATAAGCACTCTGTTCCGATCAACAAGAGCGCCAAATATCACTGTGGACAGGAGCTTTGTATCGAAGGATTATCTCCGAAAGTATTAGTTTGTTAGAGTCGAGAATATTATCAGTAGATTCTTATGATGAAACTGCATCTTAAAAAAAATTTTACTAGAAATTTGTAATGTAAAAAAAAATTTCGTTACTGCAAAACCACTTGGTCATTTTGCCCAATACGAAACTCAACCGAGATATTTATCTCCCAAACCTACTCTGAAAATTTCAACTATCTAGCTCATTCCGTTCGAGAGTTAACGTGGTTACGGCCGGACGGACAGCCGGACAGAATCGATTTTGACCACGGATTCTTGATCAGTGAGTCAAACCAAAACAACTTCAGACAATTTTCGGCCAAAAATTTGAAAATTACAGACATTTGGGCAAAATGATCAGCAGTCTGTTCCAAGGAACAAGAGCGCCAAAATGAAAATAATCCCTATAATTCTCGAAATAATCGACTGAGTTCAATGAATACCTACTATTATAACGAATAAGGTGCTAAGAAATGATTTCAATGTAAAGAGAGGACTGTATTGGACCCTGGTGGTTCTTTATTCACTTTATACAATGGCATTGTACGGTGAATAACATAATTTTTAGATTTGTTAGCATCCGCATGGTGGAGGCACTATGCATGAGTCGGTTTTGTTTGTGCAATATATCAACTCTACTTAATTCCTACTTCTTAAACTTGCGTTCCTTTCTATTTTAGAATTCGATATGGTGCGTTTTTATGTGAGATTGGAATTTGAGAAAATGTAAACTGACCTAATCTAAACTAACCTAACCATTTTAGGTTCACAGTATTGCTCAAATTTGCGGGTCAGCATTCTACAACTAATAACCAGGTTTAAATTTGATCGGATATGCATTTTTTGAGTTATTTAGGAAATAACAACCAAACTATAGATGGTTATAACTCCGAAACCCTTAAGCGGACTTAACCGTCGCATTCGGATGCGCAACCTACCCTGAAAATTGCAAGTCGCTAACTCTTTTCGATCGAAAGTTATCGATAGGCAACAGACTGAAAGTACATTGGGGCAAAATTATAACACGCTGTTCCTTAGAACATGCGCGCAAAAAAAGGTTAGGTTTGGTCAGATTAAGTTAAATAATTCATGATATCCACAAAAATGTGATAATAAGGAAGTAGTTCCTAGACGAACAAACGTGCAGGAAATGTTATGTGTAACATAGAAATATGGATCATGCGGATTTCCATATTTTCCTTGGTTTCTTGGTTGCCTGAAGATGCCAACCATAGATTATAGATAGCCAACTAGCAGAAACACGTGTCAGCAGGTAAATAACCTACTATATCTATATCTCTATAGTGGGCTGTGGCAGGTACCAGCAGAGTTATTTGTAATATCATCGGTACTGAAAATGTTCACAATCTGGCAACGTCGCTGATTGCGAGAACTTGGCACTTGGCTAGCCGTCAGCCGTCATGTGTCATGTCCAGTCATCAGTGTTGCCAATCTGTTACAATTGTAACAGATCTGTTACTATCGAAAGTAATCTGTTACCCTGTTACTCTGAGCAGAAATCTGTTACCATTTGAAGCAAATCGGATTTTCCTTCAGACGAAATGTAATTTGTAAGTGTTTATTTTTGAATGTTCAGAATTATTTCCACAGAACACTAATAACATATTATTTCAATTTTCAATAAATGAAGTTTCAATAGCACAGAGTCAATTCATTAATTTTTAGGTTAATAATAATTCTGTTACGTTTTTCTTGGATCTGTTACTATTTTCGATGATCATCTGTTACTTAGTTATCTGTGTACTCTAGTTTGAAATACTCTGGCAGCACTGCCAGTCATGTCATAGGATTCAAAATGGACGTAAACATGTTACATAAATAAACAAATTGTATCCATTGAAATGAGGAAGTTATGGAGAAAATCATTAGTTAGAAATGATTTGGGAATCTATAAAACATTATTTATGATAAATATTCACCAGCAAAATAGTTTAAAACATCGTAATTAATGAGATTAAGAGAGGTTAACTCCGACACTTTCGGATTTTTTCGAAAAAACTAGAAGCGACCGGCCTTTTTTGACTTCAGATTGGCAATCTACGACCCAAAATTAGTAAGTGAGTAAATATTTTACAACAAATATACAGTTATGGAATGTTCTAGAAAATGAGTCGTCTATGGACTCCCAGGATGATATTACTCGGAAGAAAAATTATGTATTTTTCCGACTGTAGGAGTCGATCATTCCAAATAATCTATTCAAAAATTGGAGATAATAGTAATATTTCAAAGTTATCATGGAAAAAATACCCAGCTGTACAAGCGATGTTGAATCGAAAAGTTTTACAGGAATTTTATTTAAGTTATAATATCCATTCTCCAAACAATGCCCGAAATTCAGAGGAAAAGGATGAAATCAAATTTCCAAAGATGGCTAAGACCTTTTTATGTATTCTCTCAACTTGTATTGCTATCGTCCTGGTTGTTGAAACCTTAGACTATAGAAAAGATGTAACGCGTATGTTGCCAGTATTTTACAACAAAAATTCAGTCTCTACAAAATCTATATCATATTATTTGCATTACATTCTTAGTATAGGAGGATTTTTCTCTAGAAATATGGAAAAGCAAAATATGAATACAAATTCCAGTCGACAAATTGAATGGTGGTATGACGACCTAATAAACAGTATTGATACTATTGATATTCGAAAAATTTTCCCAATGATTCAGAAAAAAGTAACCCAGCATAACTCTTTAATAATTCCCAAAACTTCTCCAGTTATTCTTACAATTACACAGTCAAACTTACAAAGAGAAAATTATGATGCAAACTACTTTCCAGTTAGTGTTTCGAGCAACATTTTATTATCAACTCCGACTCTATTTAGAGTTTTACCAATTCATGAAAGGGAAGATGTATATTATAATATCAAAAGAAGAATTACCAACACACGTTTCAAATTACACAGTATTGATAGAATTGAAAACCTTTTATTGGAACTAAGTTATTTGTATAAGAAGAATCAGAAACTCAAAGACTATCCTCATTTAGAAGAACTTGAGCTGTTTCATGGTACGAAGTGGATACATGCAGATAGTATTTGTTCATTTAATTTCAATTGGAGGTATTATGGCAAAGAAGTTGGACATAGGTATGGTCAAGGAGTGAGTTTTTCTTCTAATGCCATGTATTCATCAAATTATTCGGATAAAAATATCAATGAAAAAGTTATGTTCATAGCTAAAGTACTGGTAGGAAGAAAGTGTTTAGGCTCCAAACATCTGAAATTACCACCAGAAGGTTTTGACACAACCACAAAAGGAAATGACAATATTGTTTTGGTGAAATATGAAGATAATGAATTTTATCCTTTATATAGAGTAAGGTATCATTTATCGCCTTGTTAAATGTCGATAGATGAATGAACTTTATTGCAACCAGATTTTCCGAAGCTTGAAGCAAGCAACTACTATAATTTATAGATCAGACAGATATTACTATAATTATTTTTTTTTGGGGAGTGCAAAATTGATTGATACTTTTAATATTTGGTCTGTTTGTGGGATATGGTTTTATCAAGAAAGTATCCTTTCACCCATCATCATTTTGCCCAAATGTCTGTAATTTTCGAATTTTTTGCCCAAAATGGTATCGAAGGATTAGGTTCGACTCGCTGAATAAGAATTCGATGTGAAAACCGATTCTGTCCTGCCGGCCATCCGTTGCTACGATAACTTTCGAACGGAAAGAGATAGCGAGAGCTTGAGCGAGTAAGGGGAATCAGTTGTGTTCTGTTTAGGCTTTGTTACTGTGTCCTTACGCCACCTTAGACACAGCACTGTTAATTTTTGTACCCAACAGTGAATGGTGGCGATTACCGTGACTAGAAAATATCTTTCCTAGCCTCAGGATTGAACTTAGGGCTTCCGCTCTCAAGTCAAACACTCTACCACCGAGCCAACCGCAATCAATGGATTCTTATGATAGAACTGCATCATAAAAAATTGAATTCAAAACGTAGGTCTATGACTAACCTCATACGTTGGATTTACATACATCAGCAAATTATAATTAGAGCATTCTATGAAATCATAAAATTACGATTAATTATTGAAATTTTGACAAATCATATCTCCGGAAGTATCAGTTTGTTAGAGTTGAGAATGATATCAATGGATTCTTATGATGAAACTGCATCCTAACAAAAATTGAATTTGTAATGATAAAAAAGACATTTTTCGTCCACTCTTTGTTTCACAATAATTTTCTGTGCGGGAAGTGTTCCTCTGCCTTACTTGTGAACTCAAAACCAATTAATTTGATCATGGATGCTATGATTCACAAGAACAAATAAGTTTTATACTAAAGATAGTTAAGAAATATATTTGTATATCAAATACAGTTGTCGGTATATTTTCATATTGTGTGATTGTGATATTGGTAGTTTAATAATTGTGTTATATACTGTACTTTGAATTTAATAGGCAATGTAATTTGAGTATCATTGATAATTGGTTGAATACTTTACTACAAGCTTTTTGTCTATTGGTCATTGAAATTAAATAAATTATTGTGTAAGTTTTCATTTATCAATCTCGTCCGAGACTATTGAATGTATCGGAATCAGCATTTTTCTGCTGTTATTCATAAGAAAACTTCAGTATTTGAGTCCTCTCATGGAGCAAGCTAGGCCGACCAGATCTTCCTTTAATCGATACTTCAGCAACTAAACTGAAAATTTCAAGGGCAGTTTCAAAATACTGTCGCTGCACAGATTTAATATTTGGAAAGAAAAGATTAATCTTACATTTGAACCAAAAGTTATGGTCGTGCCTGTGATTATACATTAAATTTAGATTTATGAATAGTATATATCACCAAATACAGTATAAGTTTTCAAACTTATTTTTATCAGAATATTTTGCTATATCAGCTTTTGCTTTTATCAGAATTTTTTGCTATGGTAGGTGTGATTCTAAGAGTAGTTTCATATTCATTCATCTTGGTTTTGCTATTAATCAAATCAGTTAATTTCTTAGGTTGTTATAATATTACATAAGTCGAATTTAAGTGAGTTACCGGAACAGAGTGGTTGAGGCCAATCCTTACTATCAATCGGTTATGTATAGCAATAGATGGGTCTTAACTCTGTTCCGGTTACTTGCTTAAATTCGACTATAATTTATGTTTTTCACAGAAACAAAGGACATCACTCAACTTGTACAAGCTTTTATGCATGAGCTTCTGGGAGAATTCTTCTAGGCAAATACAATTTGTTACTGTGTTCTTACACAGGTTCTTAGGCGCAGCACTTTTCACTTCCTTTTAGTGTCCGACCGAAACTGGTTTTTCAGCCGAAACCGAAACCGAACTTTCGGCCAGGGTCTCAGTTTCGGCCGAAACCGAAACCGAAACTTTATATTTCATACTGAAATCTACTGTATTTTTTACAATTTTATTTGCATATACATACAAACAGTTTGAGCAGTGTTAAATAAAATAAAAAAAAAACTTTTTTGATATCTTTATTTATTATTTTGGTATTACCAAGTTAAAAAAATAATCAGTCGAAGTATACAGGGTAATTCCAAATCAGACGTCAACCTTGGAGGAGGTGTTAGTATGGATAATTTGCTGTGGTTTGAGCCATTTTTATTGATGACGAAAAATCAACAGTTTCCGAGATATTTGAGTTCTGGTTCTGATGAAAAAGAGTTAGTAAGATTTGAAAGGGGATGTAAGAAGCAAATAGAGAAAAATAATGAATTCAAAATTTTTTTGTTGCAAATGAGCTCGAAATTTCATTAGAAAATGTATTCATAAATTATGTTCCACCATTCCATATAGGCGAGAACATGCCGTCTTTCTGATATCTTCAGTTGTTATTTTCCGCCTGAAATTTACTCAAGCTGTCTTTTGATACACATTCACTATTTTATATGCCGGACATTCAAAAGGTTGCTTATAAAAAATCTGCTGAAACGAAACTAGTTATGCAATCTAACGAAATCTTTTATAGAATGAAGAAGGAATTTGGCAAGTTTTTAAAATAATTTTGGCATACAAAATTGCGAAATTCGAAAGTTGCAGACAATTTGATATTAGAAATTGATTTTTCATTTATTCATATACCACATTTCAAATCATACTAATTCTTTTTCAACCTGCTATAGAGCATAGTTTCGATTTTTTCGTACATATCATATCCTTTTCTGATGAAAATAAATCAAAATTATCATCAAATTTGGTACACGTAGAAAAAATTGACGAAATATGAAATAAGTTCAGAAATCTATTAAAAATCACCCGAACTCCGAAAACTGTTGATTTTCGGTTATTAATAAATATGTATTAAACAACAGCTAATGAGACATACTAACTCCTCCTCCAAGTTTCACGTCTTATTTGGAATCACCCTATGTAATCTAATTAATAATCATTAAAGTGAATTCTCATGAATTCTCAGTCTTAACAAAGATAGATTACATTAACTTGTACGACAATTATGTATATCTACTTTTAACTCCTGGCCAAACGACCAGGATAATACACGAATAGTCAAGTTTCGGCTCGGCCGAAAGTTTCGGCCATTTTGGGCCGAAACCGAAACTAAGGCCGAAACTAGATTTCTTGGCCGAAACCGAAACCGAACTTTCGGTCGGTCACTACAGTTCCTTTACAGAAGAATGGAATTATATAGCCATCTTAGATATCGGTTAACATGACAAACTTTCTAATATCGAAATCCATTCATATTATTCAATATTCACTTTTACTTTTTTGTTGGTTTCAATTAAACATACACAAAAATTTGTGTTACATAAATAACAATTTCTGCGCTACTTTCGAGTCAATATCATATAATAAATCTAGTAGAAAATCTTTTCCAATGTATTATCGTAATGCACATTTACTAAATTAAATAGTTGTTGAAGGTTAATAATAAAATTGTTCTGAAAGTGAAAATAACTCCACAACATGTGGAATATATTTATATTTGCAGCAAAAAATTAAAATTAACAACAAAATTAATTGAAATTAAAAATTATTCAGTAAAAAGTTAAATGAGCATGATTGAAAATATTTATTTTTCTGAATTAAATACCCAAAATATTGATTCATTCAAGTTTCCGTGTTTGGTTTGGTTTGGTGGTATTGAAATATCAGAAGTATCCTTAATTGATTTGAGAAATATTTATCATATACTTCTCTTCATCATATATTCGTTCTCTTTCCACATGGATAATTTTTTCGACAAATTCGAAACTCACCATAAAAACTTCAGAGTTGTGACAATTAAATCCATGAATTTTTGGGTATATTAATGGAGGAATTACCTTTATTAATTTAATTGAATATTTGGTGTTGAAACTAGAACTCAAATTAATTTCAAACTGATATTTATCAGGTTCTCCATGATAGATGACGAAAAATTCAACACATTTTTGAGTTAGCAAAATTTTTAAAAGATAAATGCTATCATTATGGAATACCGTATAGCATGAATTATTCACTGAAGATTACACTAAGATTCATGGGAACCAATTTTCAGTATCAAATGCAATTTCAAATGGTGCTTCATTTCTAAAAGCCGACCAGTCCAATAACAGTTCTTCCAAAAAAACAAGTTAGAACCATGAAGGGACATGTCATTGTGGTTTTTAATATTCGGATATGAATCTTCAAATGGACAACCATCTTTCTGGTAAGAGCAAGGCGAGATTTAATAGATTTAACTTAACTCCTCCGATCTGAGAGCCAGACTTACTCGAGCTAGACAGGATTATGAAAGATCACTCCTGAATACACAGGCTTCTAAAAAGAACTTTTACAAGTATGTACGCAACTCCTTGACACGAAAGTTTCTACTCCAATTGTACGCGATGCTTCTGGAGAATTGTGTGTTAACGAGATACAGTCTGCCGAAGTTCTGGTCGATGCATTCTCCTCATCGTTTACTGAGGAACCACTTATTGGTCCCCTACCGACCTTATCATCGCCCAGATCTGCTGCGAAACTCGAAATAATTCACTTCTCTGAAATTGACGTCGAAACACATTTGAAGAATCTGGATACTTCGTCAGCTCCAAGTCCAGATATGATAACGCCATATGTCCTGAAAAATTGTACTTCAACTCTTGCCCTACCTCTGTCTATCATATTCAACAGTTCTTTTGCCACATCAACATTACCAAAAGATTGGCTCAGCGCATCCGTTACACCAATTTTCAAGAAAGGTTCCAAGACATCTGCATCTAACTACAGACCCATAAGTCTGGTATCCGTCGCAGCGAAGATATGTGAAAGGATGATCACGGCAGAGATCCTCAAATTTGCTCTCGAAAATCACAAAATCCCTGAGAACCAAGATGGTTTTTTACCAGGGAGATCTGTCATAACTAATCTCCTCAGTTGTCTTGACGATTGGACGAGAGCGCTTGATTCTGGTGCACCGGTGGATGTTATATACCTTGATTTTGCACGGGCTTTCGACAAGGTACCACGTAGACGACTGCTAGCGAAGTTAGATCATCTCGGAATCCGAGGCAGCCTCCTCTCTTGGATCGAAGCCTTCCTTACTGAGCGTCAATTCTGTGTTCGGGTTGGTAAATATTTTTCCACTCCAAGACTTGTGATGAGCGGTATACCCCAGGGATCGGTGTTGGGGCCACTTTTGTTCCTCCTCTATACATCCGACTTGCCTGGGTTGCTCAAATCCTGTGTTTCCATGTTTGCTGATGACACGGCGAAACTGTATGCTACTCCAGGAGCCGACAACGATTCCCTTCAGCAGGATCTGATCATCATCGAAAAATGGTGCAATGACTGGCTGTTATCCCTAAACCCAGAAAAATGTGTTGTCTTACACATGGGAACTAGAAATCCTAAACAGCAATACAGTATTGATGGTGTCACACTTTCTCGTTGCTCCAGTCACACTGATCAGGGGCCCTATTCTGATGTCGACATTGCGAACGATTATCATTCGTTTTCGTAATCATCACGAACGTTCACTCGTTTTGCTATTCTCAACTGACAGATGATATGATTTGGTGAGACGAGCGCTCGAAATTCTAAACGAGTGGTATATAGCACTCGTTTTCGGAAGAAATTCCACTCGCATGCAGTTGATTTGTTGATTATTATGCAAGCCTCTACACATTTTGTAACCTCAAATCTGTTGTTGGTAAATAAGTTGGTATTTTTACGGTGTAATTAACGAATCTGTTCAGTAAAAATAATTAAATTGTCAGAATTATTATCATATTGCAAATTGTCGATGTTTTAAATAAACCAGAAATATCGAATAGATTTGTTAGATTCCCACAAACATTGGCGGAATTGAATAGTAGGTAAAGGCAAAGGTAGGTATTGATATTTTAGAATATTGCAAAATTATTTAAGTTTATTAATATTTTTATATTCAATGAAAATTCGACTTCCCTGGTGTAATAGGTTGCATAGGTTGCACACAATGCAATATTTCCACCTAAAATTGAAGATTCAAATTACCCAAAACACACTATGTTAATCGAAAAGGATATACCTGGTAGGTTGCTGTAGTTATGCATTGAACGAAACGATGGCGAAATAGATGACAATGAAAACGAAGTGGACATGGGTAAAATCATCCAACATTTTCGTTATTTAATTAATCAATTAGTTCATTCCAGAAATGTAACCGGAATGAATTGATGAAGAAGTGGCTGGGGGGCAACAAAATCCAGAGCTGATTTCAGAAAGAATTCAGAGGAATACAATTATACGTTTAGTTTTTCGTTGAATTGTAAAAGATACACTATGAATAAATAGATATAGATTTCTCTTCCAAAAAAATGTATTTTATTCTAAAAAATAAATCACAACCATAAACAAAACATCATTCAACAATGCCTTAGTAGAATACAACTTGAAAAAAAAAAAGTATTCAATATGAAGTTCTGAATAATCTCACAACATCTAACAACAAAAAAAATATTTCACTGTGTCTACGTAGAATAAAGGGATCAGAAATAAAAGTATTCAATAACCAATACTAGAGAATATATCACAGTAAACAAAAAATAATGTCTATATAACAAATATCCAGTTTGGAATAGAAAAATTAACGAAAAACAGCTGTAGCTTCAGTGAAATAATTAATCATTATTAATTACAATTGTTTATTTGGCAAGTGTTGCAGAACATCCATAAATTTTTGTGACCGTATCACTTATACACTCTAAGGACGCATACATTGTAATTTTTCCCCCAAAAATTGGTAAAATAAATCCAATATTATTTTCATTATTTAACTAATCAGTTAATTCACTGGAATGTGAAGGAATTGATCAGGAAGTGGCTAGTAGGCAACAAAAACCAGAGCTGATTTCATGAAGAATTTAGAGGAAAATATAATTATATGTTTAGCTTTTCGTATAATTGTAAAAGACACGCTATAAATAAATAGCTATTTATTTCTATTTGAAAAAAACGTATTTCATTCTAAAAAAATATATCACAACAATAAACCGAAAATGATTCGACAATTTGAGTGGAATAAAACTTTCAGAAAAAAAAAGTATTCGATATACAATCTCTCTAGATTTTGTTCTTGACCCAAGACCTGTCTGAAGAGGTGAAATAACCCTTAATCCTTGTAAAATCTTTCAATATTATATTGCAAAACTTTCTCCAAGTTTTCCATTCTTTTTTTGGTCCAGGAATACTATTTAACATTGTACTCAGTTCCTCTTTCATAGGTATTCCGAAGAAAATTCTGTAGTAAATTTCCCGCTTAATAACTGAGACTTACATTTTAGGAAATTTATAATTACTTTTTTCTTATCGAAGCAAACAGAAAAAACCAAATAAATCACTCAAGTTCAACAAACAATAAAATATCGTTTTGATTTATGAAGAAGCGCGCCAATAACATATACATAACACATTCAAATCTCAAATGTTACTATGTTGCCAAGTCTTCAGACGACACGAATTCGTTTCAGTCATCGGTCATTGCGAAGGGCACATGAGAATAGCAATATAAACTATCGTTCGCAATTACCACCGTTCGTTTTCGTCACGAGTGGTCGAAAACGAGTGAAGTTCAGAATAGAGCCCCTGGGCGTTGTGGTAACGGAAAATCTAAGTTGGTCGGATCATATACGGTTAACCTGTTCCAAGGCTACCAGAATTTGCTACCTCTTAGAGAAAGTTTTTGGAAGGTGTAGCTTAAACACATGTCGCTCCCTATACACAACTTACATACGACCTATACTCGAGTACGCTGGTCCTGTTTGGGATACGAGACTGATTGGTGACAGAACTTCTTTAGAGAACGTACAAAGGCGAGCCACAAGAATGGCCTTCGGATCCTATCGTCCAAGTTACGAGAATCGACTCGATATCCTGGATCTACCCCGTTTCGAGGACCGTCGCTTACGTGGTGACCTAATAACAACTTATAGGGCATTAAGGAGTCTGTTCGGCGTTGAACTGTCAGGTTTTTGTATCATCTAAATTCCGATCAGCGACTGCGTGGCCACCAATTCAAGCTGTACCGCGAAAATTTCCACCATGCAGCCAGAGAAAACTTTTTGCCAAATCGCATCTTCAACACCTGGAATCACCTTCCGCCTGTGGTAGTGAACAGTGACAGTGTCAATAACTTCAAAAACAATTTAGACCGCTTCAATCAATTCAGTTTGTAAAATTGTGCGCTGTAACTGCCTTATGTTTTTTATGTACTCTGAGCCCCATAGTTTTGTTTAACTTGGCTCTTATCTTCAATAAATAATAATAATAACGTTCTAAATATTGATTTCTGTGTTCTGGAAAAAACCCTCAATTATAAGAAATGAATTTTACTTCAATAAACCCATATTATATATTACCTTCATTAGTGAAATAAAAACTGTAACACTTTCCTCAAAACAACTTCAATTTTGTCACAGACTTCAATTTTGCTTGTCTCAAGTTATATCTTGAAGTTGATAGGTTGATACCATATCTTGAGTTAAAGTTACCAGCCAGCATAAACCAGCCTTAATATATATGTGCAGTAACTGATTCTATTCCTATTCCTATTCTCGACCATTCGCAATTTGCACGATCGTTCGCATCTCTATAGCAATATATAGCAAATTGCAAATTGCGAATGGTCGAGAATTAATAGGGCCCCAGTTACTGCACATATATATTAAGGCTGGTTTATGCTGGCTGATGGTAACTTTAACTTATTCCCTAACTTAAAAATTGAAACATAGATTTCTAACGCTATGGTTGATACTGAGATTGAATAATCCGTTTACTTATTATTAATAATAATAATTAATAAGTTAATAACGGATTATTTAGTCTGATTATAAAGCATAACACTAAAAATAAATGTCTATATATATTATATATATATGATTAAGTTAAAGTTACCAGTCAGCATAAACCAGCCTTTAGTGTTCTGTGCTGCACAATGTGTGACCTTTCGGGCACAGATAAATCGGTGGTAAATAATATTTTTCGAAGATCGCACACATATCCATGAATCAGACATGATGAAATCACATTTCTCAGATATAACGCCGTATTCACAAAGCATTGTTAAGTGTTTGAATCTCCGTTAAGTCCTATAACTGATGAGGTCATCAGTTAAGGATAAATTTGAGTCGCAACCTCAGTTGACGTATTTAACAGTGGTGAAACAGGCCTGTTTTACCACCTTTATCCCTTATTGTCCCCAATTTATTCTTAACATGGGACCACAGTTATAAGCTTAACGGAGATTGAATTATTTGTGAATACGGCGGATAATCATTAGTACTTGATATATTATATTCCTTCAGGAAAATTTCTTATAAGAAATTATAGTTATTGCAGGAAAAAATCCTCTCATTGCAGAAAATGTACATATGGAATTTAAAACCGTTTTATTATTATGAATGACCCGTGTATCTTCATTAGAATTAAATATGTATAATTTTCACATGAGTAATTATAAATAAAATAGAATGAATGTAAAAACCTCATTATGTTAATTCAATATTTTCCATTGAGGTATCAATATATGAGTGGTACAGCTATATACAAATTTACATAACGACAGAAATAACTCTTGCTTTTTGAATTTAGCGCCAATCATTCCCTGATTTCCTTGTTTGAAATTAGGGGATTCCTGTACCTAAATTCAATGTTGCCACTACTGGTTTCAGGTCCAAAATGTCTGACATTTTGTAGGCCCATATTAAAACGGACATAATTATCAATTTTAAGGATTTATAAGTGTTCTCCGACATATAAAGGCTGGTTTATGCTGGCTGGTAACTTTAACTTAATCATATATATATAATATATATAGACATTTATTTTTAGTGTTACGCTTTATAATCAGACTCAATAATCCGTTAACTTATTAATTATTATTATTAATAATAAGAAAACGGATTATCCCGTCTCAGTATCAACCATAGCGTTAGAAATCTATGTTTCAATTTTTAAGTTAGGGAATAAGTTAAAGTTACCAGCCAGCATAAACCAGCCTTAAAACAGAATATTTATGTTGATATGAAAAAAGTACATATCATAGGGATTTGACTATTGTACGTTTGTCAACGAATCCTCTATTTGACATTGAAATGAAATATCGATTTGACAGCAGACAGTTATAAACAAAAATTATCGGTGAATAATATCAATAGACAATAAATAATATCCAAATGTTTATTGATATCACTTTCGATGTTTTTCAAAATAGTTGCTTCCGTTATCTAACCGATTTGTCATCATGGTGAGCTTAATAAGAAGTATCAATACAAATTCAGGGGTGAGTATTGAGATTAGTGTTGGTGTACTTGATCTTGGCTGAGTGCATATATGAATTTAAGTGTTAAATAACAATGTGCATGTAATTCCCTGTTATCAGGGCGCTACGTTTTTTAGTGACTCAGACATGATGGAATCTCGTGAACTGCAACCGATACTAGAATGTTATGGTACATTCAAACCTCTGAAAACGGTGCCAGCTTTTACTATACACCTACTTTATACGCTTGGATTAGAAATATTGGCAATCACTTACGCAATTATACATTCTGATGAAAAAAATAGATGTATGGAATACTTTGTGATTATTTATGCTCATATTGGACTGTGGTTTCTATCATTGGTGAGTGTAGAGAAAAGACCTTATTCATTGGTGAATTTTTTGCGACACATTCCACATCATCTTCTACGGAGAATCAGTTGTGTCCTGTGCAGGCTTTGTTACCATGACCTTATGCTACCCTAGGCACAGCACTGCTTTGACCCCAATAGCGTAGCCGATACTGTCTGACTAGGAAATTAATTTTTTTATTTCGGAATTGAACTTGGTACTTTTGATTCCTAGTCCAACATTCTACCAATATTCAATTGGCACTACATGTGCCTCTCATCATCTTTTCCGATATTGTTGGTAACAGTGGAATCAAAGGACACTTAATAGGAAAATCCTCTGAAAATATATTTAATTGGTTCAGTCACAATTTCATTGAGACATATATTATTTAATGAATGTTCTGTTGTCAGGTGGTGGATCAAATTGCCCGTATGAAGCATTTCAATTTACGTATTAATGGTTACCTAGATTTTTATAACAAAATTCGAATTCATCATCGACTACCATTTTATGTGGTGAGTTTGTGGAATGCTGTTATTATGCTCATCCAGACAATAATGCAACATTTTTATCCTGATAATTTTGAAGAAGAATGTTTAAAAGGAGGCATGCTGTCCCCAATAAGTTACCTGTGTGCTTTCATCACTGTTGAGTTTCTTGTAATAGCAGGAGTCAACGTTGATTATATAGGTTCGTATATTAAGATTTTCAATTATCACTATGCAAAACCATAAATATCTACTTTTCGCACAAAATCATCATCATTCTCTGATGCAGGTCATTCAGTAATGGTAAATCATTCAATATTAAGTCTAAATCAAATAAAATGGTATATAGAACTTTTGAGATAAGTTCATATGTACGTGTCTTTCAGCATTTCATTGATGACTATTACAGTGATCCTTGAACACTATGTGAAATTATGCATAGATGAATGAGGCTGTGTTAATTAAAAGGAGAAAATCTATAAATTTTGTTGATACTAACCTAAGTTAGTTTCAGATGTCTAAACACATCTTTATATTGCTCTTCTGTCTGAATTCAGGTACTTGTGTCGATATTTCAGTGCACATTATAAATTAAGAGGTTTACTCCTTTATATAGACCTCATGGCGTAACAAAAAAATAGAAAATGGCTAATATCTCTGTTTCTCTACTTCAGCAAATACTCCCCTTTTAATTAAAACTGCAATATGTCCGTTATGGGCATTATTGGTTGTTATTTCCCAATAACGCCAAAAATACAGATCTGATCGAATTCAAACTTGCTAATTAGTTGCAGAAATTTTTGCGAAATTTCGTGAGGATCGTATCACAAAAAAATTTATTTTTCTTAATTAAAAGGTTTACTCCTTTATATAGACCTCATGGCGTAACAAAAAAATAGAAAATGGCTAATATCTCTGTTTCTCTACTTCAGCAAATACTCCCCTTTTAATTAAAACTGCAATATGTCCGTTATGGGCATTATTGGTTGTTATTTCCCAATAACGCCAAAAATACAGATCTGAACGAATTCAAACTTGCTAATTAGTTGCAGAAATTTTTGCGAAATTTCGTGAGGATCGTATCACAAAAAAATTTATTTTTCTTTGAAAAATGATCAAAAATTTTTTTTTTATATTTTATATTTCAGAAATGATCTGTCAGACTCCGCTGAAATTCCGCACAAACCTTCAACCCGTATTTTATTTTCCAATATTTCCAAAAATACAGATCCGATCGAGTTGAAATCTAGTACTTGGTTGAAAATAGACAGTTTGAGGCGTGAATGGACAAAAGAACATGCGCGCAAAAGCCCCTGAGTTCACGTCAGTGCTTTTTAAGAAGTGTTTTAAATTTCTTTTATGAATGTGATGATTTCTTAATTTCTTTTTTATTTCTTTTTCCTCAGTGAAAGTTCGAAGATTTAACATGCAAAAGATGCCTCCTGATGTTCAGAAAGAAGAATGGACCTCTGCTTCAAATACCGAAGGTCTTAATCAAGCAGAAATAGGATATAGGCAGCTGGGCGATAAATTTTATGATTTTGTTGAGAAACAGGTTTGTGTTTTTGTATGTGGAATAATATTTCAAAATTAACCAAGCGTTGATTGATTATTCAAGGTTCTTATAGTTTTCACACTGTTTAAGTCTCTGCTTTCTACTGTGTATTACTTAACACATATTTTGGAAAATTTTTTCAACATCAATTTACAAGAAAATTATTGAAATCAGCCAAATTAACTGAAATGATCAGAAAAGCAGAAACTGTGTGTTGTCAGTGAGAAGTGATTTGGGTTGATTGTTATCCTGCTAGCTGATAATATAAATAATACGACAGCGATGTCAAATTACAAAAAATATAGCGATGCCACATTACAAAAATGTAGGACATCTGGCAAAATGGAATTAGAAAGCGAAAACGAAATGTAAACTTATTTGTCAACACCTAGTATAGTCATAGAAATTGATCATTCGAATGATTGACAAACTTCATTCTCATGTGTATTAGCTATCATTACATGCTTGTTGAATAATATTCCATTACATATTATTCTCATATCACGCAGTTATGTTTTTGGAGAATGAGTATTATAACGGGTCTTTCATTAAGAGCGCCCAATATTGTTTTGTAAATAAAACACATTATTTATTTGAAAATTATTGAAATATTTATTTCATTAAAGTACAATGAATTCCATTAATTATGAAACAAAACATCATTTAAATGTCCAACACGGAAACGCTGACAAGAATGAAGTCGTTGAACTCAATTTTCCATGAATCTCTCACACAAATCAGGTCGTATGTTAGAAATTACTGGTTCAATATTGATCTGTAAATCGTCTAAATTTACTGGATGATTGCTGTAAACCCCTTACTTAATGTAATGAACAAGGCGGATAATTTATCGGTCCATTTCTTGAAATAATGGAATCACCTAATTTTGTTTTCAATAAAGTCATTGTGTCATTGGCAGTATGGCAAGTGGCACCGTCCTGTTGAAACCACATGTTCTGCAAATCAAGACGAACCAATTCAGGCCATAAAAATCAGTAGTTTACGACGAGAAATCGATCAATTTCGGTCTTCACGGCAGCAATATTCTCTTCACTTGCATTTCTTTGTCTCACTGGCACTCCTCTGTAAGATCATAAAGTGTAAAATTTGTTTCAAACTTCTTTACTAAATGTTAAATTATTGTTCTTTTATCCGGACGATTATAACGACCAAAATAGTTAAAGCATGTAAAGTTAGAGTAACCGATCGCGATTTATGGCGCTCTTGTTCCTCGGAACAGAGTGCTTATCAATTTGCCCAAATGTCTGTAATTTTCGAATTTTTGGCTGAAATTGTATCAAACGATTTGGTTAGACTCACTGATCAAGAATCTATGGTCGAAATCGATTCCGGCCGGCCGGCCGTCCGTTAACACGATCACTCTCGAACGAAAGGAGTTAGAGGATTGAAATTTGCAGAGTAGGTTTGGAGCGTAAATATCTCGGACGAGTTCGTTAACGGGCGAAATCCATCAATTGGTTTCGGAGTTATGGCTGTTTTTACTAAAAACGTTTTTTATGAATATTTCCGAAACCGATTACTCGATCTATCTGAAATTTAGCATTAAATTGTAGAATCATGACTTTTAGACGCATATGAAGTTTTGTATTGATCGGGTTACCGTAAAGTGTAAAAAAAAAATTTTGAAAATTTTTTAATTTTGTTTCTACAATAACTCTCGAACGGAATGAGCTAGGCAGTTGAAATTTTCAGAGTAGGTTAGGGAGATACATATCTTGTTAAGTTCGCTATTGGGCAAAATAGGCCAGATGGTTTCGGAGTAACAAAAAAAAAAATTTTTTTTAAGTAACAAATTTCAAGTTCAATTTTCATTTAAGATGCAGTTTCACCATAAAAATCCATTGATATCATTTTCAACTCCAACAAGCTAATACTTTCGGAGATATGATTTTTCGAAATTTCAATAATGAATCGTACTTCTGTTTTCACAGAATGCTATAATTATTCTATCTATGATTTATTATATGATCTGTGTTCATACTCGTATATGTCCTGTTCTATAAGAGAGTCAAATTCATTTCAGGTATTTTAATTTTATTTCTTCCATGGTTCAGTTCTCATTCTCAGATTGCTCATTTAATCTTGAGAAATAAACTATTATTTGAATTGAATTTCCTTTATGATGCAGTTCTATCATTAGAATACATTGACATAATTCTCAACTCTAAGAAACCAATACTTTCGGATATATAATTTGTCTGTTTGAACAAGAGCGCCAGAAAGCTCCTGTCCACAGGGCTTGAACCAATTTTTAATAATGAATTTGGATTATTTGTAAACGTTGTACTTTTCCATGATTAAATGGTAGACATTGAAAAATATAACTGTCAATGCAAGGGCGTAGCCAGGAATTAATTTCGGGGGGGGGGGTTTGGGGATGTAAGGATCACTTTCTACAGCAAAAAATTTTTTTTAAGAGAAAAATAACATTTCGGGGGGGGGGGGGGGGGGGTTGAACCCCCAAACCCCCCCTGGCTAGGCCCTTGTGTCAATGTCACAAATAAAAAAGTGGCTGTCATGTCAATTTAAAAATGGGGCGTTTCCATTGCAAGACCCGTTACTAACATGAATGTGAATAAATGCTTAGGTGAAAATTACAAACTACCCCCAATGAATGTGACTGAAAACATATTTTCTGACAACCATCATACATTCATTTTCATTGGTACTCTTTTATTTAAAAACTGAAATGCATAAACTAAATTATCAACTATCCCAAATAATAATGAAGAATTGTCTTTGCAGGCTGATTTGATAAGGCATCTCAAGGAACATAATGAAAAACTTGGAGAAAAAATAATACTGCTCAATGCACAATTAAAAAATCGAAATCCAGCTGAAAACTCCGGACAATTATAGAAACTCAAGGCATAATTATCAGAGAAGCCATTTTCGATTATGCAAAGAAACCAGTGCTGTGTTGTAGTCCATTTAAATATCTCTATAATTGTTGCGATTCAAGATTGATCTATCTGTTGTGTGTTTTATAATTTAACATATTTCAAGTATATATTTTTTTACCTTGAAAACAATTGTTTTTGATTCAATAAAATAAAAACCTTAACAATTATTATTTCAAATAATTATTTTTTGAGCAATGGAATATTTGAAATGGGTGATTCAATGAGGTACAAATCCAATTATAACAATTTAATAACGGCTTGTACCCTTGCTTTGCTGTTGGAAAGTGGTGCAAGTGGGAATGTTCGTTGAAATGAGTGTAGACTTAGAAGAGGAGAATTGCGGACGTACGGGCAAGCGAGTAATCCAGCAGACAAAATTCCTAAATGCGACGATAAGATTTCTCACACGCCTCGAAATTAATTTCCAGCGGTGATGTCAAGTACTAGGGATTGTCCTAAGAACGAAGATAATTATAAAACTCATGTTCTCACTACATCCAACACTGCCCCTTATGTGTGGTGACACACTATGCGTTAATTCAACCGACGTTAGCTCCTAGCACCAATATCCGTTGATTTTTCTTCAGCGTTAACGTAGACGGCAAGCCGCTCGATATAGGGTGGAAGACGTCTCTCTCTCTCTCTCTCTCTCTCTCTCTCTCTCGTTACAACAACCAGATACCTAGGTACAAAACGGACTTTAAAACGCAACTGAAGTAGGCGCTGCATTTGCGTTGAAAATTTCAACCGGACCTTTATTATGCTGCAACGCACGTGTGTATCCCATCCCATTGCCTTATTCCTCATGTTCCAGTTGGCCTGCGTTAACGCAACGCACATCTGTTGGAAAACTGCATTGTGTGTCACCAGGCTAAACTGTACGTCTGATGATCACTCCAAGCCCCGAGATTTGCATGCATGATTCCTCTTTACATTTAAATTCATAAAATTATGAAACTTATTTTCTCATCAAATCCTAACTGCACCAAACTATCGTGCCTCGTTAAGTGTGGTGACACACTATGGTCTCCCACAAGGTTCAGTTTTAGCACCTCTTCTTTATATCTGTTTGATATTCCTGCTACTTCGTCTGAGAAATTCGTATACGCTGATGACATTGCCCTTGCATTTCGTCATTCTGATTTCCAAAGTAGCCCAGTAAACATTGATGCATCTCAGTAATATAGCTGAAACATTTCACGTGTAACATGAAACATTTCATTCATAGGGGTAGAGATGTTTCTGAAACATCTCTACCCCTATGAATGAAATGTAACGTAGATATTATCTACGTTACTTTTAACGTTAATTTGGTCTCATTGCAATATACCAAGGATATGTTACAGACCGATTTTTCACTGGAACAAAAACATTCTTGATTCTACTTCAATCTTCAGGTGTTTCATTAGGTTTGTACCAAATCAAGAAATTATCGGAGAATGCATCGTTGTTTTCCCAATAATTCGAACAATATATAGAAAATAATCTATCTGCAAATTTAGATATTCTGAAAAAGTACCTATTTCAGTGGCTTTTGTGTCCGATTCCGAATAAAACTGAGGTTTCTTGCTTTCATTTGAACAATCACCAAAAATATAGAACATTGTGTAACTTTCGGTGATTATTTCTTGAGACATAATATTTTTATCCTAAATATCTAGGAGTGAAACTAGATTCATCTTTGAATTTCAAAGCTCATTTGGATGACTTGCGTCTGAAGTTGAAAACGAGAAATAATATTCTGCAGAAATTACCTGGTACTTCATGGGGTGCTGATGCAGCTACTCTTCGAACGGCAGCCTTAGCCTTGGTTTTTTCTGCCGCTGAATATTGTTGCCCCGTCTGGTTTAAATATAGTGCTCATACTCAAAAAATTGATGCACAGTTGAATTCATCTATGCGAATCATCACTGGAACTATTAGATCTACACCTATTCATTGGTTGCCAGTTCTTTCAAACATTGTCCCGCCCCACATTCGCAGGCAGACTGCTGTTTCAAATCCTTGGAATAAATTTCATTCTTTTCCGAATTCATTTCCTATTATCTCCTACATTCCAGACAATAAGATTCCCAGATCGAAGTCACGAAACCCTTTATGGTCCAACTGTTTTCTTAATTCGAATAAAAGTGACAAGGAAGTTTGGCGGTCTGAATGGATTTCAGGCAATTTATTCAACAAAGATTTAATTTCTGATCCTTCAAATAGAGTTCCGGGGTTTGATCTTCCAAGGAGAATATGGTCTATTCTGAATCGTCTAAGAACCGGTCATGGTCGTTGCAACAGCATGCTTTTTAGGTGGAACTCAGTTGAGAGCCCTAGTTGTGGGAAGCAGAGGAAACCATAGATCATTTAGTTAATAATTGTCGCTTATAAAGATTTAAAGATGGTTTTAGGGCTATTCATAATGTTTCTGAATCTTTTTCAGAATGGGAAGCGAGTTTCAAATCTATTTAATAAAATATAGGATATTCCGGCGCCATTTTTAATTTTTTCGTTTTCTCGCTTTGTCTTTTCCTTTTCCAGATTGGGTTTCGGGTACCTTGGAGAAACTTCTCTGCTTGTTGAAGGAAGAAGCGATAATGAAGAAAAAGATGCCCTTCAATATTTAATATTTCAGCATATTTTGTTAACAATTTTAATTTTCATAAATCACAACTCTAACGGGGAGATAGGGATTTTTTGCTGAGGTTTTTTCCCTTAGCTCTAGTATCATATATCAAATTATATGGTACCCCGTTACACTAACCTCTGCTAACACTTTTTTCATACACATATTTATTTATTTATTTTTATTTATTTATTTATTTAATAATTACACCATTCTAAAGCCAAGGCCAATTACATAATGGGAAAGAAGATATACAAAGAAAAAAACTTAAAAATAATACATTCGAAATTTTAAAAATAAGAAACCTAGAATAAACAAATAAATATATTTATTTGTTTATTCTAGGTTTCTTATTAACGATACCACATTACATTTGGGAATGTTTAGAGGAAGCAAGTTCTCCGTACACCAACGATTCAGCGCAACTATATCACCCTGGAGATCCCAGCAATCCTCAGAAGACAGAATCCGGCGGAACAACTTACAATCATCCACATAAAGCAAAACTTGGGAAAACAAATATGAACCAATATCATTAATGAAAATGATTAATAACAGAGTGGTCCCAATATAGATCCCTGGGGAACGCCAGAGGATGCCACGAATTCAGCTGACTTGAAACCTGAACACTGAACCCAAAGTCTTCTATTAGTTCTATTTGTAAGGTAGGACTCAAAAAAACGCGTGAAATCTACAGTCAAGCCAAAGGAGGACAGTTTTTTGAGAAGATATGTACTGGGTTGCACAAGTTAGGTTGCCCTAATAGCACAAGTGTATTCCCAAAATGTTCCAGGAATATCCATTTGCGACAAAAGATATGTTCCGGGAATGTCGCAAAACATCCCGGGACACCCCGGGAACATTCCCGGTAAAGCCCATATGGGCAAATCGCACATTCCGGGAATGTCCCATCGGGACATTCCCGGAACATCCGTCGATGTTCGCGGAATATTCCAGGGGCATCCCCGTGGCAGTTCGTAAGAGCGTTCCGATAATGTTCCGGGAACATTTTGACGGAACACGTTTTAGGCACTAATGGACATTCTTGGAATAGCCCGGGGAGATTAAGAGGGGGAGGGGGGGGCTGGTTTTTTGTAGGTCGGGGGAGGGGGCATTGGATTGGATTGCGGGGTGGAGGGTGGGGATTGTTTTGGGTAGGTTGGGGGTGGTTGGCAGAACGATATAAGTATAATAATGCGTAATAAAATAATGCATATACATAAATGTATTTTTAATTGAGACATAAACTGAAAGGATACAAAGTATAATAAAATCCAAAATATTTTTCATACAGCCTCCAGAATCATACCACGCTGGATCTCCTTTTCCTTTCTGGAGCTCTCCTCAACCACCCTCCGATAGAAATTTCTGTTTCTTTCCTATTTGTTATTAAGTTTGTTTTCTCTGATGCATCTAAATGGAGAGTAATTTATTAGTAAACACTAACAGGGAGATAGGGTTTTTTTGCTGAGGTTTTTCCATAAGCTCTAGTATCGTACATCGAATTCTATGGTACCTTGTTTCACTAACCTCTGCTAACACATTTGTATGTTTCTTCAAACTTTCGTATTAAATGAACAAAATATAATGCTCTGAGTTCAAAAAAATATATACATATGTATTAATAAACAGCGAGGTACCATCGAGCTAGAGGCATGTCAGAAGTAGTATGCTTTTTTATAGTTTTACCATTGATATTCATCGCATAGTACAATTAATATAATTGAATTCGAGATTAAACCAAACTTACCAACAATTGCTTTCGACAAGTTCGAAGCTCCAAAGTTATTTTTGCCACTTCTGCCTAAATACGTGAACTGCATGGCTAAATCATCCCGTATTATCGGAGCCAAGTATCTTTTTACAAATTCTGTCAAGTTGTTTCCTCCGATTTTGGAGAAATATTTTACCTATAAAAAAAAGGATCAATGATATGTCACAGGGTGTCTCATGAAAACTAGCAAAAATAGAGTTTTTAACATATTTAACTATTTCTGCAATTCGAATTATGTCATATTAGATTTGACTATAACTGAACATCTATAGAGAACAATTAAAAAAATCATGAAAATTACCATGCCAGAGTAATTTCCCTGTTCTTCTAAAAATACATTAAATTCATCTAGAATTATTTTGTTTCCAATAGGGGAATCTATATTGGCCTTTGCCAAAATGCCTATTTCCTCAACTGGTTCTCCCCTGCTCACATGGCTCTTCAATAGGTGATCGACTTTTCCATTAAGTTCCACCAGTAATGATGTCATTACGTAAATTGATTTGCTATCCGGTTTTTTTCTGCAGCAAACACCGCACAGATTATTGCATGCCGTAGTAGAACCTGAAATAAAAATATTATCTTAGGGGAAGAAATTTCCAGAGTAAATACAAGAAACATTACCATCTCAACAAAGAAAACTGAACAGCTTATTAATTTATTAGGAAATAGCAATCCAATTATATTATATAAATTTCTAATTGATATATGAACTTCACAACCAGGGAAAACTAAAACTTTTGCCTTTATAACCTTATAAATTGGTCCAGCTCTAGTCTATATTGACATTTTCATTGTAAATTTTGCAATTTACATTATCTCCATAACATATAATATTCATACTAATTGTGGGTTTAAAACCAGGGGATCAATTATTGACGAATAATTTTATCAGGCATTTGCATCAATAAAATTGTTTGTTTTCCTAACCATAAAACTAAAATACGGGTGCGTTTTTGGGCGCATGTTCTAGGGGAACATCGTCCTATCATTTCGTCCAAATGTCTGTAATTTTCGAATTTCGAGCTGAAAATTGGCTAATAGACTAATTCGGACTCCCTGATCACGAATCCGGTGTCAGAATTTTGGGTGCCGTATGGCCGGCCGGCTGGCCGGCCGGCCGTACTTCCGGCCGTAGGCACGATAACAGGAGCACCGAAGGTCCTATCGACTTCAAACTTTCAGGGTAGGCTTCTGATCAAAATGCGACGGTTAAGTTCGTTAACGGGCAAAATCGGCCGGACGGTTTAGGAGTTATAGACATTTAAAATTTTGAGGTTATTTCCCTGATATTTCAGGAACTAAAGAAGATGTTGAATCGAAACTTGGTAGTCAGTTCGAGGATATAAACGCGCAACTTTTGGCAAAATTCTGTTATGATCGAAATGTTGGTAATTTTTAAAAAAATATTTCTTTTAATTTTTTCGAAAAAAAAATTTTTTTTTCGTGAACTATTCATCAGATTGCAACAAAAACTTGTACTAACGTCAATTGTAGTATTTTGCAACATTGTGCAAAATTTTGGCTCTATACGATTTCAATTTCTGGAGATATAAGACAAAATGTGTCAAATTTCCTGGGTCTCTCTCAGTATTTTCATCGATTATTCTATGAACTCTTTGAATTCCACCGAAAACAAATTCAAAGACATAAACATAAAGAATCAAGTCATAGTTTAGACGTCGAAAGAAGGACGATGTTGATCGACTTGAAAAGGTACCTATTTCAAGAAATGCAATAATGAAATGCTTAATTTATGGATATAATATTATCTAAGTATTGTTGGGATCGGGCAGTTGGAAAATTTTTTAATAAAAAAATTTGTACCGACGTTAAATCAAGCATTCTACACGAGTGTGCAAAATTTCAGTTCGATACGATCTCAATTCCAGAGTTGTGTTCGAAAATTAACTCCACGGAGTAGAGTAGAGTTTTTGAAGGTTTGACAGATTTACTCTAGAGTTACTCTGACACTGACACTGACAGTGACAGAAGGTGCCAATATCGGAAAATAGGTTATGTTGGTTTAAGAAATATCCTATTATTATTCTTTTCTTCATATATATGTAACTCTAATAATAAATAGATATTGTGAGCAGTATAAAAACTATTAAATTACCTCACAAAACATTCATAAAACAGTTAGACAAAGATACTAGATTTTCCTTCCCATGAGGATTGTCAATTTTGACAGGAGTAAATTGAACTCCGAGTCGAATACTCCGACTTTTCGGACGACTGACACAGAGTAAAATTTACTCAACCTTTCAGTTTTCGAACGCAATGGAGTAAATATTACTCTACAGAGTTAATTTTCGAACGCAACTCAGAAGATATTGCTTAAAATTCACATTCCAGCGTGTTTTGACGTTCTATGGTCACAGAAAATCGTCACAAAAATCTATTTACCTCATTTGACGGCTGTTTGTCAAATCAATTAATTCCAATAATTGATGTCAGATTTCCTACATACCAAGTTCAAACACATTTTATTATATGGAAAACACTTATTATGATCACGTTCTACAGGAATTGATACTAAATAGAAGCTAGATGAAGATTATTGTAATGGAAAATTTGTGTTCCAGAATAATATTAAGGTATTCAACATGATACTGCTTTTTTTCTTTACTGGTCAGTACGGGCCACAAGGAAGATGAACATGCGCCCAATAGCTCCTGTCCACAGGGCTTGAACCAATTTTTTATTTTAATCGAAATGTCTAATCGATTAATCGTAAATGAATCGGTGTGTTTTTATTTTCATCAAGTGCATACCGATGAATTTCAACGGGCCGTTTTTATTTTCAACATAATTTCATCGATGGATTTACGATTACTAATCGGTTCATCGTACTTGGAGGTCGATGAGACCGATTAGATGGACGGATTTTGGCGGGTATTTCGAATCACATTTCTGTTGGACTGCAGTTTTAAAGGTAATAATAGGAGATGGGCTCCAAACAAGTTTAACTTTCATATACCTAATATTTATCGCCTTAAGTGCGATTTGATAATGATTCTTTTTACAACAGGTATGATACTATAGGTATAATTGAATCTATTTCCTATTATAAAACCCTTCGAAAATAATTAGAATTGCATTGAAAGTAATGTTCCTGAAATATGAATGATATGATATGAATTATATTTTCTGACTTCGAAAAGTTGTTTTACTGAGGGAAAAACATCAATGGAACAAAATATTAGATTATTGATCAAAACATAACAACCTATAACCTATAATAATCATCAACATTTCTCAGCTTTCTGTTCCTATATTCATCGGATTGATTAGTGAATTTCCGATGGATTTTTATGACGTCACGTCAATCGTATCCTCATCGCTGATTGAATCCATCACAAAAGCTGATTAAAATAAAAACGCACCCTATATCTTTTATTTCTGTATAAATATATCAACTGAGAATAATATTTGTTACTTACCTATATAAATCAGGTATACTTCTTAATTCTTATCTCGAATATAACAACAATACACAAACTTACAAGGGAGACAATTACGCAAACAAAGAACAGATGTACAGGGTCGTGACACTCTCTTTCCCCCACCCCAAACCCTGTTTTTAGTTCATTGGCATTCTAGAGATGTCTCTGCCTGCGCAAATTCCATGATTTCCATGGGATGAGATCCGATAGATGACTCTGTTGCGCGTTCAGAATTACAGTGATTCAGAATGTGATGGATTTGTCATTAATTTCTGAAAGTGTCAACGAACCTTGTTTACAACTATGAAAATTATTCAAATAAATATATTTTTATTGAGTGGACAATTTTATATTATAACTATTCCGATGAAATATGTGTACTTGGATCCATAGAATACCGATAAGATACCTGCACAGATACCTGATCGTTTCTATGGCAGGTAAACCAAATTACTGTTTACTCAGGTAGAAATTGAAGTGAATTTGAATTCGCACCTTCGACCGAAGAGGTTCAGCCAAAATATCGATTGGTAAGTGACGAGCTCGTGTTTGGAACTTTATCGTAAAAATGGGAAAATGGATCAAATGTTGTGTATATGGTTGTGAGGATAATGTTAGCATGAGACATCGATTTCCTAAAAACAATCCAAGTCTTTTTAAAACGTGGATCGACATTATCAAGCCAAGTGATTGGGAAATATTATCTGTTGATTGACCAGATTTATAACAGGCATTATGTATGCCATGCACATTTGGAGACTGTTACAAGATAGAAGGAGGAAGAAGAAGGCTCGCTATGCATGCAGTTCCTACACTTGGTGTTTCAGGTAAGCTATACATTGACAACAATAATTTGAATTTGTTTTTAAAATTTTTGTGAAATTCTAAGAAATATAAAACAGTTCATCTTTCTTTTGAAGGTATCTCAAAAGTTCTTGATGATGTATGGAACCAACCATCAACTTCAAAAACCGATATTGACCAACTACAAATGTCACTGTCTAAAGGAACGCAAAATATTATGGAGCCAAGAACTCATAAAAGTAAGTGTATAATACTAATGTTGGAGTGATGACATGATTGCTTTGAATAGCAATAGTAATGAGAGGATCTTCTTTTAAATTTTAAATGCTTGTACATTTTCCACAATATATATGTCCTATACCAAAAATTTTATTATTTATTTATTATTTATTATTATTTCCTCAGTTTGGTCCTGGAGATGCCCCAGTTAAGGATAGTCATGTGGGACATACGCTAGGATGGGATGGAGCACAGAGCAGAGCAGATTGAAAAAGAATCCTGGCCTCAAATGGTTAGCATATTTGAAGGTGATCTTTTGTCTGGAGCAGTACTGCATTCTCCTTTATTTTATTGTTTTAAACAGGAATCAATTCTTTGTTTTCCCACGTAGCAAAAGTGTTATGAATATCGGTTGTATGGACATCTATATATAACAATCCAAAAAACCGATAGCCTACGTAAATCAGTATCAAATTAGTACATTATAACGTCAGTAGCACGGTTACTACGACAAAAGTGGGAATGATTTCACAACATATACAACTGTTGTAAAGTTGTAATTGCAACTTCTTAAGCAACTGATATGTTATAATACCACCATACACTATATAATGTGAGCGAACAAGATATTTGAGTTTTTACTAAGTTAGCTGAGGAAAACCATTTTTCCCATAGACAGCTAGAGCTTTGTGGGTATACTTTCTGTATTTCTGTTTTTGTTTGTGGTATTTGTGTATATATTGGGTTTGGGTGTAATAGGTCTCTTGCATGCATTTTTTTTTATTATTAGAATCGAGTATTATATCCATAAGAATTCTGAAAAAGTGAAACTGCCGTGAAAATTTTCAATATTCAACGAGGAAACGGTCATTGAAATTTGGTTGCACATAATGGCCCGTCATATCTACTCTCATTCTCTTCTCGTGTCCATTTCACACTTTCTTCCAGTGCAATACGGCCCCCTATGGAGGGCTTCTAGTCGGCATATTGGCTGTAACAAGCAGATGGTACATTTTGATTACGTCAGCCGTTATAGCAATGATTCAGAAGCGTTTTTTTACCTCATTTGAATTTGCTTCTTGATTTACCGATTTTCAATACCGAAATATTCAAATTGTATAAATTATGAAAGTGGATGAGGGCATACATGTTGATCTGGTATTGAATTAGATTTCAGAAAGACATAAACATATGGTATTTCATGTTACATGCAAGAGAACTATTGTTTTAATTATGTTAATAGCTATTTTTTTCTTGTTACTGTTATAATACCTCAACACCGCACACTATATAATGTGGGCGATGATATTGTGAGTTTTACTTAATTGCTTAAAAGTATTTTACGTAAACAAATAAAACTTAGGGCTGCATTAATAGTCGACCCTCTAGATGAGGTTCGAAGAACTCGTTTTTCATACCTGATCTTGAGGGCCGACGATGAGTATGGCCCTCTTAAAACTGATTTTTTAGTGTTAAAGTTTTATTCTTTGCATTTATTATAATTTATACACAATTAATTTCACATATGTTCACTGTGGTGAAAATATCAATATATATAATTTATGTGTGATAGTACCTTTTATTTTCCTTCAAATTTAAAAGTTATTCTGTCTTCCAGGCGTACAAGGCCGAAACAAACTGGATTGTGAGGTACAATTACCCTTTCAATTAATGGAATGTGACCGAGTTTTATACGAACATGCAAATTTTTTCCAATCTTTAACAAATTCAAGTTTTCCTGTGATTGTAACATTGACATGATTTTCCTCTCTTGTTTGTTTTTAAAGTCGGTTTTGTGCACCGCAATGAACTTGGCTCAGTGTGATTTTTATGGAAACGTTGATTTATTGGAAAAGTAATTCTATCTCATACTTCCTTTTATTGTAACAAGATCTGTCAGACCACTAAATGTATACACCGAAATGTTTGCGAAGTGAGAAAATTCACAGAAGTTTGTTCTGAAATTTGTTCATCTTAGCAATTTCCCCGAAGATTCTTATATTTCGGTACAGAACATAAGTTCTCTTACGAAAGACAAGAATCTTCTAAGAAATTGGTGAGGGAAAACAATTTCAGAACAAGCTTCTGAAATTTTCCTCATTTCGCTCACATTTCGGAATACACATTAAATAAATTAATTTGAATTTCGCGCCAAAAGCGAAATACCGACATAATTTGAATTTCGCGCCAAAAGCGAAATACCGACTTAATTTGAATTTCGCGCCAAAACCGAAATCTGTAATACCGACACATGCGATGTGCCCGCCTCTGGAGAATGCCAATGAACTAAAAACAGTGTTTTTCATGTTACAAGGCCAGTGTCGAATCTATATACTTAGTTATCTGTGCAGATGTATAAACAAGATGACAATGGTGACATAACTGACATATTGGTTCAAATCATAGAATTTGAGAAACTCTTTTCTATGAAAAGACAAATGAACAAAAATGTTTGCTGGCCTCGGTGATCCAGTACGAGAAGGTCTCACTTTGTTACCAAATCCTGCTCAGGCTATGGATAGGTCCAGTATGAATGAGTAAAAAATGAAATATCACCAAACTTTTACAGACTAAATATATTTAAGTGAATTAAACCATAAATGAGTATATTTTATATATATATATTATATAGATAGATTTTTGTGCAAGATTTTCGTAAGTTTTTTAGCATGTTGTTTTGTCTAGTAAAAATATGAATCAAAGAAGCACAAGAAAATTCAATAATCAATAATATATATATTTTGTGTGATTTCGGATTTTTAAACGACAATATTTGTCAAAATAATATGTTCCGGGAATATTCTAAGCGGAACATTCCAAGTGGGACGTTCCGGGAGCATTTCAATTGGGACGTTCCGGGAACATTCCGAGTGGGACGTTCCGGGGATATTCCATAGGAGGCCGGGACATTGCGACACGTATGGAACATGAATGGGACGTTCCGGGAACAAAGTGTGTTATTAGGGTGGTGACGGTAGACCGACCTTTAATAAACCCATGTTGACTATCCGAAATCTGACATTTCACGTGTGCGTAAATAATATTATACAGTACTCTCTCGAAGACTTTACTGAAGTTGCTCAGAATGACAATTGGTCTATAGTTTTCTATCATATTTTTGATGCCTTTTTTGAAAACCGGGCGGACTCTACCCTCCTTCCAGATAGTTGGAAAACAACGTTCTGAAAGAGACAGCCTGAATAGCATGGTCAGAGGTCGGGCCAGAATTATAGCGCAGTCCTTCAAAAGAAAAGATGGAATCCTGTCTGATCCCGAGGTCATATTTGCCTTGCATTTTTTGAGGGACTTGAGCACCTCATCCTCATAGTTATATCAGAAATAGCCAGCGATTGCGTACGAGAGACATCGGATGGATCATTGTGCTGGAAGTTGGATGAAACAATGAAAGCTGACTCAAAAACTGACGCGAATGCATCAACTATGGTCTGGGGAGACGACAAATGGCGGTCTCCATGGGTCATGGAACCAGGTACAGATGAACTACCTCGAAGGGTGTTCAAATAACCCCAAAATTTAGTTGGATCCGTAGATAGATCGGATTCAGCCCTTTGTATGAAATTGGCTCATGCATCAGAAATATCCTCTTTCAGATTCCTGCGAATATCCTTGTACATATCTAGAAATTGAACATTCCCCGTTGATTTGTATTTGCGCAGATATCTAAACTTTACTTTCAGCTTACAAATATTATCACCTGTGAACCAAGGTGGGTAAGATAATTTGGTAGTAGACAATTTAGGGACACATTCCGAGAATATACGGTCGAGAATGACATAAAATTCGTCACACGCCAGATTAACATCATTGAAGTCATCCAAAAAATCCCAATTAGTGTTCAGAAGCATGTCATAAAGCCGTGCCAAATCAGCTCTCTTGAAGTTATATCCTTCAAAACTGATTCTCGCAAACATGACAGGTTCTGTGTGATCGACGTTAGGGAAAACTCTAAGGGCGGATGATGCGCATCTATGGAAACGAGAGGAGACATACATTCCTGCACCGCAATGGGACATCTACTACAAACAAGATCTAATAATCTTTGGTTAAAATTTAGTATTCCATTATACTGAGTCAAGCCAAAAAACTTCATGAAATTCTCAATTGCTTCGACTCTGACATTGCGGAAATTAGTTTCCTTGTAGGTGACATAATCTGGAATATTGAAATCTCCCAAAACAATCAAGTTAGCGTTATCATCAAATAAATATGGCAGCGCCGAGATAGCCTCAAAAATATCCTCGTACAGATCAAACGCTGTATTTGGTGGTATATAAATAGTAAAAATGTAAAAGTGAGAACTTCGGGGGCCCAGTCTCAAACCGACAATATCCACATTGGGAAATTACTCTCTCATGGACCCGAGATCGAGAGAACAAGCCAGCAAGCTCGATCTCACCGCAATCAACACACCACCACCCCTCGTTTTGCTTGTGTGAGGTCAAAGTTGCGATCATCCCTGTACAGAGAACATACTGATCATTACAAATTTCAGAATCCAGGACATCAGGCGATAGCCAGGTCTCAGATAAACATATTAAGTCAAAATCACATTGTGAAATGCTATCATAAATGTCCTGTGTTTTGGATCGTAGGCCCCTAACGTTCTGGTAAAAAATCTAAGGTCAGCTGCAATATTTGTGCAATCAGTCCGCATTAATTGTTATTTCGTAACAAAAATAGAAGACTTCAAGTTATTCAACTTTTTTTTATAGATTAGACAATTTACAGCATCCCACACAGCATGAGAAGTATCCTTCAAATTAGCATTAATACAATTTATACATTCAAGAACAGAACCAGTAAAATTGTTTAAAGGATGCTCACCGGCACATTTTGGACGGGTTATCTTGAGAGAACAATTTTTTTGATTATGATTGAAACCACTGCATCTAAAACAGATTCTAACATCCGTAGCATCGTACACAGAGCAAGCATCAAAATTCACAAACAGCTTTCCCCGATCCATCACCAAACCATAAGATGCGGCATCCAACTCGATCAATGCTTGAAAAATATTCGGATTCTTATGAGTAGCCCACGTTTTCAAAACTCTCAAATGAGACTCATCAGAGAAAAGATTACATAATGCTTTATTGTTAGATGAAAAAAAAATTGTAATGCTCAAGTTCAAAAGAATATATATACATATATGCGTTAAGTCAACCGACGTTGGCTACTAGCACCAACGTCCGTTGATTTTTCTTCAGAGGAGTCAGTAGCTGACACTGACCTAATAGCTGACAGCATCATCATCAAAGGTTTCCATGTATGAGGTAATCTTTCACTATCGTCGCGTTTGTTGAGGGAATCTGGATGCCTTTAAATTTCAAGGGCTTTGCGAAAAATGATCTGATTTTGATCCATCCGTATACCAAATGGATGACTTTTTGGCCAATCGATTAACGTGGTCCACAAGGCTCAGACGGACACGTATGACCGTTATTGCAAAAAGGGTGTTACGAAATCGAATATGGTGGTCATTACATCTGAGGGCTTTACCAAGAGGTTTTAGTCCACTTGGTCCAGCGTACATAAATAAATTTGATTACGAATTCTTCATCAGTAAGTCAACTGGAATTGTTTGAAACCATTTCTGGCTTAAAATTTGACTGCCGACATTTGGGCAAAAATATAATGTCCTGTTACAAGCACGGAAAAAGAACCTCATGTAAAATCAACCTCCGTATATGTGCATGTGGCAGTTACAATCTGATTCGATGTACGATAGGAACATTTGTTATTGACATCTTTCACGACGCTATTCAAAACACTATAAAAGCAGATCGAATCTGAATTGTTTACTTCATGAATCTAATTTACAAATCAGTATATCGATTAGTTCCTGAAATATTCTTTTGCCCTAAAATGTATTCATGGGATGGGGGGGGGGGGGGTTTCACAATAGAGGGGATTTATCGATAAAATTATTAATTATTTGGAGACTTGAATAGGTTTTTGCGCGTATGTTCTGGGGAACATCGCGTTATCATTTTACCCAAATGTCTGTATTTTCGAATTTTTCGCCGATAATGGTCTCAAAACGACTAGGTTCAACTCACTGATGGAGAATTTGAGCTTAAATTTGATTCTGTCCGACGGGCCGTTGCCACGATAACTTGAGAACAGAAAGAGATAGCGACTTGAAATTTTCAGGGTAGGCGGCTCATCCCAATACGACGGACAAGTTAATCGTTAATTCGTTAATGGGTATAATCGTCCCAACGGTTTCCGAGTAGGTGATAATTTTGTTTTTAACCATTACTAATCTGATCGAATTGAATCTTGGTGAGTTAGTTGTAGAATACAAACCTAAGGACGTTTGTGAAATTTTGTCAGAATCGTATCGCTAGAAAAATATAAAAAAATATTATTTATGTCACGTGGTAACTAGTTGTAGAATATCGACATAAAGACGTGTGTAAGATTCTTCTAGAAAAAAAAAATTACAAAAAAAAAATTGGTTCAAGCACTGACGTGAATCAGCAGCTTTTGCTCCCATGTTATATTGTCCATTCTCCAGTATTGGACACTCTTAATTGAATTAACCATGGTAAATTCGACAAATTTATTTCTATATAGAAGTCTTAAGCATCACTTAAAGGTGTGGACGCAAACCAAAATATTTATTCAACCGTTTTATTTCGCACAATGTAACATGTAATCTTGGTTGATTTTACTATAATCACACTATAAGGCAATGGTCGAGCTGGAAATGGCTCTGGTGCGAAAATTTGAAAAGTTGAATGTTGCAACTATTTTTAGCATCGACATTGAATTTGATGAGTAAAAGCGTAATAAACCCTGGTCATACAAACAACCTGAAAAGAATCTAGTACATCCAAAATAACTTTCTTCAATCTATGTATCATCAATACCATTATTAATAGTTCGACTTTACAACACAGTGAATCCAGAAGGCTACTGCAAAAACTTCTTGCAGTTGCTCATCAATAAGAAAAATCTATTATGGAATTTATTTATAGAGTAAGTATTCTGTTGAGTCTTTTTTATGCATATAAACTTTAATCACATTACATACTCCTCCCCACATCAATGGAAAATTGATTTTATTCATAATAAATGATTTTTCGGTATGATCTGCTAATATGCCAAACAGAAAATACGATTTTTCCGTTCTTATGAGTTTCTTATATTCGCTGAATCATTAATGTTTTATTTAAAGTATCTATATTATACCGTGTGGCCCACCACAGACGCGGAGCTCGTTTTGAGGGAGTAAAATGAAGATATTTTGAGATTATTTTTTTGTGATGTGCACAATTTAAAATTATTTTCATAAATAAAGGGTGTTCGAAAACAAAGTTATAGACCAAAGTGATTTTTTTTTTAAATGTAACAGCCTGCATTTCACCTCAAAAATGGAATCGCAAACTCAAATCATGATGAGTTTCTTCAGATCACTTTATACCTTAGAAGCACCATTTACGAGAAAGTGGCGAAAAATTTAAAATATTGAGTTTTTTTAAATAGCAATTAATGAAGAAACCAGTTACTCCAGCGATACAGACAGTACGTTTTCGAATAGACATATTAGCTAATCCTATACAGAAAAGAAAATTAACTCTGGAATATACAGAGTGATCATAATCAATTCTTCTTAATCGAATTTACCATAGTGAATTCTATTGTCCGTTCTCCTGTATTGAACACTCTTAATCGAATTTACTATGGTAAATTCGATTAAGAGGAGAACGGACAATAGAATTCACAATGTTAAATTCGATTGAGGGCCGGTTTCTCAATTGCGAGTTAAACCGAGGTTGCGGGTAACCCGAGTGTTACGCATTCATGAATATCGCTAAATACAAGCGTCAACTCGCAACCTCGAGTTAACTCGCATATGAGAAACCGGCCCTGAGGGCCGGTTTCTCGATTGCGAGTTAACCCGAGGTTGCGGGTAACCCGAGTGTTGCGCATTCATGAATATCGCTAAATACATGCGTCAACTCGCAACCTCGAGTTAACTCGCAATTGAGAAACCGGCCCTGAGACTGTCGAATACAGGAGAATGGACAATAGAACATACGCGCAAAGCTCCTGACTTCACGTCAGTGCTTAATTGAACCAATTTTTCCTTACTATTATGTAAGTAGGTAAACATTTGTTGCTATTAATTTTATGTTCTCACTATTTTTGGGCGCATGCTCTAGGAACCAAAACGTTTGAGACCATTTTCAGCCAAAACTTAGAAAATTACAGGCATTTGGGCAAACTTATAAGCACTCTGTTCCGAGGAACAAGAGCGCCAAAAATACAGATCTAATTGAATTTAAACTTAGTATAATTAGCAGTAGAATGCCGTTGTTTTGCAGAACTTAATGAGGATAGTATAACTAGCCCTGTGGACAGGAGCTTTGGCGCTCTTGTTCATACTTTGACAAATCATCTCCAAAATTATTGGTTTCTCAGAGTTCTCTCTGTTCCGAGGAACGAGAGTGCCAAAAAGAGATCGAAAATTAACACTATAACTCTCGAACGGAATGAGCTAGATAGTTGAAATTTTCAGATGTGGTTTGGGTGATAAATATCTACACGTTAAGTTTGTTATTGGGCAAAATTGGCATGGCATGGTGGTTTCGGAGTAACGAAAAAAAAAATTTTTTACATTAGAAATTTCAAATTCCATTTCTTTTAAGATGCAGTTCCATTATAAGAATACATTTATATCATTGTCAACTTTAACAAATTAATACTTTCGGAGATATGATTTTTCAAAATTTCAATATTAAATCGTAACTCTAATTTCACAGAATACTGAAATCGAAAATTAACGTCCGTATCTATGAATTTAATGATCTGTGTTCATACATCATTGTCATCTATATGTGGTCATCTCTTCTACATAGATAAAAGACATGTCAAACGACAGCATATGATTGAATGCAAAATTTTTGATAATCCATATGATGATGGAAATATATACTTTGGTAAGTTAATGAAATTGGGTTCAGAATATCTCCAGCAAAAGCCAAACTGGAATATTGGTTAAGTTTCAATTGATATGATATAATTTTCATAGTTGATTTGAGGATTGAATATCTCGGATAAGTTCGTTATTGGGTAGAAGCGGTCTGGTGGTTTCAAATTAATAATGTTTGGGCTTATTGAATTTAATTTCTTTTATGATGCAGTTCTATCATAAGAATCCATTGATATCATTCCCAACTCTGAAAAACCAATACTTTCGGAGATATTATTTGTCAAAGTTTGAACAACAGCTCCAAAGCTCCTGTCCACAAGGCTTTCCCACCTTTTCGGCGCTCTTGTTCCTCGGGACAGAGTGCTGAATTTGCCCAAATGTCTGTAACTTTCAAGTTTTTGGCTGAAAATGGTCTTAAACGTTTTGGTTCGACTCACTGATCAATAATAATCCGTGGTCGAAATCGATTCTGTCAGTCCGTCCGTTAACACGATAACTCTCGAACGGAATGAGCTAGACAGTTGAAATTTTCAGAGTAGGTTTGGGATCTATCTATCTCGGTTGAGTTCGTTATTGGGCAAAATCGGACGGATGGTTTCAGAGTAACAAAAAAAAAATTTATTACAACACAAATTTTAAATTCAGTTTTTTTAAGATGAAGTTTCATCATAAGAATCCATTAATATTATTCTCAACTTCAACAAGCTAATAATTTCGGAGATATGATATTTTAAAATTTCAAAAATACATCGTACTTCTACGTTTTCACGGATTGCGAATTCTATCTGTCTATGTTCTATCTGTTTGCGATATAGGTCCACTTTGAAAGATAAACGTCATTAATGTCAAACGAAACTGAAAGTGTATTTCTGCAGAGTTTATTGATGTACGCATGTAAACAATTTGAAATTTGGATTCGCAAAGTTCATAGGCAAAGTTTTTAGTGAGTCGAAAATGAATGATGCAAGGAAGTCGAGCATAATTTACGAGTCATTCTCTAATTATTGAGGATTTAGAACGGGATTTCCAACAAATGTACAGGTAGTTATTCCTAAGTAACACTATTTAAGATTTCCTACATAAGTATATTCCGGTTTGAGTTCTTTCTGGACTGATTGCAATAGATTTGTTTCATAAATAAAACTGGCTATTTCATTTACTCAATTTTTCAGAGTGACTCCTGATAGTTTCGAATATAAAGATAAGATGTAAAGGGATTTTAATTTCGTTCATGATGTAGTTCTATCATAATAATCCATTGATATCATTCCCAACTCTGAGGAACCAATACTTTCAGAGATATGATTTATCAAAGATTGGACAAGGGCGCCAAAGCTCCTGCCACATGGCTTTCCCACATTTTTGGCGCTCTAGTTCTTCAGAACTGAGTGCTTATCAATTTGCCCAAATGTCTTTAATTTTCGAATTTTTGACTGAAAATGGTCTCAAACGATTTGGTTCGACTCACTGATCAAGAATCCGAGGTCGAAATCGATTCTGTCCGGCCGGTCCGGCCGGCCGGCCGTAGGCACGATAACTCTCGAACGAAAGGAGTTAGAGGATTGAAATTTGCAAGGTGGGTTTGGAGCGTAAATATCTCGGACAAGTTCGTTAATGGGCGAAATCCATCAAGCGGTTTCGGAGTTATGGTCGATTTTAGTAAAACGCATTTTTTATGAATGTTTCCGAAACCGATCACTCGATCTATCTGAAATTTAGGATCAAATTGTAGAATCATGACCTTTATACGCATGTGAAGTTTTGTATTGACCAGGTTACCGAAAAGTGTCAAAAAAAAAATTCAAAAATTAAAAAAAAAATTGTCTACAGTAACTCTCGAACGGAATCAGCTGGGCAGTTTAAATTTTCAGAGTAGGTTAGGGAGATGAATAACTGGGTTAAGTTCGTTATTGGGCAAAATAGGCTAGATGATTTCGGAGTAACGAAAAAAAAAATTTTTTTTTAAGCAACCTATTTCAAATTCAATTTTTATTTAAGATGCAGTTTCACCATTAAAATCCATCGATATCATTTTCAACTCCAACAAGCTAATACTTTCGGAGATATGATTTTTCTAAATTTCAATAATGAATCGTACTTCTATGTTTTCACAGAATGCTATAATTATTTTATCTGAACTTCATCATATGATCTGCGTTCATACTCGTACATGTCATCCTGTTCTATAAGAGAGAGTCAAATTCAGTTCAACTATTTTAATTTGATTTCTTCCATGGTGCAGTTCTCATTCTCAGATTGTTCATTTAATCTTGATAAATAAACTATTATTTGAATTGAATTTCTTTTATGATGCAGTTCTATCATATGAATACATTGATATAATTCCCAACTCTGAGAAACCAATACTTTCAGAGATATAATTTGTCTGTTTGAACTAGAGCGCCAGAAAGCTCCTGTCCACAGGGCTTGAACCAATTTTTTTGTATACCTATCTTATAGTTACCGAAATACCCCATACAAACATCGAAATTTATCCACCCTGTACAATCACTCACCGGACACCCTCTATATTGAATTGTTATGAACGGATCTGTATTTTCCTGATACAGAAATTCACATTTCGCACCCATTACGTGAACTAGATTTTTCCAGAATTCCCTATCAAGAATGTTTTGATGGTAACGAGTAGAACACACAGAGCTCCCTAACTAGGGATCGGAAATTTAATCGAATAAAGTTGATCGATCTGATAACTCGATATAGGAGGTGGGTGAAGTAATAAGACTAATAAGTCTCCCGACATAATATGATAATAAAAACGAAAGGGAATCTCTCAGTTGTGTGTAAAAAGCGCATGTTCTGGTGGATAACTGTACAAAAACCAATTGGCGAATGATATTTGCACACTATCCAGTATCCACAGTGTCCACTATACTACCTTCCTGTACGAAATTATTATGTATCAACATAACACCGGCTCGAGTGAGAAATAGAAGTGATGAAATTGTTTTTCTACGGAGAATGGAGAGACGATCAGAGCTTCGAATAAAATTGATTCATTGAAAACCAAATGTTATCATTTGTATCACGTAAGTAGTCACCCTGTATATATTTAGAAAATATAGAAAAAATTTAAAAGCACAGACGGGGAGCTAGGAGCTTTAGCCTGTTTTGTTCATTGAATGATCAATATTCAAATAATTGCGACTTATAAAAAGAAAATTAGTACCCACACTCTTACCTCGAATTTACCATGGTAAATTCGAATTAAGTGTCCAATACAGGAGAATGGACAACATAATTTACCATGGTAAATTCGATTAAGGGTATCCAATACAGAAGAATGGACAATAGAACATACGCGCAAAAACTTCTGACTTCACGTCAGTGCTTGAATCAATTTTTTTTTTCGGGGATTTTTTTAAAATTTTCTAGGGGTACGGTTCTTAAATTTTTTTTTTTTGTAATTTTTTTCAAATTTTCTAGGGGTATGGTTCTTACAAAATTTTAAACACGTCTTCATGTTGATTTTCTACTACTAGCTACCAAGCTTCAATTCGATCGAATATTTATTTTTTGAGTTATCAAGGAAATAATATTCCAGGTGGGTATAACTCGGAAACCGTTAGTCCGATTATGCCCAAAAACGAACTCAACTCTCCCATTCGGCTACGCAACCTACCCTGAAAATTGCAAGTCCTTTTATCTCCTTTCGTTCGAAAGTTATCGAGGCAGCGGTCACCCATCTACTGAACTCACACAAGGCTGCTCGAATCTCCAACAATATTTAACCGATCGTGTTAAAACTTGAAACTTGGCAGTAGAGTTAAGTTAGAAAGGCACTTGCAAAATTTCAGCAATTTCAAACGAATAGTTACCGATATATAGAACATTTTTTTCAATTTTCAATGATTTCTTAAAAATTTTCTACAAATACTATCCTCACGAAATTTTGCAAGTATTTTCGCGTTGGCATTCTACAACTAACAACCATGTTTGAATTCAAGCGGTTTAGTATTTTTCGAGTTAATGAGGAACAAAGAACAACCAAATTTCCGATTGCTATAACTCTAAAACCGTTTGGCTGATTATGCTCATAAACAAACTGAAATGTCGCGTTCTGATGCACATCCTAACCTGAAAACTTCAAGCCGCTATCTCTTTCCGTTCTCAAGTTATCGTGACAACAAAAATATTTTTTAATAATTTTTTAATAATTTTCTAGCCATACGATTCGCACAAAATTTCACAAACGAGCTTAGGTTCATATTCTACAACTACTCACCAAGTTTCAATTCGATCGGATTTATATTGGTTGAAAACAAAATTATTACTCGGAAACCACTGGGCCGATTATGCCCATTAACGAACTTGTCCGTCGTATTGAGATACGCCACCTACCCTGAAAATTTCAAGTCGCTAGCTCTTTTCGTTCTCAAGTTATCGTGGCAACGACCGGATGGCCGGACAGAATCAAATTTGGCCTCGAATTCTTCATTGGGGAGTCGAACTAAATCGTTTGAGACCATTTTCGTCAAAAGATTCGAAAGTTACAGACATTTGGGCAAAATGATAACGCGATGTTCCCCAGAACATACGCGCAAAAATTGAAATTTGGCACAATTCCTTTTCCCAATACTTTTCTAAAATACTTTTATCCAAATCGCACGTTATGCAGAAAGTGGCCATCAAATTTGGAATTTTAAATGGAAGTACCTAACAATTTTTTTAACGTCATCAGATTGCTTGATTAATTTGATACATTTTTGCGTGCATGTTCTGGGGCACATCGCGTTATCATTTTGCCCAAATGTCTGTAATATTCGAATTTTTTGCCGAAAATGGCCTCAAACGATTAGGTGCGACTCCCTGATGAAGAATTCGAGGTCAAATTTGATTCTGTCCAGCCGGCCGTCCGTTGCCACGATAACTTGAGAACGGAAAGAGATAGCGATTTGAAATTTCCAGGGTAGGGGGCGCTTCCAAAAGTGACGGACAAGTTAGTTAATGGGCATAATCAGCCCAACGATTTCCGAGTAATAATTTTGTTTTCAACTAATCTATATCCGAATTGAAACTAGTTGAAGAATACCTATACAAAGACGTATGTGCAATTTTGTGAGAATCGTATAACTAGAAAAATTTATTAACAATATTATTAGTGTCACGATAACTTGAGAACGGAAAGAGATAGCGATTTTTCCGGGTAGGTTGAGCATCCGAATGCAACGTTTGAGTTTTTGTTTTATTTTAATTTACTCCTTACAAAAAAAATACGGAATCAATTCAATTCAAACATGGTTATTAGTTGTAGAATGCTGACGCACAAATTTTCACAGAATTTCGTAAGGATTGTATGGCTAGAAAATTTAAAAAAAATCATTAAAAAAAAATTATATCTCAGAAACTATCCGTCTGATATCACTGAAATTTTGCGAAAGTCTTCAAAACCTAACTTTACAGAATACAGAATAATACAGAATTTTCTGTAATTCCTCTTGATAATATCTTTCGATATTATACAGTGCTTCTCAGCAACTCCCCACCTAGTGGGACTTTTCTTTTATACTAATATTTCCGAATTTTATTTTTTTTAAAACTTGGTGCATCAATAATGATTGAAAATAATATACAAGTCGGCCAACTCCAAATTCCAGTTTGAGCGGTAATCGCCATTTTTAAAGAAAAATGTCGACTACTCGGAAAAATCAAACTTTTTGTATGAAACGTTCTAAGTAAACTGAATTAGAATTCAGAACAATGTGCGAAAATTCAGGTCGGAAAACCATGAAATAGTATATTCTAAAACAAGTTGCAGAATGGGCTGATATTAAAACACGAATGCGAAATTCGAAAACGAGCGACGAAGGAGCGAATTTTCTTACGCAGGAATGTTGGAATTGCCTTCTGCAACGAGTATTAGAAGATATTTCCTCTATTTCAGGCAAGTTTTGTAAAATACTGTTGAAATTCAATGAAAAATTAGGATTATACGTCCTAGTGACTTTTGTATTGTATCTTGGCAGTTGGAGTGACTGTTACGAAAGTTGACAGATCACAGAATTCCAATTGTACGTAGAGCATGGAGATCAGATTTAACAGTTTCCTAATATCAAGAAGGAAATCTCTAGTACCTTATTTTTTGATAAAAGTAAAACCTTTCCTCTCAACAATTATTTCACCTTATCCAGATTATCTTATATTGACAATAATTGACGTGTGTTGAAATTTGATAGGATCGAATGTCAGTGCTGACTACCACAAAACGAAAAATATAACTAGAAACAATGCGGGAATGAGTTCATTCCAGCACTGTTTTTAGTGCTGGAATGAACTCATTACGATACTGAAATAGAGAAAATATTTTCTCCTCTTTTGCGCGTATGTATGTTCTGGGGAACATCGCGTTATCATTTTGCCCAAATTTCTGTAATTTTCGATTTTTTTGCCGAAAATGGTCTCACACGATTGAGTTCGACACACTGTTGAAGAATTTTAGGTCAAATTTGATTATGTCCGGCCGACCGGTAGTCCTGCCGGCCGTCCGTTGGTTGCCACGTTAACTTGAGAACGGAAAGAGATAGCGGCTTGAAATTTTCAGGGTAGGTGGCGCGTCCCAATACGACGGACAAGTTCGTTCATGGGCATAATAGGCCTAACGGTTTCCGAGTAATAATTTTGTTTTTTAATCAATACAGGTCCGATTAACCTGTATTGAAACTTGGTGAGTAGTTGTAGAATAAAAACCTAAAGACGTTTGTGAAATTTTATGAGAATCGTATGACTAGAACCTTTTAAAAAAATTGTTAAGAAATATTATTTAAGTCACGAGAACCTGAGAACGGAAAGAGATGGCGACTTGAAATTTTCAGGTTAGGTTGTGCATATGAATGGGATATTTGAGTTTCTTGATAGGCATAATCAGCCGAACGGTTTTGCAGTTTGGTTGTTATTTCCTTAATAACTCGAAAAATTCAAAACCGATCCAATTCAAACATGGTTATTTTAGTTGTAGAATGTCAGTGTAAAAATTCTTGCAAAATTTGGTAAGGATCATATCTCTAGAAAATTTTAAAAAAATCATTATTGAAGATCGTTGAAAAATAAATTATATATCAGAAACTATTCGTCCGACATCGTTGAATTTTGTGAGAGCCTTAAGAACCTAAATCTGCTGCTAAGCTCCAAGTTTGAACACGATCGGATCTATATTATTGGAGATTCGAGCAGCCTTGTGTAAGTTTAGTAGCTGGATGGGTTACCGTTGCCTCGATAACTTTCGAACGAAACGAGATAGGGACTTGCAATTTTCAGGGTACCTAGTTTGCGCATCCAAATGAGAGAGTTAAGTTCGATTTTGGGCATAATCGGTCCAACGGATTCGGAGTTATACCCACCTGGAATATTATTTCCTCGATAAAACGAAAAATATAGATTCGATCGAATTGAAGTTTGGTAATTAGTTGTAGAATATCGACATAAAGGCTTGTGTGAAATTTTATGAGAACCGTACTCCTAGAAAATTTTAAAAAAATTGCAAAAAAAATTGGTTCAAGCACTGACGTGAAGTCAGGAGCTTTTGCGCGTATGTTCTATTGCCCATTCTTCTGTATTGGGCACACCTAATCGAATCGTGTTATCTCGAATTGTATCATTGACTATGTCTTATCTTAAAATATTATTGGGATTGGTTTCCCTTACAACTTCGTGCCAACCTAACGGTGGATATTCGGGACAAAATTATATGTCAATGGATAATCCAGCCATAAATTGGCCATTTGCAATAAGATTTACATTCTTAGGATTCTCGAACGTGAATTGAATGTGAAATTGAAAGATTTTAAAGCCGAAAATACGAATAGGAGCAACTTTGCACCAGAATGAAACGACTTTTGAGGAAAAAATCGAACAAATGTCGAAAAACCAAGTTCAAATAAAATTTATAAGTTACAATCATATTCATGCTGACACTAATGCGTCTCTCAACTGGAAAAAAAAAACGTTAGATACTTATTCCATTTTTAAAAGAGTTATGAGCAAAAAAAGATAAAATATTTTTGATGGTTTTTCGACCTCAAATCTAGCACATGGATCTAAATTGTAATTTCAAACAAGTTTACTTGAAGCGTTTAACAAAAAAGAATTTTTCGAGATAATGGACATTATTTAAAAATGGAAGTCTCAGTTGGCCGAGTTTTATATCATTTCTGATCATTTTTGATGCACCAACTTTCTGTAATTAATAAAATTTGCAAATATTAATAGGAACGAAAATTCCCTCTTGGTGCGGAGTTCTTGGGAAGCACTGTACCTATATATTTCGATTTCACGACTATTTAAATTGAGTATACCTACAGTTCATTATTTTCGATGTATAATTTGAAACTTCATCAAAATATTATCATGTATACAGTATTTTATCGAACTTACCTGATTCTGGTTGGAAACTGGTTATCTTTTCAATGATTGCGGAGATGATAGATTTCAAAATATATTTGATTTGATCATACAGAACTAGGAATATTGATGAATTAACAAAAATGATTAATTAAATTGATACACTAACCAAATAGAGGGTAGTGTTCACATTTCGATCTTTTCTTCAATATAAATTCAGTAAAAAAATGATTTGCACAAACAAATGTCCAATTTTCAATACCCTTCCACAAGCAAGTTGCCATTCTTGTGAACACAAACCAAGAACAAAACAAAACGAACACTAATAGTTATTAGTGTTCTTTTTGCAAAAATGAAACTGAACAATTACAATACTCAAAATACGTGATTTCAGCAAATTGTACGACTTTTTACGAGAAACATGAATAAACAAAGCTTCGAATTTGATTTGAAATGTTGGTATAATTTCCAGTGCCGGCATCTATCGGTGAAAACTGAAGTAGAACAATTTTTGAGCCAAAAATAATATACATATATGTCAAAATGTGTCCACACCATGTAGAAGGACGTGCATGGAGGCGGTATAAAGATCGAAACTAGTCACGTAAACAAACATAATATTGGTGTGTCCCATTTTCTATATAAGAATCCAGAATTCCAACCGTAGAAAACTCACAATTTCATGTTTATAACTGTTAGAATAAGTGTGAACCTACACTAACTCTGTGCTCTTTTCTTCTTCGTTCTCCTTAGTTGTAAGTTAGTTAACCTAACATTTTGATTCCTGTATTGAATGTCGTAGCGAACGTATCTTGAGTGAATAAATAAGTTTAAAACACATTATCATTTATCATTTATACTCTTCGGTAGATATTCCATCAGGTTATGAGCCCAGAACAAAAATATCTATTGGGAAGTATACATTGTTGATAGATTTATAATGGAAAGCGAAAAATACAAAGTTTGTATGTTCGATGGGACGAATTTCGGAAGCTTCAAATTCAGACTGGAAGCCATACTGGATCAGCATGATATGAAGCAATACATCGACCTAAGCATTGAGGCATTAACTCATGGAAAAAGCGCTGAAGATAAAACCAACCTAATTAAAGATGAAAAGAAATGTAAGGCGATAATAATAAACCACATTTCCGACGATCAGCTAGAATACATCAAGGATCAAAAGACGGCAAAGGGAATAATGGATACGTTAAAAGCGATTTTCGAACGAAAAACTATTTCATGTCAACTGTTCTTGAGGAAAAGTTTATTAACACTCAAATATCAGGAGCAGGAAGAAATGCCCAAATTTTTATTACAATTCGATAAGTTAATACGACAACTGAAAGAATCAGGAGGAAATATTGATGATTCAGATGCCATTTGCCACTTACTACTTACACTACCCAAGTCATATGAAGCTGTTGTTGCTGCACTGGAAACTATAGATCAGGCAAATCTATCAATGGAATTTGTCAAAGCACGTTTGATAGATGAAAGTAACAAACGTAAGAATGCATTGAGAAATAGTGGTGCTAACAGTCAAAACACTTCGACTGCTTTTACAACTGAAGGTTTCAAATATAAGTGCCATAATTGTGGGAAATTTGGACATAAAAGAACACAATGTAAAAGTTTTAAAGGTATGCTGAATAAACATGATCAGTCAAATAGAAATTCAATGATGAATAAAACCAGGAATAATAACTATTCAAAATATAGTGCTAATTCATGTGAAAATGAAGATACGCAGGAAGAAGTTAGCTTTATTGCAGATCACATTCATTTGACAAATGTTGAAAATACTGGGGAAATTCAATGGTTACTAGACTCTGGTGCAACAGAACACATGGTTAATAATGATCAGTTCTTCATTAATTTACAGTCTATGAAAAATCCTGTGGAAATTGCAGTTGCCAAAAACAATACCAAATTAATTGCTACCAAATGTGGAGATATTAAAATGAAATATAAGAATAGAATTATAAAGGTATGTAATGTATTATTTGTACCTAATTTGAAATATAATTTGATGAGCGTTTCGAAACTGGAACACAAAGGTTTCACGATAACTTTTGAAGCTGGTAAAGCAATAATTAGTCGTAATGGACAAATATTTTTGGAAGCTATAAAGCACAGGAAATTATTTGAAATTAAACTTCCCCTTATAAAATCTGAAATGGTCTCCTTGGTGAGAGATACAAAAGTTATAGATACAAGTTTTTCTTTATGGCATAGACGTTATGGTCATTTAAGCAAAGAAAATCTTTTGAAGTTATCTAATAAAGAAATGGTAGAAGGTATCCCACCTTTGAAAGATGACAACCTATTTTGTGAACCTTGTGTGAAAGCCAAGCAAGTTAGAATGCCACATAAAACAGTTTTATATCCAAAATCTAGACGTCCACTGGAACTTATTCACAGTGATGTATGTGGACCTATAAATCCAATTACAGATGAGGGACATAGGTACTTCGTGACATTTATGGATGATTATACTCATTTTGTTACTGTGTTTCTAATGAAGCAGAAAAGTTCTGTTTTTGAATGTTTCAGAAATTTTAAAGCTATTGCTGAATCACAATTTCAATCTAAAATCTTTAGAATTCGTTTGGACAATGGTGGAGAATACACTTCAAATGAATGGGAAAGTTATTGTAGAGAACATGGTATTAAACAGGAATATACAATACCATATACCCCTCAACAGAACGGTTCTAGTGAACGCCTCAACAGAACGATATTAGATAAAGCACGATCATTAATTATTGACAGTAAGTTATCAAAAACTTTATGGGGAGAAGCAGTTCGTACAGCTGCATATCTACTTAATAGATCTCCAAGTAAAGGAATACATTCTCATGATAATAAAACACCTGCTGAATTATGGTATGGAAAGAAGCCGAATGTTAAAAACTTAAGAGTATTTGGGTCTACAGCATACAGTCATATCCCAGAATGTAAGAGGTCTAAATTGGATGATAAATCTGAAAGACTAATAATGATTGGATATGGTAATAACGGATATAGACTATGGAATCCTGAAACTGGAAATATAATTATATCTAGAAACGTAATTTTTAATGAAAATTCAATGAATGAAGTTAAGAATATTGTGGAAACTGAATACAAAGACACTAGTACTATGAATGAAATTGAGGAGTGCATAGAACAAGAGAAAGTAAATTCAGAGGACAATTTTGAAACTGAAGAAATTGAAGAAGTAAACTCCAAGAGAAAATCCAAGAAACCAAAATGGATGAAGGACTATATAATAAATGAAATGACGGAGGATGAAGACGAGGCATATATGGTTCATGCATTGAACACTGAATATTTTCTTGATGAAGATGTACCAAACACTTATGAAGATGTGGAATCAAGACATGACAGCTTAAAATGGAAGACAGCAATGAAGGAAGAAATCGATGCTATGGAAAGTAATAATACGTGGACATTGGTTGAATTACCAGAAGGAAGATCCGCTGTGAAATGTAAGTGGGTTTTCAATATTAAGTATGGGGATGATGGTGAAATATCAAGATATCGGGCGCGTTTAGTTGCTAAAGGATGTTCCCAAAAAGGTGGATTAGACTATTATGAGACTTATTCTCCTGTTACTAAACTTAGCACTTTAAGAATTTTGTTATCTATTGCAAATGAAAAACAATATTTCATTCATCATATGGATTTTAAATGTGCATTTTTAAATGGTATTTTATCAGAAGTCATATACATGATACCACCTCCAGGGTATACCAATACCAATAAAGTATGTAAATTAAACAAAACGATTTATGGTCTTAAACAATCATCTTTGGAATGGTATAGAACATTGTCTAATCATTTGAAGGGATTAGGTTTTTCTATGCTTGATTCTGATAAATGTGTACTTATTAAATCTACAAACAATTTTATCATTTATGTTGTAATATATGTTGATGATTTACTTATAATAAGTGATAATATGGAGCAACTTAATAATCTCAAACAATCTATGGGAAATTCATTTCAATTAAAAGATTTAGGAAATGTAAAATGTTTCTTGGGGATAAAAATTGAAAGAGATACAAATTTGAAAGTTATGAAATTAAGTCAAACTCAGTTTATTGATAAACTTTTATGTAAATTCAATATGAAAAACTGTAAAGGAAAAAGTACTCCTATGGAAACGAAATTGCAAATTTCTGATATGTCAGATCAATCAAAATTCTTGGCAAACACCCCTGTAAGGGAACTTATAGGATGCTTAATATACTTATCAATCACAACACGTGTTGATATAGCTTACTCTGTTTCATACTTAAGTCGTTTTCAATCAAAACCTACTGAAGAATTATGGTCTAGTTTGAAAAGGATACTACGCTATCTTCAGAAAACAAAAGATTTAAAACTTGTATATAAATCAGGTCCATCTAAGATTATAGAAGCATATTGTGACGCAGATTTTGCGAATGATATCAATAACCGCAAATCTACTAGTGGTTTTATCATCAAAGTTTTTGGAAATGTAGTAAATTGGAAATCGCGTAAACAAAACTCTGTATCATTGTCAAGTTGTGAAGCTGAATTTGTTTCTCTCAGCACAACTATTTCTGAATTAATCTGGATGCAGTTGTTAATGTATGAATTAGGATTTAGTAAGGACCAAATTATTCCTACTGTTTATGAAGATAATCAAAGCGTTATTTTTATTGCTAATCAAACTAAATGTGAAAATAAGTTAAAACATATTGCAGTTAAAATTAGTTTTGTTCAAGACATAATTGGAAAGAAAATTGTAAATATATGTTATATTAGATCTACTGAACAACAGGCAGATATTTTAACAAAAGCATTAGCTAAACCGCAATTCAGCAAATTATTGAAACTTTTGAACTGTAGTTATGATGAAACTGAAATTTGTTGAATTGAGGGGGGCTGTTAGAATAAGTGTGAACCTACACTAACTCTGTGCTCTTTTCTTCTTCGTTCTCCTTAGTTGTAAGTTAGTTAACCTAACATTTTGATTCCTGTATTGAATGTCGTAGCGAACGTATCTTGAGTGAATAAATAAGTTTAAAACACATTATCATTTATCATTTATACTCTTCGGTAGATATTCCATCAATAACAAGGGGTTTGCCCATTGCCCATACCAATATGGCCGATTTTATGTGATACTATCCTTACAAGGGAAATATATATAGCATATTATACTCCCTCCCCTTCCTTCTACCACCACGAAAATGCATAGAATAACATGTAACATGTATCCTATGCATCTATGTCCACACCATGTATTATGTGCATCTATCCATGCCCATAGATGCATATAATACATATTCTATGCATCTTGCCCTGGTCCATGCCGCTCCACAGAGGGAATTCGTGAGGACTCCATTGAATGCGCCTTCTATGTCTATGAAGGCCACCGAAGCGGTATCCTTATTTTTCATTCATATTATCACATTAAATAACTTCTAGAAGTTCGTGTATGGAAATCGAATAATCTCGAGATGCTTCATCAATTTTTTATTTCAGGAAACAACTACGACATCATGTTATCTCAAGTAGACAGTAACAATGGAAATTCAACAGAAAACCTGTCTGCACTTAAAGGAGAATCACTCAAGCCAAGAGCCCCTTCCAAGGCTGTACGCCTTCTGACAGTTATAGCTTATACGTTAAGCGTTTCCTTAGCTGCAATTTTTCTATCAATTTATTACATTTTCATTTGGAAGGACAAAACGATGGTTTCGGCTGAAACGTTAAATTCCACCCCTAGTTTGCGATGCAATTTTTCCATCATGGAACATGCATTGTTGGAACATTCAGATCCTACGAAGGATATTGCAGGAGGGATCTCAGGATTGAACAATATATCGATTCCGGACTAGTAGATAACGTAAGTAATTAAACTTCTATATAGTTTTAATCCTATGGAATCTACAACTAATAACCAAGATTCAATTCAATCGGATCTGTATTCATTGAGTTATTGATGAAACAATATTTCATATGGGTGTGACTCCAAAACCGGTAGGTTCATTATCCCCATTAACGAACTTAACCGTCACATTTGGCGCAACCTACTCTGAAAAGTGCAAGTCGCTATCTCCTTCCTTTCGGAACTTATCATGGTAACGGACGGCGGGCCGGAAGAATCGATTTTGACCCTGAATTCTTCATCAGTGGAACGAACTTAATAGTTTGAGTTTGAGTTCTGGCAACAAATTAAAAAATTATCGAAATTTGGTCAAATAATAGCACGCTAAGACATGTACGCAAAAAGTAGATCCCAATCACGGCTCTATTCCAAAATACACATCAAAGAATAATTTTTGGGGGTGCAGTGGTTGGTCGTGACAGAAATGTGACTATTTGAAATGCAAAATAGGTACTTATTTCCGTTTTGTATTCAAATACTTCATTTAGAACATTCAGGGTAGGTTGCAAATCCAAATACGATGGCCAAGTTTGTGAATGGGCATAATCGGCCGAACAGTTTCCGAGTATAATTTTTTTTTAAACAATACAGTTCCGATCTAATTGAAACTTAATTATAGAATGCCGACACGAATATTTATAATAAATTTTGTGAGTATCAAATCACTAGAAAATTCCAAAAAAAATTATTAAAAAATGTGGGAAAGCCCTGTGGACAGGAGCTTTGGCGCTCTTGTTCAAACTTTGACAAATTATATCTACGAAAGTATTGGTTTCTCAGAGTTGAAAATGATATCAATGAAATCTTATGATAGAATATCCATTGATATCATTCCCAACTCGGAGAAACCAATACTTTCGGAGTTATGATTGGTCAAAGTTTGAGCAAAAGAGCGCCAAAGATCCTGTCCACAGGGCTTTCCCACTTTTTCAATTTGGCTTCTGTGTGTCAATTCTCAAGAATTTTCGGAATTACATTCAAAACGTAGGTCTTTGACTCATCTCATGTTGGATTTATATACATCAGGAAATTATAATTACAATATTCTAGGAAATCATTTAGAATTGAGAATAATTATTGAAATTTTGAAAAATCATATCTCCGAAAGTATTAGTCTGTTAGAGTTGAGAATGACATCAATGGATTCTTATGATGAAACTGCATTGAATTCAAAATTTGTAATGTAAAATATTTTTTTGTTACTCGCCGACTTGGCCCAATAACGAACATAACCTACTCTGAAAATGTCAACTGTCTAGCTCATTCCGCTCGAGAGTTATCGTGTTAACGTCGGTACGGACGGCCGGCCGGCTGAAATTTTGCGAGATCGTTCAAATCCCAACTTTTAAGCTAATTTGTACACGTTCGGATCTATATTGTAGGAGTTATTGAAGAAATACTGGAAACCAAGCACCGTTGGGAGAGTTCAGTATCTGGATTGGTGACTGTTACCACGATAACTTGCGAACGGAATGAGATAGTGACTTGCAATTTTCAGCGTAGGTTGCGCATCCGAATTGGACAGTTGTGTTCATTAATGGGTATAATCGGCCCAACAGTTTCCGAGTAATAATTTTGTCATCAACCAATACAGATCCGATAGCATTGAAACTTGGTAGCTAGTTCTATTTCTAGAGTACTAATGCAAAGACGTTTGTGAAATTTTGTCGGAATCATGTAACTAAAAATTAAAAAAATATATATTAAAGAATATTATTTATGTCACGATAACCGGTGAACGGAAAGAGATAGCGACTTGCAATTTTTAGGGTAAGTTGTGCATCTGAATTTGAGTTTGTTAATAGATATAATTGGCCAAACGGTTTTGGAGATATTCCCATCTGAAATTTGGTTGTTATTTCCTCAAAAATACGAAACCGATCCAATTCAAACATGGTTATTAGTTGTAGAATGCCGACGCGAAAATTCTTGCAAAATTTCGTGAGGATCATATTAAAAGAAAATTTTTAAATAACCATTGAAAAAAAATCTATATATCATAAACTATTCGCCGACATCGCTGAAATTTTGCGAGAGCCTTCAAAACCTAACTCTACTGCCAAGTTCCAAATTTCAATATACGGTCGGATCTATATTTTTGGAGATCCGAGCAGCCTTGGGTGAGTTCAGTAGCTGGATGGATGACCGTTGCCTCGATACATTTCGAACGCATCGAGATATAGGGACTTGCAATTTTCAGGGTAGGTTGCGCATCCGAATGGGAGAGTTAAGTTCGTTGTTGGGCATATTCCGCCCAACGATTTCGAAGTTATACCCATCTGGTATATTATTTTCTCGAAAACTCGAAAAAATACAGACCCGATCGTGTTGAAGCTTGGTAACTGGTTGTAGAATATCGACATGAATATTGGCGGTTGTAGAATATCGAAATTTTGTGAGGACCGTACCACAAGAAAATAAAAAAAAAATACGAAAGAATAATATATATATATCCCAAGGTAACTTGAGAACGGAAACAGATAGCGACTTGCAATTTTCAGGATAGGGTGCGCATTCGAATGCGACATTCAAGTTCGCTATTTAGCATAATCGGCCAAATTGCTTTGGAGTTATACTCATCTGAAATTAGGTTGTTATTTCCTCTATAACTCAAAATATAAAAATCTGATCCAATTAAAACTCGGTGATTACTGGTAGAATGCCGGCCCACTAATTTTCGCCGAATTTCATAAATATCGTATCCCGCAGTTACATATCAAGTGAGAATTAAAAAATCTGTGATCATAGATGATTATCTCGTTATACTGAAGTCTGTCATTACAATTAAATTAAAAAGGGTAGCGGGTAGGTACTCCTCACGATCCCGGTGTGGATAGACCTACTTCAGGGACGCGACCCTGCCCACGCGAGCCTTGATTCTCCCTTCACTCCTTTTACCGAGGGATATCATGTCCCAAACCACATACCTGCCCACTTCCAAAATTACTCCCTAACCACTTCCTATAGAAGTTCACAACGCTAGTGTCGCTAGTGAAGGTGGAGAGGTGGCACCTTGGTACAGTGGATCTAGCGAGTGGCAACCCGGATTTTAGAACTAATATAAAGTTGAATCCAACCGAACGACTGCCATTATAAACAGTCTCCCCTAACCATCCAACGGCTTCGGGCGGAAGAGATGGGAAGAATAGGGCACCTCCTTGCCCCTGGAATAGGAAACTGTTCTCAAAGACGGAAGAACCATTAACTGGTCAACGGCATGAAGATGCAGAAGGAAAAGGGAAAACACTGCATTAAAGATCCGCAAGGATATCCCTCGAGAAACTCATGACTATGTGCGACAATGAAGCCTCGGTAAGGCTTCGCTCTCCGATTGGCAACCGGCGCTGCTCTCCGTCCGGGGGAGGCGGTGCGAAATTGGCTACCGGCCATGGGCGGATGCATCAGGCCTCTCATGGAAACGATGCTACTGATGACAAACTCAAACTTAATCTTAACAAACTCAAGACTCGACAAAAACATCGCCTAGCGACGTGGAACGTCAGAGGTTTGCTGATGGCAGGCAAATTGAATATCTTGGAAAGTGAGTTAGAGAGAAATATCATTGCCATTGCAGGTCTCGCTGAAACGCACTACAGAGACGGGGGACACTTTATTTCTACGAAGGGCAATTTCATAGGCTTTTCAGGAAATCCTAATCAAAGTAACAACGGCGTGGGCTTCTGGGTGGCAAAACCATTCATATAAAGATTATTCTTGGCTACAACTGTATAAGCGACCGTTTAATAACTCTACGCATCCATGCGACTCCCAATCCCATTAATCTAGTACAAGTTTACGCACCGACCTTCTCGGCTGATGACGATGTCATGGAATCATTCTACAATGATCTTGAGTCCACAATTTATTCTATCAGTAATAGGGAAGTTACCATCATTTTAGGAGATTTTAACTCCAAAATAGGTCAAACTGAGAAAGAAGAATTGATTCGTGCTCATATAGGTAGATTCGGCCTAGGACTCAGAAATGAAAGAGGTCAAAGGTTATCTCAATTTTGCCCATAGACAAGGGATTTTGCCTTGACAATAACCTTGCAATCGCAAACACCATGTTCGCCCAACATCAACGACGTTTGTACACGTGGACCTCACCGAACGGGAAGCACCGCAACCAAATCGACTACATCTTGACGAAACTGCGTTGGAAATCGTCGATTACTTGCTGCAAGACTTTGCCAGGTGCAGATTGCGGTTCGGATCATCAGCTGCTAATGTGCGAGTTTCGCTTAAAACTAAAGATATGTTCGCAATCTAAGAGATCATTCTTACAGACTATCTCAGATACGACTTCATACCAAATAAAATGCTCCGAATTCCTTGATGAAAACGTTGATCCAATCTCAGATAACACCTCTCCAAACGAGATTTGGCTCTCTTCTAAAAATGCCTTAATACGTTCTATACAAACAACACAGCCGAAATCAGTTGTACAGCCTAAACAGCAATGGATGACGGCTCACACGCTGTCAGTGGTCGAGGAACGCAGAGAACTGAAGGTCTCCGGTATAAACTCTGATCAGAAAAGAGCTAAGTATGCAGAACTTACAGGTCGAGTCCAAAAACTCTCCCGGCACGTTATAAACTCATATTATCAAAGAATAGCTGAAGAAATTCAATCTCATGCAGATACAAACTCGCCAAGAGATGTGTTCTTGAAAATTAAAAAGCTAAATCACGACCTTAAACCAAAAACGTGGACCATTAGGAACGAAGACGGTAATATGGTAACAAATATAGATGACGTGGTTCAGACATGGCGCAGATACTGTGAGACACTTTACTCAGACAACAATATTTCAACTGACTATATAACAAGAGAATTTGAGCCTGATATCCTGCTCTCAGAAGTAGTACGTGCTGTGGAAAAACTGAAGACCAATAGGGCAGGCGGTGTTGATTTGCTTACTGCTGAAGCTCTGAAGTGTTTGAGCGACGACAGCCTGTGTTTCCTTCATAAAATCTGTCAGAGAGTCTGGACTACCTGTAGTTGGCCGGATGACTGGAAAACTTCAATATTTGTCCCGCTACACAAGAAGGGATCACCAACGGACCCAGACAACTACCGCCTGCTTTCTTTGATCTCACATGCTAGCAAAGTGATGCTTTATATCCTACAGGCTCGTTTGGTAAACTTCGTGAGCTGGCAAATAGCTCCGGAACAAGCCGGATTTGTTAAGGGACGCGGCACACGCGAGCAGATCTTAAATTTGCGACAGATAATCGACAAAGCCAGAGAACATTACTTCCCAGTATACATGTGTTTCGTAGACTACTCTAAAGCCTTTGACAATGTACAATGGACCAAATTGTGGGATGTTCTGCACATCATGGCAGTCCCCTGTCATCTAATATCTCGTATTCAGAAACTCTATGAAGGCAACATAGCTCATATACGAATTGACGGCACGCTATCAGCCAAAACAAAAACAGGAAAAGGAGTTCGTCAGGGCTGCATATTGTCCCCTATGCTCTTCAATATTTACTCCGAGTTCATTATGCGAACAGTGCTGGATAACTGGGAAGGAGGTAAAACCTTCGGTGGAACTAGGATGTCCAATTTAAGGTTTGCCGACGACACAACTTTGCTAGCAACCTCAGAAGATGAACTACTGTCTCTCCTTGATAACTTAGAAAATGTCAGTGAGGCTTTTGGACTTAAAATCAACTACAGCAAAACCAAAGTGATGATTGTAGATAGGGAGCATAACAACCATCCTCAGAAAACTCAGGTTGGTGCCTGTCAAGTGGTCCAAACTCTTGTGTACCTCGGCTCGCTGATTGAAAACACAGGAAGCAGCGAAAAAGAAATCCGCCGTCGCATCCAGCAAGCACGTGTAGTCATGACAAAACTAAATAGAATATGGCGCGACTCTCCCATCACCAAAACGACTAAAATAGCTCTGGTCCGGTCGTTGGTTTTCTCCATCTTTCTATACGCATCGGAGACGTGGACTACCAAGCAGGCTGATCGACATCGCATATATGCCTTTGAGATGTGGTGTTGGAGGAGGATGCTTAGAATTCCGTGGACGGCACACCGAACGAACGCTTCAGTTCAGAGTGAGATTGGTAGTCCAAAGCGCCTGTCCTCCATAGTTATGACAAGAGTTCTTTCATTTTTTTGACACATTCATAGAAAGGATAACATGAGAAACTAGTGGTACAAGGTCATCCCCCCACGGGTCGACGACGTGGTCAATCTCCCACACGCTGGGTGGATCTAACAAAGAAGTGTCTCGATCTTAGCGTCACCCGAGCAACCAAACTGACTCCAAATCGAGTTAGATGGCGTGACACCGTTAGGAGAGCAATAGATGTATTGAACACCAATAGTCCCCCAGATAATACCTAACAGCTAAAAGAAAAAGAGCCATGAGTTATGAGTTCACAACACATCTGCCAAGATGTAATGACTATGATGATGATGTCATTAAAATGGTATGAAATGTAATTCATATATTATAAAAGCTGAGAAAACGGTGTATATCGATGGTAAATTCGTAGTAGAGTGTCAATATAGGCGAGTAGACAATAGAACATACGCGCGAAAGCTCCTGACATCACGTCGGTGCTTTTGAAGAATTTTTTAGAGTACTTGTGGTGATGCTGTACCAATCTATGGTGATAATATGTATGGCACCAAATAATTACGGAGGAAGTGAGGTTCTAACAAGACGGTGCCAACAACTGCTGAACACAACGTTCCCCAGCCTCGATATCTCTATTCGCAGATCAAAATGAACCACCAAAGTCACGCGAGTTCATTCCATTTTAATATTTCCTTTGGGGTTCTTTCTAAGCAAAAGCTCTATTTCGATTACCCTACTTCCTTAATTGAAGGTGGAGGTTTGTCGAGGTATTTGTGAAATTACGGAAAGTGATGACTCAACGACTGTTGGGATGCACACGGCAGCCGTTTACCTGAAATAATTTATCGTGTTTCATTTAAATGTCTTACCAACATAAGCTAAATTAATACATTAAGAGTTTATCAACAACAAATGCCTTCTATTCAGAACTATTCTGTTTGCGCATAGCAATATTGCTAGGGAAAATATATTGCTTCTACATCAAGATTCTAAATATTGCTATTCTGTAATCATTAAAGGATACTGTGGGAGGTATAATCATTATTTAAAGGTTGTAGCAGTAATCTCAACAACAAGACGCAGCCAACGCCTACAATCGCGAACGGCACCCAGCAATACCATCCCGCGTAAGCAGCAGGAATCTCAACAGCCAGACGCAGCCAGCGAACGGCATCCCGCGTAGCTCGACCAAACTCACCGAGAGGGCGACAGCGATACGCGCTCGTATACAACACCCATAGGGGCGCTACCAATCTCTATAACTAAGAGATTGGGAGTTTATTATTCAATCGTTTTATGAACTGTGTTCCTACGATATACAAGTGCGAAACGCTGATTTTCCATCATATATTTCAATCTTACTGAATAAACCAACAAGTGCATCCCCAGCGGAACGCTTATCTGAGGCATCTGGCAACCAGAACCTCCAGAACGGTTCACAGTAAAGTTCAACTTTGAGGGACATAATCACGTCATCGTGCTTCGCCGCGACGATCATTGTTCGTCCTTATCAAGGTGCATCCCCAGTGGAACTCCTGTGATATTCGTCACCCGGATCCCGGCTTGTTTACTATTAGGCAAAGTGCGTCTAACCACCTAGTGATAGTGCATTGGACTACTCATCGCGCACCAAGTACTTGTGCCGGAAGTACCTTCATTAAAAGTGTTCTCTCACCACCCCATTTCATGTAAAGACTCATTGCTCTTGTTTAAAACCGCACTACTCTTCTTTTAATGTAAGACTTTGGAGAATATATAATTACAAACTTTATAGCTTGTCATTAGTAATCCCCTTACAAACTGGCGCCCAACTATAGTGCGTGAACTCACGACAACGAGAAAGGGGTCGGATTACAGGTGAACATTTTTTTTAGTGTTTGAAGTTCAAAGTTCGGTTCGACGGTGCTACTAGAAATCCCAAGACGGCAGGAAGAAGACAAAGTCCGAGACTCACTGCTAAAATGGCTGTCCAGATCACACAGGAGCAGCTAGACCAACTCTTCGGTAGAAATCGTCAACGAAGTTTTGCGGCATGCACGGCTCGTTTCAGCGGAGAAAAGGATCTAGAAAAAGTCCGAGAATTTCTACAAGTTGTCGATCTATACAAGACAGTGGAAGGCATCACCGACAAGGAAGCATTAGACAGCTTACCCCTGGTACTAACAAGTGAAGCTATTACCTGGTGGAGAGGAATAGGAACGCTGGTAAAAACGTGGAAAGAAGCCAAAGAGGCCATTGAAACCCAGTTTGCGCCAAAAAGAGAGGCATATAAAATATTCAGGGACGTCTTCGCCACTCCCCAAAGAGAGGGAGAACCGTTAGATGCATTCTTAAACAAGAAAAGGTCACTCTTAGCGGAAGTTGCCGAACTAGAAGGAAAAGAAGAACTTCAACTAGATCTGATATACAGTCTCATCCATTTATCTGTTAGAAGTCGAGTACCTAGAAATCAGATAACAAGCTTTCAAGAACTTCTAAGTGCAGGACGACGAATCGAGGAAGATCTAAGAGAAAACGGCAAAGAATCGAAACCTCAAACTGAGAGGAAGAAGAAATGCACATTCTGCAAATTTCCTGGTCATACTGAGGATGAATGCAGGAAAAAGAAGAAGCAACTATCGGAGAGGAAAGAAACGCCAACAAGGACGCCTGAAACTGCAGGATCTATCAACTGCTATGGTTGCGGTCGCCCCGGAGTCATGAGAAGGAATTGCCCTACTTGTAACCCGACTTCGAACGACTCATATGGTTTCTGTGCATTATATATGACACAGGAAGTACAAGCTGCACAACCGACACAAATTCGAAGCAGAGCAATTCTAGCTCTGAATATATTGGGAATACCAGGAGTGGCGTGCATAGACACAGGAGCACGAATCAGCGTTGCCGGAGCCACGCTGTATAACCAACTCCAACAGAAGAAGGTTCCATTCTCCACTATTCATGCCCACTATAGATACGCTGATGGCAAATTACGAACGGGTAAGATTCTAACCTGTCGAATGGAGGTACATCTAGAAGGAAGAAAGATTCCGACAACATTCATAGTTTTACCTCATTCACCCGACAATAGAACATTGTTAGGAATGAATTTTCTCCAAGATGCCGGACTAGTTCTGGATATCGCTGCTGGAACATGGATTTTTAGAGACCAGCCAAACAAGAAATTCGGTTGGTTTTCTGAAGAAGACGGAAATACAATACGCCAATCGAGAAACACTGAAGGAGCTCACCCAGTGATAGCAGCGGTGAACATCGAACATAGAACAGGAAGGGTGTTGGCAGACGAGTATTTATCATCCCCTCTGTACCGCCCTTCGCCTTCACAACAAACATGGATGTGGCAAGCTGCCGTAAACGACGTTGATGCATGGTGGGACGATACCATGGATATCTCGACTTTAGAACTCCAGATCGTGGAATCCGATCTCGTACTGAGACGAGAAGAATGTGCCGATTTCCCTTTGGAAGAACGGAACAAAATAAATCATCTACTAATCCAGAATCAGAATTTATTCCGACCAATAGATACGCCTTGCACAGGGTATGAACATAGGATCGATACAGGTAACCATGCGCCAGTAGCAACTCCACCGTATCGCTTAACACCTCACAAAACGGCCATCTTACGGCAAGAAATTGACAAGATGCTTCAAGAGGATGTTATCGAAGAAAGTGACTCACCATGGGCCTCACCTGTAGTGATGGTGCCGAAACCAGGGGGAGGAACGAGAGTATGCATAGATTATCGGAAGGTAAATGCTATTACCCGAACTGACACCTACCCTCTACCACGTATCGACGATTTACTCCAAGAAACCCGAGGACACACCGCAATTACGACACTGGATCTACGAGCAGGATATTGGCAGATTCCGGTACACCTCGATGACAGGGACAAGACATCATTCATCACTCCTTTTGGAACGTACAGGTTCAAACGAATGCCCTTTGGACTGAAAAATGCGGCAGCATCATTTCAACGAATGATAGACCGAGTTCGTCGGACACGACCAAGTTTGACAGTATTGGCGTATTTGGATGACTTGGTGCTACTATCAGTCAGCACAGAGCAGCACATCACTGACCTGAGAGAATTATTTGACACATTGGCGAAGTATAACCTACGACTCAATCGTGACAAATGTCAGCTAGGATGCAAAGAAGTCAAGCTACTAGGACACATCATATCGCCACAAGGAATCAAGGCGAACCCAGATAAAGTAACCGCTATCAGAGATAGGCCACCACCTACTAATTTAAAGCAACTGCAATCGTTCCTGCAGGCATGCTCATGGTTCAGGAAATTCATACATGAATTCTCACAAATAGCTCGTCCTCTAACGAACTTAACAAAGAAGAACAGTCCTTGGCACTGGAGCAACGAGTGTCAGAATGCTTATGAAACGCTACGAGAAAGACTCATTACGATGCCCGTTCTGCGACAGGTAGACGCAACGTTACCATTTACGTTAAGAACAGATGCTAGTCAATACGCCCTAGGAGCAGTCCTATTACAAGGATCGAAAAATGAGGAAAGACCCATTGAATATGCCAGCCGACTTTTATCGTCAGCTGAACGAAACTACAGTACCACGGAGCGAGAAGCCTTGGCTATTGTATATGGATTGAACAAATTCAGAGGCTACATCGAAGACGCCGAGACTATAGTGATAACTGATCATCAACCTCTTCGATGGTTAATGAGTTTGAAATCTCCAAGCGGAAGATTGGCACGATGGGCTCTCCAATTACAACCGTATAACTTAACCATAGAATACGGACCTGGAAGAGCTAATGTGGTTGCAGATGCGTTATCTAGACCACCTATTGACGAAACGGTAGAAATGAATTTAGATATTGCCCTGATTCACATAGATATACCTAGAAAAGGAGCAGCTCAGGTGCGCTCAGAACAAATCGAGGATACGGATTTGCAAGAAATAATCAGAGACCTTGAAGGCACTCTAGTAGAGAAAGCTCACAAATGGTCACAAAGAGGATATATCATGTCACAAGGCGTACTCTATCATTATGGAAGAGACTCAAGCCAAGACGAAGCACAATTGGTTATACCACAAGTAGATCGCCATAAGATACTTGATGAAAACCATAACAAGGCCGGACACTATGGCATTGAACGCACACTCAGTCGTATCATCCAAAAGTATTACTGGCCACAGGTACGCAAAGATGTATTAAACTTCATAACCAAGTGTTTAGATTGCCAACGATATAAATTAGACAATCAGAAACCTGCAGGATTAGTTTTGACGACACCCACTAGACAGCGATTCGAGATTGTGGCCCTTGATCTCATGGGACCCTTACCGGAATCACCTCAAAAGTACAAGTGGATACTAATATTCGAAGACGTAGCCACTAGATGGGTCGAAATGTTCCCACTTCGCATAGCATCAGCTGAAAAATGTGCTGAAAAACTCATAAACGAGATTTGTTTACGATTTGGTACTCCTCGTAGAATACTAAGTGATAACGGTAGTCAATTCGTGAGTGCCGTAATGCAGCAAACAGTGCATTGTCTGGGATTGGATCATCATTGCATTCCAGTATACCACCCTCAGGCAAATCCAGTCGAACGAAGAAACAGAGATGTCAAGACTCAACTTGCCATATACGTACAAAAGCAGCATACAAAATGGCCAGATAGTTTACCAGCCATTCGATTTGCCATGAACACCGCAAGATGCCAAGCAACAAATGCCACCCCAGCCTTTCTCACATTTGGAAGAGAACTACGATGCCCTGGTGAAGTTCATCGCGATCTTAGAAGCATTATACTGAACGAAAACTTTGTCCCCGAAGTAACTCCAAAGCTACTTCAACTCGAAGAGAATCTGAAAACAGCCCACGAAGTTCAAGAATTAGAACAAGACAGGCGAAACAAATACGCAAACGAAAAGAGAAGACCAGTTCCAAATCTTGTTCCCGGAACGTTAGTATGGGTTAACACGAAACTACTGAGCAAGAAAGCAGATAGGTTTTCAGCTAAATTAACCCCACGCCGAGATGGTCCATATGTTATCAAGGAAAGAAGAAGTCCTACATCATATGTCATCACAAGTCAAGAAAACAAAGATGAAGTCATCGGTGTATACCACGCTTCCGACTTAACCCCATGCAGAGGACTCGAGAACAAAGAATCGCCCACTCACCCCATCCGAAGAAGAGGTCGACCCAAGAAGAATGAAGAAGATAATCCTGGCTTACTCGCCGAGACGTCTTCGCAGCCAGAGGGGGAGCCTGTAGCAGTAATCTCAACAACAAGACGCAGCCAACGCCTACAATCGCGAACGGCACCCAGCAATACCATCCCGCGTAAGCAGCAGGAATCTCAACAGCCAGACGCAGCCAGCGAACGGCATCCCGCGTAGCTCGACCAAACTCACCGAGAGGGCGACAGCGATACGCGCTCGTATACAACACCCATAGGGGCGCTACCAATCTCTATAACTAAGAGATTGGGAGTTTATTATTCAATCGTTTTATGAACTGTGTTCCTACGATATACAAGTGCGAAACGTTGATTTTCCATCATATATTTCAAACTTACTGAATAAACCAACAAGTGCATCCCCAGCGGAACGCTTATCTGAGGCATCTGGCAACCAGAACCTCCAGAACGGTTCACAGTAAAGTTCAACTTTGAGGGACATAATCACGTCATCGTGCTTCGCCGCGACGATCATTGTTCGTCCTTATCAAGGTGCATCTCCAGTGGAACTCCTGTGATATTCGTCACCCGGATCCCGGCTTGTTTACTATTAGGCAAAGTGCGTCTAACCACCTAGTGATAGTGCATTGGACTACTCATCATGCACCAAGTACTTGTGCCGGAAGTACCTTCATTAAAAGTGTTCTCTCACCACCCCATTTCATGTAAAGACTCATTGCTCTTGTTTAAAACCGCACTACTCTTCTTTTAATGTAAGACTTTGGAGAATATATAATTACAAACTTTATAGCTTCTCATTAGTAATCCCCTTACAAGGTGTTTTTTCTGGGTTTTCTCTCACAAACTCTGAAAAATATCTATAAAATAAAAATTAATTATTTTGTGATTTTATTCTGCGTAAGAAACACAAGATATTTGTCAGAAGCAATCAATCGAATAATGTTGCCTAACAAATAACAACGAAAGAACATCAACGAAGAAACAACTATATCGTAACGTTTCGGAGTCTATATCAGACTCCTTCGTCAGACGCTTAATGAAAATCTTTAGAATTATTTCAATTTATTTTCTCAAGAATTGTCACAATGTTACAATTCTTGAATTTCACAATAACTATCAACAAAATAATTCTAAAGATTTTCATTAAGCGTCTGACGAAGGAGTCTGATATAGACTCCGAAACGTTACCATATATAGTTGTTTCTTCGTTGATGTTGTTTCGTTGTTGTTTGTTAGGCAACATTGTTCAATTGATTGCTTCTGAAAAATATCTTGTGTTTCTTACGCAGAAGCAAATCACAAAATAATTAATTTTTATCTTATAGAAATTTTTCAGAGTTTGTGAGAGATAACCCAGAAAAAAACCTTTCAATAATTGCTATTCTAGTCATCGATTTTGAGCAATATGATCTGCCATTTTTAGAAACATATTGCTATCCACATTGCTGTCTCAGCAACCTCATAATAGTACTTGCTAAGAGGATAACAAGTTTTGGAATATTGCTTCCAAGAATTCGAAAATATTGAAAATAGGTAGCTCCTTTAATGAATATAGGTATACATAATCGTTTATACTTATTTTAAACTTTTAATACTTTTAAATACTTAATTTTAAGGAAATTTCAAAGACTCAGTTCTGACACTAACAATCCCTATTATGTAGACAGAAAAGTTCACAAACTATTCAGCCTTAATAATAAGATGGAAGCTTTTGATTTAATTGAAGGACTAAGGGAATTTGCTCAGGAGAATGCTAGGAGATACTGTTCCGTTTCACTTAGAAGTGTGCATTCGAAGTCTGACTAACGACAGGAAAAAATTTTAATTTAATATTTGTTTAGGTGTTTGCAAGTCTTCAATTATTCGGTAATCAATAATCGAAGTGTCTCCTGAAAATTGATCAATAACTCCATCTTGTTAGTTTCATAAATAACATATAGTTGGTTTTTCGCCTTCGTGACATTTTATATATATATTTTTTTATATATATATACGAAATGTTTATCAAGCAAGGTTGAATTCTTCTTCTATTTCACATAAAAGTCAGTAAATTCTGTGTTATCAGCTCTAATATCAATGAATTTTTAACTACTTGATAGCAATATTGCTGGAAGAAAATTGATAACCAACATTGCTGTAGCTAACAGTCCGAACAGAATACTTAATACCATAGCCATATTGTTAAAAATTAGTAGGATAGTAATATGACTTGAATAGCGCAATGTTTATAGCAAAACGCAAACAGAATAGGTCTGATTATGTTACATTTTAAAGATACCCTTCTATTGAGTCACCCATTATAAGGTTCACTATCGATATTACATTTTTGATCATAAATTAAGAGGTCCATGCGTGTGGCAGCCATATATTGATTGGTATTTTCAGTTGCATAACTACAATCGCGATTACAAATTGAATTAACTTTCGTAATGCGGTCTGATGAATCTAAATAATCCTTTTACTATGTTATGGATTAAAAGGAGATAACGAATCGAACCAATCTTCCTATAATTTCCTATAGGTCACCATCAAATATGATTCCAATCCAATCCATATTCTCGGTCGTGAATCTATCGGAATTTGAACACGAACATGTAGGACATCGTAGGAATGTAAGAATCGAAAAAAACTCGATGCAACGGCTTTCTTTCAGTGAAAAAAACATTATTTTCCAAGTCAGTATTTATTTTCTCACCCTGTAGGATTCGTTGAGCAAAAATTCATCGTTATTCTGAGTGAGGGTCATCGTAGGAATGTAAGAATCGAAAAATACTCGATGCAGCGACCGTCGTTCAGTACAAAAAAACATTATTTTCCAAGTCAGTAATTATTTTCTCACCCTGTACGATACGGCGAGCAAAGATTCATTGTTATTCTGTATGAGGGTCATCGTAGGAATGTAAGAATCGAAAAATACTCGATGCAACGGCTTTCTTTCAGTGAAAAAAACATTATTTTCCAAGTCAATATTTATTTTCTCACCCTGTACGATACGTCGAGCAAAAATTCATTGTTATACTGTATGAGGGTCATCGTAGGAATGTAAGAATCGAAAAATACTCGATGCAGCGGCTTTCTTTCAGTGAAAAAAACATTATTTTCCAAGGCAGTATTTATTTTCTCACCCTGTAGGATTCTTTGAGCAAAAATTCATCGTTATCCTGGTGAGAGTCATCGTAGGAATGTAAAAATCGAAAAATACTCGATGCAACGACCGTCGTTCAGTGCAAAAAAACATTATTTTCCAAGTCAGTAATTATTTTCTCACCCTGTACGATACGTCGAGCAAAAATTCATTGTTATTCTGTATGAGGTTCATCGTAGGAATGTAATCGAAAAATACTCGATGCAACGGCTTTCTTTCAGTGAAAAAACATTATTTTCCTAGTCAGTATTTATTTTATCACCCTGTAGGATTCTTTGAGCAGAAATTCATCGTTATTCTGAGTGAGGAGCATCGTAGGAATGTAAAAATCGAAAAATACTCGATGCAGCGACTGTCGTTCAGTGCAAAAAAACATTATTTTCCAAGTCAGTAATTATTTTCTCACCCTGTACGATACGTCGAGCAAATATTCATTGTAATTCTGTATGAGGGTCATCGTAGGAATGTAAGAATCGAAAAATACTCGATGCAACGGCTTTCTTTCAGTGAAAAAAACATTATTTTCCAAGTCAGTAATTATTTTCTCACCCTGTACGATACGTCGAGCAAAAATTCATTGTTATTCTGTATGAGGGTCATCGTAGGAATGTAAGAATCGAAAAATATTCGATGCAACGGCCGTCGTTCAGTGAAAAGAACATTATTTTCAAAGTAAGTATTTTTTTTCTCATCCTGGACGATAAGTCGAGCAAAAATTAATTTTTTTTATTCTAAATGAGGGTCATCGTAGGAATTCAAGAATCGAAAAATACTTGATGCAACGACCGTCGTTCAGTGCAAAAAAACATTATTTTCCAAGTCAGTAATCATTTTCTCATCCTGTACGATAAGTCGAGCAAAAATTCATTGTTATTCTATATGAGGGTCATCGTAGGAATGTAAGAATCGAAAAATACTCGATGCAACGGCTTTCTTTCAGGAAAAAAAACATTATTTTCCAAGTTAGTATTTATTTTCTCACCCTGTAGGATTCGTCGAGCAAAAATTAATCGTTATTCTGAATGATGGTCATCGTAGGAATGTAAAAATCGAAAAATACTCGATGCAACGACCGTCGTTCAGTGCAAAAAAACATTATTTTCCAAGTCAGTAATTATTTTCTCACCCTGTACGATACGTCGAGCAAAAATTCATTGTTATTCTGTAGGAGGGTCATCGTAGGAATGTAAGAATCGAAAAATACTCGACGCAACGGCTTTCTTTCAGGAAAAAAAACATTATTTTCCAAGTTAGTATTTATTTTCTCACCCTGTAGGATTCGTCGAGCAAAAATTAATCGTTATTCTGAATGATGGTCATCGTAGGAATGTAAAAATCGAAAAATACTCGATGCAACGACCGTCGTTCAGTGCAAAAAAACATTATTTTCCAAGTCAGTAATTATTTTCTCACCCTGTACGATACGTCGAGCTAAAATTCATTGTTATTCTGTATGAGGGTCATCGTAGGAATGTAAGAATCGAAAAATACTCGATGCAACGGCCGTCGTTCAGTGAAAAAAAAAAATTTTCAAAGTAAGTATTTTTTTCTCATCCTGTACGATAAGTCGAGCCAAAATTCATTTTTATTCTGAATGAGGGTCATCGTAGGAATGTAAGAATCGAAAAATACTCGATACACGGCCGTCGCCGTCGTTCGGTGAAAAAATTATTATTTTCCAAGTCAGTATTTATTTTCTCACACTATACGATACGTCGAGCAAAAATTCATTTTTATTCCGAATGAGGCTCATCACCCACACTTTCGGAGTATCTTAATCCTATCCATCAGGGGCGGCTGGTGAGCGAAGGCAGCGCTTTCTCGATTGTGGAATGATAGTGCGATTGGCTCAGTGGTAGAGTAATTGACTTGGGAGCGGAAGCCCCAAGTTCAATTCCGAGGCTAGGAAAGAAATTTTCTAGTTACGGTAATCGCCACCATTCGCTGTTGGGTCAAAAATTAACAGTGCTGTGCCTAAGGTGGCGTAAGGACACAGTAACAAAGCCTACACATAACACAACTGGTTCTCCTAACTCAGGGCAAGCTCTTAGAGCTTATGAGGGGTCTCCTTGTGGAAGACCCAGGAGGATCAGTATAATAATAATAATAATAATAATAATAATAATACAGGCACCTTCGCCATTTTGTCACATTAGCTAAATAACTTATGTCGGCTTTAGGAAGGATGACATCACATCTTGTATTCGAATAAACCACGGAATAACTTAGATATTGATGGTTTGGAAGATTCGCAATTTCTGTGAACGATGGGGTGTCAACGGTTCCCTAGAACCTGCGCGCAGAAAGTGTTTTATTTGATGAGAAGAATCTATAGTACAAATTCATGTACAACTTATAGACTCACCCTGTATATGAATGTAATACAATCTTGCAACCCGAGTTACACTCACTTCTAGATTTCCGAAGACTTTTGGATATTTGCACACGAATCAAATATCTACAATAAATAAAAAATATCGCTTGTCGCTTGGATTTTAGCTCCATACTGGTTTATAACACACCCACCACACACACACACACACACACACACACACACACTTAGCTGTGCATTTGCCATTTCGTAACAAATGGTAATTTTTTGCTTCCCTTGAGATTCCTTCCTAATTTGTACCAACTTCCAAATCATTTGAAACTTTACAAATTCAGAAAGCATGGTAAAATACGATTTATTGGATGGTAGTGATTATAAAATATAGGGTCCAAAAACTGAAACAACATGCTCTATTGTAAAATTGTCAAATATTTTTTAAGAAATTATACTTTTTATTCAAAATAAAAATATTGTTATTACTTCCTCAATAATTCGAAATGTACAAATCTGATCCAATTAAAACTTGATTATTATTTGTGTTATAAAATACAATGCCGATTCAATTCGAACATGGTCATTAGTTCTAGAGGGCCGACGCAAACATTTATTTATGTCATGATAACCTGAGAACGGAAAGAGTTAGAGACTTAACTTGACAATTGGAAGGGTAGGTTGTGCATCTGAGCGATATTTGTGATTGTTGATAGGCATAATCGGCTTAACGATTTTGGAGTTATACTCATCTGAAAATGAGGAAATATCCTCAATAACTCGAAAAATAAGGATCCAATCCAATTCAAACATGGTACCTAATTAGTTGTAGAATGCCGACGCGAAAATTCACTAGAAAATTAAAAAAACCATTGAAAAAATTTCTATGCAGGATGTTTCATAATATATGCGCAGGACTTCAGGATGTGATAGCTCGTCCAAAAATATGAAAAACATATCTATAATTGACCCTCTAAAATGCACCATTTTCGAGATTGAAATTGAAAAAAAAAATTCGTTTTTTGCGAATATGTCCGGAACCATTTATCTAAGGCCGCTCGTACACCAGCACGACGCGACCGCAACGCTACCGCGACGATACTTTTTAACGAGGAAAATGCGTCGCGTCGCCGTATCCTTGGTGTGGGCGCTTCTATGAATTACCACGTACCGCGACTGCGAAGCGACACGAAGTCGCGGTCGCGTTGCGGTCGCGTCGTGCTGGTGTACGAGCGGCCTTACAGAAAACAAGCTTTTCTTGCTCATAATATGCTACGTTTTGTGCGGAAATTTTTTATTGAAGGGTTTTTGAAGGGGTAGTGGGTGTTTTCCTCCCCAACTTCTAAGCCACTGGAAAGAGTACGGTTTTGAACGCATTTGAAGTTTTGGTTTTATTACTTGTCCTACCGTTCAAATAAATTTTGTTCAAGAATTAAATATTATTTCAAAAAATTGACGATGTTTTTCAACATAAAAGTTCATTTTATTTTCAAAACGGTCGACTTTAGAGCTTATATCAAAGAGCAGAAAATGCTTACAATAACTGTTCTGTAAGATAAACGGTTCCGGAGATATTCGCAAAAAACGAATTTTTTTTTATTTCAAATCCTGCATCTCGAAAATGGTGCATTTTAGAGGGTCAGTTAATAGAATCTTTTTTCATATTTTTGGATGAGTTATCACATTCTGGAGTCCTGCGCATAAATTAAGAAACACCCTGTATATCAGAAACTAATCGTCCAACATGAAATTTTGCGAGATCCTTCAAAACCTGACTCTACTGCCGAGTTCCAAGTTTGAACACGATCGGATCTTTACTGTTAGAAATCCGAGCAGCCTTGGGTGAGTTCAGTATAGCTGGATGGGTGACCGTTGCCTCGATAACTTTCGAACTGAAAGATATAGGGCAATCCGAATGTGACATTTAAGTTCATTAATTGGCATAATCGTCCAAATAGTTTTGGAGTTATATACTCATCTGAATTTTGGTTTTATTTGCTCTATTACTCAAAATATACTAATTTGATCTAATTAAAACTCGATGATTAGGTACTTGTAGAATGCACACCCACTAATTTCAGCGGAATTTCGTGAATTTCTTTTCCTAGAGTTCCCTGAAGAGTAAAATCTTACGTATTTTAATTCCAATAGAATACATACGGAGAATATTTTTTTGTGATGTATGTAGTTGTAGGGTGCCCAAAAAGACAATTTAAAACTATTTTCATATATACAGGGTGTTCTAAAACAAAGATATAGACCAAAGTTAAATTTTTTTAATGTAATATAATGAATAAGGCACGGTAACGTGGTTTACAGCTTGATTCGGGATTCCAACGCTCAGGGACGGATCCATAAAAGAAGTGAAATTTCTGGAGTTTCCATTTTAAAACATTCAATGAAGAATATCTCGAAAACGGTACGTTTAAGGAGAAATGATGAAGAATAATATAATGTTCTAAAACGATGGAATATTCTTGAAATGACTCAAGAAAATCTTTATATTCTTCCTTTATGATAATTTCGTTTAGTTTTATGAATCCAAGAGTCCATAACTAGAAAACCAGTAGAAGTAAAAAATAACTAACATTTGCAAAATATGTATCATAGTTATAGGAAACTTTACGCCAACATTCATTTTATTCGAAAAAAGGATGTCAAAGCTACAAAATAAAAACTGTTTCTTTTTTCAAAATCTCAACAGCCTGTATCTTTTTACCTGAGCTGAAATTGGAAAAATGTTAAATGAAAAATGTGTTTCATTTGATGAGAGGAATCTTTGGTTAAAATTAATGCAGTGGTCAAAGACTCACCCTGTATAGAATTTTTTTTTTCAATTTTCAATGATTTTTTAAAAATTTTCTTCAAATACTATCCTCAAAAAATTTTGCAAGAATTTTTGCGTTGGCATTCTACAACTGATAACCATGTTTGAATTCAATCGGTTCAGTATTTTTCGAGTTAATGAGGAGCAAAAAGCAATCAAATTTCAGATGGCTATAACTCTAAAACCGTTTGGCCGATTATGCTCATAAACAAACTGAAATGTCGCGTTCTGATGCACATCCTATCCTGAAAACTTCAAGCCGCTATCTCTTTCCGTTCTCAAATTATCGTGACAACCAAAATATCTTTTAATAATTTTTTAATAATTTTCTAGCCATACGATTCGCACAAAATTTCACAAACGTGCTTAGGTTTATATTCTATAACTACTCATCAAGTTTCAATTCGATCGGATATATATTGGTTGAAAACAAAATTATTCCTCGGAAACCACTGGACCGATTATGCCCATTAACGAACTTCTCCGTCGTATTGGGATGCGCCACCTACCCTGAAAACTTCAAGAGGCTAGCTCTTTTCGTTCTCAAGTTATCGTGGCAACGGCCGGACAGAATCAAATTTGACCTCGAATTCTTCATTGGGGAGTCGAACTAAATCGTTTGAGACCATTTTCGTCAAAAAATTCGAAATTTACAGACATTTGGGCCAAATGATAACGCGATGTTCCCCAGAACATACGCGCAAAAAATATTTAGTTACCCATACCTAATTAATAGAAGATCATAGTAGAAAAATGTATAACTCGCATTCTATACATTCTTAAAGGGCACCAATTTATTGTGTGCCAAGGGCCCCAGAATAGTTTGAGACGGCCTTGGGTATAGATGCTATATTCTAAATTCGATTAAGAGTGTCCAATAAAGATGAGTAGAAAATAGAACATGCTTGAACCAATTTTGTTAGAATTTAGTTTATTCATTAGGTTTCTTCAGTTATATTAAATCATATTTTGCCTATTTATTTATAGTTTTAACCGTCGAGCGATGCTGAACCTGGGATTTACTGGTTCTCAATTATTCTCTTCCACATTGCAACTAATTTACTCCCCCCCTTTCCATAATCGATCTGCAAGCTTCACGCTATAAGTGACATATTTCCCAAAATACTTTGATTGCACAATTAGAATTACAATATTCGATGAATTATTACAAAATCGAAACAAATATTTTTCATCATGAGTATCAGTATTTGACATGAAAGAAATCAGTCCGCTTACGCGCAGACGCACAAGTTATCGATCACCCTGAAAGGCCGTAGCTAAATAAAACAAATCATGGCCTAAATAACAAAGATCCTCTTACTGCCGAAATGCATCGGCCATTGCAGTATCCCACTAGTGAAAATTCGAAGTGAACATGAAATCGCCCAATAGTGAAAAGAACCAAAATTCAACATGAAGATATCGCTACTTCAACATAACCTTTCTTCCGAACGAAGCGACTGATTTTTTCCGAAAATGTCTTGCAAAGTTAATATGACCAATGGGGTGTCCCTCAGTTTCGAGAACCAAATGTATGCGAAGGCACCAGCTCTGGACGCCAGCGTGAAGCTTGCCGGCGAGGAAGCCAAGGACAGGTTATACGAGTCCAAGCACAAGAAGAAGCTGGTACGAGTTTTGACCGTCATAGCATACGTGTTTTTCGTGTCACTAGCTGCTATCATGCTGTCTTTATACTACATATTCATCTGGAGCGGGGACCAAAAATCGTCGCAGCCAGTCAGAGTGTATGCTAGATGTGATAATATTCCGTATGCAGGTAGAGTACCGCCACACATTAATACAGGGTGTCCCAAGTTCGAGTGCCTATTAGACGTTTCTCGAGAACTGGACATATTTGAAATCTGAAAATTGGGATTATGATATTGCTTGCAATTCTCTACAGAGCTAAAATATTTTCGAAGCCGAAGCACTTTTTTTTCAAGTTTTGCATTGCTGGTATGATCAAGTATTCAATGCTAAATGCATTTCTGTTAAAACCATTGTATTCATTCGAATAGTTTTCTAAATGTCGAAAAAAAAACCGAAAAAAAGTCAAATATGTTCAGTCAGTATTATGTTCATTATACTTATTTTAAACATTCTGAGCGTGAACCGTTTTTACAACATCGAAGGGGGAGAATGTGGAAAGGTCATACATCTTTTGAATTTCAGAAATATCATCACAGGGTGTTTCAAATTTTGTGTCGAAAATTGTGATAAAAAATAACTTCTGTTTTTCAAATTAGAACCCTATTTTATTATGATTGCGATGGATTCTGCGGTGAAAAATAATGATAATTTTCTAACATGATTATGCCCCTAAATAAAAAAAAACAAAAAAAAAAAATAATTTAATTTAGGAGCATAATCATGTTAGAAAACTATCATTATTTTTCACCGCAGAATCTATCGCAATCATAAAATAATAGGGTTCTAATTTGAAAAACAGAAGTTATGGCCAATTTTTTATCACAATTTTCGACAACAAATTCGAAACACCCTGTGATGATATATCTGAAATTCAATATATGTATGGCCTTCGATGTTGTAAAAATGGTTCACGTTCAGGATATTTAAAATAAGAATAATGAACATAATACTGACTAAACATATTTGACTTTTTTTCCGGTTTTTTTTCGATATTTTGAAAACTATTCTAATGAATTCATTGGTTTTAAAGAAAGGTATTCAGTATTGAATACTTGATCATACCAGGAATGCAAAACTTTAAAAAAATAATTTTTCGTCAAATTTATTTTCACTCCCTGTATAACCGGAAGTACTTGGGCTCCGAAAATATTTTAGCTCTGTTGATAATTAGAAGCAATATCATAATCCCAATTTTCAGATTTCAAATATGTCCAGTTCTCCAGAAACGTCTAATAGGCACTCGAACTTGGGACACCCTGTATATACAGGGTGTCCCAAGTTTCTGGAGAACTGGCCATATTTGAAATTATGATATCGTTCGATATTATCTGCTAAGCTTACATATTCTTATTAACTAGAACTCTCGGTTGTACAGGGAATGAACATTAATTTTCTCAAACATTTTTTTTTTCAATTTTTACTTCCTGATTTGATTCAGTTTCAATTCAATTGACTCTCTGTTCGAACTGTTGCATTGGACCAAATAGTTTTCAAATATCGAAAAAAAATTGGTTCAAGCACTGACGTGATGCCAGGAGCCTTTGCGCGTATGTTCTATTGTCCATTCCCCTGTATTGGACACTCTTAATCGAATTTACCATGGTGAATTATATTGTTCAAAACAGGAGAATGGGCAATATAATTTACCATGTTAAATTCGATTAAGAGTGTCCAATATAGGAGAAAGGACTATAAAACATACGTGCAAAAGCTCCTGACTTCAGGTCAATGCTTGAACTAATTTTTATTTCGTAATTTTTTTTTAAATTTTCTAGGGGTACGGTTCTCACAAAATTTTACACATGCCTTTATGTCGATATTCTACAACTAGTTACCAAGCTTTAATTTGATCGAGTCTATATTTTTTGAGTTATCAAGGAAATAATATGCCAGGTGGGTATAATTCCGAAACCGATGGACCGATTATACCCAAAAACGAACTTAACTCTCCCATAGGGATGTGCAACCTACCCAGAAAATTACAACTCCCTATCTTCTTTCGTTCGATAGTTACCGAGGCAACGGTCACCCATCCAGCTACTCAACTCACACAAGGCTGCTCGGATCTCCAATAATATAGACCCGATCGTGTTCAAACGTGGAACTTGCCAGTAGAGTTAGGTCAATGATTATTCAGAACTTCAGATGTTTGAAGACCGCTACAAGATCCTAATGTAGGGCTATCATACCCCATAGATACAGGCTTCACTTTCTATTGTGAATCGGTCCGCAAATTTATGTTATAATTTAATATGTCATATTGACATTCATCGTTTTGAAGGTTCTCGCAAAAATTCAGCGATGTCGGACAAGTGCTTTCTGATACATACATTTTTTTTCAATCATTTTTTAATTTTCTAGTGATACGATCTACACGAAATTTTGTAAAAGATTTTGCGTCGACATTCTAGAACTAATTACTATGTTTGAATTGGATCAGTTTTGTATTGTTTCAGTTATTGAGGAAATAACAACACAATTTCAGATGGGTAGAACTCCAAAACCGTTTGGCTGATTATGTCTATAAGCAATCTCAAATGTCCCATTCAGATGCACAACCTAACCTGAAAATTTCAAGTCGCTATCTGTTTCTGTTCTCAGGTTATCGGGACATAAATAATATATTTTAAGAAATTTTTTTTTTTATTTTCTAGTGATATGATTCTCACAAAATTTCACAAACGTCTTTAGGTTTGTATTCTTCAACTACTCACCTAGTTTCATTTCGATCGGACCTATATTGATTAAAAACAAAATTATTATTCGGAAACCGTAAGGCCGATTATGCCCATTAACGAACTCGTCCGTCGTATCGGGACGCGCCACCTACCCTGGAAATTTCAAGTCGCTATCTTTTTCCGTTCTCAAGTTATCGTGGCACCGGACGGCCGGCCGGCTTGCCGGACGGAATCAAGTTTTACCTCGAATTCTTCATCATTGAGTCGAACTCAATCGTTTGAGACCATTTTCGATAAAAATTCGAAAATTACAGACATTTGGATAAAAAGATAACGCGATGTTCCTCAGAACATACGTGCAAAAAAGATACACGGTGAAATATTTATTGATTTTAACCACCAAAAAATATTCCGAGTGGCCAGGCTAGATGCCCTCATCGCTCAGTGTTCCCCAAAGAGGAAAGCGTCATTCAAGGACAGACACAAACCCGGGTTTCATGGTTATTACCAATCATCAGTGTGGCTTAGCCAGTTCTAGGAAACTCAATTCCATCTGTTGCGAACTGGTAGGGAAATAATCCCACCAGCGGCACCTATGGAAATTCTGACGAACTCCGACCCTCTGCGATGAAGAAACCTTGAGCGATGATCAGCGACGTTCATTCTTTTGCCGTAAGAGGTCCAGAGACGGCGAACCCGTCTACCTATATAAGACTTTTACGGACTGAAAGCGCCCGGTTTACTGTGATTAGATAAACCAACAACCAGTGAACATTCAATGAGGTGACCTGTGCTAATTGCCAATAACTAAAAAACGACACACGGTGAAATATTTCAGATGGGTAAAACTCCGAAACCGGTTGCCCAATTATGCCCAATAAATTTAACTAGCCAACTATGTCCTGTTCTTTACTAATTCCTTGTGTCTTATCTTCTTCATCTCCCTTCTCCCCAATCAAAGTTCTACTCCGGGTTCCCATTCGAATTATTCAGGCCCCACGTTGGGCGCCAAATATCAAAGATTGATTTCTAATCATTATTAAATTGAGATTCTTTACTCGTTTGAGGGTTCTTGATACAAATTCAAAGTCTTTTCCTCTTGAAATGTTTTCAAAATCTCTTCAAAATCATCTGAGATTTCTATCTAACTTCATATATTTTTTCTGACAATTGATATTTTGTTTCCATGGTTCTTTTTAATTCAAAACACAATCTAAGTAGTTTATAACTTTACAAAATTCATAGCAATATATTTCGTAATTTATTCTTTCATTATTGTATTTTCTTCTAGTAAATCCCCCATAGTTGATACATTATTCATGCATAATTTCGAACGAATTGTAAGAACTATACTATAAACGATTTGAGTTTCATTTCAATAGAGTTAATTACGTATTACTCTACTCCCTCTGAAATCATTATGATCCTAGTACCTAAATTAAATTTTCTAATTATTTTTTCAGGATACCAGCAGCCAATCTTCAATAGTGACATATTAGAATTAAGATCGAGAACTATGAGTACATTGAAAACTTTACCTAAAACCATAGAAGAAAAGTCGACTTGGATTGACAGTCATTTCAGTTCAGCACCAGAAAACGGATTGGAAAAATCTAGTCCATTGTTCAGGAAACTATTTCAAAACAAATTTTTCTATAAGAAGAATATCATTGATTGAATATTTTCAATCTGAAAATTGTGGGAGAATTTAACTAGTTTAATAGCAAAATGGCTAGTGATATCGAACTTTATGTTCGGAAACAAAACTTTAAAATATGACGAGAAGTGTATTGTTAAATTTTAGAAATTTGTGAACAAAATATTAAACAATACTGATGGGAATTCTTCATTCAATTGTGGCCTTCACCTTGTGAATATATTGTTTTATAACAAATATACATGCGGAAATTCATCAAAATATCATAACCTTTATTTGCATGCGAAGTTTTGTATTGATCAGATTGCCATAAATTGTCAAAAACAATTACTAAAATTAATAAAGTTTGTTTCTACAATAACTCTCGAACATAATGAGCTAGGCAGTTGAAATTTTCAGAGTAGATTTGGGAGATAAATATCTCGGTTAAGTTCGTTATTGGGGTTATTATTGGGGTTTATTGGACCTGATGGTTTCGGAGTAACGAAAAAAAAAATGCAGTTTCACCATAAAAATCCATTGATATAATTTTCAACTCTAACAAGCCAATACTTTCGGAGATAAGATTTTTCAAATTTCAATAATGAATCATATTTCTTTGTTATCACAGAATGCTATAATTATTCTATCTGTGAATTATTATATGATCTGTGTTCATACTCGTACATGTCATCTTGTTTTTTTGTAAGAGAGAAAATTATTTTCAGCTATTGTAGAATTATGAGGATTATAATATGATATTATACTTTTGGTGATATTTTAATGCCCGTGGATAATCCATATGATATATACTTAATTAAGTTTATCAGAATGGGTTCAGAATAGCTCAAAAAAAAACAAAACTCAAATATTGGCGTTTCAATTGATATAATATAATTTTCAGAGTTGATTTGAGGAATATATCGCGGGTAAGGCTGGTTTTCCTGTCACGCTGACGGTCGGCGCTGACGGTCAGCGCTGATCGGTCAGCTCGGATCCTTTTAGTATCGCGCTGATCACATAGAGAAATAGAAGGATGCCATTGTCTCTGGCTCACTGAATGTGGAGGCATATTGACCCATCAGCGCCGACCGTCAGCTTGACAGGAAAACCAGCCTTAGTTCGTGGTTTTTGGCGCTCTTGTTTGAATTAAATTTCATTCAAGATGCCGCTGTATCATATTTGAATTTAATTTCTTTCATGATGCAGTTGTATCATTAGAATCCATTGATATCATTCCCAACTCTGAGAAACCAATACTTTCGGAGATATGATTTGTCAAATATTGAACAAGAGCGTCAATGCTCCTGCCACAAGGCTTTCCCCCTTTTTTTATTCTGCTTCTCTATTTTACTTATTGTTCCTTGGGTTATAGGCGGCAAATTCGGAAATTTCTCATGAAACAAGCGACTTAATACCTACTTCTTTTTGTGTTCGGGTGCTATCTCCGTAACCAATCATTTGTAAAACTGTTATTTTGTGTATTTCCGTTAATCGAAAATCATTATTGAAAATTGAAGTACGGGTCACTTTCTGCAGCAAAAATTTTGTTTAAAAAAAAAAATAACATTTCGGAGGGGGGTTTGAACCCCCAAACCCCACCCCCCTGGCTACGCCCTTGAAGCCCATACTTCCTGTTTGAAAAATTGGAGGTTGTAGCTTTCTTTTGAAGGGGGTTGAAGGTGGGGTTCACATTTTTACGAAGAAGAATGACAATTTAAAATTTGAATTTGACGTGATTCGGGATTTTCCATAAGTATGTACAGCAACCAAGATATAATGAATTTATTCCATTTGGCTTTTCCACACTGTATATGAAGTGGGAAAATAAGATTATTTCAAAGCCAACTGCGATATTACAATTTATAAAGGGGGGGGGGTGTTCATGTATTGATTCCCCAAATTCCTCTGATACCATCGGATTTACTGATCCAATTTAAACACCTATAATTTCCGGTAAAGATATTTAACATAGAAATATGGATCATGCGGAGTAATATATATATATATGGAAAGGTTCAACGGGTAATTCCGCAAAAGGAGCAGATTAAAAATAATTCTGCTGGTACCTGCCGACACGTGTTTCTGCTAGTTGGCTTCTTCAGGACAGGGCAACCAAGAAACCAAGGAAAAGATGGAAATCAAAGTGAAAATAGGTGACAACACACCAGGAGCGAGCAACCAATTGTGCCTTCAGCTCTAGGACCTCCATTTCGGAGGTAAACTATGGCATCGGCACGGAGGAAGCATAAGCTACCTGTGTGATGCGACCTCAACCCGAGGATATGAAACATAGAAATATGGATCATGCGGAGTAATATATATATATATGGAAAGGTTCAACGGGTAATTCCGCAAAAGGAGCAGATTAAAAATAATTCTGCTGGTACCTGCCGACACGTGTTTCTGCTAGTTGGCTTCTTCAGGACAGGGCAACCAAGAAACCAAGGAAAAGATGGAAATCAAAGTGAAAATAGGTGACAACACACCAGGAGCGAGCAACCAATTGTGCCTTCAGCTCTAGGACCTCCATTTCGGAGGTAAACTATGGCATCGGCACGGAGGAAGCATAAGCTACCTGTGTGATGCGACCTCAACCCGAGGATATGAAACATAGAAATATGGATCATGCGGAGTAATATATATATATATGGAAAGGTTCAACGGGTAATTCCGCAAAAGGAGCAGATTAAAAATAATTCTGCTGGTAAAGATATTATTATCCTCTCACTCTTCTTGGACTGTTCTTCGTCCTGCCCTTACAGCGTCCCTTAACAAAAGAGATGAGCTGCAAGTGGCCTTCATAGTTGATGGGACCTCATCACTCGTAGTGACCCGGGCAACACTGCCTTCTGCATTATGTTTGCTAAAACCTCGGCCAAGGATGTACAGGCCGGAATAATCTTCAATTCTGTCACATAGTTCGCTCTCATGCCGCCAAGGCATCCTATGATCAGAACGACCATTTTTACTTTATACCCTGGATATAGGGTTCCCAGCTCAAACATTAAATCCTTGTATTTCTCCCTCTTCTGTTGTTCTTTCATCACCACATTATTTTCAGCGGGGGAGGAAAATTCGACAACAAACAATTCCCTGAGATCTTTGTCCACCAGTACTATATATCTGGCTTTATAGCATGGATCTGCCGAGTTGTTGGAAAAGCATAGTTCCAGTAGATTCGAGCTCTATCATTCTCGATGACTGATTCAATTTCCAGAGGCACCAATGGTAGCACTGGCTCCTTGTCTAAACCATAAACTTCTCTCAGATGGAAGTAGAGAATCCGAAGTGCCGCATTGTGTCTTTCTGTGTATCCTGATGGAGCGTGGACTCTGCAAGCAGACAGGATGTGCATGACAGTTTCCTGCTGACTGTGGCATGCTCTGCAAGTTGTTGGGGTGTCCACTTTCATGATGTTCTTCTTATACCATCTTGTATTTATCGCCTGATTTTGGTATCAGTACAGTTCTGCCCTCTACCAACCATGATGGAATTGGCTCAAGGTGAATTATTATCCCACTGAATAATCTGGCTACGTGTTGATGAGTAGCTGGAAAGTTCTTCCACCGGTAGTTTTGGATCCCATCCAGTCCAGGTGCCGTGAAATCATTTTTGTTCTTTAGGGCTTGTCTAACTTCTTCGGTTGTTACTTCAGTCGTTTCTTCTGTCGATTGCAGACTTTGATCGCATAATGTCTGGAATCTGTGAAGTGCTGGAGTATCCCTGGTTTCCGCTGGTCACTCGCACAATTTCATCCAGAACCGTTCGACTTCTTCTGGTGATGGCGGGTTTTCTGCCTCTACCTGTTTGGGCTGAAATAGCTTTGAAGGTTCTGCGGTGAATATGTTGTTGTCCTCTATCCATTTCTGCTTCCTAATCAGCTTCTGCCTTGCTGTGATCTTATTTTATCGACAGCTTTCTGCTTCAATAGGTTGATGATGGGCAAGTTAATCGTACGGTGCAACGCACGCAGCTCCCTCATCATGACCTCTATCTTCTTGCTAGGCTTCAGTTGTCCTTTCATAACATCTATGATACATTTGTACCAAGATGCTTGCTGCCTCACGATTTTTATCTTCTGATCTAGCTTCTTCATTCTTGAACTATGTTTGTCATCCCTTGATGTTGTTCTACCTGGAGGGCACAGAAGTGAAGCAGCAGCTCTCACTGCAGCCACTACACATCTTCTAGTGAGCAGTCCTCCTTTAAACAGGTCATCGATGATATCATTCATCTTGGCTAGGTCTTCAGCCTGGAGTCTCGTTTTCATCCGAGCGGTCGTTTTATTCGGATTCCTTACTGCAGCCTCAAATGCTTCCCTTCTGTTGATGACTGGTTCCAGGACATCTCTCACTTGTTCCGTTCTTTGCCCGTTGCATTGTGCGGGATTTTCAACTCGAAATGGGACAGCTGTCACCTACCCCATGTCCAGTGCTTCGACTTTCAATCCAGGGTTTGGAGGCTGGATGTTTGTGGCATCTCTCACCTGCCTCTCATCCTGTTCTTCTCTCCTTTGAATCGTGGATTGTTGCTGTTGGTTCCGAGCATGTCTCACCTGCTCTTCAGCTTGTTCCTCCAGTCCTTCTGGCTCTTGAAGCTGCTGCAAGATTCCTCTCTTCTTCAGATGGCTCACCTGGTCTCGCAGGTTTTGCTGCGTCATGAAGCTGAGATGTGGATTATTTTCACACCACAGACCATGCAGTCGACCCATATATCCCCTTCTTTCTGGTCTGGATCTCCGGTATAAGACAGACAGTTGTTCATGTTCCTCGGGTGTCCACTTGTGGCGTCCCCTTTGCGTGGTCTTGTTCCTGTTGCCGGATCCGACTACGGGTTGCTCTTGCGAGCGCAGATTCCCTATGCGACCGGCAACTTCTCTCTCCTCCTCGATGTCCTCGTCGGAAGCTGTAGTTTCTTGTATGACAGGCGGCCGCTTCCTCAGCATCCTGCCGTTGGTGGTTCGCATGCTGTCACGCCTAGCGCCAACCCCAGACGTGCCCTGGTGATCCCCAGGCAGCAGCTGTTTTCCGAGGCTTCTTAGTTGGTTACTCATCATTGGTTGAGATAAACCGGGGTTCGCGGGCTTGTCACACCCGTATGCTACTAAGTAGTACAGCCGAGCGAGTTTGCGTTTTATACCTACTGCCAGGTAGCTAAGGTGCCTCGGGTTTGCTAAGCCCGTACTCTGAGACACATCCCAGCGAGCCCCTGAGGGGTTGTTATTGTTAGTGTTAGTTTGAGTGTTAGTGTTATTGTTAAATTAAGTGTTAGTGTTAGTGTTACTATTAGTGTTAGTGTCAGTGTTAGTGTTAGTGTTAGTGTTAGTGTTATTGTTAATGTTAGTGTTATGTTAGTGTTGGTATTAGTGTTAGTGTTAGTGTTATTATTATTGTTATTGCATTCTATACCTACTGCCAGGTAGCTAGGGTACCTCGGGTTTGCTAAGCCGGTACTCTGAGACACATCCCAGAGCCCCTGAGGTTATTATTATTATTATTATTATTAATAAATCGCAGGGTCCAACTTTCAACGCTACAGGCTTATATTTGAGCTTTGAGTGTTTTTCACATGGCCAATTATATGTCGCTCTTTCAAGAGTAACCTCTAAAGAAAACATGTTTGTATTGTATTGTCTAACGACAAAATGCTGTGAACGTTGTATAAAAAGAAATTCTGTAGTATCAGCATTTCAACCGAGCGAAGCCGGGGCGGGCAGCTAGTTCCCAATATAGTAGTCAATACATGGTATTCTTATACCATGTAGTCAATATAGCATAGCTTTTTGGAATGTAAAGTGTGATCGAGTTAACACGGTCACACTTTCCGAAAAGCCCTACTGTAGCACACTATAGCAGTTAGTGACATCTATCGCTGATATCACTAATCTGCAGGAAAGTTGCAGATCGCCTACTACTTATATAGTTGAACTCAATAAAAACAGATGTCTCTCCCTGCACGCGGCTTATCACATCCGCATTGCCCACAGTTCAAAAATATTGTTTCATCATTTTCTCATTATAATTTACACCGATCCTTTATTTTCTTTGTCAAAAATCCACTGTTTTTTCACTTTTGTAGCACCATTGTTTTTATAATTCGCTTTTTATTGACCGAAGAATGCTGCGGAAAAAAAATTTTTCCTGCATGACGAATATGCTTGTTAGTATGTTGATGTTAATTTGATGTCCAAATTTCGTTTGGAATTTTTCTCCTTAATAAAGATCATTTTATTGATTGATATTGGAAAATTATGATGATCTGTGTAATAGTTTCGGAGTTGCATCAGCAGAATACATTATTATAAATTACGTTACGGGCATTCCTACACCCAGGGCTGGATTAACCATGTGGGGGACCCATACGCAGTTCAATTTACGGGGCCCCCTTTTCAACTATAACTATATTTTTTCAAGTGCGTGCATGGGGCCCCTAGGCAGTCACCTACTCTGCCGACATCGCCATTCTTAAGCTGACTGAGACATAGCCTCAGTGCAGTTAAAGCTTCCCATTCAGATACAGAGGCCTAATTAACTTCAGTAGCTGAAAAGTCTACTGAAAATATAAATCTATCGTTTATGATTTCATTTTCATGCCCTCTGGCACTCTGCTCTGTTAATAGGTGTCATCCTCCTCCCCACAGAATTTACAATCGTCATTTCCAGCTAAACCCAAAATCTCAAACGATTACATGGGACTTGATGAGGAAGAATTCATGGTCTAATTTAATTATGTCCAACAGTTTGTAAGTACGTTAACTTGCAAAAGAAATAACTGATTTCATCATGACAGACATATTTTCAGATTGATCAATACTAAGATGTCTATAAACATTTGCTGATAGACAGATGTTTTGGACATATTAATACCTACTATATGCTCTTGTTTTTCTGCTATAATCATCTGCACTTTCGTTAAGCAGGAACTGGTCCAAATTTGTTATTTAGAAAATTCATTATCAAAAGATCATAACTTTATTGCCTGCAAAAATCAATTCTATAGGGATAAGCCAACAGTTCTGATATTTTTCTTCGTCTGATAAACCCATTATACCAAGATAGTATCCGACCTGACGTATAGATAGTGGTTCTTGTTCATCAGATATTTTCCCCCCAGAATATCTTTTTCGGTCCCAAAATTGATTGGTGTTAAAAGATTTGCCAACAATGAACAGAGGGAGTTGTGATTAATGGCCGTTTTTTAAAGAACCCAATGCTATTCCAACCAATTTGGAATCCCTTGAATCAAAGACTATGCATTTGATATTATTATATTACAACAAAAATATAAAACAATAAGTGAGGTAATATATATACGAATTTATTTTTAACGCTAACATATTACATATCACATAATACTTGCACACAATGTATGTAGGTTTATCATTATTGACGTGATGTGTCGTCGATGTTAAATGAAGTACAAGTACTTTATCGAATATAAAACTCTGAATTTTTCGTATATCTTATTTTATATTCTTCATACTGATTATCGTTGTAATTTTTTCTCACAAGGGAAAACCACATTCAAGTGAATTACATGAAAAATTCAGGTATTTTAACAACTTTGACATTCATGTCGTTTGAGTAATAGCAAAATATTTGAAATTTTAGTGCACTTCTTTTAGAATAAAAACACAGAATGTCTTTCAGAAAGGTATGAGAGTGTTAAGACTTTTGTAGCTAAATAACACATTTTGTATCAACATCTTAAATAAGTTACTGTCATCATAACAATTTGAAGGTCTCATGGGTAGACTAATTAAAAATTCAATGATTGTGCCCACATTTTGTATTTTTGTTGCAGAAATTCTGAGTTTAAAAAAAAAAGATAAGATAAAATATTTGATCGCTCATTAGTATTCTCCAAAATAAGTACTATTCAAAAATATACTTGGTAATATACATAGCAGTAATAATTGATCACAATTATTAATTTACATTGAATGTCCACTCAGTAAGGATCTTTTAAATTATGAAATTTCCTATCAAAACTAAAATTTCATTGATCTCAATTCCGTTCAGGTTACGATGAGTAATTGAAATTAATTTTATGGTATACTGAAGTAAGAGACAAGTATAATCTCTCTGCATTGAAAAATGTTAACAACCTACTTGGGAAGTTGCAGTCAAAAAAAAGAAACTTCCTGATTGAAGCAGTGAGTGTTATTATATAAATGAAAAATTGAAATAAAATAAATTATCATTCATATGAACGAAAAAAATCAGTGGCGTGAAGTACAAATAAATAACAATTGCTCGAGATTGTTTTGGACATGGCTCAAGCAACAATACAAATAATGAAAATTATGAAATAAAACAAAAATTCAATAAGTTTTTCAAAAATAATTCATTAATTTCCAATGGTAAGAGATAGTCTCTTTCGTTGTAAAACGAACCATTCTATTATGGAGCAGAATTACCTAAGTATATTTTTAACAGCATGTATCGAGAAAATACTTCTCACACTGAGGTTATCAACTAAGATTGTTCGGGACGGTTTGAACTACTATTTCAAAGTTTAGCTTATATTATATCCAGAAGTGAATACTGGCTCATTCACCTCTTAGAAGACAACTGTCAATGTCGACTAGATACTAACTTCCCAACTGAAATCCACAAAGTAATAAAAATCATAATCGGAATTAATATGGAGCAGACTTAATTCCAATAATATATACAATGTAAAATCCAAGCTAAATCATGATTTTCAACAACAAAAAATATATTGAGAAAATAAACGATGATGGAAAGACTTTTTCATTTATCTGATTGATTGAATTCTAATATTTCCCCCAAGTCCAAACAATCAGATAAAATATACTTTAAACATTATGTACATGTTTTAGTTGGCATGTAAAAATTGTTTTGACATGTACGTGTTGTTCCATAAATTAATAAACTCTAGGTTGTTGCTCTATGCTCTAGATATAGTTCTATGAACAATTTTGTGAAATGCTTCGTTAATTAAACTATTTTAAATTTTATTTTCGTTTCTTCTAGTGTCAAGAATTTTTTGCTGTAGTCGGAATACATGAGTAGACTGTTAAATGACTTTCTGTCAAGTTGCATGAATTGACAAAATAAATATGAAGCTGTTTGAATTTTGCTAAACAATATGTGTAGACCATTCAATTTTAGAAAAACATTGATTTTGCAAATGCAACACCTTTCAAACCATTATTTTGAAAAGTGATTCCAGGCACCAAATTTTGGCATTTTTTATTTTTGGAAAGTTAAGCTTTGATTAGGGAAATTACAAAATTGAGAACCCAATTTTTTCATAATATTTTTTATGAAATTGCTTCATACATTATTTGCCCATTTATGAATGCCTCTAGGATTTCAACAGAATTACTTTCACCATCATACAATCAGTCCATTAAATGCCTGGCATCTACACAAAAATTAAATGATCATAATAACTTTTTAGCTTATAACATGCCACAGAAATTTGGTGACTAATTAAATAACCTAAAGCTCCATTAACCTTTCTAATAATTAACTGCAATTATGAAAAGTATCATCAGCTTTGATTTCACATTGTTAAGTTAAAAAGTAACTACACAACAAATAACTGAAAATGTTTTCCATTCTCATGAATGTGGTAACTAGCAAAAAGGTTTAAATCAAAATATTTAATGTGATTCGGTTTCAAAACGGCATTCAATAATAGTATTTTATCACAAGAATTTGCTGAAGGGATAAATTTTGTTGTAGTTATTTTTCAGTTTGGAAGTCTTCATTTTGTGTGGAACCATATTGCCTTTCATATGATTAATAAATTTATTTATGTTTATATTTATACATATACACACAAAGTAGTATTGCAATTCACCGCAACAATTTCATTTGTTCCTGTCAAAATGAAAGTTAACTACTTGCTACTTACAAAAAATCACTGCAATTAAGTATCAACATAATTATTATTGCTTAAAATGAGACATACCCTGATAGAGAAGAATTGTGGGTGAACCATGGTTTGTATACTCCGTGAATATATGTATAGATATAATGTATAAATTTATAGGTTGTTATATATATAATATATATTTATTTATATGTATGTACATAAATATAAGCTTACTCTATTCATTAGAAAACTTTCTCTTATTTACATATATTTACAAATATTTAATTACAGAGGAATGCCCTAAGCCTGTCAGTAACATAAACATGATATCAGCACTTAAAATAACTCATACTCTTGAGCATCAGACAATTGAGCATACGAGATCATTGTTTTAAAGTAACATAGAGATGGTCATTGAACTAAATCAATTAATTTGAAGAAAAAAATCTAGATTATTCACTATATTATTTAGGATCTGATTGCGATCTTTTCAAAAAATGGCTAGGCTCTTTTAAGTAATGAAAATATATCAATATAAAAATAAAAATTGCAAACAGTAGCTGCACAATTCCTTTATGCACCAAATTATTATTTACTAAGTGATCACAACCTGAGAAGAGTTACAAGGTGAAGCGGACATCTGTTACGTACCACTAACAAGTACATGCATAAAGCCATCCCATTCATTTTCCATTCTTTGCTGGGGATTCGGATCCTTCCATTCAGTGGTTTCCGTCGTTAGGCCCAGTTCGGCATAGAGCTCGTTGTTATTGAGTGATTCAAGATCTGTTTGCGACGAGTAACTAAGAACAGAACTCCAATTGATTGGCTTCGTCATTTCGTCATCACCTAAGCCAGAGTCTGTGTCAGGTGTGTTCATAGGAAAAGGCGTAGCCCTTCCGGATGAACACGCCATGTCTCTCAAACTTTGTTCGTAGTTTGAAGGTTCCGGCACCACAGGGTTAAGTCTATTAGAAGTGTTCACTTCAGTGAAATTTGTTTGGGCGTAACTACTAGGCTCTATGGGGTCAGATTCCATCTCCCGTTCTAACCTCCGTAGAGTGTTACAAATGAGAACTGAACGTCTTAATGAGGGATCGGAACACTGTCGATACCTAGCTAACTTACACATAGATAAATTCAACACCGCCAGTCTTCTCTGTCTGTAGCAAGGTACATGGCACCACCTTGCCCTACCGTCACAACACCGTGTCCTAACCGAGGGCGAAGCACCAAGTTCTAAGTACGATTTTCCGTTTTCATCACAACGAATTGTTTGTTGAGGAGGTTGGTAGTACTGCCAATAGTCGGCCGATTGGTATCTCTGCTGCTGGTACGGCGTGGTGAGCTGGGTGTATCTCGCTGCTTCTGGTACAGAAACGTTTCTGTCATCGTCCGAAAGCTCATCCTCGAAGTCGTCATCATCGAATTCATCGGAGGATAGGAGGGTGGCCGTCAGTGAGGGGGTAGGAGTTCGCCATGTATCCGCCGCTACAGCTTGTAACCTGGCTATGCAATCGTCAGCTTCCCATCTGCCAACTTTTGGAGGACTCGACTCTGCTGGAGCAGTTGCCGCTTCTAACTTTCTTTTACCTGGCGTAGCTTGCAAACCCATCATGGCACAGTTCTAGAAAAAAAAATTGAATTATTGTAAATTGCAAATTCAACCACGCTATGATTATTTTATCTATCTATACTCCATTCACTTTTATAAAGTCTCCCGGTTGGCCATGATTTAGGTCTATCACGTTTTTGTAACTAAAGCAGAGGCAGGTTGGCACTGCTGAAATATCGTCAAGGTCAAAACAATTCGCCGAGATGTTGCCAATTTTTACTCTCAACATAATCATAACATAATATTCAATCTTAGACTAGATATTGTCACACACCATTATCTTCGAATATAATAAAGAACTCTTCGCTTTGAAATTGAAAATGCCGAAAGTAGTTTTGAAGAAGCAGAGACAAGGTGCTATACAGAACTCAAATCTGCAATAGGAAAACTTTATTCTGACATGTTGAACTCTCGAATGAAATTACTTAGTTTTCTATCATTATATTTTATTAAGGTATAAGAATGACTCGGGTTTCGTAGTACAACTACATTTTGAAACTGGTGTATTCCAAGTTGTGCAACAAGGTATTTCAATGTCTTCTGTAGGCTTATTTATTTTTCCGAAGTAAATTCACATTTTGGAAATACGTAATTACTACGACTTCTATGTAGAGAGGACAACGTTGCGTAGTTATCTGACAGGAAAATGACTATAACCTAACATTTTCAAAATATACATGGTGAAATCGAAATGTGTCAAATTTTCATGGCCAACCGGGAGACTTTATAAAAGTGAAAGAAGTATATGTGTATACAATATAAATATGCAAACGCTTTGTACAAGCTGGAACTAGGACGCTATCATTTCGCATTGGGTCTTAAACGATAAGGTTCTACTCAATGATGAAGAATTCGAGGTAAATTTTGATTCCGTCCGGCCCTTGCTACGATAACTTTCGAACCGAAATAAATAGCGACCGGAAATTTTCAGGGTAGATGGCCTGACCAAATGCAACGGGCAAGTTCTTTAATGGGCAGAATCGGCTCAACGGTTTCCGAGCACTAATTTTGCTTTCAACCAATACAGATCCGATCGAATTGAAACTTGCTAACTAGTTATAGAATACCGATTTAAAAACCTAAACATTTAAAATAATATACTAAAAAATATTATTGATCTCTCGATAACTTCAGAACGGAAAGAGATACAGATTTGCAATCGGTCTGGTGGTTTCGGATTGGCACTCTTGTTTTTTTTTTCAAATGACACTTTTTTTAATTTCATTTCTTTCATGGTGCAGTTCTATCATAAGAATCCATTGATATTATTCCCAACTCTGAGAAACCAATACTTTCGGAGATATGATTAGTCAACGTTTGAACAAGAGCGCCAAAGCTCCTGTCCACAGGGCTTTCCCACTTTTTGTATGAAAAATTGCCATATTACCAAACTATTATATGGTGAAATTGAGAGTACGATGTTACAACAGAAATATCGAAAATGAAAATAAAATTCCAGTATTGACAGCCAAGGTACTGATATTTCAAGTTTAAATAGTTGTAATAACTGTAATTTTTTGGATACGACTTTGATAATATCTAATTAACTTGTAATTTAAGTAAAAAGTAAAGAAATTCATTATCTATGAATTTCTTTAAAAATTTATTTCTAAAATGATACAAACTCTTTGTACTATTGTTTCTGCTCGATGTTCATAAACATCACTCAGTTACGTACTTTCACTATAGCTAACTAGTTATTTCATTAATTACGAGGTACCTAGATGGCACACGAGTCACAGAATTTAAATTCAAAAACTCCAAATTTACCTTAAATTAATATATGTATCAACTAAATTATCAATTTCTGGTAAGTTCAATTATGTATATAAGAATTCATCAGTTAATTAGTTTGAATTGTTATTGCAATACCTTAAATAACTAATTAACAGTCAAATCTTATAAATTGACATGTCACGATATTGACATTAAAATGAGTTATAGCGCTTTTATTGGGTTCAGAATATCTTCAGTGTAAATAACACTGGAATATTGACTAAGTTTCAATTGATATAATATAATTTTCAGAGTAGATTGGAGGAATGAATATCTCGGATAACTTCGTTATCTGGTAGAATGGGTCTGATGGTTTTGGATTAATAATTTTTCGCACGCTAGGTTTTCTTTCAATGGCACTTTTTGAATTTAACTTCTTTTATGGTGCAGTTCTATCATAAGAATACATTGATATCATTCCCAACTCTGAGAAACCAATACTTTCGGAGATATGATTTGTCAAAGTTTGAACAAGAGCGCCAAAGCCCCTGTTCACAATGCTTTCCCATTTTTTGGCGCTCTTATTCCTCGGAACAGAGTACTTATCAATTTGCCCAAATGTCTATAATTTTCGAATTTTTGGCTGAAAATGGTCTTAAACGATTTGGTTCGACTCACTGATCAAGAATCCGTGGTCGAAATCGATTCTGTCCGGCCGGCCTACCGGCCGTAGGCGTTAACACGATAACTCTCGAGCGGAATGAGCTAGACAGTTGAAATTTTCAGAGTAGGTTTGGAAGATAAATATCTCGGTTGAGTTCGTTATTGAGCAGTAGCGTTCGTTATTCGGAGTAATGAAACAATTTTTTTTTACATGACAAATTTCGAATTCAATTTTTTTTAAGATGCAGTTTCATCAAAAGAATCCATTGATATCATTTTCAACTCTAACAAACTATAATTTCGGAGATATGATTTTTCAAAGTTTCAATAATACATCGTACTTCTGTTTTCACAGAATGCGAATTCTATCTGTCTGTGTTCACTGTTCATACATATAATCTTATCTTATGACAGACATGTCAAATGTATTTCTTTTCTAACAAACAAAGTATGATTGAATGCGGTGAATTATAGGATATTATAATTACCCCTTAAGGAGCGAGTTTTCGTATACGCATGAGTGTTGGGATTGCCTTCTGCAACGAGTATTAGACGATATTTTTCTATTTTAGGCAAGTTTTGTAAAATACTGTTGAAATTTAATGAAAAATTTGGATTATACATCCTAGCGACTTTGGTATTGTATCTTGGCAGTTGGTATGACTGTTACGAAAGTTGACAGATTAAGGAAATTGAAATTTAATCATACGTAGGGCATGGAGATCACATTGAAAACAGTTTCTTGATATAAATGATTCAAGATTAGCAAGAAGGAAATCTCTAGTACCATATTTTTCAATGAAAATAAAACTTTTCCTCTCAACAATTTCACTTCAACAGTTCAACCAGATTATATTATATTGAAAATGATTGACGTTTGTTGAAATTTGATAGGATCGAATGTCAGTGCTGACTACCACAAAACGAAAAATATAACTAGAAACAATGCCGGAATGAGTTAATTCCAGCACTGTTTTCAGTGACGTAATGAACTCATTATGATACTGAAATAGAGAAATAATCTTCTATACTTCTTCGCCTATATAAATCGCCGGAATTGTCCCGTCCACAGAAGTGAACGCAGAGCATAAATAACATATCCAACATCGAGTTGGTGTTTGCCTTTATAAAAGCGCTTTCTACTCACTAAGATAACTTCGTTATCTGGTAGAATGGGTCTGATGGTTTTGGATTAATAATTTTTCGCACGCTAGGTTTTCTTTCAATGGCACTTTTTGAATTTAACTTCTTTTATGGTGCAGTTCTATCATAAGAATACATTGATATCATTCCCAACTCTGAGAAACCAATACTTTCGGAGATATGATTTGTCAAAGTTTGAACAAGAGCGCCAAAGCCCCTGTTCACAATGCTTTCCCATTTTTTGGCGCTCTTATTCCTCGGAACAGAGTACTTATCAATTTGCCCAAATGTCTATAATTTTCGAATTTTTGGCTGAAAATGGTCTTAAACGATTTGGTTCGACTCACTGATCAAGAATCCGTGGTCGAAATCGATTCTGTCCGGCCGGCCTACCGGCCGTAGGCGTTAACACGATAACTCTCGAGCGGAATGAGCTAGACAGTTGAAATTTTCAGAGTAGGTTTGGAAGATAAATATCTCGGTTGAGTTCGTTATTGAGCAGTAGCGTTCGTTATTCGGAGTAATGAAACAATTTTTTTTTACATGACAAATTTCGAATTCAATTTTTTTTAAGATGCAGTTTCATCAAAAGAATCCATTGATATCATTTTCAACTCTAACAAACTATAATTTCGGAGATATGATTTTTCAAAGTTTCAATAATACATCGTACTTCTGTTTTCACAGAATGCGAATTCTATCTGTCTGTGTTCACTGTTCATACATATAATCTTATCTTATGACAGACATGTCAAATGTATTTCTTTTCTAACAAACAAAGTATGATTGAATGCGGTGAATTATAGGATATTATAATTACCCCTTAAGGAGCGAGTTTTCGTATACGCATGAGTGTTGGGATTGCCTTCTGCAACGAGTATTAGACGATATTTTTCTATTTTAGGCAAGTTTTGTAAAATACTGTTGAAATTTAATGAAAAATTTGGATTATACATCCTAGCGACTTTGGTATTGTATCTTGGCAGTTGGTATGACTGTTACGAAAGTTGACAGATTAAGGAAATTGAAATTTAATCATACGTAGGGCATGGAGATCACATTGAAAACAGTTTCTTGATATAAATGATTCAAGATTAGCAAGAAGGAAATCTCTAGTACCATATTTTTCAATGAAAATAAAACTTTTCCTCTCAACAATTTCACTTCAACAGTTCAACCAGATTATATTATATTGAAAATGATTGACGTTTGTTGAAATTTGATAGGATCGAATGTCAGTGCTGACTACCACAAAACGAAAAATATAACTAGAAACAATGCCGGAATGAGTTAATTCCAGCACTGTTTTCAGTGACGTAATGAACTCATTATGATACTGAAATAGAGAAATAATCTTCTATACTTCTTCGCCTATATAAATCGCCGGAATTGTCCCGTCCACAGAAGTGAACGCAGAGCATAAATAACATATCCAACATCGAGTTGGTGTTTGCCTTTATAAAAGCGCTTTCTACTCACTAATTATTCTTTGTCGCAGTTCTCGTCTTGAGAATCACAATCGCAGGCCAGGCAGGCCGGTTCTCCGAGAAGGCCGTTCGCTATACGTTGTTGGTCGCGAGAAATCGCCCAAGGTTGGCTTCCCTGCCCCGATCGCTCCACCGTCACACGCCGACTTTGAAATCATCGAAGTTGCGCTCACAATACTCGTCCGCCACTTGGGAAATATGCTAAACTATCACAAAAAGTTAAGGAAATGTTTTTCCCGAATAATGACGCGTACACAAATGTTCAACAGGTAGAGGATCATTTAGTATACGGTTTTGTTGCCGTCGTAGGGATCCCGGCAAGGAAACCTTTTATGTTTCGAGCGTATACGAGTTCTACCTGCACTTTGCCAATTTACCGGCTGTTAGGGATTTTTACCTGAGTGCTTAATACGTTCGGAATGACTTTCTGATTTTTCGAACGAATGACAGTTTTTGGATATTACAGGAAAATTAATGATGGGATCGTCGGAGATGGGACATTTTCGAAAAACTATTGTTTGAAATGCGCAAATATAAAATACCTATTTCCATTTTGTATTTGAATACTTTTTTGGCGCTATAGTTCCTCGGAACTGAGTGCTTATCAATTTGCCCAAATGTCTGTAATTTTCGAATTTTTGGCTGAAAATGATCTCAAACGATTTGGTTCGACTCACTGATCAAGAATCCGAGGTCGAAATCTATTCTGTCCGGCCGTAGGCACGATAACTCTCGAACGAAAGGAGTTAGAGGATTGAAATTTGCAAGGTGGGTTTGGAGCGTAAATACCTATCTCGGACAAGTTCGTTAATGGGCGAAATCCATCAAGCAGTTTCGGAGTTATGGTCGATTTTAGTAAAAACATTTTTTATGAATATTTCCGAAACCGATTACTCGATCTATCTGAAATTTAGCATCAAATTTTGTATTGACCAGGTTACCGCAAAGTGTCAAAAAAAAATTTTCAAAATTTTTAAAAATTTTTCTACAATAACTCTCGAACGGAATGAGCTAGGCAGTTGAAATTTTCAGAGTAGGTTAGGGAGATGAATATCTCGGTTAAGTTCGTTATTGGGCAAAATAGGCCAGATGGTTTCGGAGTAACGAAAAAAATAATTTGTTTTTAAGCAACACATTTCAAATTCAATTCTTATTTAAGATGCAGTTTCACCATTGAAATCCATCGATATCATTTTCAACTCCAACAAGCTAATACTTTCGGAGATATGATATTTCTAAATCTCAATAATGAATCGTACTTCTGTTTTCACAGAATGCTATAATTATTCTATCTATGCTTTATTATATGATCTGTGTTCATACTCGTACATGCCATCCTGTTCTATAAGAGAGAGTCAAATTTATTTCAGCAATTTTTTCCATGGTGCAGTTCTCATTCTCAGATTGCTCATTTAATCTTGATAAATAAACTATTATTTGAATTGAATTTCCTTTATAAGTTCTATCATAAGAATGCATTGATATAATTCTCAACTCTGAGAAACCAATACTTTCGGATAAGGGCGTAGTCAGGAATTAATTTCGGGGGGGGGGGTTTTGGGGGTGTAAGGGTCACTTTCTGCAGCAAAAAAAATTTTTTTAAGACAAAAAATAACATTTCGGGGGGGGGGGGGTAATCTGTCAACTTTCGTAACAGTAATATCAACTGTCAAGATACAATACAAAAGTCAACAGTTTATCGATACCCCTCCTTTAATTTAAAACATAAAATAAAGAAAGTTAAAAGCTATAAAACTATTTTATTTTAATAAAGTATTTTAGAAATACATATTTTGCTTTTTAAATACAAAAAGAAAAACTTTTTTGTATTTGAAATATAAAACATGAAAGGTATTTGCATTTTTTATGCAAAAAACTATTTACCAAATCTCTGGGGATCATTCAGGCAGTGATTTTTTCATACGTAATTAAATCATTCCATTTGTATTTCTATTCCGAAGAGTTTTTGGCCATCTTGTTCCTCGGAAAAGATGAGTGCTTATCCATTTGCCTAAATGTCCGTAATTTTCGAATTTTTGGATGAAAATGGTCTTGAACGATTTAGTACGACTCACTGAATCCGTGGTCAAAATTTACTGCAACTTCATTCATATAAACAAATCGATTCAACGTTCTTGAGGGTTGTAGTATTGATATGAAAAAATACGGGAAAGCTCTGTGGACAAGGGCTTTGGCGCTCTTGTTAACCTACAAGCGACTAATTATTCAAACTTTGACAAATCATATCTCCGAAAGTATTGGTTTATCAGAGTGCGGAATGATAACAATGGATTCTTATGATAGGACTGGCATCATAAAAAAATAAAATTCAAAACGTGGCTCTATGAATCACATCATATATGTTGGATTTACATACATCAGCAAATTATAATTAGAGCATTCTATGAAATCATAAATTATTGAAATTTTGAAAATTCATATCTCCGAAAGAATAGTTTGTTAGAGTTGAGAATTATAGGAATAGATTCTTATGATGAAACAACATCTTAAAAAAAATTGAATTTGAAATATGTAATGTAACAATAATTTGTTTCGTTACTCCGAAACCACCAATAATGAACTTCACCGTGATATTCATCTCCCAAACCACTCTGAAAATATCAACTGTCTAGCTCATTCCGTTCGAGAGTTATCGTATTAACGGACGGCCGGCCAGAATCGATTTTGACCACGGAATTTTGATCAGTGAGTCGAACCAAAACGTTTCAGACCATTTTCATCCAAAAATTCGAAAATTAGACATTTGGCCAAATTGATGAGCACTCTGTTTCGAGGAACAAGAGCGCCAAAAACAAATAATTGATTAAGGTATTTGGATAAAATGATGATTTCCTAGTATGAGCAAAACACTTCAAATGTTGAATGGTGACAATTCTTGAATCTCAGAACAATCAACAAAATAATTCTGAAGATTTTTTCGTTAAGCGTCTGACGAAGGAGTCTGATATAGACTCCGAAACGTTACGATATAGTTGTTCCTTCGTTGATGTTGTTTCGTTATTTGTTAGGCAACATTGTTCGATTGATTGCTTCTGACAAATATCTTGTGTTTCTTACGCAGAAGCAAATCACAAAATAATTAATTTTTTATTTTATAGATAATTTTCAAAGTTTGGGAGAGAAAACCCAGAAAGAAACCATTCAATGATGAATATACCTCCCACAGTATCCTTTAATGATTACTTCAAATATTGCACAAAGGTAACAACTTTTTCTATTTTTGTACTCGGCTAATGATTCTTGTACATTCCGACATCAAGTTTTCACCGAACTCTTGAACAAGTGAGCGTAGATCAAAGCACAAAAGAATTATAGATCCAACCTGGCATACAACATCCTCCGAGTAAATCCGGTACACTAATTCGAAAATAATAAACCCAAATTAATTCTGCCTAAATTCCAACAAGTAGCGGTCAATCCAAAGCACATAAAACAAGAAATCGAGAGTGCTCCCATATTAAACTAATGGGTACATCCTCATTCGTTCCTTGCAGATAAAAAACCTGTTGATACTCCTGCATAAGATGGAAAAACTAGGTCATTTCTCCGAATTCTTCACATCTACCAAGGAAAGAGTTCTCCTGCATTCGTTATCAGTGAATTACAAGAGAAGGAAACAAAAGATGGTACGATAAGAGAGATTTATTTCGAATATCGGAAAAGAGCAAAACCCACGGAAGAACGGGAATGAAGAGAAACTCGGAGAAACCCCGAGAGCAGTAATTTGATAATGGCGAGTCAAATTTAGAATGGGGTCGTTTTTGTTGAAGGAAAAACCTCTCTCTATCTTCCTCCCTCCAAGCCCTGCCTGGATTCAGTTCCCAGAAGAGCAAGCTAGCGTAGCGTGGAGTCTGCTGAGCAAGCGGCTGGATTATGGCCGGTCCAGGGGCGTAGGCAGGGCCTTTCGGCGATAATTCAACAGACTGCAACATGGGGGAGATAGCATAACATAGCAGCCTCCAAGACAAATTCTATTCGAAACATATTCTTGTTTTTGTGGACTGATTATGAATACTACAAAAGTAACTACACGCTTGTCTCCGTCTTTGAAGATGGAAACATTGTTTCTCTATTTCAGTATCGTAATGAGTCCATTCCAGCACTGAAAACAGTGCTGGAATGAACGCATTCCCGCATTGTTTTTAGTTATATTTTTCGTTTTGTGGTAGTCAGCACTGTCATTCGATCCTATCAAATTTCAACACGTCAATTGACAATACAATATAATCTGGATATAGTGAAATAATTGTTGAGGAAAAGCTTTATTTTCATTAAAAAATATGGTACTAGAGATTTCCTTCTTGCTAATTTTGAATCATTCATGCTATTAGGAAACTGTTTTAAATCTGATCTCCATGCCCTAAGTACGTTTCAAATTCAAATTCCGTAATCTTTCAACTTTCGTAGAAGTCACACCAACTACCAAGATACAATACAAAAGTCACTAGGATGTATAATCCGAATTTTTCATTAAATTTCAACAGCATTTTACAAAACTTGCCTGAAATAGATAAAATATCGTCTAATACTCGTTGCAGAAGGCAATTCCAACACTCATGCGTTCGAAAACTCGCTCCTTCGACGCTCGTTTTCGAATTTCGCATTCGTGTTTTAATAGGAGTCCATTCTGCAACTTGTTTTAGGATATACTATTCCGAAACATTTGTCAGACGACAAAACCTGTATTGGACAAGAGTGTAATTACTTTTGTAGTGTCTATTCGAAAAAGATACTAATTATTCGGTTTTATCCCATGAATACCGTTATGAGGTGTATTAATCGGCCAGATTAGTTAGGTTAGAATCATTCTCTTGGCGAGAGATCCATATTCAAATATTTTAACAGTCTTATGGTTCAACTTTGAGATGAAACCACCCTATTTAAAAGAGAATGTTAGTACAGATATATCAAATATTGGGTACCTTCATCATTAATGCATGATTTCATGTTCTTTCCATATCAAAATGTACTTCTTTTTATACTCAAATCAAAATTGAAACCAGTGTAGTTCGAAAGATTTACGTATGTCGTAGATGACTTCTATTGTGCGTCATTACATGGTCGATTTAGGGTTATGTTATTATTTTTGACTGATTTCGAGTGGGCTAAGACATACGTCAGGGCAATTTGATGAACACTTTTATATTCATTATTTATTTTGGTAATATACAATTTTGTTATGAAAACTTGATTCTAGATTGTGGAGAAAGGTTCACTCAATCTGTTTCAACTGAAATAAACCTTAGCAAATTAGCCAAAGTATCTAAAAACAGGCGAGAAATTCGCATAAATTTTAGGTCCATAAGAAATGCATGAGGAATTCAGTGCTCGGATCCACGGATGGATCGTAATTCAAAATTCCCGCCTAACCTAACTAAGGTGGTCTATAGACAAATTATTGGACAGAAGGATAGGCTTATGCAGGCCAATATGAAAGAATGTACATCCATTCGTTGTCTGTCAAGGTTTAAGAATTTTAAGGCAGGTTAACACAGCAGTTTGCAACTAAAAAGTTCACAACTATTAGGTATTTTTGCAACATTTCAGTTTCAGGCTTTTTGGTTTCAAACAACAAATGTCTGTACCTTAAGAATTTTTTGCCGAAAATGATCTCAAACGATTAGGTTCGAGTCAGTGATGAAGAATTCGAGGTCATATTCAATTCTGTCAGGCCATCCCTTGCCACGATAACTTTCGAACTTTTCGAATTCGACGGTTAAGATCTGTTAATGAAGATAATAGGCCAGACAGTTTCAGAGTTATACCCATGTGCAATATTATTTCATAAATAACTAAAAAACACAGATCCGATTGAAATGAAACTCTGTTATTAGTTATAGAATGCGAAGTAGAAAAGTTGCACAATTTCGCGAGTATCACTAGAAAAAAAGTTTTCTTCAATAATTTTATCTGTCAGATTCGGCTGTATTATTGAAATTTTGAAAAATCATATCTCCGAAAGTATTAGCTTGTTAGAGTTGAAAATGACATCAATGATTATTATGATGGAAATGCATTTTGAAAAAACTGAATTTGAAATTAGTAATGTAAAAAAAAAATTTTGTTACTCCGAAACCATCTATTTAGGCCAATAGCGAACTTAACCGAGATATTCATCTCCCAAACCCACTGAAAATTTCAACTGGGTAGCTTATTCCGTTCGAGAGTTATGGTGCCTACGGCCGGCCAGACAAATTCTTGATCGGTGAATCGAACCAAATCCAAAAATTCGAAAATTACGGACATTTGGACAAATTGATACACTCTGTTCTGAGGAACAAGAGCGAAAAACATTCAACACAATAAATTATAGCTTAGAAAGTTAAACTTCCGTAAAATTGAGTTAGCCGGTATGCTCTCTAAGCCTCTCTCTCTCTTAATATCCACGAATCTCTCACTATGTAAATAAATATTCCTTGGAATATACCTTTATCATCCATGCAAATCCAATTGAAAAGAAAGAACCTAACCTGACTTTTCCAAACATTATTGTCTATAAATCTATGACAAATATTCTGATTCATATCAATGAATATTTTTCCGGTCAAATTCTATGTGTGTTTAATATCACTCCAACAAACACAGTTCATGATCCAAAACATAGAATAGATAATCTTAAGGAAGGCGCATATTGCCAATTTACCAGGTAAACGTATCATTTGTGTCGCTTTGTCATTTTTGGAGTTCTTTTCTGTGTACGTTCACGGTACATTATCAGTGGGCTCCACAAAGCTTTGACAGCTCTTAATTGCGAAATTAGTGCTATTCTATGTTGATTTTCAGTTCATTTTTGATACAACCATCGAATTAAATCCACAATTAAGCTAATCGAAGCTTCGTGAAACCCACCATATGAGTTTTAGAGATATTTTAGTGCGCTATAACAGTGGTAGGAAGGATATTAATTAGTTTTTTACCATATACAAGAACCAATCTGATCAAAATTCTCAAAATGCTTCTTCCTGAAGATTCTCTATTCTATGAGTATTCATCGATATAAAACACCCATAGAATATTCAAAAAATGGTATCGATCACAAAACCTATTACGAATAAAAGCAAGAATTGAGAGAAGGTTCACCTGAAAACACCCCTCTCTAATAAATTACGTATCGTCGCTGCCAGGCGCCTACGCCACTGCCATGCGGGGCCCCTTCAAAACCCGAGGTAGGGGTTGTGGGCCCCGGGCAGATGGGGGCTCTCGAACGAAACGGAGGGACCGACTGCCTGCCTACCAGTTCTCTCTTGTGCGTTCCCTCTCCCCGTTAGCGAAGGGCGACGTACAGGCGACGCTCGAGTTGGAATGAAACGCTGCGGCGTTGCCGATGTTCGCCCGCGGGAGGGCGATCCCAGGGGCGATGGGTTATTTATGAAGGAAAATTTTGGAACAAAGATGGAATTTAGATTGTTCGGGCGGACTTTTAGATAATTTGTATTGATGCAAATATGATGTGAAACTTGTATTCAACGTGAAGAACCTTTTTGACAAATCAATATTCTTCGGAATGGGCGCAAATTAATAATGGCATATTCATTATAGAAAATGTTGAACTTATAGACTACATTAGTTAGGTTAGGCGGGAAATTTGAATTACGATCCATCCGTGAATCCGAGCACTGAATTCCCCATGCATATCTAATGGACCTAAAATTTACGCAAATCTCTCGCCCGTTTTTAGATACTTTGACTAATCTCTTAAGGTTTATTACTCTTGAAACAGATTCAGTGGACCGTTCTCAACAATCTAGAATTAAGTTTTCATAACAAAATTGTATATTTCCAAAATTATTAATGAATATAAAAGTGTTGAGCAAATTCCATGGACGTATGTCTTAGCTCACTCGAAATCAGTCAAAAATAATAACATAACCTTAAATCAGCTATGTAATTGACGCACAACAGAAGTCATCTACGACATACGGTTTCAATTTAGATTTAAGGATAAATAAAAGTAGATTCTGATGTGGAAAGAACATGAAAACATGCGCTTATGATGAAGGTACCCAATATTTGATGACTCTGAACTAACATTATCTTTTAAATAGGGTCGTTTCATCTCAAAGTTGAAGCTCCATAAGACTCCCATGTTAAAAATTTTGAATATGGATCTCCCGCTAAGAGAATGTATTCTAACCTAACTAATTCGGTCTATTTGGCCAAAGAAAAATAGTTGGGAATTTTTTTTATAACGATGTGAATATTTTTTTTTTACTTATTTCTGCAAGAAAGTTTAAAAACTCAACATTTCTCATATAATTTTGTGAAGTAATATTATATTTTTTGAGGAACAAGGAATAAAATTAATATCAAACAAAGAATTGATGTATTCATACGAATAGGAGACGGACATTTCGTTTCAGTTATTCCTACACTTCAATTTTACGGCTATATCTACCAACCATAACCACCTTTTTTATATTTTTTGCGCGCCATTTTTTGACTGAAACTATTAGGTTCGATTCACCGATGAAGAATTCGGGGTCAAATTCAACTCTTTCCGGTCGTCAGTTGCAAATTTTTAGGGTGGCTGCGCATCCGCATGCGACGGTTAAGTTCGTTAATAGGCACAATCGTCCAAACGGTTTCCGAGTACAAATTTTCTTTTCAATCACTGCAGATCCGATGGAATTGAAACATGGTAACTGGTGGTAGAATGCAGACACAAAGACTTATGCGAAATTTTGTGAGGATCGTATCACTAGAAAACTAGAAAAACATTGATTTCAGAAACTGTTTGTCCGATATCGCTGAAATTTGGCGAGAGCCTTCAAAACTTAAATTTACAGCCAAGTTCCAAATTTGAACACGATCGGATCTATATTGTTGGAGATATTGGAAACATATTGAAAGCCGAGCAGCCTTGAGTGAGTTCAATAGCTGGATGGGTAACCGTTGCCAAGATAACTTTTGAACGGAAAGAGATAGCGACTTGCAATTTTCAGGGTAGATTGCAAATGCGAATGCGGTAGTTGGGTTCGTTATTGGACTTAATCGACCAAAACGGTTTGGGAGTTATATCCATCTGAAATGTTTTTTTTATTTCCTCAATAACTCAAAATATACAAATCCGATCCAATCGAAACTTGGTAATTACTTGTAGAATTCCGACACACAAATTTTTTTTTCGATAAAAAATAAAAAATTGTTTTTGAAAAATTTTATATTTCAGAAACTATCATTATCTAATTATCTTTTAAGTTATTGACAATGTTTTGCAGAACATCACAAATCACATAATCGCAATATTTGAAGAATTTCCCCATTATTCCAAAGAACGTTTTAGATACAACATGTTTCGAGAAAATACTAAACCAAAATAAACGTTCAAGATAAAACAAAAAGACTATGTATAGGGAAGACGTAAGCAATAAGTTTTAAACAAAGGCTGCGTCAGAAATACCGACGAAAACAAGCATTGAAATAATGGATATGAAATCAACGTTTTTTAAATGATCGGGAATTACTCGAAATCAGTCTCGGTGAAAAGTCCATATTATTATTTTTTAATGAGAAGTGAGGAAGTTGTTTCGTTGAAACGTCAGAACTCCAAAATTGCTGGTGCGGGAACATAAAGCACTCCGTTGTTGGAGTATTGGTTAAAACGCCAAATGCGACGTTGCCGTTACTGCAGATTTTTCCCTTTTGTTGTACTGAAGAAAAGCGGCCAATAAAAATTCGACGAATTTGAACGATTACAACATTTCCGAAATTGTTACTTTGAAGGTGTATCGCAAAATAGTGAACGTGGAAAATTTCGGTGAAAAACTTTTGCAATACGAGAAAACAAATGTATTCGATGTAACATGGTACGCTTATTGTTCGAAGAATATTAGGTTACAGTTTTCATGTCTGCGCTAAAAGGATAATGCTTAATCTTTGTAACAAGTTGCAAGCCATAAACCAAAAACATGTACATATAATTCTTTAGTAAAAAATAAGGACAAAAATAACAGTTTCGAATTATTATTGAAAATTCTATAGTTGGGGGTAATCGACTAGAAAATTTCAAACTATTGGCTTCCATTCTGCAGGATACAAATGGGCCTACGGAATACTCTATGTATATGATCAGCAACAGAAATTTATTGCTATTTACGTTGCTGGTGACAGTTGATACTTGAATCAACAGCACAGACAATTCTTTCACAGATGATGATCAGTAACTCCAACGTAATAGTTTCAGGTCATTTTACACTTATACTCCATTCACTTTTATAAAGTCTCACGCTTGGCCATGATTTAGGTCTATCACGTTTCTGTAACTAAAACTGTAGCAGGTTGGCACTCTTGAAATGTCGTCAATGTCAAAACAATTCTCTGAGACGTTGCCAATTTCTACTCTCAACATAATGTCCCATTTTCGACAAGATATTATCACAGACCATTATCTTCGAATAATGAAGAACTCTTCGCTTTGAAATTGAAAATGCCGAAAGTAGTTTTGAAGAAGCAGAGACAAGGTGCTATACAGAACTGAAATCTGCAATAGGAAAACTTTATTCTGACATGTTGAACTCTCGAATGAAATTTCTTAGTTTCCTATCATTATATTTTATTAAGATATAAGAATGACTCGGGTTTCGTAGTACTACTACATTTTGAAACTGGTGTATTTCAAGTTGTGCAACAAGGTATTTCAATGTCTTCGGTAGGCTCATTTCTTGAGAATTTCGAGAAGTGGGGAATTCCATAGTTAATACATCTGTTCGTTAAGTCTTCCTGCCGGGTTAATCAGGTACTTTTATTCTTTTTTCCAATGAACTATCACAAAGAAACGGACTACTCTATCCATTATTTTTACTTAAAATTTCAACAATTGATTCTTGATTTCCGTACAAGAAACTAGCGCAACTGAATTTTCCAACCAGTTTATATACGTGAAATATTTACAGTAACAACAGCGGAAAAATTGTCTTTGGAATTGTTTAATTCACATATCTTCTCATTCTCAAATTCTTTATTTTTCCGAAGTAAATTCACATTGTGAAAAATACGTAATTACTACGACCTCAATGTAGAGAGGACAACGTTGCGTAGTTATTCGACAGGAAAATTACTATAACTCAACATCATTTTTCAATATATACATGGGAAATGTGTCAAACTTTCATGGCCAACCGGGAGACTTTATAAAAGTGAATGGACTAAATACACTGATACCGATTCGGCTGAAAGATTTTGGGGGTGATCTGAGGGTTACACATGATCATTGACTAAATTTCAGGAATTTCTCATCCAAAGAAATATTTTTAAAATCATACACGCCTAACAGTATAGTGTTAATCGTTAGGCATCGTTGGGTTTAAATCATTAATTATAAGTGGAATTAAGTGGTGAATGTGTACACATATTGGTGTAATTTTTTTAAAATATACCGGGTCGTTCTAAATTGATGCAATAGATTTTAAGAGATGTTACTTCAACAAAAATTATTGAGGGTATTTCGAATAATATTTTGTTCTAACACCTTCCCCTCCAAAATACTGCCTTTTCTCATTGGAGGAAAACTAATTCGATGTCAGTTTCTGAGTATTATTTTAATTCCGAAATGTTATTATCAAAGGGGTGAAAAAATCGATCATTAAATATTTTGCATCAGAACTTTTCCATACCCCTACATTTTGCAAAATAAAAAATTAATTTGAAAAGATAAACTAATTCGCAACTTTTTTATATCTTGACTTTTTCTCTTAAAACTGTTGGTTCGATTACGAAAAAAATTAATATTACTCATACCTTTTCCACATTAATGGTGGGTTCCATGAAATTTTGACTATCCTTAATTGTCACATTAGTTTGATGCTATGTCGATTTCCAGTTAATTTTTAATGTAACCATCGAATTTAATCTATAATTAAGCTAATGGGGGCAACTCACCGAAAGTAAGATATAATTTGTTAAAAAAATTAAGCAGGCTGCTGCCAAATGTAGTCATATTATATATAATATAAAGTAAGTTGGTATCAAAATTCAAAAGATAAATATTTCAATTAAAAAAAAATTCCCCGCAATTTAAAAGGACACTAAATTGAAGGAAAATGGGCATAGAACAAAAAATTAATTGAAACACCCAAATTAATTTTTGCTAACGAAACAATTTTGTTGATATTTAGAAACAGCATGTTAGAATATGAATTCAATCATGACATGGGATGTTGGAGTGGAAAATAACAAGTCTGTCTATAGAGGATATTCTAAATAAATTCGAACTAAAAACTAGTCACAGATACAATAAATCATTTCATTCACATTTCCGTTTCTTCGACTATGAAGATAAAAGTAAAATTAATGAATAGAATATCCCCGCGGAGAAAATTAATAAATCGGTCATTAACGGGAGGAGAGGTAAAGGATATTCCATATTTCAGCTGTGCCAAATCGGAATACACATCACATTTTGTTTTTGCCGGTTGGGAAAACGTAGAACGTAGTCATGGAAACGGCGGTGCCGGCCAATGTGAGCGCGCGACGCCCCACCACCGCGAACAGTGATTTTCCAATGTTTTATATGGAACAGGAGAACAGCGCTTCGCTAGCTAAGAAAAGGGATTGGAGTTTTTGTTCGAATAATAAACGGTTTCTTTCGTTTTGTCGGAAAATTGAATGAATTAGAGGAGGGGGGTATTACTCATGTTTTTACCCGACTCATTGACCTCATTGATTGGAGAATTTTTAGGATTTCTATGAAAATGTCAGAAACTATTGAATAGATTTAAGCATGGCATCCCAAAACAAGTGAAGGGTAGTTCAATATCAATTTATTCCACTGAAAAACTGTTAGCCTTGAAGACAATGAAGAACTCATAGTTTTTTGCGCTTTTGTTCCTCGAAAAAGACTGGTTATCAATTTGCCCAAATGTCTGCAATTTTCGATTTTTTGGCTGAAAATGCTCTTAAACGATTTGGTTCGACTCATTGAACAAGAGCACCAAAGCTCCTGTCCACCGGGCTTACCCACTTTTTTCTATAATTTTCAGATGACAAGATTGATGACACATTTCAATTTTATAGAAAGAATGGAGAGGAATTTCTTAATCTTTCCCAACATTGTTGAAGTACAAATTTTCTTCATATTCTCGACATGAGGTCTCGCTAACACATTTCTATGATATAGGACAGGGGTGGCCAACCTGATGAGATCCAAGATCTACGATTTACTGACTCTGTGCGATTCACCAATATAGGATCTATAAAAAATGTAGAAATTTTGAATGAAATTCGATGCTGTTTGCCTCGCCACGATCGACTGGACCTATAGCAACGATCGACCGGTTGGCCACCCCTGATATATGATGATTAGAGAACAAACTTCATTTATCTAGACTATATTCATTAGTTATTTAGACATTGTATTGAAGTTAGTACATATAAATTATTCCCATGAAATTTTCATTCATGAAAAAAAGACTACCAGTATGATAAATTGTGAAATTTAGATTCTGTGAAAAAACCACAACATAATAGCTGAATTCATCTGAAATACCTGTCAAATTCAGGATATACTAGATTGCTGATGTTTTAGACAGAGGGAACGAACGGACTGAGTAATAGCCTCCCCAAGCGTAAAAGCCGATCTGTCTTTTTTTTTGTAGCACGATTTATCCGTACTGGAAGTTTTTTTTTCACAGCCGGATAGGGAACCTATTAATTAATAACCATCACATTATGACTCCATGTCCTATAATCAGCAACATAGAAGTTTATAAAATATTTACGTTACTGGTGACAGTTGCTTCAGATAGCACAGAGAATTCATTCATAGATGATGATGAAGCTGAGCGGCGCGTTCAATTTTTCCACATTCTTCTCCTTTCTCTAACCTAAGATCTTAGAAAGTATTGAATGTGGGTCTAACGAATCTTGTTGATTTTTCAATTAGGCACCTGATAGTCGAAATTCACCATAGAATTAATATAATCTATGATCAAAATAAGTGAATTGATGTAAGTTTTGTGACACAGATCACAGACATATAATAGAATATTAGTCTTTATTCAAATGATCTGAGTTTCACATTTTTAACCGTCAACAGGTATATTGTGTGAAATCACGTATGGTACGGTTAAAGTTCATACTCAATCTTTCTTGAGAATATAATCCGATTTGAGTGAACAGATGAAGAAAAAGATATCTCATAAATTATAGAATACGCTCGAAATTTCCTTGAAACGAATCAATCTTTATGTAGAAATAATTGCCATAACATAAAGATAAGAAGAACGTCTCGAGTGCAGGAGCGAACTGATAAGATATGGGATATCTGGAAAGTACAGATCGAAGAGCAATACGCCGCTACTCCACGTGCTCCATTCAAACAAATACAACTTCATAAATGACATGACCAAGAAAGTGGCGACATCCCGCATCATCTTCACGAACAAGTCAAGTTTCCACGCACAGCTATTTCGCCACGCAGTGACTCCGATACCTTCAGAATTCTATTCATAGGCGTCCCCTCGAACAGAGGTCCGATCATTCGAGCATTACGTACGGCCTTTTTTACCGTCCATGACATGAAATTTCCACTCGGCGTTGTTCGTGGAGGATCGTGCAGGATACCAATACGTCCAGTAGACCGAAACGCTACGATCTTGGGTACCGACGATTTCTCTTATCGTCGGAATAGAGGCCCAGGCAAGGGAGCGCTATAAGGTCGACAATCGCCTGCTAGGCGCTCTGAAATAACGAGACCGTCGGCTTTAATGGCGAACCAACGCGTCATGGCATTGCGCTTACCGAAGCAACAGCGAAGGCAACGCTGGCGTTCCAACTTTCTTTATCCGTTCGCTCGAACGTAGGTCGCCGAAAGAATTTTTAGAACACTCGGTCCTCGTACTCCCCGTTTCGTTGGGCACCCACACTTTGCCTCTTGATGTAACCTAGGCGTTGCTTCTTTATCGAAAATGTTCCAAAACTCGTGCGAAAAAGCTGCAACATTTATGCACTAATCGGATACGATATGTGTCAAGTGAATGGATATTTATCCTTATCCACTCTGTGATTCCTTTCTTCATTCTCTCAGGGATGAACAAAGCACAATCGATAACTCAAAGGGTGTGCAAATATAGAAAATAATGAATATCTCAAATGACTCATTTCACACGTTCTGTGGTCGATGGAATACAAGGACCATAAAATGATTCCTTGAAGGAAATGTTAAATAATCGAAAACTAAGAATTAAAATTGATTTTCCCTTTGCAAATTCAAGATTTTCCTTTCGATGTGCGAATGGGATTGAAACATTCATCTATCGATCCACCGTTGTTGCATGCTAACCAATAAACGTTAGTCATTTCCTAAAAATAACCAGCAGTCCGTAGGTAGAAGGTACAGGGGACGGAGCATTGCTGCAGAGGATATTTTGAACGTTTCACTGCTGCTGGCGTGGCCCGACGGTCGACGAGAATTATCTACCAGCATTCCTTCTAACGGCAAACGGATGCAGGGTTCCATCGGCCCACAATGGAGCTGAATAGAAAGTTCTCACCAGATGACGGTTCAGGTACGGTGCGGATTCTATTTGGTGGACCCTTCTTGAGGATTAGAGGTAGTCTGGGGACCACCTCGGTTATTTTTTTCAGTTGAAAGTTTTCCCATGGATCGAGCATTATGATAATTTTTATTTTATTCATGCATCAATTTTAGCCATTCATGAATATTATACAGTGTATCCCAGCACGGAACGATTTTTGAGCGAAAATTAGAACAATTGCCGAAAAGTAAAGATCAAACAGAATTTTCTAGTTATAATGATTCATGCAGTCACTAATATTGTCTAGTTGCCGAAAAGAATTCTGGCAATTTCCGCTCAAATCGAAAATTTCAGTTGGACGAGTTTTATATAATTTTTGATGCACCAACATTTTGTAAAAAAATTGGTTCAAGCCCTGTGGACAGCAGCTTTGGCGTTCTTGTTCAAACTTTGACAAGATTTGTTGTTATTTATCAAGATTAAATGAGCAATCTGAGAATGAGGACCATAGAAGAAATCAAATTAAAATATCTGAAATGAATTTGATTCTCTCTTATAGAACAGGAAGACATGTAAAAGTATGAACACAGATCATATAATAATTCATAGAAAGAATAATTATAGCATTCTGTTAAAACATAAAAGTACGATTTATTATTGAAATTTCGAAAAATCATATCTCCGAAAGTATTAGCTTGTTAGAGTTTGAAATGATATCAATGGATTTATGGAGAAACTGTATCTTAAAAAAATTGAATTTGAAATTTGGAAGTTAAAAAAAAATTTTTTTCGTTACTCCGAAACCATTTGGTCATTTTGCCCAATAACGAACTTAACCGAGATATTTATCTCTCAAACCAACTCTGAAATTTCAACTGCCTAGCTCATTCTGTTCGAGAGTTATTGAAGAGAAAAAAATTTAAAATATTTTTTTTTTTTGACACTTTACGGCAATCCGATCAATACAACTTCGCATGCGTATAAAGGTCATTATTCTGCAATCTGATGCTAAATTTCAGATAGATCGAATGATCGGTATCGGAAATATTCATAAAAAATGTTTTTACTAAAAACAGCCATAACTCCGAAACCGCTTGGTGGATTTCGCCCGTTAACGACCTCGTCCGAGATATTTACGCTCCGAACCTACCCTGCAAATTTCAATCATCTAACTCTTTTCGTTCGAGAGATATCGTTTTAACGAAAAAACATTTTCTGGCCGGAAGTTGTGACGATAACTTTCGAACGGAAAGAGATCGCGACTTGAAATTTGCAGGGTAGGTGGCGCGTCCAAATGCGACGGACAAGTTCGTAAATGGGCATAATCGGTCCAACGGTTTCCGAGTATCTACTAAATTTGTTTTCAACCAATACAAATCCGATCGAATCGAAACTTGATGAGTAGTTGCACAATACCGACATGAAGACGTATGTGAAATTTTATGTAGACCGTATCACTAGAAAATTCAAAAAATATTATTCATCCCACGATAACTTGAGTACGGAAAGATATGGCGAGTTGTAATTTTCAGGGTAGGTTGCGAATCCAAATGTATCACAAAAAAAATAAACTGTGAACAGTTCAGGGAAGTTTACACCAATTTCTTCATCGATATTGCTTGATTGCTATGGTTCATCATTTGGAAATAATAACTTAAAATACAGAGGATTAATTGGAGCAACAGATTGAACACGATGATTTCAACAGGACGTCACTACGTGCCACACAGCACACAGCAGTATATTCCGATATGGCGAAATCATTTGACCTCCAACAACCTGTGGTTTAGCGCCACTCCATCCTTCATTTCATTTCAAATCTCGCGGAGGTGTCGAAAATAAAAACGCCAATCGATCACTCGAAAGCGAAAGGTTTATCCTGACCAGAATCCCTAACCTAAGATAATAGTCAACGGACTGACCCCGAAACGACGTCGCATCTACATCCGATTATATCGTCCCGGTGGGGGACACAAAACGGAAGACGGACAGTTAATTAAAGTCAGATAAAGCACCGCATAGTAGCTGTAGCGATGAATGAACATTTCTTCCCTTTTTTTCGTAACCACCCATCTCGCCTGCTCATTTCATGAATGAACGCGAGAATCGAGATGATCCATCGACCATCAAGCCCCGGGGCGACTATCGGTCGGCCCCATAATACAATTTAATATCAACAAAGCATAAACAGTTCATTAATCACTCCCGTTACTGTAAATATCCAATAAAAATTGACATTAATCGAGCACGTGGTGTCTAGCGTACCGGCACACTCATTACGATTGCATAATTGTAAATTTCATAGTAAATGAAAATGATAATATAGTCGATAATTTTTGAAACCGAAAAAAATTATAGTAGAATGAAACCCGTTGTAAAAGGAAGTAAATATATCAAAAATTATAGGAAAAATAATTTACGGGCGATCTAAGGTCGGGAAGGGGGAGGGGGTGAGGTTTTAAGGGTAAAAAACGGTTTATCTCGATACCGGCAAAACTACAAGTCCTATGGCAAAAGGATAAATGGCAAAGTTGTAGGTAATAAAAAGATCTACAACTTTTGTATTCACACTTTCTTCATTAACCTCAAAATTTATGTGAAAAATTCAACCAACCATGTTTTTGTATTTTAATTTTTATCTTTCACAAAAATTTTGTTTTCACCAAATTTGGTATAACTCATCTTTTTATCTACCAAATACACCGTAATTTTTTTGGATTTACAATATATTTTTTTTCACCTTAATTCGACTTAATATAGAAAAAGCACCTTAATTTTCAATAAAAAAATCTCACTTCAAAATATCTGCTTTTTTAAAAAAGTAAGTGGGTTTTTTGTTCGTTGAAATCTCTATTTTCTGATGGTCTAAAAAAATATACATTAATATGGTAAATTTTCCCAGAAAATGCTAAGAAAGTTAATATTTAATAAGTCATCTAAAATATTTTGAGAAAGTACAGAATCAATCATCCTCGGAATTTTCTCTATATTATATGCGTAGATAACTTATACACCTGAGTGACCTACGAAAAATTTCAGCCCATCAAAAGGTATTTCATAAAGGGAAGTGGGGAAGGAACCAGGAGGATCTGGGCCTTATAGCCCGTTATTTCGTCGAATTTTCTGAGAAAATTTACCATCGTAATGTATATTTGTATTAGACCATCAGGAAGTAGAGATTTCAACGAACAAAGAGCTTACCTACTTTTTTAAAAAAGCAGATATTTTGACGTGAGAATTTTTGATTGAAAATTAGGGTGCTTTTTCGATGTTAAGTCAAATTAAGGTGAAAAAAAAATGTAAATCCAAAAAGTTACAGTGTATTTGGCACATGAAAAGGTAAGTTTTTTTCCAAATTTGGTGAAAAAAAAATTTTTTGTAAAAGATAAAAATTAAAATCCAAAAACGTGGTTATTTGAATTTTGAGGTCATGTGAAAAAAGTGTAAATACAAAAGTTGTAGATATTTGTATTACCTACAACTTTGCCATTTAACTTTTTTCCATAGGACTTGTAGTTTTGCCGGAAATCGAGATAACCCGTTTTTAACCCTTAAAACTCACCCCTTCCCCTTCCCGACCTCAGATCACCCGTAAATTATTTTTCCTATCATTTTTGTTATATTCTCTTCCTTTAACAACATGTTTCATTCAACTATAATTTTTTTCGGTCTCAAATATTATCGACCCTGATCTAATAATACAATTTAATATCAACAGACCATTAATCACTCCCGTTACTGTAAATATCGAATAAAAATTGACATTAAACGAGCACGTGGTGTCTATCGTACCGGCACACTCATTACGATTGCATAATTGTAAATTTCATAGTAAATGAAAATGATAAAAATAACATTCAACTATCCATAAATTAATCAGATGAATACGGAACGATGACGTAAAGATTTCGTTATGAATGGACGCATAAAAATGTAAAGGATGTGATATCGGATACAACAGTTTATTTGTTGCCATAGGTTCGTTTATGATTCATTACATTATTTGCAATGGTAATAGTATTTTTATGTAAATAGAAGCGAAGATAAAAGCGAACCACTTAGACACGGCTGATTTGGTGATAAAAATCCATGGGACTACGACCGACAGCTTAATTGCTTGTTTAGATCGATTAATTTATTTCGTCTGATCAAGTGCTAATTGAACTGGCATGTACTGGAGGTTCTGCACGTCATGAATACCCGGTATCGACTATATCTGTTTTTATTGTCTGTATAATGATCGGTATTCGGACGATAATACGTGAAAAGTGAAATGTATGCACACCCCTAGATTTTAGCACTTTCTATGGTTGAACATCGTATTGGCGATTCATGAACATTAGGTTTCAGGAACCTTCAGGGTTGTATTCGAATGTTAACTCCGTAGAGTAATTTTTACTAAATTGCGTTCGAAAACTGAAAGGTTGGGGAATATTTTACTCCATGACTGTCGTTCGAAATGTCAGAGTATTCGACTCAGAGTTCATTTTACTCCTGTCAAAATTGACATAACTCATGGGACGGAATATCTCGTATCTTTGTCTCACTGTTTTATGAATGTTCTGTGTTTTGGAGTGTGGAAATTTGGGAGAGAGGAATTGCAGAATTTTAGAAGTTTTTGATTTGTGTTTACGAACATCAGCTCTCTCAGCAGATTCATAAGAAAGGAGAGGAAAAATTGCATTTAGCTGTTCTTGGAAGGCTGGTTAGGAGCAACTCTAGAGAAAATGTTACATCATATTTGTTTTAGTGAATAATTTAATGATGTAATTTTTTCCACTCCATACATTGTAAGTAGCTTGTTATGACATCGATCTGAATAAAGTAAGTGAACTTTACAATTATTGTATCGGTGTAGGAAAGTAAATTACTTACATCGCTTGAAATATAAGTACTTTGTCATTGAATCTTTTGATGTTTTGTACAGTGCTTCGATTCTCTATTTATGTTTATATTAATGGATAGGTACATTAAATCTGTGCGTTGTTCTATGAAAAGTTTCATTAACATATCCTGAACGTTTGAAATAATACCCTGACAACATTATTTCCAAAGATTAATGACAAAATAATATAGCTGGTATCATTTTTCAGTCTTGTGAAAGTTAGTACAATTTTTCTCAGGCCCACTTTTTCAACAATATCATTTTTGACGCTTTTGAAAAGTGCTTATCAATTTGCCCAAACGCCCGTAATTTTCGAATATTTGGATGAAAATGGTCTTGAACGATTTGGTTCGACCCACTGATCAAGAATCCGTGGTCAAAATCGATTTTGTCCGGCCGGCCGTTTACAAGATAACTCTCGATGCTGTCCTTAATTATTCTATCTATGGATTATTATATGATCTGTGTTCACACATGTCATCTTAGTTTCCCAATAGAGACATGTCAAATTTATCTCTAGTTCGTTATTCTTGATATAAAATACCCCTCCTGTTCTAGAAAACAAAGAGTATGATTGAATGCAAAATGACCAATGAAATAAACCTCAGGTATCGTAGAATTATGAGGATTAAATGATATTATATATTTAAGGTGATAATATAATGCCCGTGCATAAACCATATGACGATGCAAATATATACTTTGGTAAGTTAATTTAAATTTTATTTCTTTCATGATAATTGTCCCATATAGGTATAGATATAGAGTCTTTTGGAATGGGTTGTGAATTTCAAATCTATTTAATAAACCATGGAATATTCCATGGATGTTTAAAACAAGAATAATGAACATAATACTGACTAAACATATTTGACTTTTTTCTGGTTTTTTTCGGTATTTTGAAAACTATTCGAATGAATACAATGGTTTTAGCAGAAATGTATTCACCATTGAATACTTGATCATATCAGGAATGCAAAACCTGAAAAAAAAATTTTCATAAAATTTATTTTCACTCCCTGTATAACCGGAAGTGATTAGACTACAGAAATATTTTAGCTCTGTAGAGAATTTCAAGCAATATCATAATCCCAATTTTCAGATTTCAAATATGTCCAGTTCTCCAGAAACGTCTAATAGACACTCGAACTTGGGACACCCTGTATATAGGAATCCATTTATATCATCTCCGATTCTGAGAAGCCAATACTTTCGGAGATATGATTTGTCAAAGTTTGAACAAGAGCGAAAGCTCCTGTCCACAGGACTTTCCAACATTTTTGATAAAACGACCAAATTGAGCAATTTGCAAAATTCCATTTTCTGTTCAACAAAAATTTCTGACAAAGTAAAACCAATATCGGAAAAAGTCTCGGAAACTTCAATTGTTGACCATTGTGCCAACGTCATGAAAACTGAAGAATTATTATTACTAACTGACTAAATACCACTTCTTACCACAATTTTTTCCTGACAGACTAAACCTGTCATCATATTCAGAGCATAAATCCAATACACAATAAATATCACACTTACAACATAACAACAGGTCGATCCCTAATAGGTGTAAACAGGCCCATTAAAGTAAACCTCAAACGTAACAAATAACAATAACAAGAGCCACGTGCTCGCACCATTCAAACCTCGGAAGAACGGAGATAACAATTAAACAGTTGTAGCCTGTCTGCTACTCGTGGAACATCATAAAAGGTTAAATTACCGCTCATCAATCACTCCGATCGCCGGGCTCATTACTGACCTTTCATATACGGCGAGGACGATCTCGTAACTTTGCGGAACCCGGTGAGAAGCAGGTACACACACAACTTCCGAAGATTTAGTTGATTAACATGCTGTTCCGACGTTCGTCTTATTCATTATGGCGTGGCGCGAGTCGTTATATCATCCAACATTTGATAAATGTCTTGAACGAAATGTTCAGAAGTGAATGTTGTGATGGTGCCTTTCTTGGTATGAAAGAGGCGTTTGACGAAGTGAGGCACTGTGGACATTTACATCTCTCCGCCAGTTTTTTTTTCACCATATAAACTCATACTTAGGCGAAAAAAATTGGTTCAAGCCCTGTGGACAGGAGCTTTCTGGCGCTCTAGTTCAAACAGACAAATTATATCTCCGAAAGTATTGGTTTCTCAGAGTTGAGAATTATATCAATGTATTCTTATGATATAACTGCATCATAAAGGAAATTCAATTCAAATAATAGTTTATTTATCAAGATTAAATGAGCAATCTGAGAATGAGAACTGCACCATGGAAGAAATCAAATTAAAATACCTGAAATGAATTTGACTCTCTCTTATAGAACAGGATAACATATACGAATATGAACACAGATCATATAATAAATCATAGATAGAATGATTATAGCATTGTGTGAAAACATAGAAGTACGAATCATTATTGAAATTTCGAAAAATCATATCTCCGAAAGTATTAGCTAATTAGAGTTGAAAATAATATCAATGGATTCTCATGGTGAAACTGCATCTTAAAAAATAATTATTTTGAAATTTGTAAGTTAAAAAATTTTTTTTTTTCGGTACTGCGAAACCATCTCGCCTATTTTGGCCAATAGCGAATTTAACCGAGATATTTATCTCCCTAACCTATTCTGAAAATTTCAACCGCCTAACTCATTCCGTTCGAGAGTTATTGTAGAAACAAAATTTAAAAATTTTCAATTTTTTTTTTTGACACTTTACGGTAACCCGATCAATACAAAACTTAACATGCGTCTAAAGGTCATGATTCTATAATTTGATGCTAAATTTCAGATAGATCGAGTGATCGGTTCCAGAAATATGCATAAAAAACGTTTTCAGTAAAAACGACCATAACTCCGAAACCACTTGATGGATTTCGCCCGTTAACGAATTCGTCCGAGATATTTACGCTACAAACCTACTCTGCAAATTTCAATCCTCTAACTCCTTTCGTTCGAGAGTTATCGTGCCTACGGCCGGCCGGACCAGACGGACCGGCCGGACAGAAATGATATCGACCACGGATTCTTGATCGGTGAGTCGAACCAAATCGTTTAAGACCATTTTCAGCCAAAAATTCGAAAATTACAGACATTTGGGCAAATTGATAGGCACTCTGTTCCGAGGAACAAGAGCGCCAAAAACGTTTCAAACATATTTCGTTCAGGAGGTGAAGAAGACACCAATAATTGATATGCAGGAGCTCCACAAGGCGTTGCTCTCGGAAGCCTATACCATGAAGAAAACTTGGAACAAGTAGGTGTTTCAAAATAATGATGACGAAATGAAAGAAACCCTATAGGTACTTTATTAGAGAGTTAGACGGAGGTTACACGGTCAATCTGGTATCAATCTGGCCATCATTCCGGACCATCAGTCCACGAGTACACAATCAGTTTCCCGTTAATCTGACATCAATCCTGATGCCAGATTGACCGTGTAACCTCCGTCTTATATCTTCTAAGCCAAAAGAAATAAACCGTTGATATTTTTAAAACTTAAAGAGAAAAATTGGTTCAAGCCCTGTGGACAGGAGCTTTTTGGCGCTCTTGTTCAAACAGACAAATTATATCTCCGAAAGTATTGGTTTCTCAGAGTTGGGAATTATATCAATGGATTCTTATGATAGAACTGCATCATGAAAGAAATTAAATTAAAAAAAGTGTCGTTTAAAAAAATTATTTCAAAAATTATCATTTAAACAAGAGCGCCAAAAAGGAGCAATCTACAATGCTTCAAAAATTGTTATTAAATTTATTTATCAAGATTAAGTGAGCAATTTGCAATGGTTCAACCTCGTGGAATGATTTGTTGCAATTTTCACTTGGATTCACTCGGAACAGAGTGCTTATCAATTTGCCCAAATGTCTGTAATTTTTGAATTTTCGGCTGAAAATGGTCTTAAACGATTTGGTTCGATTCACTGATCAAGAATCCACGGTCAAAATCGATTCTGTCCGGCCGTTAACACGAGAACTCTCGAACGGAATGAGCTAGACAATTGAAATTTTCAGAGAAGATTCGAGGGATAAATATCTCGGTTAAGTTCGTTATTATATTTCGGGATGATGTTTCAGAAGATTTATTGGATCATTTTAATGATGTTGTTTATGAAGGCAATAGGAAAGAAGAACATAATGGAATCATCAAAACAAATTACTGTTCGTTGACCACTGAGGTTAATATTACATTTTACTTCCTTAAGTATAGTAAGAAATGTTCCTGGTATAGGTACAGTATTTTCATAATGTTGGAGTTAATATATTTTGAACTATTAAAATAATTTGTTCGTAAGCCTCTACCTCGGCCTCTACCTACTCAAATATCAGGAATAAATGGACAATCTGCTATGATTGTCTCCAGCCTTGCTCTAGACATTTCGATGATACTTTCCTTAGGTATTTCGAGTTGTGAAAACTATGCACCGAGTGTAAGTTGCAACAACCCATTCCACGAGGTTGAATCATTGCAGATTGCTCATTTAATCTTGATAAATAAATTTAATGAGAATTTTTGAAGCATTGTAGATTGCTCTTTTTTTTGCGCTCTTGTTTAAATGACAATTTTTGAAACATTTTTTTTTAAACGACATTTTTCTTAATATAATTTCTTTCATGATGCAGTTCTCTCATAAGAACCCATTGATATAATTCCCAACTCTGAGAAACCAATACTTTCGGAGATATAATTTATCTGTTTGAACAAGAGCGCCAAAAAGCTCCTGTCCACAGGGCTTGAACCATTTTTTTTCAAATCAGGTTTGACCAATCCAACCGATGATTATTCAGAACTTCAGATGTTCGAAGACCGCTACAGAACCCTAATGTCATCTCCTATAGATATATTATTTTTTTTGTCCGCTCGAGAGGAAAAACCTCAATATTATTATTATTATGTATATTATAATACTGATCCTCCTAGGTCTTCCCCATGGAGACCCCTCATAAGCTCTCGAACAACTTAAGCGAGTAAGGATAATCAGTTGTGTTCTGTATATAGGCTTTGTATTGTAATGTTTAAAACGCATGATATACAGTCAAAGTGTCACGATGAACTAAATTTCCCCGACATCGGACAGAAGCACTTCAGAACCCGATCGCCCTTTATCGATCGCCGATCGATCTCCGGAACTGGGACAGACACAACGAAATAACAGGTACATCGGTTCCGCTGATAATAACGCCGACGACATCCCAGTCATGACCATGTGGTGCCGCCTCTTGTCGTTTTTATTGCATTATCGGCCACTCACGTGCAGAACGAACTACTAAATCTAATGGCTGCTGCTCGACGACAGGTGACAGCCGGCACGCGCCGACATCCTTTTCAATTGTTTGAGATGTAGTGGGTATTTACATTTTCTGAATGTGTAGCGTAACCTTACCCTGCCACTTCTTTTATCTCCGACGAACAGGTTTTATGAATGAAAGCTCACGCAATTTATGGATTGCCCATAGATCATCACCATAATAAGTTGCCGGCGCCTTTCATTGATTCATTGATGCAGGTATGGGGGCACGGATGAGAATGGCAAGTGGTGTTGACGTCACTAGAAACAATTTAACGCATCAAGTACCGAACTACCGTCCTTGGTGTTGTGAAACCTACTGAAACAGTTATCGTTTCATTGAATGTGCAGATCTAATCCCATTAGTAGGGTTTATTTAGGCGTGATCTTTAACATTACCCAAACTTTGCAAGTGATCATTTGCACTCGATTTACGCTAAGAGGTCCTTACGGGGATTATGCTAGGGCTAGAGATCTAATCAAATGAGGTGGAATTTTTGTACATTTTCCAACATTAATCGAATAGAACGATATAAATCATTAATGGATACTGCGGAAGGTGCATTCATCATTCAATTGTTTTCTGGGTGTTCTCTCCCAAACTCTTATAAATATCTATAAAATAAAATTCAAAACAACGTTTTCCTACGAGCGTGCGCAAAGTACAACTTTTCCGCATGCATGTGTATGCAAACTTTCACAGTTTTCCGCATGCTGGGTGGATATGGTTTTTTGCTACGAGCGTGCGCAAAATAGCACTTTCCGCACGCATTTGGGTTGCCAAAGTAACACTTTTCCGCATCCTGTGGAAAAAAATATTTTGAGGCACGGTCAAACTGATCCAAACTGTTGTTAGGGGAAAATTTTCAGGACTATTTCAGAAACGGGTGATTATTTTATGCAATGTGAAACTCTTCCAAGTGTATAAAGCTCCTGAGCAGTACACTAGTCAGACTTGCTCAGAGTTGGGAATGATATCAATGGATTCTCATTATAGAACTGCAACATAAAAAATTAAATTCAAAATGTAGGACTATGACTCACCTCATATGTTGGATTTACATACCTACATCAGCAAATTATAATTAAATCATTCAATGAGATCATAAAATTACGATTAATTATTTCCGAAAGTATTAGTTTGTTAGAGTTGACAATGATAACAAAGGATACTTGTGATGAAACTGCATCCTAAAAAAAATTGATTTTAAAATTTGTAGTGTAAAAAAACAATTTTTTTGGTTACTCCGAAACCAATAATTTCTGCCCTTAACCGAGATATTTATCTCTCAAAAATAATCTGAAAATTTCAACTGTCTAGCTCATTCCGTTCGAGAGTTCTCGTGTTAACGGAGGGCCGGCCGGACAAAATCGATTTCGACCGCACGGATTCTTGATCAGTGAGTCGAACCTAATCGTTCAAGACCATTTTCATCAATAATTTCGAAAATTACAGACATTTGGGCAAATTGATATTAAGCACTCTGTTCCGAAGAACAAAGGCGCCAAAAAGGATTTATTTAAAAAATTCTGTAATGCAGAATCGGATCTATATTGTAGAATAGATGAGGGAAATACAGAAAATTTACAAAAAAAAATGGGAAAGCCCTGTGGACAGGAGCTTTGGCGCTCTTGTTAAAACTTTGACAATTCATCTCCGAAATGATTGGTTCCTCAGAGTTGGGAATGATATCAATGGATTCTTGTAATAGAACTGCATTATAAAAGAACCTAAATTAAAATTAAATAACGAGCTTATCCGAGATATTCATTCCTCAAATCTACTCTGAAAATTATATTAGATATATGAATTGAAACTTAGCCAATATTCCAGTTTTGTTTTCACTGAAGATATTCTGGATATCATATATAGATTATCCAAGGGCATATAATAATAATATCCTATAATTTGTCCTTTTGCATTCAATCATACTTTGTTAGAACAGAAATACATTTGACATGCCTGTCATAGGTAGATAAGACTACACGTAAGAACAGTGAACACAGATAGAATTCGCATTCAGTGAAAACATGTAAGATGTATTATTGAAAATTTGAAAAATCATATCTCCGAAAGTATTAGCTTGTTAGAGTTTAAAATGACACCAATGGATTATGATGATCAAATTGAATACGAAATTTGAAATGTAAAAAAAATTTTTTTTTTCGTTACTCTGAAACTATCCGGTCGATTTGGACCAATAACGAACTTAACCGAGATATTTTTCACTGAAGCCTACTCTTGAAATTTCAACTGTCTAGCTCATTCCGTTCGAGAGTTATCGTGCTAACGGACGGCCAGAAGGTCGGACAGAATCGATTTTGACCACGGATTATTCATCAGTGAGTCGACCCAAATCGTTCAAGATCATTTTCAGCCAAAAATTCGAAAATTACAGACATTTGGGAATATTGATAAGCACTCTGTCCCGAGGAAAAAGATCGCCAAAAAGAATGTATTTAAAAAATTCTGTACTCAGAATTGGATCTATATTGTAGAAGAGATGAGGGAAATAAAGAAAAATAACAAAAAAAATAGAACTGTTTTTTTATACAGTCGTCAAACTAAGTACCTTTTTCGTCGACCTCTATGAAAAGTGACATTTTACGTACTAATTTGCGACCGTAAAATTGATAATTATTGAAGGCAAGTACTTTGCGGACGAGAAAGTGCTTTCTCGTCCGCTGTGGTCACTATGAATATAGCATGATACGGCTCAAAACAAACATGTGACAACTGTCAGTGCTGTGGTTACTATGGATACGGTGGTTCAATACAAACATAATTGTATGTGTCATTTGCTTTTGTGACATTGTTTAAGAGGTCCGAAATTCATAAAAATATGTGGAGGTCGGCGAAAAAAATGTGATATGCACCTCTGCGAAAAACTGTTAATGTCTCGCCTGTTTGCTATCCGAGGCGGAGCAGAGGATAGCAAATTGCAGACTCGACTGTAATAGACAGTTTTCCGTCCTTGGTACATAAACAACCATGCTGTGAGGACCTAAGAAATTCTAAGAAGATGATAAGATTCCTGAATAGTTTAAATTAATATGTGGTTCAAATATCCGACATTATTATAAATGACATGACCGTCAAACCAGCCAAACTGTTAGGCACTCTGTTCAAGTGAACTAACGCGCCAAAAACCACCTAAATCCTCCGTTCGAACCCCGCAATAGCACAGTCACCCAGTTTTTCAATCCTTTCAAGCAGGAATCAATCGCGGACGCCGATTTCACTTTCGCCGAAGTTGATGAAAGCAGCAGCCGCAAAGTTCGCGAAAGAGAAATCGAAAATGCAACGGCAATAAAATAAAAGGGCGAACTCGCATCGACCGACAAAAGTTCATTGACAAATAATTCCGGGACTGACATGTGTGATAAACGAGGAAGAAGTATATGCGGGGGCCCTTGAAACACATAAATAAGTTTTATCGCGGATCCTTGACCCAGATATGCGCTCCTCCATCAAAGAAAAATGTAAACAGCGGCAGCGCAGACCCGGTACGTCTGGTGCGACCGAACGAATTCCGAAGATTTCCTCTAATAAGATGCATGGGAAATAAGAATGGATTCCTGCCCCGTCTCGACATGCATGAATGGAAGTTGGGGGCACCGACACATAATTCGATTTCGAGATAAGGGATTCCCCGGCTCATCTACTACCGTTGGCGTCTATCGGAAGGCTGGTGCCGATATGTACGTAAATACGTGCAACATGCTCAACACTTCGATCGGCTCGTTCGGATATTTTACTACTTACCTATTCGTGTTTCCCTTCAGCTCGGAGGGAATGACAGAAAGGATTGCAAATTTTAAGCCTAGATTTATTATTTTCTCATCAAAATAATTAGGTATACCAATGTCTACGCTATTTTTGACTCGTTGTTCCGGCGAACATAGTGCCTATCAATTCGTCCAAGGGCTTCACACGAGAGCGAGATTTTTCTCGTCTCGGAAAAGCGAGTCGGAACGAGACGAGACGTTTTGAATGATATTATAGGCGATACCAAGACCACATACAGCGCAACCCCAGAGTCTCGTTTTTGGTCTCTTTAAATCTTTGCGCGTATGTTCTGGGAATATCGCGTTATCATTTTGCCCAAATGTCTGTAACTTTCGAATTTTTTTTACGATAATGGTACAAACGATTTGGTTTGACTCCCCAATGAAGAATTCGAGGTCAAATTTCATTCTGTCCGGCCGGCCGTTCGGCCGTTGCCACGATAACGTGAGAACGGAAAGAGCTAGCGACTTGAAATTTTCAGGGTAGGTGACGCATCCCAATACGACGGACAAGTTCGTTAATGGGCATAATCGGCCCAATGGTTTCCGACTAATCATTTTGTTTTCAACCCGTATAAATCCGATCGAATTGAAACTTGGTGAGTAGTTGTAGAATATGAACCTGAGCACGTTTGTGGAATTTTTGTGCGAATCGTATGGCTAGAAAGTTATTAAAAAATTATTAAAAAATATTTTTGTTGTCAAGATAACTTGAGAACGGAAAGAGATAGCGGCTTGAAGTTTTCAGCTTAGAATGTGCATCAGAACGCGACATTTGAGTTTGTTTATAAGCATTATTATCGGCCAAACGGTTTTAGAGTTATAGCCATCTGAAATTTGGTTGTTTTTTGTTCCTCATTAACTCGAAAAATACAGAACCGATTGAATTCAAACACGGTTATTAGTCGTAGAATGCCAACGCGAAAATTCTTGCAAAATTTCGTGAGGATGGTATTTGTAGAAAATTTTCAAAAGATCATTGAAAATTGAAAAAAAAAATTCTATATATCAGTAACTATTCGTTTGAAATTGCTGAAATTTTGCAAGAGCCTTTAGAACCTAACTCTACTGCCAAGTTTCAAGTTTTAACACGATCGGTTAAATATTGTTGGAGATTCGAGCAGCCTTGTGTGAGTTCAGTATATGGGTGACCGTTGCCTCGATAACTTTCGAACGAAAGGAGATAGGGACTTGCAATTTTCAGGGTAGGTTGCGTATCCGAATGTGAGAGCTAAGTTCGTTTTTGGGCATAATATGTCTAACGGTTTCCGAGTTACACCCACCTGGAATATTATTTCCTTGATAACTCAAAAAATAAAGATTCGATCGAATTGAAGCTTGGTAACTAGTAGTAGAAAATCAACATAAAGACGTGTTTAAAATTTTGTAAGAACCGTATCCCTAGAAAATTTAAAAAAAAAAATGAGGAAACAATAATTTTAAGAACCGTACCCCTAGAAAATTTCGAAAAAAATCACGAAAAAAAAATGGCTCAAGCACTGACGTGAAGTCAGAACCATGGTAAATTATGTGACAACATAATTTACCATGGTAATTTCGATTAAGGGGGTCCAATACAGAAGAATGGACAATAGAACATACGCGCAAAAGCTTCTGACTACACGTCAGTGCTTGTTTTTTGGAAGCTTGTTTTTAGATTTATATTCTTGGAAATATTATTTTTCTCCTGGAGCTAAAGCAGTCTATTTGAACAATCTCGCCAAATATCCTGGCCACAGTGCTTTCCCAACTACTTTTACGAGAATGTTACTTCCTGAAATTGTACTAAACGATGTCGGACGATATCCGATGCCCCTTCGGTCTTATACGACAAACTTGTGTGAAGTCCCGCACTTTTCACTCTCTACGAACCACCGCTATGAAAAGAACCGTGAATGAATGATAACAACAAAAAATCAGCTGTATACCTAATAAATGTCCCGTCTACAAGTCCCGTTTACAACCACACCATAATAAGGTTTTTATGCGGACAATAGAGAACGCTCATGAAAGAACCCCAGAAGACGTCAGCCCGATGACGTCACCTTTTACGTCATGAATCGTTTAGGTCGATGGGGAATTCCTCCATATTTAAGATTGGGCCCGATAAAGGATTCCTTTTCACGTGTGCATAACTCACCGACACGGCGTCTCTTCGGTCGAGATCTGTGACGAACGAGTTCCGGGCCGGTATACATAGATGGCTTGTCGCGGAGAAAAAAACTACGAAATGCGCGCGAAGGAGAGTTATTTCACCTTCTGTACCTATGCATGGTTGTTTATTCCGAAAAACGCATAAAATTTTACGCAAAGGTGGTCAACCGGGTTATTACGATAGATTCAAAGATTTTTGACACATAAAAAAAATGTAATCAAATTGAATTAAAACAATATTTTCTGTTGACTTAAAGGTACTATGCAGGAGGAAAAAAATTTAAGAGGTACTTAATTCTTTGTCAAAAATAGGGTGGGTCTTCTAAATTTTATTAATTTTTTTTTTTGAGCCGCCCCTTAACGATGGAAATTTTAATTTTTTTTATTTAAAACCTAATGAAATTAAGCAAAATTTTAGTGGTGTTCCCCTATGTTTGTGAGGGGTAGAAACATCAAATAAAATTTTTTTCGAAAGAAACTTTTTTATTATTCATATTATACCGCTTAAAAATTAATTTTAAATAGCTTGATTTGTTCTGAACAAATGAGGTATTTTGTAATTTCTTTCTAAAATTCCCGATATTCGAAAAGAAAAAAATTTGTATCAACAGCGGAACATAACAAATGATTTTTTTGAGTGCCTTCCACTCGCTTAATTTAATTCTTGTAATTTTTGTTTTGTTTTTAAGAAAAATATTGAACATTGTGATGGTGCGTTATTTCACCTTCGCTACCTATGCATGGTTGTTTATTTCGAAAAACGCATACAATTTTACACAAAAGTGGGCTATAACGATACACCCAACGATTTTGACACATGTAAAAAAAAGTTATCAAATTAAATTAAAAAAATATTTTCTGTTGACTTATAGATACTACTATATACAGGAGACGAGAAAATTTAAGAGGTACTTAATTCTTTGTCAAAAAGAAGGGTGGGTCTTTTATATAATTTTTTTTTGGGGCCACCCCTGCTTAGATGTAACCCCTTAACGATGGCGCCAAAACAGTAATTTTTATTTTTTTTCTTGAAAACCAAATGAAAATAATAAAATTAAGCGAAATTTTAGTGGTGTTCCCTGAAGTTTGCAAGGAGTAGAAAAATACACCACTAATATACCACTCAAGAATTAGTTTTAAATAGCTTGATTCGTTCTGGACAAATGAGGTCTTTTGTAATATCTTCCTAAAATTCATGATTTTTGAAAAGGAAAAAAATTGTATCAACCGTGGAATCCCATTTTTTTGAGTGCCTTCCACACAATTAATTTAATTCTTCTAATTAAATCCCAATCACTTCCGGTTATACAGGGAGTGAAAATAAATTTGATGAAATTTTTTTTTTTCACTTTTGCATTCCTGGTATGATCAAGTATTCAATGCTGAATACATTTCTCTTAAAACCATTGTATTCATTCGAATAGTTTTCAAACTATCGAAAAAAAACCGGAAAAAAGTCAAATATGTTTAGTCAGTATTATGTTCATTATTCTTGTTTTAAACATCCTGAGCGTGAACAGTTTTTAGAACATTTGAATTTCCGAAATATCATCACAGGGTGTTTCAAGTTTTGTGTCGAAAATTGTGATAAAATTTGCCATAACTTCTGTTTTTCAAATTAGAACCCAATTTTTTTATGATCGCGTTGGATTCTGCGGTGAAAAATAATGATAGTTTTCTTACATGATTATGCTCCTAAATTAAATAATTTCTGAGTTTTTTTTTTTCAATTTAGGAGCATAATCATGTAAGAAAACTATCATTATTTTTCACCACCATCAAAAAAAAATGGGTTCAAGTCCTGTGGACAGGAGCTTTCTGGCGCTCTAGTTCAAACAGACAAATTATATCTCCGAAAGTATTTGTTTCTCAGAGTTGGGAATTATATCAATGTATTCATATGATAGAACTGCATCATAAAGGAAGTTCAATTCAAATGATAGTTTATTTATCAAGATTAAATGAGCAATCATGAGAATGAGAACTGCACCATGGAAGAAATCAAATTAAATCTGGCCAATTTTGCCCTATAACGAACTTAACCGAGATATTCATCTCCCTAACCTACTCTGAAAATTTCAACTACCTAGCTCATTCCGTTCGAGAGTTATATCTATGTCTATGGATGAAAAGCAGTCTCACTACTCTCAGATCTCTTACTTCATGTTCCGTTCCGAAATGTAAGACTTTTCTGAGAAAAACTAATTTCGGAGCAAACAACTGAGATTTTTCTCACTTCGCTCACAATTCTTCGATTGGTTAGATAATGACATGTCTCAGGAAAATAAACTGACATTATGACAATTCATACATAGAATAATTATATCATTGTGTGACAACGTTGAAATACGATTTATTATTGAAATTTTGAAAAATCATATCTCCGAAAGTATTAGCTTGTTAGAGTTAAAAATGATATCATTGGATTCTATGGTAAAACTGCTTATTGAAAAAAATTTAATTTTGAATTTGTTTTGTAAAAAAAAATTTTTTTTTGTTACTCCGAACCCATCTGTCCGATTTTGCCCAATAACGAACTTAGCCGAGATATTTATCTCCCAAACCTACTCTGAAAATTTCAACTGTCTAGCTCATTCCGTTCGAGAGTTATCGTGCCTACGGCCGGACGGCCGGACAGAATGATTTTCGACCACGTATTCTTGATCAGTGAGTCGAACCAAATCGTTTACGACCATTTTCATCGAAAAATTCGAAAATTACAGACATTTGGGCAAATTGATAAGCACTCAGTTCCGAGGAACTAGAGCGCCAAAAAAAGGATTCTAATTTGAAAAACAGAAGTTATGGCCAATTTTGGATCACAATTTTCGACATAAAATTTGAAACACCCTGTGATGATATTTCTCAAATTCAAAAGAAGCATGACCTTTCCGCATTCTTCCTCTTCGATGTTCTAAAAACGGTTCACGCTCAGGAAAGTTTAAAACAAGAATAATGAACATAATACTGACTAAACATATTTGACCTTTTTCCGGTTTTTTTTTCGATATTTTGGAAACTATTCGAATGAATACAATGGTTTTAACAGAAATGTATTCAGCATTGAATACTTGATCATTCCAGGAATGCAAAACTGGAAAAAAAATGTTTTCATAAAATTTATTTTCACTCCCTGTATAACCGGAAGTGATTGGGCTTCGAAAATATTTTAGCTCTCTAGATAATTTGAAGCAATATCATAATCCCAATTTTCAGATTTCAAATATGTCCAGTTCTCCAGAAACGTCTAATAGGCACTCGAACTTGGGACACCCTGTATAAAAGCACCCTATGACGTGGAATTTCGTGAATATCGTATCCTGAAGTTACTTGAGGCATAAGTCATTACTCAAGCCTGTCATTAAAATGGTATGAAATGTATTCATATCTTATAAAAGCTGAGAAAACTGTATAAATGGATGCTAAATTCGATTAAGAGGTGGATAGACAATAAAATATGCTCGCAAAAGCTCCTAACTTCACGTCAGTGATTGACCCAATTTTTTGATACTTTTTTCATTTCCTGTAGTTATAGTCGATAATAATAAATTTCCAAAATATCATCAGCATCGACCGTCGAGAGCAGCTAGCAGCTAACCGACAGCTGGAGCTTGTCTATGAGCTGGAGCCACAAGAGCGCCTAACGACGCAAACGTCGCTCGCTGAATGAGCCAGATATCGGTCCGACATTTGTGTAAATGGAAACGGTAACTCCCACCGTTGCTATGACAACAAACCAACGCTTTCTGTTAGACCAAGTTGCTACCTAGCGATCGATTTTGAATTCCTGATGGAAATTGGTGGTTCACGATCCAAAATTTCAGGATCTACCCCCATGGAACCAGGGAAACGCTACTGAGCGTGCTCTAGATGAAGAAGCTTCGACCTATTTAAAGGAAACATTCACTATTTCATCAGATAATGAATTAAAAATCCCTCAGGCGAACGATAAACAAAATATTAGCGAATGAAGTGAATATTATTCGCAGACCTTCCAAAATTATCAGACAATTATTTTCCAAAAAAACTCAATTCTATATAAAAAATACTATAAGAATAACAAGGTAGACCACTCAAAATGAGAAAAAGAATAACAAATATTTAGACCATTTAATGTTGAATAACGAAATGATTGTAAGACATATTTATGGAAGATACCGAAACACGTCCAATTTAAATTTTAAATTGTCATTCTTCTTCGTATAAATGCGAACCCTACCTTCAACCCCCTTCGAAAGACAGGTTCCACCCCCCTATTTTTCAAATGAAACGTATGGACTTGTGATACGTCGTTTGAAAGGTCTCGTCATTTTCTATTCAGAAATGTTATCACTTTCATGTTTATTGCAAAACTCAAATCAGAAAAAAATAAAATCAAGTGATTAGCGTAATTTGGTAAAATATCAAAAACTAAAATGTAGCACAACCCAGTTAAAATTTTAAAAATCGGTTCATTATCCACGAAATAATGTAAAATTTGAACTTACCGTCAAAATGTGACAGTTCAAGTTCTGTATTAGGGAGGAAGAATTCCTATGACGATATTGTTCCGAAAAAAACTCCTGAGGGTGGCAGCAACCCCCAACATTTTTTAAATAGCGAGGAGATGTTGGATGTGGTTTAGTTAAGAAGTTTTTTTCTGTTCTCTAAACATCGCAGTTAAAATTTTCAAATTTTTTTATTTAATGGTGAAACAATTTAAGTTTTTGAATGTTTTTACTTTGAGTACTCTCGAGTTTGGACGGTTCAACTGTCTGTTCAACATCACCTTTTGACGGTAAGTTGAAGTATTACATTATATTACAGGCTAAGCCTTTGTGGGAATCACTATTATTTGTAGACTATTGTACCTGTATAATATCTGCAAATAAATTATAATCATTATTATTATTTCGTAAATAATGAACCGATTTTGAAAATTTTAACTGGGTTGTGTATAGAACATAAATAACTTCCAAACTAACCAACACTCGACATCTTTTCCCTATTCAAAAAATGTAGGGGGTTGATGCCAACTTCATGGGGGTGGGTTTTTCGGAACAAACAATGAGGGAAGTTCATCCCCCTTAAAACAGAAGTTGACCTATTTTTTTAAATCTTCGAAAATTATTCGTTCCCGAATTCGGGGGGGGGGGGGTCAAATTTTCGTTGGGACACCCTGTATATCGATGCTAAATTCGATAAAGAGTGCCCAATAGTGGTGAGTAGACAATAGAAAAAGCGGGTAAAGGCTTCTAACTTCACGTTAGTGCTAAGACTAATTTTTATATTGTCTGTAATTTTCGAATTTTTGATTGAAAATGGTCTCAAACGTTTTTGGTTCGACTCACTGCTCAAGATTCCGTTGTCAAAATCGATGCTGTCCGGCCGTTACCACAATAACTCTCGAAGGGAATAAGCTAGACATTTGAAATTTTCAGAGTAGGTTCGAGAGATGAATATATCGACTGAGTTCGTTATGGTTTTGGAGTAACGAAAAAATAATTTGTTTTTTACATTACAAATTTCAAATTCAATTTTGTTTAAGATGCAGTTTCATCATAAGAATTCATTGTTATCATTTTCAACTCTAATAAATCAATAATTTCGGAGATGATTTTTTTTTAAATTTCAATACTTAATCGTAATTTTATGAATTCATAGAATGCTTTAATTTTAATTTGCTGACCTGTGTTTTGAATTTAATTTTTTATGATGCAGTTCTATCATAGAAATCCATCGATATCATTCCCAACTCAGAGAGACCAATATCATTAATGGTATAGTTTCTAGATATCTGTAAAAAATTGACAACTCTTATTATGACAGCTCCAAAAACCCCTAATTGGAAAACCCCGTACAATCAGCGAAAATAATAAAGCGTCCTGTGAATCTTAAAATTTCTTCAACTGCATTGCATTCATCGACACATGAATTGTCAGAAAGTTAAAGACTACCAAAAGATATTTTCGACCCATTTCGTGCCCAAAGCTGCAAAATTCACGGGCCCTACTCCTTTTATATTATTGAAATTAATCAAGGGAATCGCTGGGCTTAGGATTCCCCCCCGAATCTATCTCGGGATGAAATTCTTGTTAAATTTCCAGTGTTTCTCATCCCAATCAACCGGATCTTTGTACTAAATTGCCGTGTCAAAAGTCCGAAGCCCGAATTTTCAAGTCGACGTCGAAAGCACAGAGTAGATAGTAGGTTATGCCGCGTGAATTTCTGTGTAGAGAGCTAAAAACGTTCGTTCATTATAGCGTGGAACGGACCAAGCAACGGTATAATCTAGAAAGCGGGACACGGCTTGCTTGCTCGCTACAATGCAGATAGAAACACCTTATAGCTAAGATCGGCGCCGTTCCATTGTTTCGTTGCGCCATTCTTTACCATCACTGAATTATTATACAGTGTGGATTATTATCGATGGGCCTTGCCGTCAGAAAATAGACAGCGTTGATTATGGACCTGGGTCGACAATTAAAAAAAAAAAAAAATGGTTAAAGCACTGAAGTGAAGTCAGGAGCTTTTGCGCGTATGTTATATTGTCCATTATCCTGTATTGGACACTCTTAATCGAATTTACCATGGTAAATTGAAATTGACCATTTTTTTTTCGTAATTTTATTAAAATTGTCAGGGGTTACGGTTATTACAAAATTTTACAAACGTCTTTAGGTTAATATTCTTCAACTATTTGCCAAGCTTCAATTAGATCGAGTCTATATTTTTTGAGTTATCGAGGAAATAATATTCCAGGTTGGTATAACTCCGAAACCGTTAGACCGATTATGCCTGAAATTTGCAAGTCTCTGTCTTCTTTCGTTCAGAAATTATCGAGGCAACGATCACCCATCCAGAATTTTTTTCAATGATTTTCAATGATTTTATAAAATTTTTGTAGTAATACGATCCTCACCAAATTTCGCCAGAACTTTCGCGCTGGCATTCTACAACTAATAACCATGATTGAATTGGATCGGTTTTGTATTTTTCGAGTTATTGAGGAAATAACATCCACATTTCAGATGGGTATAACTCCAAAACCATTTAGCCGATTATGTCTATAAACAAACTCAAAAGTTGCATTCAGATATTTAACCTAACCTAAAAATTTCAAGTTGCTATCTCTTTCCGTTCTCAGGATATTGTGACATAAATAATATTTTTTAATAATTTTTAAAAAATTTTCCAGTGATATGATTCTCAAGACATTTCACAAACGTCCTTAGGTTCGTATTCCGCAACTACTCACTAAGTTTCAATTCGATCGGATTTGTATTGGTTGAAAACAAAATTATCACTCGGAAACTATTGGGCCGATGATGCCCATTAACGAACTTTTCCGTCGTATTGGTACGCGCCACCTGCCCTGAAGTCACTACCTCTTTCCGTTCTCACGTTATCGTGGCATCGGCCGGCCGAACGGACGGACAGAGTCAAATTTGACCTCGAATTCCTCATCAGGGTGTCGGCAAAAAATTCGAAAATTACAGACTTTTGATCAAAATGATAACGCGATGTTCTCCAGAATATACGCGCAAAAAATAATATTAGGATGAAACAAATTGGAAAAGGAGGAGAATATAACAAAAATTAAAAGAAAAATAATTTACTGACGCTCTGAGGTCGGGAAGTGGAAGGGGGTGAGTTTTCTAGGTTAAAGAACGGGTACGTTCATGAGTTTTTGATAAAAAATGTTTTCAACCCTCAAATTTCATCCCTTATATGAATCAATCGGACAAAAAGCTCCGAAAATCGTCTCAGCGTAAACATTTAATTTTACCCCAAGTCTCTTGAGTTTCCCGCCAAAAAGTTTGATGGAGAAATCTCGGATGGACGGCGTACCAGGGGATGTTTTTATATTCGATAAATGAAAATTTTGGGCAAGCATTATAAAGATTATTTTAATATCATCAATTACAGACATTTGGGCAAATTGATAAGCACTCTGTTCCGAGGAGCAAAAGCGCCAAAAATGACACTTGATTTTACTACTAGCAACTGCCATTTAAATTCCTTAATTTATGCGAAGATGACATTTCTAAAAATGAACATTAATGAAAAACTATATGTTCTCAAGGATATGTGGTTTATTTCGCAATGTTGACATGGACTACGACTCGAAAAAATAATGTTCAATAATAATTCATGGTCTTGTAAAGGCATCTATTAAGAGTTGCTTTTAAGTATTCACCCTGTAACTCCACGATTTTCATGATTCGAACTACAATAGAATACGAAAAAATTTAACAGAATATTCTTCTTCAAAAAAATTTTAAAAGGAATTTTGTTTTCCTCGAAATGAGGGTAGATAAAAGATAGCTGTTGAAACTAACAACTATTCTTCATATACAGGATGGTTCCAAATTTGACGTGAACCTTGAAGGAGGTGTTAGTATGGATCATTTGCTGTCGTTTGAGCCATATTCATTGATAACCAAAAATTAACAGTTTCCGAGATATTTGAATTCTTCAAAGATTTCTCACCTTAGTTAATTTTTGGTCAATTTTTTCTATGTAGACCAAATTTGATTATAATTTTAGTTTATTTTTATCAGAAAAGGATATGATATGTGTGGAAAAAGCAAACTATACTGTATTAAATACTGAAAAAGATTTAGTATGATTTGAAAGGAGATGTAAGAGGCAAATAAAGAAAAATAACGAACTAAATACTAAACTAAACTAGAAATTTCATTAGAAAATATATTCATAAATTTTGATTACATTTAGATACTATTTTTTATGCCGAACATAATGCTTATAAAAAATCTACTAAAACAAAACTAGCGAATGCATTCTAACAAAATTTTTGTTAGAGAATATAGAAGGAATTTAGCTAGTTTTAATATTAAAAATTGAATTTTTTTTATTCTTATCTATACCATTTCAAATCATAAGAATTATTTTTCAACATCTTATACTGCATAGTTTTAAACATACCATAACCTTTTCTCATAAAAATAAATCAAACTTAAAATCAAGTTCGGTCAACGTAGAAAAATTTTTCGAAAAATGAACTGGGGTGAGAAATCTTTTAAAAATCACCAGAACTCAAATATCTCGGAAACTGTTGAATTTCGGTTACCAATAAATATGACTCAAACAACAGTCATACTAACAACTCCTCCATGATTGACGTCTAATTTAGAATCACCCTGTATAAAAAAATATTCAAAAGTGAAACATCATTTTCACTAATTCGATACGGAAAACGTTCCGACAGAAAATTCAAAAAACCCCGCTATTAACAGAAACCGAAATGACAACTAGTTGGAAAAACAAGTGAATGCGGTAAACAACGAAATGTCCAAAGCTGGCGCCGTCTCTGAAGATAGTATAATATAAATGTCGTTCAGCGGACCAGTCAAACTTTCCACGACGTCAACCCGTGCCGAGCTTGCGCAAACGACCACTATCGCGCTGGTCCACAATGCATAAAACCAATTCAATGCATTACGATGGGATTCCGCTCGTTTCCAAACAAAACACATGCCATAGGTAACGAGATCAAGTTTGACAGTTGTCACGTGGATACGCGAATTCAAAAAGTGAACCGCGAAAACGATGATTTTAACGTTTTGACACTATGTAAATCGGGACTTAGTGATTGTTTGAGTATTCCATATCTATTATACACGCTGTAGATAAAAATATACACTCTAAGTCACAAAATGTAGAAGCGCGCCAAAATGTAAATTTTGTGGTTTTTCCCGAAATGATCACAGAAACACAGTTTACGTCGAAATTAGCTCATAGAGGAACACTGGCATCTTAGCATAGCCGTCGGAACAACCACAGAGTAGCAACAAACTTTCACAACGAAATTCTACAAATTTCCTAACAAAATTCAAACTCGCCCTTACCTGAGATTCAAACCACATGATTAGATGGGAACTGGAAACGTCATTGTTGCGTAGTGCAACATGACAAACGAAGATCGCACTCACGTAAACACCAACTACCTTACGGAAGAGCGCTGCACAGTCTAACTCAAACTTTAACACAGCAATACGTTGTTCATAGGAACAAGCGCAAGCCAGCGGAGGAAAACGACAAGACCGGTCTGAGCAGTTCGGACGTTTCCGAGTAGGTTCGACCGGACTCGGTCCACCTGCACGTTGCGTTGTAAAACCGCTCGCTTGCAAAGGTTAGGTTATGTTGAAGTTTGGTTGGAGAGGGAGACTCAGGGCTGTATCACCAATTTCAAAATGTGTTGCGTTGTATAATATAATACGTTCCTTGAAATCGACGATTTCGTTCTGAGAATTCTATGAATGTCTACAGGATGGAGCTGCTATCGGAACCCGAGATTTGGCGTTGAATATTTGTTTAGAAATGTGAATTGATCGATTGATGATGCGAAAAAATATTGGTTCAAGCACTGACATGCTTTGGCGCATATGTTCTTTTGTCTATTCACCTCTATTGGACACTCTTAATCGAATTTAGCATCGATATAGACCGTTTTCTTAGCTTTTATAATATATGGATACATTTCATACCATTTTAACGACTGACTTGAGTAATGAGAGAATCGTCTATGATCACAGTATTTTTTATTCTTACATATGTATTCTATTGGAATTGAAATTCGTTGAATAAAATATATTTAATATTTTGAAGTAATGGAATTGTATCTCCATTATAAAAAACCAGGCGAGAATAGAAAATTAAAAATTCAACAAAATATATTAATTCTTTTTTTTATTAATACATGATTGTTTTTATTTTTTCAGGTAGTGATAAAAAATACAGAGAGGCAATTCATTTGTTTATAACAAACTGTTTATTAAAGAAACAGTGAAAATGTAAATAATAATCAATTTTTCTTTATATATATATCAAAGAACATAATATTCGTCAAGATTATGTTTCCAAAATGAATTTTAAATATCTTATAAACACTGCATTCGTTCATAACAATTTTTTAAACAATAAGAGATAAAAATTATAAAACATCATTTTTAATAAGCCTACAGTTCCGAGAGTTAGGACATTTTTTTGGGCAATTTCCTCCTCTTTTCGAATATTTTTTGAAATTTGAAAAATCCCTAATAGTTTTCGAGATATATGCAAAACACCAAACCCCTTTTTTTCAGATAATTGTTTATAACTTAGGTATATATCTACATGCCATTCTAAATCGAATGACACATCAGTCATAATTTTCGGAAAACTCTAAATAGTTTTGACCTAAAAGGCACTTGTTGAATAGAGTATATTAACGAACTTATCCGTCGTATTTGGACCTAAGTATACCCTGAAAATTTCGAGTGGCTATCTCTTTCCGTTCTCAAGTTATCGTGGCAACGGCCGGCCGACCGCACAGAATCAAATTTCGAATTCTTCATCAGTGTGTGAACCTAAACGTTTGAGTCCATTTTCGGTAAAAAAAATATATTTCCGAAAATATTGTTTTCTCAGAGTTGAGAATTATATCAATGTATTCTTATGATAGAACTGCATCATAAAGGAAATTTAATTCAAATAATAGTTTATTTATCAAGATTAAATGAGCAATCTGAGAATGAGAACTGCACCATGGGAGAAATCAAATTATAATAGCTGAAATGAATTTGACTCTCTCTTATAGAACAGGATGACATGTACGAGTATGAACACAGATCATATAATAAAGCATAGATAGAATAATTATAGCATTCTGTGAAATGAAAACATAGAAGTACGATTCATTATTGAAATTTCCAAAAATCATAACTCCGAAAGTATTAGCTTGTTGGAGTTGAAAATGTTATCAATGGATTTTTATGGTGAAACTGCATCAATTGAATTTGAAATTTGTTATTAAAAAAAAAATTTTTTTTTGTTACTCCGTAACCATCTGGCCTATTTTCCCCAATAACGAACTTAACCGAGATATTCATCTCCCTAACCTACTCTGAAAATTTCAACTACCTAGCTCATTCCGTTGGAGAGTTATTGTAGAATTTTTTTTTTTAATTTTCAAAAATTTTTTTTTACCCTTTGCGGTATCCTAATCAATACAAAACTTCACATGCGTATAAAGGTCATGATTCTACAATTTGAAGCTAAATTTCAGATAGATCGAGTGATCAGTTTCGGAAATATTCATAAAAAATGTTTTTACTAAAAACGGCCATAACTCCGAAACTACTTGATGGATTTCGCCCGTTAACGAACTCGTCTGAGATATTTACGCTTCAAACCCACCTTGCAAATTTCAATCCTCTAACTCCTTTCGTTCGAGAGTTATCGTGCCTACGGCCGGCCGGCCGGATCGGCCGGACAAAATCGATTTCGACCTCGGATTCTTGATCAGTGAGTCAAACCAAATCGTTTCAGACCATTTTCAGCCAAAAATTCGAATATTACAGACATTTGGGCAAATTGATAAGCACTCTGTTCCGAGGAACAAGAGCGCCAAAAATAGAAAGTTACAGACATTTCGGCAAAATGTAGCACGCTGTTACCCAGAACATGCGCGCAAAATACGGATTGAAATATGTATAATCAAAATCCTTTATTTATTGAATTAGAATAAATCTTGTTATTTCGGATTATTTTCGAAGTATTTTGCTGTATCTTTGTTATTATCGCATTATTATCCTATCATATTCTCAATACGTTTTTGAATTGATACTTATGTGAAAAGATTAAAAATAATATGGTACTCGGGGTACAAAGTGAAATTCATCATCAGATTGACTCGATTCGGTCGGTATTCTTCACCTAATTACCAATGTTGAAGCATCAAAAAGTTCTGACGCATAATAAAATAAAAGACATTTAATTAGCGTAATCTGACGACCAAATGTCATTCTTCTAAATTGTTCCATATAGAAGATCAACAAATTTTTCCCCCAATTTCAATGGGCAGTAACTTAGAGGAAAAGGATCATGGAACATAAAATTATATGAAAGACCCTCTTGATATTTAGCGAAGTATAATTCCCTTAAATCTTTTCCATCAATCTAGAAACACCCTGTATATCATTCAGTCCACTTTTCACCATGACTAATATCGAAATGTTTAAGTAATATCATTGTGTATTAATACTCACTATTAATACCTAATGCAAATATATCCAATTTAATTATTGTAATATACAGGGTCATTCTTTCAAATGGACAAGTAGCCTTATCTGGGTAAGTAAAAATGATACTCCCATAAAAATTCACACACAGAGGTTCTGGACTATAAACTGCTTTTATAAAATATTGACAGTTTTCTACCACTTCCGGTCATACCGAAAGTAGCTTCCAGCTTCCTTATTTTGACTGGCAACCCCTCATTTATTATTTCACATTAAGATTCCTCTTCAAAAATTAAGGTCTGATTATTCATCAATATCAATGGTCATATATGATCGTTTTGGAGATATTTGCATTTTAAGAAAACTTTTGACAGCTAAGAGGGGTACTTTGATGCCTTATATCTCAGTGAATGTTAGACGTAAAGCAATAAATCTATGGGAGAACCTTTAAAAATTGTTATTTATTCAAGTAATCATAATCATATTTCACAACAATCCAACAGTTTAAAAAAACTGTTTTATTGTTTTACGTCTAACAGTCACTGAGATATAAGGCGCCAAAGTACCACTCTTAGGTGTAAACGTTTTTCTTAAAATTCAAATATCTTCAAAATGAACAAAGCCATAGATATTGTTGAATTAACAGACCTTATTTTTCGAACAGGAATCTAAATGGAGTTGTCATTTAAAATAAGGAAGTTGGTAGCTACTTCCGGTATGACCGGAACTCACCGGAAGTGGCAGAAAACTGCAAATATATAAAAAAAAGTAGTTCAAGGTCGAGAACAGAAGTGTGCGAATTTTTATGAGCTTATCCTTTTTACTTTCCCATTATAAGGCTATTGTCCCTTTAAAAGAATTACCCTGTATAATACTGATTTCTTAACTGCGTTAATTGCAGTCAGTGCATTCAATGTATGGACTCAATCATTAAATAAATGATGGGGAACTAACAATAAGAGGAAGGGATTGACCATAACCAACCTGTCATAAGCGCAGGTAACATTTGTCTATAGGTACCTATTATTATTATTGTATATTCCATAATTGTAGAAGAATATTGAGCAAAAGTATGAAAAACCACTGGGATACTACTGGGATGACCGAATCATTAGTGCCGAATTGGAAGATAAATGTTTTGGAATTTTTATATAAGGGTAATAATTTGAGACCCTTTTTTATATTATTTACCCTTGGATTGTGCATCCCCATCTGAAATCTTACAGTTTACATATTGGACTACGTAGAATTCGGAAATCGAATATAAACATTTCAAAAGCACTCAAGGAGCTTAGCTCAAGAGCTTCAGCGCGTACGTTCATTTAACGATCAATATATACTCCATTGACTTTCATAAAGTCTCCCGGTTGGCCATGATTTAGGTCTATCACGTTTTTGTAACTAAAACTAAGGCAGCTTGGCACTCCTGAAATATCGTCAATGTCAAAACAATTCTCTGAGACGTTGCCAATTTCTACTCTCATCCACAGAACACTAATATATATCTCTCAAGTTTCAACAATCAACATAATGTTCCATCTTAGACAAGATATTATCATAGATCATTATCTTCGAATAATAAAGAACTCTTCGCTTTGAAATTGAAAATGCCGAAAGCGGAGACAAGCTGAAATGAGAGACAAAGTATCAGGAAGTGCTATACAGAACCGAAATCTGCAATAGAAAAACTTCATTCCGACGTGTTAAACTCTCGAATGAAATTATGTACTTAGTTACCCATCACTATATTTTATGAAGGTATAAGAAAAATCAACGAGCGCCAGAAATTCAACACCTGAAGATTGTGCACAACGACACACTTGGAAGTTAGGCGTCGGACAGCGTCGAAAGACGTGTTAAACCGACTTAATATGTATAGATATATACTTTATATATATATACAAACCGACTTTATATATATATATATATATATATATAAGAGGGACTCGGGTTTCGTAGTAGGTACTACTACACTTTGAAATTTCAAGTTGTGCAACAAGGTATTTAAATGTCTTCTATAAGCTTATTTCTTGAGGATTTCGAAAAGTGGGGAATTCCATAGATACGTCTGTTCGTTTAGAAGTTTTCCTGTCTGGTTATTCAGGTACTTTCATTATTTTTTCAAATAAACCTTCACAAAGCAATACACTACCCTATCCATTATTTTTCATTAAAATTTCAACACCTGATTCTAGATTTCCGTACAAGAAAATAGCATAGCTGAATGTTCCAACCAGTTTATATTCGTGAAATATTTCCAGTAACAACAGAGGAAAAATGTTTTTCAACAGTCGCCAGTTCTTTGGAATTGTTGAATTCACATAATATTTTCTCAAATTCACTATTTTTCCGAAGTAAATTCACATTGTGAAAAATACGTAATTACTACGACCTCTATGTAGAGAGGACAACATTGCGTAGTTATCTGACAGGAAAATGACTATAAACTAACATTTTGAAAATATACTCGGTGAATTGTGTCGAAATTTCTTGGCGGGCCACTTTATAAAAATAATGGAGCAAGGGCGTAGCCAGGGGGGGGGCTTTGGGGGTTCAAACCCCGCCCCCCTCAGAATCAGAAAAATACTACAGAAAGCGACCCTTACACCTCCTGCCTTTATAAACTCAATTGCCAAAATGTCAAATTTTTCTTAAAATGTAAATATCTCCAAACCGATCATAGATTGGGCAGGTATTGTTAAATAAACAGACCTTAATTTTGAAGAAGAATCTAAATGTGAAATAAACAAGAGCGCCAAAAATGAGGGTTGCCATTCAAAATAAGGAAGTTGGTAGCTATTTCCGGTATAACCGGAAGTGGTAGAAAACTGTCAATATTGAAAAATGTAGTTTATGGTCCAGGACCCATTTGAATGAGCATATCATTTTACTTTCCTGTATAAGGATAATTGTCCCTTTAAAAGAATGACCCTGTATATTACAATAATAAAATTGGAGATATTACATATACTCGATCCCTTCAAGTGCTCCTTAGTACAATTTATTGAAATTTTTCAACAATTTGACAGAATTGATGAAAGTCCGGAATTTTATCGAATGTATTTCCTAGAAGTTGTTTAATTATCGTTGATGTTTTGAAAGTCAGTTGTATATTAACCTTTTTAAAAATATTTAAAACAGATTTTTTTTTCACTTAACCCTAACGAAAGAAATAAAAACGATAAAAAGTTTTCAAGCTTTACACTATAACTCTCGAACGAAAGGAGCTAGAGGATTGAAATTTGCAGGATAGGTTTGGAACGTAAATATCTCTGACGAGTTCGTTGACGGACGAAATCCACCAAGCGGTTTCGGAGTTATAGCCGTTTTTAGTAAAACATTTTTTTATGAATATTTCCGAAACCGATTACTCGATCTATCTGAAATTTAGCGTCTAATTGTAGAGTCATGACCTTTATATGCGTGCGAAGTTTTGTAATTATCGGATTGCCGTAAAGTGGCAAAAAAAATTTCAAAATTTTTTAAATTTTGTTTCTGCAATAACTCTCGAACAGAATCAGCTAGGCAGTTGAAATTTTTGGAGTAGGTTTGGGAGATAAATATCTCAGTTAGGTTCGTTATAGGGCAAAATGGGCCAGATGGTTTCGGAGTGACAAAAACAAAATTTTTTACATTACAAATTTCAAATTCAATTTTTTTTAAGATACAGTTTCACCATAAAAATCTATTGATATCATTTTCAACTCTAACAAGCTGATACTTTCGGTGAGATGATTTTTCAAAAATAAATCGTACTTCTATGTTGCACAGAATGCTATTATTATTCTATTTATTATTATATGATCTGTGTTCATACTCGTACATATCTTCTTGTTTTCCTATAAAAGAGAGTCAAATTCATTTTAACTATCGTAGAATTATGAGGATAATAATATGATATTTTACTTATTGGTGATATATGGATAATCCATATGATGATGGGAATATATACTTTGGTAGATTTATCAGAATGGGTTCAAAATAGCTCCAGTAAAAACAAAACTCAAATATTGGCCAAGTTTCAATTGATATAATATAATTTTCAGAGTGGATTTGAGGAATGAATATCTCGGGTAAGTTCGTGGTGCTCTTGTTTGAATTTAATTTCTGTCATGATGCAGTTGTATCATATTTGTTTATGATGCAGATCTATTATAAGAATTCATTGATATCATTCAACTCTGAAGAACCAATACTTTCGGAGATAAGATTTGTCAAAGTTTGAACAAGAGCGCCAAAACTCCTGTCCACAGGGCTTTCCCACTTTTGGAAAATTTATTTTATCATTGCTATTTAGCTGCATACAAATTTTCAGGAAGTCTGAAGGTAAGTTACTGAAGGTAATGATCCGAGCTCCGGATTAACCGTGTAAATCTGAGAATTAACATCAACACACATTTTGTTCATTCCGCACCTATTTTTCAGCTGCCAAGCAACAAGCTAAGTGTGTCGAGTAGTGTATTTCCATTTAAAATCATCGGGAATTCCCCTGGTCCGTGTGTTGGGTGTGGGGTTTTCCCCTCAAACATAGGCGCCCACATATTATTTAAATATAAAATTGTATTACTAAAGGGTTCGTTTCTGGGTTTTGTCTCCCAAACTTTAAAAAATATGTATAAAATAAAAAAATATTATTTAGTAGATTGCTCTGCGTTAGAAACACAAGATATTTGTCACAAGCAATATATAGCGCAATGTTTACAAATAATATAACGAAACAACATCAATGACAAAATCTTCAGAATTATTTTTCGTTGATAGTTATTCAGAAATTCGAAAATTATCACATTGACAGTCTTTGCAGATCATTGCAACAAAGTTTCACTTTTCATAGACATTTCAAAGTTCCAACTGCCTTTTCAACAAATTCAACCAAACATGGACAATTCTAATTGAGCAATACAAGTCGACTCCTTAAGTTTCCTTTAAATGCAATCAGACTCTGTTATCAGAATCTTTGTTTTAGTCCAATCCATCATGTGATCTCCATGTTCTGCTATTTTTGATTTCTGTATGTCTTTATTACTTAAGTTGTTCTTATGTTCCGACTTTCTTACTTCTAAAGATCGAGACCAGTATACTGGTCTCGATCTTTCTCCTGTATTTGATTTACCACAAATACAAGGAATATTATATACTTACACGGAAAAAAATCATAATTTACATTCAAGTATACACATAGTCTTGATGAAATATTCTAAGAGCAAGTTGTTTCATACCTGAGTTGAAACTATTCATCTTGAAAGTAGAAAATACTGTTTTTGTTCTGAGAAGACACATATACTTATTCACCAAGATTACGATACATTTTATTGAACATGTTATATTCTCAATACAACAAGATCACTACAATGAAAGCAAGAACCGCTATTGAGTTCTATTGAAAATCATTTAGTATTCTCTAAAGAAAATGCAAGACTTGAGCCAAAATTATTTAAAGTTGATCGTAGCCTAATTCTGACATTGAATAAAAAGCAACACTATTTTAAAGCTAGAATATTAATTCTTAATTGTAGGAAATATTCTACTGATGGAAGTGTTTCAATAATTATATTGAGAATAGCTCTCATGGTTGAAATCTAAGAGATCTCATATGAATTCAGGTACAACTTCACCCAAGAACAGGCTATTCTTATTCGAAATAATATTATATGCGCAGTCAAGTCTCAATACACTCAACTATCGAGTATCGATTGAGCAAATCCACATATCTGCACCGGGTGGAAAGGTTGGCGGCGGACATTTTGGACGCGGATCCAAAAAGAGCATGATCACGATCGGCAACAACTAGTGATTTTATAAGTTTATATATGTAGTAATGAATATGAAGAACATTTTAAACGAATGGGAATTGGCCGAGTTAATTTGAGTATTTAACAGTGAGTACTTATAATATACTTTATATAATTTCATTGGAACCCATAATTTCATTTTCAGGAACCTGATTGCACCAAACTGTTATGCAACTTTTTACTTGGAACTTGGCACATCGCAGCAAGAAAAATAACAATCCGTTTCACCAAAATGCTGAGCAAAATATTGTGAAAATGAATAAATGACATATCCCCTTACACATTCTGCAAAGTGAAAAATAGTTATTTTGTGCATTCCTTACTTACTTTTGTACCGATTCTATTTTTCGGAATGAATGACATTCAAATGGTATGGATTGTCAAGTGGTAGGTACATCATTGATTATAATTCTTTTTGTTAATGTCCTTCCAACTATCTGAATTTTTTTTGACAACGTGATATTTGATCCCCTATATTTGAAAATTTGAAGTTAGTTTTCACTCCAGCGTCATCAACTTAGTATCATAATGATATTTTTTTCAAACATTAGTAGTGGGTATTTATTCAAACTAGTCCCATATATGTGCGTCGCAAACTTAGCCAAAGGTTCCAACAATGATAGCTATCATTGATTCAATTTATTGCGACGCTTAGATATGGGACTAGTTTGAATAAATACCCAATGGTATTTTTTGAAATAAATAACATTTTGATACTAAGTAGATGACGCTGGAGAGAAAATTAACTTCAAATTTTTAAATATGGGAGGTCAAGCATCACGTCGTCAAAAAATTCAGATAGTTGGAAGGACAACAAAAAGAATTATTTTCTATGATGTACCACTTGACACTCCATATTATTTGACTGTCTCTCATTTCAAAGGGAATTAAATTAAGAACACTTCAAAATTGATATGAGTTTCACTATACTCGGAGGGATAGTATAGATGATTTTCAAACAATTTTAAGAATAATATAATAATAGCTGATTTCTTGGATAACTCTTTAATCTTCTAGTGAAACGATTCCTACAAAATTTTGCTTCAACTTTAAAGTCGATATTTTACATCTTGTTATTAATAAATGGTTCCAAACTCTGAAAAATATCTACGAAATAAAAAATTTATTAATTTATGAATTTCTTCTGCGTTAGAAACACAAGATATTCGTCAGAAGCAATGTATATATAACACTGTTGCCTAACAAACAATAGCGAAACAACATAATCGATAAAACAACTATTTCGTTTCGTTTCGGAGACTAGATCAGCCTCCTTCGTCAGACACCAAGCGAGTTATCTGTATTTTTTGAGTTATTCAGGAAATAACAACAAAGTTTCAGATGGGTTGTTTTTTTTTTCACATTTTCTTTCCATTCTCAAAATATTAATGGCAAATTACTGCAGTGAAGTGACGTGAATATATTTTCTCATTGAAAACATCGATATTTTCATCGCTTCCATAGAATTTGCTACTAGCAAATGAATGTTACCTTCAATGACCTACTATTACGCACCCATTAAAATGAATACGGTAGTTTTTCTGCCCTTATTATTAGTATTTTTGTGACGAAACAGGGGAATCCCTCTCCTTTTGAATTCGAATACCTGAATAAGGTTGGCTGAATACGACGCTACGCCGCTGGTTACTTGAATTTTGGAAAGGAACCCATATCTGCAAGCCAAACTGGCCCTTTGTCGTTAGTCACCAACTGAAATCTCACTATGATCGTATTCATCAGTAACAGCGACACCTTTGGAATATATCTTAAATTATACCTTACTCGCACTATGAATCTTGAATAGGTATATTATGAGTGTTTTCTAATTGAATGTGAATTTTTGAGGAAATCAATCTATTACTAAATGGTTCCTTTCTGGGTTTTCTCTCTCAAACTCTATATCTATAAAATAAAAGATGTATTATTTAATAAATTGCTTCTTCGTTAGAAAAACATGATATTTGTTAGAAGCAATGTATAACAATGTTGGCTAACAAACAATAAAAAAAATTGGTTCAAGCACTGAAGTGAAGTCAGGAGCTTTGCGCGTATTTTCTATTGTCCATTTTCCTGTATTGGACACCCTTAATCGAATTTATCATAGTAAATTAAGATCGAATCTGTATTGTTTGAAAACAAAATTATTACTCGGACACCATTGGGCCGATTATGCCCATTAACGAAATTGTCTGTTGTATTGGGATGCACCACCTACCCTGAAAATTTCAGGTCGCTATCTCTTTCCGTTCTCAAGTTATCGTGGCAATGTCAGGCCCGACAGAATCAAATTTGGCCTCGGATTCTTCATCAGTGAGTTGAACCTAGTCGTTTGAGACCATTCTCGGCAAAAAATTAGAAAATTACAGACATTTGAGTAAAATGATACCGCGATGTTCCCCAGAAAATATGGAAAAAATTCACTGTAACATATTAAGAAACCCTCCCAGGTTCATAAAAATATCTAATATAAAGGGTTTTTCAATAAGAGGTGTTATTTTGATATTCTAAGAAAAATGCCATTTTTCAATATAAATGATCGGATGTTTATTTCATTGTAAAGAAGAAGCTATGCCGTTAATAGTCGAAAATAACATCAGGCAAATAACCACCATGACCACGCTTACAGGACCATATCCTTTTAATGAAATTTTCCATAACCAAATCGCAAAGTGGATGCCCTATGTCCTCGATAGCCTCACGAATTCCATCTTTGAAGTCTTGAATCGACGCTGTGCTATTGGCGTAGACCTTCTCTTTCACGTGGCCCCAAAGGAAGAAGTCGCAAGGTGTTAAATCACAAGATCTCGGTGACCAATTGTGATCACCTATTCGAGAGATAACACGGCCCGTAAACTTTTCCCGCAAAAGATCAATGATTTCGTTGCTTGTGTGGCACGTAGCGCCGTCTTGTTGACAGTAAACGTTGTTCAGATCAATACCATGCAATTCCGGCCATAAAAAATCATTAATCATCTCTCGATAGCGCAATCCATTCACCGTAACTGTTGCTCCAGCATCATTTTCGAAAAAGTAAGGTCCAATGACTCTGCCGGACCATAAACCGCACCAAACAGTCACACGTTGAGGATAGAGAGGCTTTTCAACAATAACTCTTGGGTTTTCCAAGCCTCAGATGCGACAATTTTGCTTGTTGACGAAGCCACCGAGGTGGAAATGGGCCTCATCACTCAAGATGATTTTTCGATGGAATTCCGGATCATTTTCATGCATTTTAACGACACAATCAGCAAAGACACGACGTTGTTGATGCTCGGCCGGGTTGAATTCTTGTGTTAACTGAACTTTATAAGCCTTAAGACCCAAATCTTTGAGCAAAATACGGTGTAATGACGTTTGTGGAATGCCTAATTCCAAAGAACGACGAGGAATGGATAAACCTGGGTTTTCTTCAACACTTTCGGCTACAGCAGCAATATTCTCGGCTGTTCTTGAGCGACGTGCACGGGTTTTATTCTTCACATAACTAACTTGTCCTAACAGCTCGAATTTTTCCACCAATTTCTTTATTGAGGTCCGAGGTGCTTCACGACAAGCGCGTAGCTAGGGGGGGGGGGGGTTGGGGGTTCAAACCCCCCCCCGAAATGTTATTTTTCTCTTGAAAAAAAAATTTGCTGCAGAAAGTGACCCTTACACCCCCAAAACCCCCCCTCCCCCGAAATTAATTCTAACTAATTCAAAACCATCCCCGAAATTATAAATTCCTGGCTACGCCCTTGCTTCACGACGACCCAAAAATGTTCGAGTTTTACGAACCGTCTCTGACAAATTTTCACCATTTTTATAGTGAATTTTAATAATTTCAATGCGTTCTTGAAGCGTGTATCGTTCCAGTTTTATTAATGGCGTAGTTTCTACTTGTCAAATGTCGAAAAATTACAGCGTCAACAGTGACATCTACCGAAATAGCGGGCTATTCAACATAACACCTCTTATTGGAAAATATCTTCTAAAATAAAGATTTTAGAAGATATAAAAGAATCAATTCTTCGAATTGAACTCTAAAATCCAAAAAATACTGAAAACGGATCTATATTTATTTGAACTTTTTGACTTAGATCATGCAAAGATTAATCTCCTAAAATATAAATATTCAATTGACAAACAACCCGTGCTTTGAAAAGTATGTAGTGATATTTCAAGTAGGTACAACTTTTTCCGAATTATCAATATACGTTTTCTTGAAAATTGAGTTCACGTACAATTAGCCTTGTTTCCTTAGGTATCCGCATACAGTTATGAAACTTTGAAACTCACTGTATATTATCATTGAGTATATAAATATTTATATACTCAATGATATTATACAATTTCCATCACTCTTTGATTGCCAGCAAGTGCAACGCAAAGATATTCTTCCTCCCACTCTGCACTACAACGTACAACGAGTCACCGGTAGACGTCGCTTTTTTTCGGGGATGCACCCTCCTCATATTTCAACCCTGGGATGGGCATAGGAGGAAGGGGAGAGATGCGTTAGGATGAAATAGGTATAGTAGGTACGTTATATGTGGGGTGACGGGGAGATCCCGCCAAGTTATATTCTTCGCGTTACCCTTTGCTGAGAGCGCCTGGCGCGCATTCGTATACCCCCGTACCTACCTATTTATTTTGGTAACAATTAGAGAATTATATTGCCTGCAGTCCGTAAGTTAACCTGCAATTTGTAGACGGATCAACTGCGTATACTAAACGTTGAAATGTCATTTCGAATGAAACGTCAGAAGTTTCTCTTGGTAGGTAGCCATTTTTGGCACTCTTGTTCCTCGGAACAGAGTGCTTATCAATTTGCCCAAATGTCTGTAATTTTCGAATTTTTGGCTGAAAATGGTCCTGAACGATTTGGTTTGACTCACTGATCAAGAATACGTGGTCGAAATCGATTCTGCCGGCCGTCCGGCTGTTAACACGGAATGGGATAGACATCAGTTAAATTTTCAGAATAGGTTTGGGAGATAAATATCTCGGCTAAGTTCGTTATTGGGAAAAATCGGTCAGACGGTTTCGGAGTAACAAAAAAAATTTTTTTTTTTTCATTACAAATTTCAAAATAAGTTTTTCTCAAGACGCAGTTTCACCATAAGAATGCATTGATGTCATTTTTAACTCTAACAAGCTAATACTTTCGGAGATATGATTTTTCAAAATTTCAATAATAAATCGTAATTCTGTGTTTTCACAGAATGCGATAATTATTCTATCTATGAATTATTATAATATGATCTGTGATGATACATGTCAACTTATTTTCCTGAGACATGATATGTCAAATTTTGATATTTAATGCCCATGGTTAATCCATATGATGATGGGAATGGTAATGGTAAGTTAATAATGTTGAGTTCAGAATATCTCCAGCAAAAACAGAACTGAAATATTGGCTAAAGTTTCAATTGATATAATATAATTTTCAGAGTGGATTTGAGGAAAAAATATATCGTTCATCATAGAATTGAGGAACGAATATCTCGGATGAGTTCGTTGTTGGGTAGAATTGGTCTATTGGTTTTGGATTAATAATTTTTGGCGCTCTTGTTGAATTTGAATTCTTTGATGATGTTTGAATTTAAATCCTGCCTTTATGAAGTTCTATCATAAGAATCCATTGATATAATTTCCAACTCTTACCGATACTTTCGAAGATATGATTTGTCAAAGTTTGAACAAGAGCGCCAAAACTCCTGTCCACAGGGCTTGAACCAATTTTCTGAATTACGTATTGTATGTATGAATCGATTAAGGGGGGAACCATCCACCAAAAAAAATTCAAAAAATTGGTTTGAGCACTGGCATGAAGTCAGGATCTTTTGCGCGCATGTTGTATTGTCTATTCACGCCTGATACGAAGTATCGATCGGGCATAGTTTCTGAAATATACCATTTTTCAAGAGAGCTGGAAAAAATTGGTTCAAGCACTGACGTGAAGTCAGGAGCTTTCGCGTGTATGTTCCTTTGTCCATTCTCCAGTATTGGACACTTTTAATCGAATTTACCATAGTAAATTCGATTAAGAGTGTCCAATACAGGAGAATGGACAATAGAACATACACGCAAAAGCTCTCTGACTTCACGTCAGAGCTTGAAACAATTTCACTTCACCAATTAATTTTTTGTAATTTTTTAAAGATTTTCTAGGGGTACGGTTCTCACAAGTCTTTATCTTGATATTCTACAACTAGCTACGAAGCTTAAATTCGATCGAGTCTATATTTTTCGAGTTATTATCGAGGAAGTAATAGTCCAGGTGGGTATAACTCCGAAACCGTTAGACATATTATGCTCAAAAACGAACATAACCCTCCCATTAGGATGCGCAACCTAACCTGACAATTGCAAGTCCCTGTCTCCTTTTTGTTCGAAAGTTATCGAGGCAACGGTCATCCATCCAGCTACTGAACTCACACAAGGCTTCTCGGATCCCCAACAATTATGATCCGATCGTGTTCAAACTTGGAACTTGGCAGTAGAGTTAGGTTCTGATCTTAATATATCTGTTTCAATTCATCAACGAAAATTTGACCCCCCCCCCCCAGAAATCAGAAACGAAGAATTTTATTTTCGAAGATTAAAAAAAAACAGGTCAACTTCTGTTTTGAGGGGGACGAACTTCCAACATGAGTTTGTTCCGAAAAAACCACCCCCATGAAGGTGGCATCAAGCCCCTACATTTTTTGAATAGGGAAGAGATGTCGAGTGTTTGTTAGTTTGAAAGTTATTCATGTTCTGTACACACCCAGTTAAAATTTTCAAAATCGGTTTATTATTAACAAAATCATGTAATAATTCAGCTTACCGTAAAAAGGTGATGTTGAACAAACAGTTGAACCGCCAAACTTAAGAACCTAAGAGTCTTGAAGAATTCAAAAATAATTTTCAAGTTCTGTGTTAGGGAGAAATAATTCCTATGACATTGTTCCAAAAAAAAACACCTGAAGGTGGCAATAACCCCCACCATTGTTTGAATGAGGAGGAGATGTTGGATGAGGTTTAGTTAAGAAGTTTTTTCTGTTCCCTAAACATCGCAGTTGAAAGTTTTTGGCGCTCTAGTTCCTCGGAACTGAGCGCTTATCAATTTGCCCAAATGTCTGTAATTTTCGAATTTTTCGATGAAAATGGTCTTATTTGGTTCGACTCACTGATCAAGAATCCGTGGTCGAAATTCATTCTGTCCGGCCGGTCCGGCCGGCCGTAGGCACGATTACTCTCGAACGGAATGAGCTAGAGAGTTGAAATTTTCAGAGTAAGTTTGAGAAATAAATATCTCGGCTAAGTTCGTTAGTGGCAAAATCGGACAGATGGTTTCGGAGTAACGAAAAACAAATTTTTTTTTTACAGAACAAATTCCAAATTAAATTTTTTCAATAAGCAGTTTTACCATAAGAATCCAATGATAACATTTTTAACTCTAACAAGCTAATACTTTCGGAGATATGATTTTTCAAAATTTCAATAATAAATCGCATTTCTACGTTTTCACAGAATGATATAATTATTCTATGTATGAATTGTCATAATGTCAACTTATTTTCCTGAGACATGACATTATCTAATCAATCGAAGAATTATGAGAATAATGTGTATTCCGAAATGTGACCGAAGTGAGAAAAATCTCAGTTGTTTGCTCCGAAATTAGTTCTTCTCAGAAAAGTCTTACATTTCGGAACGGAACATGAAGTAAGAGATATGAGAGTAGTGAGACTGCTTTTCATCCATAGACACAGAATGGTTTGTCCTCTCAATTTATGACGGGACTGACGGAAGGGAATATTATCACTTCAAAAATATTGGGGTTGAAATACGCGTATTTTAGCGATGCAACGGGGACCTCACCCAAAAATGTTTGAAAATATTACGTAAATATTGAAAGCATAGTTCTGTAGTTCGAGAGAGGAGAAAATTTTGGGGAACGTATAGAACAGGAAATTTTTGATCGACTACAAGGTAATTTTTCATTATTACTTCTCTCTTTCATACATGTTTTATGGAATATCTACTATTTGTAGGTACTTTAAACCTGTTTTGGGCAATTGTCATACGAAACTTGTTTTTTTGGCGCTCTAGTTCCTCGGAACAGAGTGCTTATCAATCTGCCCAAATGTCTGTAATTTTGGAAATTTCGGCTGAAAATGGTCTCAAACGATTTGGTTCGACTCACTGATCAAGAATTCGAGGTCGAAATCGATTCTGTCCGGTCGGCCGACCGGCCGTAGGCACGATAACTCTCGAACGAAAGGAGTTAGCGAATTGAAATTTGCAAAGTGGGTTTGGAGCGTAAATATCTCGGAAGAGCTCGTTAATGGGCGAAATCCATCAAGCGGTTTCGGCCGATTTTAGTGAAAATATTTTTTATGAATATTTCCGAAACCGATCACTCGATCTATCTGAAATTTAGCATCAAATTGTGGAATTGTGACCTTTATACGCATGTGAAGTTTGTATTGACCAGGTTACCGCAAAGTGTAAAAAAAAAATTTGAAAAATTGAAAAAAATTTTTTCTACAATAACTCTCGAACGGATTGAGCTGGGTAGTTGAAATTTTCAGAGTAGGTTAGGGAGATGAATATCTCGGTTAAGTTCGTTATTGGGCAAAATTGGTCAGATTCAGTTAGATTTCTTCCATGGTGCAGTTCTCATTCTCAGATTGCTCATTTAATCTAGATAAATAAACTATTATTTGAATTGAATTTCGTTTATGAGACAGTTCTATCATAAGAATACATTGATATAATTCCCAAATCTGAGAAACCAATACTTTCGGAGATATAATTTGTCTGTTTGAACTAGAGCGCCAGAAAGCTCCTGTCCAAAGGGCTTGAACCCATTTTTACTTTAAAAACATTCGAAGAAAATTCATTATATTATACTATTTTTTTGAAGATTCTTTCCCAGATGTGTTTCAGTCTTTCGTTTCTGCATCGTAATTCGGTTTGAGAAAGAATAGAAATTCTCAAATTATACTATCGAAATAACGAAAATGCTAGATTAACTGCAAGGCATTTTAATAACAATCATCCAGAAAGAAATTTAAGTCACCAATATGTTAAGCATTTTCTGAATAAAGTCAAAACTCTTAGTTTCTTGAGTTTGGGCGGTTCAACTGTTCGTTGTTCAACATCACCTTTTGACGGTAAGTTCAATTATTACATTATTTCGTGAATAATGAACCGATTTTGAAAATTTGAACTGAGTTGAATACAGAACATAAATAACTTCCAAAATAACCAACACTCGACATTTCTTCCCTATTCAAAAAATGCTGGGGGTTGATGCCACCCTCATGGGAGTGGTTTTTTGGAACAAACTCATGATGGAAGTTCGTCCCCCTCAAAACAGAAGTTGACCTGTTTATTTAAAATCTTCGAAAATTCTTCGTTTCTCAGTTCTAGGGGTGGGTCAAATTTTGTTGGGACACCCTGTATACCATATTGATTCTCTTTGACCAAGAATGATTTTGAATATCAATATAAATGCTTCTAAATAACTGTTTTCCAACCTTCTCTGAAACTGACATTTGAGAAATTTCTAGATGATTGTTTCGTATTAAACCTGTAGAAAATTGTGATTCTGGAAAATTCTGTAAGATTATAAGATTATCAGTGCTTGAACAATTTTTAAGAATTATGTAGGAAACATTGAGAAATATTATTTAAACTAATTAAATAAGAAAATAAAAAATTGAAAAAATTCAGGTACCTGCATGATATAGATCAATGAACAATAATCCGTGGTACAAAAATATTTATCTCGACTTTTCAATTAGTTATCCATTAGTTAATTAACAATTCTTTGTAGCATGAACATTAACATTGTAAGTGCGATCATTGTTAAACAAGGAGCTATTTTTCAAAGGTCTTGGAATATATTTGCGTTGGAAAATTTGAAAAGTTGTTAATTTTCGTTTTGTTACTAACAATTTACTTAAGTAAAAAATTATAAGCTTCAATTATGTTTTCAAAGGAAAATTTTGTATTAACTCATAAACAACGCATTGGTTTATAATAATTCTTTAAACAATAGGAGATAATAATTTTTTTTGTAGTCGTTTCTGATCATAGGAAAACACATCAATAGTAATATTATAAATTGAAGCTTTATAATTTTTCACTTAACTAAATTGTTCGTAACAAAATAAAAATTAATAATTTTTAAAATTTCCCAATAGGAATCTATTCAAAGACCTTTGAAGAATAGCTCCAAGAAAGGAAAACATTTTCAGATTAATAGTTTAACAATTATCGTACTTGCAATGTTCGTGCTACAAAAAATTGTTAATGAACTAATGGATAACTAATTGACAAATCTTGATAAACATTTTAATACCACGGATTATTGTTCATTGGTCTATCCTGCAGGTGCCTGAATTATTTCAATTTTTTATTTTCATATTTTATAAGTATAAATAATATTCATTCATCAAAGGTACGAGTTTGCGCAAGCCTCGCCTTGCGCAAGCCGGAGTACCCGTTTTCTGGCGTATTTTCCCCCTCTAGGAAAATTATAAATATTGGTTCTACAGTTCCGGGAGTTGAGCCTTTTTTTTTTAGGTTATTTTCTCTTCTATTTGAATCTTTTTTCAAATTTGAATTATCTCAAATAGAATTTGAGATATTGGCGAAAACCTAAACCTCCTTCTTTTGTTTCCCTTAATTGTTTATAACTATTGCAATTTTTGCGAGCGGCCTTGGAATTTTTTCGACAACTATCTACATGCCATTCCGAATCGAATGACATCTCAATCATATTTTTCGGAGAATACGCAAAACTTTTGACCTAAAAAGCACTTGTTGACTAGACTAGTAGGAACAAACCTATAAAGTCAATTGCCAAAATTTCGAAACCCCCCGGAATGAATTCCTGACTACGCCTATGCCCCATTCCGAGCCGTATTCTCAATCGCGCCATCCGATGAAGCAACATCCAGTGCGCGGCGCGCCAGACGGTTATTCGCTGTACTTTGATACGGGCTTCGAACGGACTGCGCGGCGTCTGAAGATACAACGAACACCTTCTGTGTTCGTAGTTCAGGTTGAGACGCTAGCGCGGCAGGTTTGTTCCATTCCGTGCGCATTACAATTGAGTGCCTTATGAGTATCATGGATTGGTCAGAAGAAAATTTGTTGAAACTCATACATGCTTATCGCGACAAACCAATCCTGTGGGATCCCAAACATAGGAATCACTTCAAAAAATACGTGAAAGCAGATGCTTGGAGGGAAGTAGGAGAAGAGATGGGTATAACTGCGGACCAGTGCAAAAAGAAGATCATAATTTTGCTATCTTCCTATCGACGCGAGAAAAGTAGGATGAGGATCAGCCAAGGTAAAGGGAAAAGTAAGTTTTTAATATACAGGGCAAGTCTGTAAGTTGTATAATTCCGAGCATAGAGTCGCTCATCTAATAAAACACTTTTTGCCTAAAATATCCCCAAACGAGTAGGTTCGATTCAGTAATGAAGAATCCGAGGTCAAATTTGATTCTGTCCGGCCGGCCGTTGCCACGATAACTTGAGAACGGAAAGAGATAGTGATTTGAAATTTTCAGGCTAGGTGGCGTATCTCAATGCGACCGACAAGTTCGTTAATGGGCATAATCGGCTCAATGGTTTCCGAGTAATAATTTTGTTTTCAACCAATACAAACCCGATCGAATTGAATCTTGGCAGCTAGTTGTAGAACTGACAAAAAGATGTTTTGTGAGAATCGTAGCACTAGCACAAATTATTGAAAAATATTATTTATGTCACGATAACCTGAGAACGAATAGAGATAGCGGACTGACATAGCGGATTGAGATTTTCAGGTTAGGTTGTGCATCTGAATGCGAACGATAACTTTCGAACGGAAAGAGATAGCGACTTACAATTTTCGGGGTTCGTGGTACATCCGAAAGTAACGGCTAAGTTCGTCAATGGGAATAATCGGCCTAACGGTTTCCGAGTACTAATTTTGTTTTTAAACAATATAGTTCCGATCGAATTGAAACTTGGTAACTAGTTGTAGAATACCTACACGAAGACGTATGCGAAATTTCGTGAGGATCGTATTACTAGAAAATTTCAAAAAAATCATTAAAAAATATTATGTATCTCATGATGATTATTGGTTCGTCGACGCGGAGTCGATGAACACGTGTCACGAAGGCGATAATTAGTGGGAAATATTGAAAATTAATTAGACACAGGCGTGAGAAACTGCAGGTTCTTTTAAGGAAAAAGTGAGGTGAGCAATTTTCGAATATAAGTAAACATGAAGGAAATATTTACGTCAAAGAATAAGGTTAACAACATCGACAAGTGATGACACATAGGGAATCTGTAACCGAAAATCTCTGAATCTGAATTAAGTAGGGAGCCTGCGCAACCGTTCTGCCAAGTGCCAACGCAAGGTAATAGATGGACGGAAGACCGAATACGGTAACACGCTATCGCTAATGAGTAAAACTCAGAAAAAACGAAATAGTGATAAAAAGTAATGAGATCTCCCAACTTGAATTATTAAAGCAAATGGACCCAGAAATCTTTCAAAATATGTTCCAAAGAATGTTGGAACAAATGAAGATGGAAAAGAGGAAAAATACGGAAGAACTTAAACTAGAAATAAATAATATAAGAAAGAAATGAAGGGAAAAGAAAAACAATGAAACTATGACGGAAAAGTGCTGGAGACCAGTATTAGCGTCTTAGAGAAGAGAGCCGAGAGGGACGACAAAAGAAAGAAGAATATTGTAATAAAAACCCTGAGGCTGAGGGTTAAGGAAGGAAAGGAGAAGGAAGAGATCGAAGGATATACAGTGTGGAAAAGCCAAGTGGAATAAATTCAGTATCTTGGTTACTGTATATATTTATGGAAAATGACGAAACACATCAAATTCAGATTTTAAATTGTCATTCTTCTTCGTAAAAATGTGAACCCTACCTTCAACCTTTCGAAGGGGGTTGCCCTTCGAAAGGTACAACCTCCAATTTCCCAAATAGGAAGTATGGGCTTATGATACATCGTTTAAAAGGTCGCGTCATTCTCTATTCAGAAATGTTATCATGTTTATTGCAAAACTAAAAATAGAAAAAAATAAAATCATGTGATTACCTTCATTATAATATTCATACGAATATTCCCAAATCTTATTACAATAATACTAAGCTTATTTGCCTTCAAGATGTGATAGAAAGAAAATTAAAATAAACCATAACATTGTGTTTTCCAGATGATACCATCAAAACTACGTAAAACACTTTCTGTGGCAATGTTAGTTTCTTTAGAACGCCTTCTCAAATTGTTTTGTCTGATAATATATATGTAGTTTATGGTTATGGACCGAACGGAGATGGAAAGGCAGAAGAGAAAGAAACATTTTGGGACGATATAAATATGGCAACGGAAAACTGCAAAGAAAGAATTATTTATCATTTGTGGATAAATGAATGGAAGAGTAGCTATAAGAGGAGAAAGAAATGGAAATGTGGGGAACTATGGTGAGGCAAGAAAGACAGATAATTGAGATATGCTTATAGAATATCAAGGATCAATGATTTGATACTACAAATACTTTCGACGAACATAAGGACAATCATAAGTAAACAAGGCAGGATAATAGATTACATTATTGTGGAGAGAGAAAACAGAAAAGATATCAAGGATTTTAGAGTCGACAGAGGTGCAGAAATTGGAAGCAATCACTGGTGTCAAGATTGGCGGAATATGGAATTGATAAAGAATTAAAGTATACAGATTGGAGAAGAAAGTGTTGAAATATTAAAAGTTATAAATTGAGAGAATGGGAGAACGCGGAGGAATATAGGGAAGGAATAGAAGTGAAGTTGATAAAGATCGATATAGCAAGCAACAATTGGACATTGGAAGATTTGTGTTATCAGTTCAAAACAGCGATACTGACTTCAGCAAAAGAATTTTGTGGTAGTATCGAGGTTGAGAGGAATCATAGAAATATGGATAGTACGGGGAAGTATATTTAAATAGGAAGGTTTTACGGGTAATTCCACAAAATGATAAGAATAGGGAGTGTACATCTTGGTGAAATGAAAGTATAAAGCCTGAGATTCAATGCAAGGAAGAAAGATGGAAAAAAATACTTAAAGCAGAGGACAAAGGAAAATTATGAAGAATAGAAAGACAAAACGAGAATCAGCGAAGAAGGAGATAAAAAGAGTAGGGAAAACAGCTGGAGTGACTTTGGACAGAAGAGTTGAAAAATATGGGAAGGAAAATGAAAAATTATTTTACAGGATGAATAAACAAACAAATAATGCAACAATCAGAAACAAAAATAATGAACCCCTAACACGTGAAAAAGAGATTAAAATTATTGTCAAAGCTACAAAATATAAAAATTCTTAAAAAATCATGACGTGAAGGCAGGAGCTTTTGAACGCATGTTATATTGTCTATTCGTGCCTCACAATGCCCAACGAAATACTGCATGAAGTTGAGTATGAATAAAGGAAGCGTTAGCATGTAAAAAAATACATTGGGCATCAACTGAATTCAAATTTTAAATTTAAATAATTCCGCCAATATTAAGCCGATCGAGCTGAATTCCAGCACGACTGCTTAAAGGTTTGTGCGGAAGTTTTTGAAGCAAATTTTATATTTTTTTTCGAAAAAAACTTTTTATATTTTCTTCTATTTATCGGATATTCACGAAATTTTGCACAAATTTCCAGGTCAGCATTCTACAATGAATTATTGAGTTCCAATTTGATCGAATATATATATATCGCTATTTCTTTCTGTTCGAAAGTTATCGTGGTAACGGGTGGCTGAACAGAATAAAGTGAGTCGAACCTTAACGATTGAGACCATTTTCAGCAAAAAATCGAAAATTACAGATATTTCGGCATAATGATAGTAGGCTGTTCCCTTGATCATGCGCGCAAACACTGTTACTTTTTGGCGCTCATGTTCCTCGGAACAGAGTGCTTATCAATTTGCCTAAATGTCTGTGGTTTGCGAATTTTTGGGTGAAAATGGTCTAAAACGTTTTGGTTCAAGAATCCGTGGTCAATATCGATTCTGTCCGGCCGACCAGCTCGAACAGAGTAGGTTTGGGAGGTAAATATCTGGTTGAGTTCGTTATTGGACAAAATCGGAGGTGGTTTCGGCGAAAAAAAAATTTATTTACACTTCAAATTTCAAATTAATTTTTTTAAAGATGCAGTTTCATCATAAGAGTCCAATGATATCATTCTGAACTCTAACAAACTGATACTTTCGGAGATATGATTTTTCTAAATTTCAATAATTAATCGTAATTTTATGATTTCATAGAATCCTCTGATTATAATTTGCTGGTGTATGTAAATCCAACATATGAGGTTAGTCATATATACCTACGTTTTGAATTTGATTTTTTTATGATGCAGTTCTATCATAAGAATCCATTTATATCATTCCCAACTATGAGAAACCAATCCTTTCGGAGTTATGATTTGTCAAAGTTTGAATAATTACTCGCTAGTTTAACATTATATCTGAGGCGATGTGTTTTATTTGATGACTGTAACCTATGGTTAAAATTAATGAATAACTTAAAAACTCACCTTGTATAAATAATAATTACCAACAGTCGGCGTTTTTACCTCAATTACGGGAGTAGCTTCTTAATTTAGCCACTAGGTGACCGCCAATATGCATAAGAATTATAATTAATTTTATGTATGAAACTTACAAGATTCAATTGAAAGGTATGAGCTTGTGCATCGTTTCAAGGCTAAAGAGGGACATGGATCCAACGAAACCAATATTGACTCCATCACGAAATATCTAGTTTTTCTTCCTTTCCCCGGAAATTGTTCTAGGTGGTTAAAACATTGTCTATTCTCCTGACAAATTCTACAACTAAAGGGTTTTCCAATAAGAGGTGTTATTTTAAATAGCCCGCTATTTTGGTAGATGTCACTTTTGAAGCTGTAATTTTTTGACATTTGACAAGTAGAAACTACGCCATTAATAAAAATGGTTTCAAGCCCTGTGGACAGGAGCTTTCTGGCGCTCTAGTTCAAACAGACAAATTGTATCTGGTATTGGTTTCTCAGAGTTGGGAATTATATCAATGTATTCATATGATAGAACTGCATCATAAAGGAAATTAAATTCAAATAATAGTTTATTTATCAAGATTAAATAAGCAATCATGAGAATGAGAACTGCACCACATTTTCAAATTTTTGTTTTACACTTTGCGGTAATCTGGTCAATACAAAACTTCACATGCGTATAAAGGTCATGATTCTACAATTTGATGCTAAATTTCAGATAGATCGAGTGATCGGTTTCGGAAATATTCATAAAAATATTTTTATTAAAATCGGCCATAACTCCGAAACCCCTTGATAGATTTCGCCCATTAACGAACTTGTCCGAGATATTTACGCTCCAAAACCACCTTGCAATTTTCAATCCGCTAACTCCTTTCGTTCGAGAGTTATCGTGCCTTCGGCTGGTCGGCCGGCCGGATAGAATCGATTTCGCACTCGGATTCTTGATCAGTGAGTCGAACCAAATCGTTTGAGACCATTTTCAGCCAAAAATTACAAAATTACAGACACTTGGGCAAATTGATAAGCACTCTATTCCGAGGAACTAGAGCGCCAAAAAAACAAGTTTCTTATGACAATTGCCCAAAACAGGTTTAAAGTACCTACAAATAGTAGGTATTCCATAAAACATGTATGAAAGAATATAAGTAATAATAAAAAATTACCTTGTAATCGATAAAAAATTTCCTGATCTACGTTCACCTAATTTTCTCCTCTCTCGAACTACAGAATTATGCTTTCAATATTTACGTAATATTTTCAAACATTTTCAGGTGAGGTCCCCGTTGCATCGCTAAAATACGAGTATTTCAACCCCAATATTTTTGGAGTTACAATATTCCCTTCTGTCAGTCCCGTCATAAATTGAGAGAACTGAGCATTCGTCTATGGATGAAAAGCAGTCTCACTACTCTCAGATCTCTTACTTCATGTTCCCTTTCGAAATTTAAGACTTTTCTGAGAAAAACTAATTTCGGAGCAAACAACTGAGATTTTTCTCACTTCGCTCACATTTCGGAATACACTATATTCTCATAATTCTTCGATTGATTAGATAATGTCATGTCATGTCATAAGTTGATTCATACACAGAATAATTATATCAATCTGTGAAATACGATTTACATTGAAATTTTGAAACATCATATCTCCGAAAGTATTAGCTTGTTAGAGTTAAAAATGATATGAATGGATTGTTATGATAAAACTGCTTATTAAAAAAAAATTTAATTTGGAATTTGTTTCGTAAAAAAAAATTTTTTTTTTGTTACTCCGAAACCGTCTGTCCGATTTTGCCCAATAACAAACTTAGCCGAGATATTTATCCCCCAAACCTACTCTGAAAATTTCAATTCTCTAGCTCATTCCGTTCGAGAGTTATCGTGCCTACGGCCGGACGGCCGGATCGGCCGGCCGGACAGAATGAATTTCGACCACGGATTCTTGATCAGTGAGCCGAACCAAATCGTTTAAGACCAATTTCATCGAAAAATTCGAAAATTACAGACATTTGGGCAAATTGATAAGCACTCAGTTCCGAGGAACTAGAGCGCCAAAAATGGAACGATACAGGTTTGTCTATTCCTCGTCGTTCTTTGGAATTAGGCATTCCACAAACATCATTACACCGTATTTTGCTTAAAGATTTGGGTCTTAAGGCTTGTAAAGTTCAGTTAACACAAGAACTCAAGCCGACCGATCATCAACAACGTCGTATCTTTGCTGATTGGGTCGTTGAAATGCATGAAAATGATTCCATCGAAAAATCATCTTGAGTGATGAGGCCCATTTCCAACTCGGTGGCTTCGTCAAAAAGCAAAATTGTCGCTTCTGGGGCTCGGAAAACCCAAGAATTATGGTTGAAAAGCCTCTCTTTTCTCAACGTGTGACTGTTTGTTGCGGTTTATGGTCCGGCGGAGTCATTGGACCTTACTTTTTCGAAAATGAGGCTGGAGCAACAGCTACGGTGAATGGATTGCGGTATCGAGAGATGATTAATGATTTTTATGGCCGGAATTGGATGGTATTGATCTGGACAACGTTTACTTTCAACAAGACGGCGCTACGTGCCACACAAGCAACGAAACCATTGATCTTTTGCTGGAAAAGTTTCCGGATCGTGTTATCTGTCGAAGAGGTGATCATAATTGGCCACCGAGATCTTTTGATTTAATACTTTACGACTTCTTCCTTTGGGGCCACGTGAAAGAGAAGGTATTCACCAATAGCTCAGCGTCGATTCAAGACCTCAAAGATGGAATTCGTGAGGCTATCGAGGACATAGGGCAGCCACTTTGCGATTTGGTTATGGAAAATTTAAATGATATGGTCCTGTAAGCGTGGTCGTGGTGGTCATTCGCCTGATGTTATTTTCCATAATTAACGGCATAGCTTCTTCTTTATAATGAAATAAACATCCGATCATTTATATTGAAAAATGGCATTTTTCTTTGAATATCAAAATAACACCTGTTATTGGAAAACCCTTGATCTAATAGGTGAAATAAAGGATTGAGGCATGTAAATGAAAAAGGTTGTAAGTGCCAGAAGCACCAAAAAGTATTGTTTTCTCTAAAAAGGCTTTGAATACTATACAAACACCAGCTGATCATTTTTATCGAGACCTTCTTTGGAGGCTCCCTGAAAATTCAACAAATATAATATGACCTAACGAAGTTCCTCTAATAGAAGCCACAGAAACACAATTTATCACTAAAACGATACTTGAAGGTGTCAAAAATGATCAAATAAAAGTCGAATTTAAGCGAGTAACCGGAGCAGAGGGGTTAAGACCGATCTCTTGCTATAAACATAACCGATCGGTTATCATAGCAAGGGATTGGTCTTAACCGCTCAGTTCCGGTTACTCGCTTAAATTCGACTTAAGTGTTTAAATTGATGGCCATTCACTTCTTGACAGTACCTACGCCATTCGAGACTGAATCTCATAATAAACATTTTGAAGAGTTTCAGGCTGTATTGCTCTTATTTCGTCAATTTGCAGGGAATTGTGTATGTGCCTCCATCATCCAGTTTGGATGATGATCTGACCAATAGTAACAGCTTTGTCTGTAGACAGTTCCATTTGAATTAAATGTTGCTTCGTCACTAAATTCAAGCTGGAAACCCCCGAGCGTCATTGCAAAGGTCCACCATTTATTCGCAAAACTGAGTTCTGCGGTCAAACCCAAATATGCATTACTGAATTCAGAATGTTACGGTCTATCCATGTCAAGAAAAAAAATAGGAAAAAATTGTTAGAAAAATAAGAATTACGGGAAAATGTTCTTAAAACAAGGGTGCCAAAAATAAATTACTTTGATCTATCAAACCATTTTTCGATATTCCTGAATTGGGAGAAAATAAATCTATTATTCAATATTTTTGAGACTAACGGTACCTATAATAGATCATCGGAAATTAGGAGGAGGTATTGTTATGACGATGAATGTTATATTTGCCTCTTCATATAATTGTATGTTGTATACAATGTACTTGATTTAATTTGTTCTCAAAGCTTTCATATATTACTCATTCTTATTATATTTTCCAGAAAAGGACGAAGCTTATGTCAGTAGGTGGTTTGCATACGAATCTCTCAAATTTCTAGAGACCAGAAATGTGCCAAAGAAGGATAATTTGACGGTAAGAAAATATTCATATTGTTATTCTAGAAATCCTTAGTTGTCACAAATTTGTGGAGACTCGAAGAAGAGTATGCCTGATTGGTAAAAAAGCGTCATATTATCCCTTTCAGTAGCGCTAGCTATGGCTCAGTGGTAGAGCATAGGGGAGAGCATCACCTGAGAAAAGAATTCGAAATCTGATGTGAAGTTTGCCACTATCTCCCTGACTCTTATGATAATTTCAATGATAATGTGTATACTGCATCTAGAGAATGCTGGAATCTACACAGAACCAAACGAAAACAATGATCATGAAGAGAGCCTGAGACTTCTGCTGGAGACTCATTTCCCTGACTCTAAGCAAGTCATGGCCACAGACGAGATATCCAAAGAGGAAGCATATAAGCCCTTCAAGTTGAGCTAAAAAAAATCTGGCAGATTATCCACACCAAACGGAATTGAATGGACGATAAAAACGTTATATGCTTCAAAAAGGTCATGAATATATTGTACCTCCAATTACTGAGCTCTTTAGAACTAGTTATGCATTAGGCTACATTTCTAAAACATGGAGAGAAGCAAGGGTAGCTTTCATACCCAAAGTGGAACGGAAGAGCTCCTCAGAACCTAAAGTCTATCGAATCATATTATGTCGTACCTCCTTTTTCCTTGGAATCACGGAGAAAATAATAGATAATCGGGTGAGAGGAAGTATGAAGCTTCACCAAAAAACAATTAACCATAGATCAGGTAAATCCACGGTAGATGCATTCCACATATTCTGTTCGCGCATAATAATATTGCTATGAAAAAGATATTGCTTCCACAGCAAGACTCGGAATATTGCTATTCTTATCTTCGATTTTGAGCAATATGATCTGTCATTTTTAGAAACATATTGCTATTCACATTGCTATCTCAGCAACCTCATAATAGTACTTGCTAAGAGGATAACAAGATTTGGAATATGGCACTTTTTTCTCCCAAGAATTCGAAAATATTGAAAATAGGTAGATCCTTTAATAAATTAAGGTAACAATCCCTTCTATTTGTAACAGAAAAGTTCACAAACTATTCAGCCTTGATAATAAGATTTATGCTTTTGATTTAATTTAAGAGCTGAGGGAATTTTATCTATTTGTTCATGAGCAAACTAGGAGAGATACGGCTTCTTTTAAGTTAGCGATATGCATTCGAAGACTGACTGACTGGATTAAAAAAATGAATAAACTATTAATTCAGTCTTAAAACTAGGATGACTTCTTTTAATTTAATTGTAGAGCTCAGAGAATTTGTTCAGCAGAAAGTGTGCATTCGAAGTCCGATTGACGACAAAAAAAAATTTAATTTACCTAATGTTTGTTTAGATGTTTGCAAGTCTTTTTCGGTCATGGTAGTAGTTACCAATATTCGGTGTGTTCCCTGAAAATTCATCAATAACTTCATCTTCTTAGTTTAATAAATAACATAAATAGTGAGTTTTTTGCCTTCGTGACATTTTATTTATTTGGTTAGGAATTACGAATAACCACCGAAAAACGGACGAATGTTTATCAAGTAAGGTAAAATTTTTCTTCTATTTCACATAAAAGCCATGAAATACTTATATACAGTGTTATCAGCTCTTAAATCAATGAATTTTGAACTACTGGATAGCAATATCACTGGGAGAAAATTAATTACCAAGATTGCTATAACAGTCCTAACAGAATACACTTACTACTATACTTTATCCTGTATTGGACACTCTCAATCGAATTTACGATGGTTCAAGCACCGACGTGAAGTCAGGAGCTTTTGCACCATGGTAAATTCGATTAATAGTTTCCAATACAGGAGAATGGACAATAGAACATACGCACAAAAGCTCCTGACTTCACGTCAGTGCTTGAACCGATTTTTTGTTTACAAATTTTTTTGAAATTTTCTAGCGGTAGAGTTTTCACAAAATTTTACACACGTCTTTATGTCGATATTCTACAACTAGTTTTTGAGTTATTGAGGAATAATATTCCAGATGGATATTACTCCGAAACCGTTGGGCTGATTATGGCCAACAGCGAAATTAACTCTTCCATTCAGATGCGCAACCTACCCTGAAAATTGCAAGTTCCTATCTCCGTTCATTCGAGAGTTATCTAGGCAACGGTCACCTATACAGCTACTGAACTCACACAAGGCTGTTCGGGTCTCCAACAATATAGATCCGATCGTGTTCAAACTTGGAACTTGGTAGTAGAGTTAGGTTCTGAAAGCTCTCGCAAAATTTCAGCCATGTCGGACGAATAGTTTCTGATATATAGAATTTTTTCATTATTTCATAATAATATTCTAGTGATAAGATCCTCACGAAATTTTGCAAATTTCAAATTGCTATCTGTTTCCGTTCTCAAGTTATTGTTACATAAAAAATATTTTTTAATAATATTTTTAAAATTTTCTAGCCAGTCTCACGAAATTTTACATACGTGCTTAGGTTTATATTCTACAACTATTCACCAAGTTTCAATTTTATCAGATTGATATTGGTTGAAAACAAAATTATTACTCAGAAAACATTAAACCGATTATGTCCATTAACGAACTTGTCCGTCGTATTGGGATACGCCACCTACCCTGAAAATGTCAAGTCTCTAGCTCTTTCCGTTCTCAAGTTATCGTGGCGACAGAATCAAATTTGACCTCGAATTCTTCATCGGGGAGTCGAACCAAACCGTTTGAGACAATTTTCGTCAAAAAGTTCGAAAGTTACAGACATTTGGGCAAAATGATAACGCGATGTTCCCCAGAACATACGCGCAAAAATGGTAATTTATTGTTTTCTCATTAATCTTGCAGATACCTGAAAACTATTATGAATCTCCTGATTTCAGGTGTTGCCAACAAACTCGAAGGAAGAATATCCAATGGAGGAATCAGAAGATCCGTTGCAGTCGCCATCTGTAAGCGAAGATCTCGACGAGACAGCATCATGCACAAAACCTTTTACAGAAGAAACTGAAATATTCGGGAGAACAATTAAACGAAAACTATCTGAATCTTCTCAGTCATCGAAAATCATAAAATCTTCCTGTAACTTTCAAACAGATTCGGGAAATTTTCAAACTTTTTCCAATGGTACTGCATCAGATATGAAAGAAGACATTTATGACCATTTCGGTAAATATATTGCATCATTGCTACGTGGTATTGGACCCCCAACAGCTTTTAGACTGCAAGAAAGAATTACTTCTGTCGCAATTGAGGCAATATGCTCACCCTCCACATCCTCACATCAGCCAACACATTCAACATGGGAAACAGAGTCAAATATGCGCGATGTTCTGGATGATCTGCTTTAAATGTGACGTGTTAGGCAGCCTTACTTGTGATGTTCCTGATGATGATCTTCTTGATAACTGATGTGTTAGGTGGCCTTACTTGTGATGTTTCCTGATGATGATCTTCTTGAAAACTGATGTGGCAGGCATTCAAACTTAGGCTATTATGTACTTGTTCGAAATGAATATTAATTTCAGTTACATTAATAAAAGACATAAAATCAGATATGTATATTTTTAGCTCTCCTATTAGTCTAGTCAACAAGCCGTTAAAACTCGCAAAAATTGCAATAGTTTAAACAATTAAGTGAAAAAAATGAGTTCAAGCCCTGTGGACAGGAGCTTTCTGGCGCTCTAGTTCAAACAGACAAATTATATCTCCGAAAGTATTCGTTTCTCAGAGTAGGGAATTATATCAATGTATTCATATGATAGAACTGCATCATAAAGGAAATTCAATTCAAATAATAGTTTATTTATCAAGATTAAATGAGCAATCATGAGAATGAGAAATGCACCATGGAAGAAATCAAATTAAATCTGGCCAATTTTGCCCAATAACGAACTTAACCGAGATATTCATCTCCCTAACCTACTCCAAAAATTTCAACTACCACCCTCATTCTGTTCGAGAGTTATATCTATGTCTATGGATGAAAAGCAGTCTCACTACTCTCAGATCTCTTACTTCATGTTCCGTTCCGAAATGTAAGACTTTTCTGAGAAAAACTAATTTCGGAGCAAACAACTGAGATTTTTCTCACTTCGCTCACCATTCTTCGATTGATTAGATAATGTCATGTCTCAGGAAAATAAGTTGACATTACGACAATTCATACATAGAATAATTATATCATTCTGTGACAACGTTGAAATACGATACGAAGTATTAGCTTGTTAGAGTTAAAAATGATATCATTGGATTCTTATGGTAAAACTGCTTATTGAAAAACATTTAATTTGGAATTTGCTCTATAAAAAAATTTTTTTTTTTTTGTTACTCCGAAACCATCTGTCCGATTTTGCCCAATAACGAACTTAGCCGAGATATTTATCTCCCAAACCTACTCTGAAATTTTCAACTGTCTAGCTCATTCCGTTCGAGAGTTATCGTGCCTACGGCTGGCCGGCCGGACCGGCCGAATGGCCGGACAGAATGAATTTCGACCACGGTTTCTTGATCAGTGATTCGAACCAAATCGTTTAAGACCATTATCATCGAAAAATTTGAAAATTACAGACATTTGGGCAAATTGATAAGCATTCATCAGTTCCGAGAAACTAGAGCGCCGAAAAGGGGGTTTGGTTTGTGGATATCTCAAAAACTATTTGAGATAATTCAAATTTGATTCAAAAAGAGGAGGAAATTTCCTATAAAAAGGTTCAACTCCCGGAACTCTACGACAAATATTTATAATTTTCCCAGAGGGTTGAAAATACGCCCGAAAACGGGAACTCCGGCTGGCGCAAGCCTCGGCCCCTTCGTACCTTTCATTGTTAGGTTTTGAAGCGTTCCTCAAAATTTCAGCGATATCAGATGCATAGTTTCGATATAGAATTTTCAGCATAGATTTTCAATAATTCTTTTAAAATTTTCTAGTGATAAAACCCTTACCAAATTTCGTAGAATTTCGTGCGTCAGCATTCCACAACTAATTAGCATGTTTGAATTGGATTAGTTTCATATTTTTTGAGTAAAGGAGGAAATAAAAACAAAATTTCAGATAGGTAGAACTCCATAACTGTTTGGCAGATTAAGCCTATTACCGAACTCAAATATTGTATTCGGATAGGTAGGTTGAGCTACCCTGAAAATTGCAAGTCGCTATCTCTTTCCGTTCGAAAGTTATCATGGCAATGGTCAGCCATCCAGCTACTGAACTCACACAAGGCTCCTCTTATCTCCAAAAATATGAATCCATCATCTTCAAACTTGGAAATTAGCTGTAAAATTAAGTTTTGAAAGCTCTCGAAAAATTTCAGCGATTTCGGACGGATAGTTTCTGAGATATACACATATTTTCAATGATTTTCAATATTTTTTTTTAAATTTCCTAGTGATCGCATTGCATAACTAGGAAACATGTTTGAATTGGAACGAATTCGCGCAAAAACTTATCGCGTGTTTGAAAAATAGTGGTTTTGTGGATAAATTTGTGACCCTCGAATTGAAACATGTTAAGTGCACTATTTTTCTTATTCTTCAAGAATAAATATTAAAAATATTTTCGTAAGCTGCTGGCTTATTTTACCGATATTCGTGCGGATAAAGGTTGTCACAGTCCATTCTGAGTCAAAAAACCAATATAAAAGCTTCAGCGGTTCGAATGGTATAACGCTTCAAAATGTTCGCATTTCTCGGAAAACATCCTGTATCTTCAAAACGAATCGTCAGCAGAACATTTGATGGACTGTTTAGAATCAGTATAGAGGTCTCCTAACTACATCTAACGTTTGGACTATGGGTCACCAGTCACCCTGTATAAATACGAGGCCTTCCTATGCTTCAACTATTTCTGTACGGACCTACCCGGCACCTTCGCCATTATTTATTTGTACCGCTATCCGAACGCCAGCATTTCTGAAAGCAAATAAGTGTGTCTACGCACACTTTCACATCGATTCTGGATCATATCTCAACGGTTAGCCACCTACGAAAATCATTGCGGTCAGGTGCACTGCTTAGGTACGCAGTGATTTGATTTTATTTTCCACTGACTTTTGAAAACGTTTAGTATAGCATTTAAACTTGATCATTCCCGGTAATGCACTAATAATAAGAAGAGATTTTTATCTTTATGTTTGTTGATAATTTTCTGAACTAGTTGATGACTATACCCGTTCCTTTCGGTAATATGGAAGATCATTTTTCGTTCTTTCCTGAAGTTTACCGGTTATTTAATATTCCGCTTAGCAATGTAAACTTCAAGAAATAAAGAAAAATGATTTTCCAAATTAGTTCAGTCAATCTGGCAAAAATTAAATCGTTCCGATACAGAAAATAACCAGTGGCTGAATCTTTGTTAATAGTTCCAAAAATAAGAGTTTTTCCACTTTTTTGCTATTAAATTTTCTTTTTTCAACTATATTGTAAATGTAAATGTTGTTCCTTTTAATATTACGAACAACTTTTATTTAAACATTCCAATAAACCCTTTTCTAACATCATTCTCCAACTATTAACAAAGATTCAGCCACTGGTTATTTTCTGTACCGTCGAAATGCCAGATTGACTGAACTAAATGGCCGAAAGAAACGGGGATAGTCATCAACTAGTTCAGAAAATTATCAACAAACATAAAGATAAAACAACAAGTCCAGAGCGTTCCTGCCAATCGGGTCCTTCATAAATGGCATATATACTTATGCATATATTTCACAAGTCAAATAGACCCCAGGGGGTTCATTGATTTGCCGAGAAAGCAAGAGAAGACGGTATCGCCATTTTTGCGCGTATGTTCTGGGGAACATCGCGTTATAGTTTTGCCCAAATGTCTGTAACTTTCGAATTTTTTGACGAAAATGGTCTCAAACGATTAAGTTCGACTCCCCAATGAAGAATTCGAGGTCAAATTTGATTCTGTCCGTCCGGCCGTCCGGCCGTTGCCACGATAACTTGAGAACGAGAAGAGCTAGCAACTTGAAATTTTCAGGGTAGGTGGCGCATCTCAATACGACGGACAAGTTCGTTAATGGGCATAATCGGCCCAGTGGTTTCCGAGTAATAATTTTGTTTTCAACCAATATAAATCCGATCGAATTGAAACTTGGTGGGTAGTTGTAGAATATGATCTTAAGCACGTTTGTGGAATTTTGTGCGAATCGTATGGCTAGAAAATTTTTAAAAAATTATTAAAAAATATTTTTGTTGTCACGATAACTTGAGAACGGAATGAGATAGCGGCTTGAAATTTTCAGGTTAGGATGAACACCAGAACGCGACATTTCAGTTTGTTTATGAGCATAATCGGCCAAACGGTTCAGAGTTATAGCCATCTGAAATTTTCTGATATTTCGTGGTTTTTGTTCCTCATTAACTCAAAAAGTACTGAACCGATTGAATTCAAACATGGTTTTTAGTTGTAGAATGCCAACGCGGAAATGTTTGCAAAATTTGGTGAGGATAGCATTTGTAGAAAATTTTTAATAAATCATTGAAAATAAAAAAAAAAATTCTATATATCAGTAACTATTCGTTTGAAATTGCTGAAATTTTGCAAGAGCCTTCATAACCTAACTCTACTGCCAAGTTTCAAGTTTTAATACGATCGGTTAAATATTGTTGGAGATTCGAGCATTCTTGTGCGAGTTCAGTAGATGGGTGACCGTTGCCTCGATAACTTTCGAACGAAAGGAGATAGGGACTTGCAATTTTCAGGGTAGGTTCCGTATCCTAAAGAGAGTGTTGAGTTCGTTTTTGGGCATAATCGGTCAAACGGTTTCCGAGTTATACCCACCTGGAATATTATTTCCTTGATAACTCAAAAAATAAATATTCGATCGAATTGGTGCTTGGTAACTAGTAGTAGAAAATCAACATAAAGACGTGTTTAAAATTTTGTAAGAATCGTATCCCTAGAAAATTTGAAAAAAATGACGAAAAAAAAAATTTCAAGAACCGTACCCCTAGAAAATTTTCAAAAAGTCACGAAAAAAAAATTGGTTCAAGCACTGACGTGAAGTCAGAAGCTTTTGCGCGTATGTTCTATTGTCCATACTTCTGTATTGGACACCCTTAATCGAATTTACCATGGTAAATTATGTTGTCCATTCTCCTGTATTGGACACTTAATTCGAATTTACCATGGTAAATTCGAATTGAGAGTGTCCAATACAGGAGAATGGACAACATAATTTACCATGGTAAATTCGATTAAGGGTGTCCAATACAGAAGTATGGACAATAGAACATACGCGCAAAAGCTTCTGACTTCACGTCAGTGCTTGTTCATTATTATTTTTGAAAACGCTAAACAGCGTTCATGGCCATTGGGAAGATACTGTCTGAGCTCTGCGGAACTCGTTCCCGATTAATATCGAGTGAATGGAGGCATATGATTTCACGCTTCAAATATTCACTGGTGGGGAGAGGCTGATTTCCGTGTTTCGTCTCATAGGTGGCGTGGGCGATTAAAATGATCGACCAAGCCGGCTCTGAGAGGCTTAACCCGGGTCAGTTTAGTTGAATTTGTTGAGGAAGCTACAGAGTACTGATGAAGGCCAAGAAGCCAGAAACGCGTGTGCTCTTGCTTTCTCGGCAAATCAATGAACCCCCTGGGGTCTATTTGACTTGTGAAATATATGCATAAGTATATTTATTATACGAAGCCATTTATGAAGGACCCGATTGGCAGGAACGCTCTGGACTTGTTAATTAATTAACAACGGTATCGCCATTTTTAATTATTATAAAGATAAAAATTGGTTCAAGCCCTGTGGACAGGAGCTTTCTGGCGCTCTAGTTCAAACAGACAAATTATATCTCCGAAAGTATTGGTTTCTCAGAGTTGAGAATTATATCAATGTATTCTTATGATACAACTGCATCATAAAGGAAATTCAATTCAAATAATAGTTTATTTATCATTATTAAATGAGCAATCTGAGAATGAGAACTGCACCATGGAAGAAATCAAACTAAAATACCTGAATTGAATTTGACTCTCTCTTATAGAACAGGATGACATGTAAGAGTATGAACACAGATCATATAATAAATCATAGATAGAATAATAATAGCATTCTGTGAAAACATAGACGTTCGATTCATTATTGAAATTTCGAAAAATCTTATCTCCGAAAGTATTAGCTTGTTGGAGATGAATATGATATCAATGGATTTTTATGGTGAAACTGCATCTTAAATGAAAATTGAACTTGAAATTTGTTACTTAAAAAAATTTTTTTTTTGTTACTCCGAAACCATCTGGCCTATTTTTCCCAATAGCGAACTTAACCGAGATATATATATCTCGGTTAAGTTTGTATTGTTTGTTATTGTTATTGTTTGTTAAGTTTGTATTGATCGGGTCACCGTAAAGTACAAAAAAAAAATTTTTTAAATTTTTAAATTTTGTTTCTAAAATAACTCTCGAACGGAATGGGCTAGGCAGTTGAAATTTTCACAGTAGGTTAGGGAGATAAATTTATCTTCCTAACCAAGGCAGCATCTCCCTTACCTAAGCAGCAAAAATTTTGAAAATTTTTGAATTTTGTTTCTAAAATAACCTTTGAACGGAATGACCTAGGCAGTTGAAATTTTCAGTGTAGGTTAGGGAGATAAATTTATCTCCCTCATTCCGTTCGAGAGTTATTTTAGAAACAAAATTTAAAAATTTTCAAAATTTTTTTTTGGCACTTTACGGTAACCCGATCAATACAAAACTTCGCATGCGTCTAGAGGACATGATTCGAGAAGACTTCTTCTCGAAGTAGTAGAAATACAGTGATCTCCGAGAGTACTGGTGATGAAACCTGGGGAGTAGGCAGATTGAGACCCCGGCGTTAATTCACATTTTACATCTTGTTCTTGATAATGGCTCCAAAATCGGAGCCGAAACGTCGAACGACATTAAACTCCAGATGCGGTCCAACCCGGAACCTTCTTATTCCTAACATTGTTAGCCGCGGAAACCTATCCGAACATATATATATATACAGTATGGTGCAATTGAAAGGAATAAATTCGTTATTTCGTAAACCGGCGACTTTAAGGAAAAATCCCGAAACCCGTCGATTTTTATTCTTAAACAGGCTATTCGTAAGGAAACCATTTTATTTTTGACGTCAATTTATTTTTGACGTCATATTAAATAATAATAATAATATATTATTAATTGTTGAAAAAAATAAAAAAATCAATTTTTCTACATTATTGATATGGCTGAATAGGTATTTAAAAGAACTTTCAAATAATGTATTACAATACCCACCTTTCCATCTGAAAATTTTAGCGATGACGTCATCACGCTCACATAGATGACGTCAAAAATGAAAAGGTATCCTTATGAATAGCCCGTTTAAGAATGAAAATCGACGGGTTTCAGGATTTTTCCTTAAAGTCGCCGGTTTACGAAATAACGAATTAATTCCTTTCATTTGCACCATACTGTATATATATATATATAATTTGTCTGTTTGAACAAGAGCGCCAGAAAGCTCCTGTCTATAGTGCATGAACCAATTTTTTTTTTTTAATTCTGCCACAAATTTCCAACCCCGAAGTAGTAAATCCATCCGCTCGGAGAAGTTTCCTAGATTTCTCTCCAATAATTTAGCAGCAAAGCCCTCTGGATATACCATTATCAATGGGTAATACATGACTATTGTACCTAAGTTTCATGAATTTCTCAGCAATACTTCAGGAGAAATGCACCGGACATACCGCGGACAAAACGAATTTAGGATTATTATATTCAAATTATATCGAGATCATCAAGTTGGGAATTATATCAATGGATTCTCATGATAAAACTGCATCATAAAAATTAAATTCAAAACTTAGGTCAGCAAATTGAAATAAGAGCATTCTATGAATTCATAAAATACGATTAAGTATGGAAATTTTGAAAAATCATATCTCCGAAAGTATTTGTTTGTTAGAGTTGAGAATGATATCAATGGATTCTCATGATGGAACTGCATCTTAAAAAAAAATTGAATTTTGAATTTGTATTTAACTTACCCCGAAACCACTTGAACCACTTTGAAGTGTTTCAAAACTATAAGGAGTCATTCTGAACAATTAAGTAAATGAAATAGGAAACCTTAAATAGTGTACTAAAGAAAACTACCTGTACATTAGTTGGAAATCCCGTTCAAAATAATTCGATAACCATTCTTCCACGAATGGAGGCCTAAAATGGGTCAACCTTTCTCCGCTCCACATCAGAAGTGAACATATTTTTTTCGCTGGTGGGTCATAATTATTATCCAAAGTATTAATTAATAATATAAGTTCATCTTCCATAATTAGACTCGCAAATTATGTTTGACTTCCTTGCACTATTGATTTCCGACTCACTAACCAAAAAACAAAGCCTATGAACTTAGCGAATCCAAATTTCAAATTGTTCAAATCAACCAAACTGTTCACTGTACACTTTCAATTCCGTTTGACATCAATGACGTTTAATCTAACTGGACCAAATGACAGCTAACGCAAACAGTAACCAGTTGGTTGAACGAAAGTAAGGCTATGGATTGATGAAATTTGACCTTAAAAGAAAAGAAACTAAGGGAACTCAAATTTTACCAAGTATTAACCTGCGCTTTTGGCGCTCTTGTTCCTCGGACTAGAGTGCTTATCAATTTGACCAAATGACTGTAATATTAGAATTTTTGGATGAAAATGGTCTCAAACATTTTGGTTCGACCCACTGATCAAGAATCCGTGGTCAAAATAGATTATGTCTGGCCGTCCGGCTGTTAACACGATGACTCTCGGCCGGAATAAACTGCTAGACAGTAGAAATTTCCAGATTAGGTTTGGAAGATAAATATCTCGGACAAGTTCGTAAAAAAATATTTCTTAAGATGCAGTTTCGTCATAAGAATCCATTGATATCATTCTTATCTCTAACAAACTAATAGTTTCGGAGATATGATTTTTCAAAAGTTCAATAATTAATCGTAATTTTAAGATTTCATAGAATGATCTAATTATAATTTGCTGATTTATGTAAATACAACATACGAGGTGAGTCATAGACCTGTGTCTTCAATTTAATTTTTTATGATGCAGTTCTATCATAAGAATCCATGGATATCATTCCCAACTCTGAGAAACCAATACTTTCGGAGATATGATTTGTCAAAATTTTAATAATAACTCGCTAGTAGTTTGACAAGAGCGCCAAAGCCCCTATCCTAAGAGCTTTCCCACATTGAGTGTATAAGCCAAAATGGTTGGAATTTCCATGCATCCAACCCAGAGAAATGAGAATAGACGCATACGGTCCAATACGTTCCAATGAGGTCATAGAGAAGATAAAGTCAATCAAATTCTTGATATCGTGAGACAAGAGACAGCTAAGATGCCAAATGAACATATATATATATATACTCAATATATAGGGTGTTCGGTGGTCCAAACGGTAAATAAACAGTGTGTTATTATCTGTTATTTACACAAGTTATAGAATGGAAAGCATTTACAAATTTATAATATGATTCTCAGCGGTTAGCATCGCTTCGAGTAGTGATTTCAAGGATCACAGGCTACAAAATAACCTTTAAACTCAATCGTTAAGTCAGGAGCGTTTCGCCGATATCAGAGTATTCGTATATTTCCAATGAATCACTACCTATCTATAAAATGTGGGAAAGCCCTGTGGACAGGAGCTTTGGCGCTCTTGTTCAAACTTCATCTCCGAAATTATTGGTCTCTCAGAGTTGGGAATGATATCAGTGAATTCTTATAATAGAACTGCATCATAAAAGAAACTAAATTAAAATCAAATAATGAACTTATCCGAGATATTTATTCCTCAAATCTCCTCTGAAAATTATTTTATATCAATTGAAACTTAGCCAATATTCCAGTTTTGTTTTCACTGAAGATATTCTGAACCAAATTTGATTAACTTACCTACCAAACTATATATTTATCACTAGCTGGCCCGGCAGACTTCGTACTGCCCCCTCAACGCCTGCCCAACTCCAACTCCAACTCCAACTCCAACTCCAACTCCAACTCCAACTCCAACTCCAACTCCAACTCCAACTCCAACTCCAACTCCAACTCCAACTCCAACTCCAACTCCAACTCCAACTCCAACTCCAACTCCAACTCCAACTCCAACTCCAACTCCAACTCCAACTCCAACTCCAACTCCAACTCCAACTCCAACTCCAACTCCAACTCCAACTCCAACTCCAACTCCAACTCCAACTCCAACTCCAACTCCAACTCCAACTCCAACTCCAACTCCAACTCCAACTCCAACTCCAACTCCAACTCCAACTCCAACTCCAACTCCAACTCCAACTCCAACTCCAACTCCAACTCCAACTCCAACTCCGATGCCAACTCTTACCCCAACGCCAACTACAACGTGAACTCCAACTCCAACGTCAATGCAAACCCCAACGCCATCGAAAACTCCAACCCTAACGCCTACTCCAACTCTGGTTAATTACTAAAATGGCTATAAAAAAATAGGGGTTGGTGATAAAAAAGTAAAAATTTATGGTTGTATGTATTTTTGAATGCCACAATATAAAAATATAGAAACAAAAAATTTCGTCCAAAAATCAAAAAACAAATTTTAAGGGTGAACAACTCTTATCACTTAGGGGTATGAAAAATAGATGTAGGCCGATTCTCAGACCTACTCAATATGCTCACAAAATTTGATGAGAATCGGTCAAGCTGTTTCGGAGGAGTACGGGAACGAACATTGTGACACGAGAATTTTATAATATATATAGGATATGGATTATCAAAGGGCATATAGTGTTGGGGTAATTATAATATCCCATAATTGGTCATTTTGCATTCAATCATATACTGTTAGAACAGAAATCAGAAATATATTTGACATATCTGTCATAGGTAGATAAGATTATATGTGTATTCCGAAATGTGAGCGAAGTGAGAAAAATCTCAGAAGCCTGTTCCGAAATTAGTTTCTCTGACAAATTTCTTACCTTTCGGTATAGAACACGAAGTGAGAGATCTGAGAGAAGTAAGACTGCTCTGTGTCAGACCAGTGTTAATGGTCAGGCTCACTCTTCTCACTTCATGGCGAGAGTGAAACTTATAACCTAAACAAATTAAAATTGAGCTAATATACTGACTTAGGGACCTCTTCCATTATATTCCGATGATTCATCAGAATAAGAGCTGTTTGTTAAAATAATATCTAGAAAGATATATGCCGTTGCTTGATCGATCAAAGCAAACTGCCGAGCAAAGACTTTTGACAAACCCTTAACATGTAACCTCAAAATGTAGTGAGCAGAATGTAAGATGAAAGTGTTCCTTTTTCTACGTGAGCGGTGAACTGAGAACACAATTTCTCACGTTATGAGATGATCACATTTCGGAATACAGCATATATGTATGAACAGTGAATAGAACACAGAACATAGATAGAACACAGACAGATAGATTCGCATTCTGTGATAACATAGAAGTACGATGTATTATTGAAATTTTGAAAAATCATATATCTTCGAAAGTATTCGCTTGTTATATAGAGTTGAAAATGATATCAATGGATTCTTATGATGAAACTGCATCTTATCAAAAATTGAATTCAAAATTTGTAGTGTGAAACAAAATTCTTTTTTTTGGTACTCCGAAACCATCAAGCCGATTTTGATTAATCACGAATTTAACCTAGATATTTATCTCCCAAACCAACCCCGTAAATTTCAACTGTCTAGCTCATTCCATTCGAGAGTTATCGTGTTAAAGGCCGGCCGGACAGAATCGATTTCGACCACGGATTCTTGATCAGAGAGTCGAACCAAATCGTTTAAGACCATTTTCATCCAAAAATTCGAAAATTACGGACATTTGGGCAAGTTGATAAGCACTCTGTTCCGAGGAACAAGAGCGCCAAAAAGAGAATAGAGAGTTAGATTTTTCGAATATGTCATATATACAGGGTCATTCAAATAATTGGCCCACTAGAAGTTTCTCGAAAAAATTTAATAATGAAATTTGCCACACCTCCGCCTCTTGATACGAGCTATCTTTCCAAAATATTATCAACAAAATCGCACTTCCGGATATACCGGAAGTGGCAATCAACTTCGGAAATTCAAATGGAAATACCTATTTTTTCCACTGTTATCAGTTTGCGCGTTTAATTCCGTACATATATTATCTGGGTCATATTTATGTACATATGTAGTTCAATTTTAAAATTTTCAAAATGGCCACATACCGCCAGAAAAATCATAACATCAGAACTCTTCATAATAGAGAAAAAATTGGTTCAAGCCCTGTGGACAGGAGCTTTCTGGCGCTCTTGTTCAAACAGACAAATTATATCTCCGAAAGTATTGGTTTCGCAGAGTTGGGAATTATATCAATGTATTCTCATGATAGAACTGCATCATGAAAGAAATTCAATTCAAATAATAGTTTATTTATCATGATTAAATGAACAATCGGAGAATGAGAAGAATGGAAGAAATCAAATTGAAATAGCTGAAATGAATGTGACTCTCTCTATAGAACAGGATGAAATGTACCAGTATGAACACAGAGTATGAACGCATATAATAAAGCATAGATAGAATAATTATAGCATTCTGTGAAAACATAGAAGTACGATTCATTATTGAAATTTCGAAAAATCATATCTCCGAAAGTATTAGCTTGTTGGAGTTGAAAATGATATGAATGGATTTTTATGGTGAAACTGCATCTTAAATAAAAATTGAGTTTGAAATTTGTTACTTAAACAAATTTTTTGTTTTCGTTACTCCGAAGCCATCTGGCCTATTCTGACCAATAACGAACTTAACCGAGATATTCATCTCCCTAAACTACGCTGAAAATTTCAACTGCCTAGCTCATTCCGTTCGAGACTTATTGTAGAATTTTTTTTCTTTAATTTTCAAAAATTTTTTTTACACTTTGCGGTATCCTGATCAATACAAAACTCCACAAGCGTATAGAGGTCATGATTCTACAATTTGATGCTAAATTTCAGATAGATCGAGTGATTGGTTTCGGAAATATTCATAATATATATCTCCGAAAGTATTGGTTTCTCAGAGTTGGGAGTTATATCAATGTATTCTTATGATAGAACTGCATCAAAAAGGATATTCAATTCAAATAATAGTTTATTTATCAAGATTAAATGAGCAATCTGAGAATGAGAACTGCACCATGGAAGAAATCAAATTAAAATAGCTGAAATGAATTTGACTCTCTCTTATAGAACAGGATGACATGTATGAGTATGAACACAGATCACATAATAAAGCATAGATTGAATAATTACAGTATTCTGTGAAAACATAGAAGTATATTCATTATTGAAATTTCGAAAAATCATATCTCCGAAAGTATTAGCTTGTTGGAGTTGAAAATGATATCAATTTTTATGGTGAAACTGCATCTTAAATAAAAATTGAATTTGAAATTTGTTAGGTACTTAAAAAAAAAATTTTTTTTTCGTTACTCTGAAACCATCTGGCCTATTTTGCCCAATAACGAACTTAACCGAGATATTCATCTCCCAGCCTACTCTGAAAATTTCAACTGCCTAGCTCATTCCGTTCGAGAGTTATTGTAGACATTTTTTTTGACACTTTGCGGTAACCTGGTCAATTTAAAATTTCACATGCGTATAAAGGTCATGATTCTACAATTTGATGCTAAATTTCAGATAGATCGAGTGATCGGTTTCAGAAATATTCATAAGAAATGTTTTTACTAAAATCGGCCATAACTCCGAAACCGAAACTCCGAAACTAGAGCGCCAAAAAATCAAAAAAATTCTGAACCTCAGAAACTATCCGTCCGATATCGCTAAAATTTTGCTAGAGTTTTCAGAACCTAACTTTACAGCCAAGTTCCAAATTTGAACATGATCAGATCTATATTGTTGAGATCCGGGCAGCCTTAGGGGAGTTCAGTAGCTGGATAGGTGACCGTTGCCACGCAAGTTCTAGGACAGGTTGCGCATCCAAGCGGGACAGTTAAGTTTGTTGTTGGGTATAATCGACCAAATGGTTTCGGAGTTATAGCAATCTTAAATTTTTTTGTTATTCCCTCATCAACTCAAAATACACAAATCCGATTCAATTAAAACTTGGTACAAAAATAAAAACATTTTTTTCTTTAAAAATTTTATATTTCAGAAACTATTCGTCATCAGAATCCGCTGAATCTCCGCACATACCAACGAGCCACCATTCCACAATCCAGTACCAAATTTCAGATCGATCGACTTCGTATGAGGCGTGAATAAACAATGGATGATGCGCGCAAAAGCTCCAGACTTCACGTCAGTGCTTTTTAAGCTTTTTTTTGACTCGTCGGAAGAATTTAAATTATTTCTTAATTTTTTCCTTCTCTCAACCTTCCGGTTATGCACTCCATGCTTTCACCATGGCACCTTGTAACATGGATGTAAAAAATTGGTTCAAGCTTTGTGGACAGGAGCTTTCTGGCGCTCTTGTTCAAACAGACAAATTATATCTCCGAAAGTATTGGTTTCTCAGAGTTGGGAATTATATCATTGTATTCTTATGATAGAACTGCATCATAAAGGAAATTCAATTCAAATTTTAGTTTATTTATCAAGATTAAATGAGCAATCTGAGAATGAGAACTGCACCATGGAAGAAATCAAATTAAAATACCTGAATTGAATTTGACTCTCTCTTGTAGATCAGGATGACATGTATGAGTATGAACAAAAATCATATAATAAATCATAGATAGAATAATAATAGCATTCTGTGAAAACATAGACGTTCGATTCATTATTGAAATTTCGAAAAATCATATCTCCGAAAGTATTAGCTTGTTGGAGTTGAAAATGATATCAATGAATTTTTATGGTGAAACTGCATCTTAAATAAAAATTGGATTTGAAATTTGTTACTTAAAAATAATTTTTTTACATCGTTTAGAACAACATCGATGGTTTGCAATAGTGAACATTGATGTTTTACAAACTGAAACTGATGATTCTAAAATATAAATATCGATGTATCATTTGCATCCCCAGTTGAAACTCCCGACCCCACGTCAGTACTTAAATAATTTTTTGAGATGGTAATCAATTCGGACACCTCATCACCCCTTTCCCTCCTAAATAGAAGTTAAGAAGTATTTTTGGTATTTTAGTTTTATTAATTAGTTGAAGTAGGTATTTTAAAATTATGCCATTTCACAATCTATTCGTATTCAATCAATCAATCAACTTTACTTTATTTCAAAGCACCTTCATACATATCCCCAATATACATATACAAAGAGCAAATGAAGTATCTTCCAAAATTTGAATGCATCATACACACTTCTCTGCCCCAAAAAACTCTGCCGAGGAATAAGTTTCCATATTCAAGAGAACGAATTTCAATTTATTTTTAAATTTCATTAGATCTGTTAAGACCTTCAAAGTATTAGGAAGGACATTAAACAGTTTTATGCACATATATATAGCAGGGATGTTTCTCAGTTCTCAGTTACAATACAGTGTTGTATTGTATTTTATGTACAGGATAATGCAGGTCAATCGATCTGGTAGGATAACTATGATGCGTGGTGTGAACGACAAAGGCATCTCTGTTTTTCATGAAAAATACCAAACACTCAAAAATATAAAGAGCACATAAAATGAATATCTTTTTCTCACTGAATACACCTCTACAAGGCTGCCTATATTTCATATGGAACATAATTTTAACAATATTTTTCTGAATTTTAAAAACAGAATCTACTGCTGAACTGTTTCCCCAAAAAATTACTCCATATCTTATTATTAATATTGCATTAGCCAAATACATTGTTCGTAAACTACTTTCATTCAAATATTTGGTACACACTCTTTTTCCAAAGCTAAGTTTACTCAGTTTGAGAGATAAATAGTCAATATGATCATGCCATTTTAGAAATTTATCAACATATAGACCTAAGAACTTGGTTGATCCTTCAAGAACTACAAGTTGAATAGTGTTATCTACCTCTTCAGGAGACGTATCTGTGCTGAAAATAAGTGCTGCTGTTTTGACATTGATCAAGAGAGCCAGTACTTTATTATACTGAAGTCTCATCAGCTTTATCTTTGATAATAAAGAAACTTTTAGCCTCCAACCAGAAATTTGTATCATCAACAAAACATGTGTTAACAATGAACAAAAATAATTCAATCAGCATACACAAATCATTAACAAAGATAATGAAGAGTTGAGGGCCCAATGTACTTCCCTGAGGCACTCCTGTATCAACCCCAACTTGTTCAGATTCTGATAATACACCCTCTTTTCTGCTACATTACTAATTTACATATTTTTCAACTTTCCAAGCAGTAACTTAGTAACTATGATCTAAGCAATCATAAACTCTAGACTGATCTATGTGTAAACCTAGTTCAAGTTTGTCGTCTTCCAATATTTGTACTATATTTTTAGTGAACTGAAAAATGGCAGTGATCGGAGACCTACCGCCGAGGTATCCATGTTGTGAATCACTAAATACATTGTTCCTTCCAAAAGAATTATTAATTATGAATGAAATTACATCTTTCAGTTCTTCTCCATCAAAGGCATTCCATCATAACCGCAGTTTTTATTTTTGAAGTTCTTAATTATTCATTCATCTGTTGTCTATCATTCTTCTGATTTATATAAATAATATTATATATATGATTATCCTAAACCTCGTAGATCTTCCCGGAAGATTCAACGAAGCTCTTAACAAAAGCTTGTTCAAGATAGGATGATCAGTGGTGTTCTGGTTAGCCTATGTCCTTCCTCCTTCCGCTACCTGAGGCGCATTACTTTCAATTTTCAAACCAACTGGAATGATCGCCAATATCGTCGTAAGGATGTAATATACGTCGATTCTACAACGTTATTCATGTTTATGGCCTGTATCTATGTACTTAATTTTTTCTTTTTTGGCGCTCTTATTCCTCGGAATAGAGTGCTTATCAATTTGCCCAAATGTCTGAAATTTTCGAATTTTTGGCTGAAAATGGTCTTAAACGATTTGGTTCGACTCACTGATCAAGAATCCGTGGTCGGAATCGATTCTGTCCGGCCGTTAACACGATAACTCTCGAACGGAATGAGCTAGACAGTTGAAATTTTCACAGTAGGTTTGAGAGATAAATATCTCGAGTAAGTTCGTTATTGGGCAAAATCGGTATGATAGTTTCGGAGTAACGAAAAAAAATTTTTTTTTTACAATACAACTTTTGAATTGGAATTTTTTTAAGATGCAGTTTCATCATAAGAAACCATTGTTATCATTTTCAACTCTAACAAGCTAATACTTTCGGAGATATGATGTTTCAAAGTTTCAATAATACATCGTAAGTTCTATGTATTCACAGAATGTGAACACAGAATCTGTCTGTGTGACTATTCATAAATGTCAACTTTTCTATCTATTCGAGATTGTAAATTCGTATATTTTCTTTTGGAAAGCAAGTATTCGATTCTTGAATTTGTGAATATATACAAGACTGTTTTGATGTATAGTTTATGGAGGCAATAGGAAAGAAGAACATAATGGAATCATCAAAAGAAATAACTGTTCGTTGACCACTGAGGTTAGGTTAATATTACGTTTTACTTCCTTAAGTAGTGGTAGTGAGACATGTTCCTAAATACAGTATTTTCATAATGTTGCTAGCAAAAAAATACTGGAATATGGATCTACATTTGTGTATCAATCATTTTTTCTTGAGTTATAAGGTTCATAATACACAAAAGAATGTGTTATGAACTATTAAATTTTAAATTATGAAAAAAGGATAGTATTTTATTAATATATTTTAACTATTAAAATAATTTGTTCGTAATCCACTACCTACTCAAATATCAGGAATAAATGGAAAATCTGCTATGATTGTCTCCAGCCTTGCTGTAGACATTTCGATGATACTTTCGTTAGGTATTTCGAGTTGTGAAAATAATGCACCGAGTGTAAGTTGCAACAACCCATTCCACGAGGTTGAATCATTGCAGATTGCTCCTTTAATCTTGATAAATAAATTTAATGACAATGTTTAAAGCATTGAAGCATTGTAGATTGCTCTTTTTTTGCGCGTTTGTTCTGGAGAACATCGCGTTATAGTTTTGCCCAAATGTCTGTACCTTTCGAATTTTTGACGAAAATGGTCTCAAACGATTTAGTTCGACTCCCCAATGAACAATTCGAGGTCAAATTTGATTCTGTCCGGCCGTTGCCACGATAACTTGAGAACGAAAAGAGCTAGCGACTTGAAATTTTCAGGCTAGGTGGCGCATCCCAATACGACGGAGAAGTTCGTTAATGGGCATAATCGGCCAGTGGTTTTCGAGTAATAATTTTGTTTTCAACCAATATAAATCCAATCGAATTGAAACTTGCGGTGAGTAGTTGTAGAATATGAACCTAATCACGTTTGTGATATTTTGTGCGAATCGTATTGCTAGAAAATTATTAAAAAATATTTTTGTTGTCACGATAACTTGAGAACGGAAAGAGATAGCGGCTTGAAGTTTTCAGGTTAGGGTGTGCATGAGAACGCGACATTTCAGTTTGTTTATGAGCTTAATCGGCCAAACAGTTTTAGGGTTATAGCCATCTGAAATTTGGTTGTTTTTTGTTCCTCATTAACTCGAAAAATACTGAACAGATTGAATTCAAACATGGTTATTAGTTGTAGAATGCCAACGCGAAAATGCTCGCAAAATTTCGTGAGGATTGTATTTATAGAAAATTTTTTAAAAATCATTGAAAATTGAAAAAAAAATTCTATATATCAGTAACTATTCGTTTGAAATTGCTGAAGTTTTGCAAGAGCCTTTATAACCTAACTTTACTGCCAAGTTTCAAGTTTTAACATGATCGGTTAAATATTGTTGGAGATTCGAGCAGCCTTGTGTGAGTTCAGTAGATGGGTGACCGTTGCCTCGATAACTTTCGAAGGAAAGGAGATAGGGACTTGTAATTTTCAGGGTAGGTTGCGTATCCGAATGGGAGAGTTGAGTTCGTTTTTGGGCATAATCGGTCTAACGGTTTCCGAGTTATATCCACCTGGAATATTATTTGGTAACTAGTAGTAGAAAATCAACATAAAGATGTGTTTTTTTAAAACGACACTTTTTTTAAATTTTATTTCTTTCATGGTGCAGTTCTATCTAGTGTCCGACCGAAACTGGTTTTTCAGCCGAAACCGAAACCGAAACCGAAACCGAACTTTCGGCCAGCGTCTCAGTTTCGGCCGAAACCGAAACCGAAACCGAAACTTTATATTTCATACTGAAATCTACTCTATTTTTTACAATTTTATTTGCATATACATAAAAACAGTTAAGCAGTGTTAAATAATATAAAAGAAAACTTTTTTGATATCTTTATTTATTATTTTGGTATTACCAAGTTAAAAAAATAATCAGTCGAAGTATACAGGGTAATTCCAAATCAGACATCAACCTTGGAGGAGGTGTTAGTATGGATAATTCGCTGTGGTTTGAGCCATTTTTATTGATGACGAAAAATCAACAGTTTCCGAGATATTTGAGTTCTGGTTCTGATGAAAAAGAATTAGTATGATTTGAAAGGGGATGTAAGAAGCAAATAGAGAAAAATAACGAATTCAATATTTTTTTGTTGCAATTGAGCTCGAAATTTCATTAGAAAATGTATTCATAAATTATGTTCCACCATTCCATATAGGTAAGCACATGCCGTCTTTCTGATATCTTCAGTTGTTATTTTCCGCCTGTCTTTTGATACACATTCACTATTTTATGTGCCGGACATTCAAAAGGTTGCTTGTACAAAATTTGCTGAAACGAAACTAGTTATCTAACGAAATCTTTTATAGAATTAAGAAGGAAGTTTTTAAAATAATTTTGGCATACAAAATTGTGAAATTCGAAAGTTGCAGACAATTTGATATTAGAAATTGATTTTTCATTTATTCATATAGCACATTTCAAATAATACTTAATCATGATCATACATTCTTTTTCAACCTCCCATACAGCATAGTTTCGATTTTTTCGTACATATCATATCCTTTTCTGCTGAAAATAAACCAAAATTATCATCAAATTTGGTCAACGTAGAAAAAATTGACGAAATATGAACTAAGTTCAGAAATCTTTTAAAAATCACCCGAACTCCAAAAACTGTTGATTTTCGGTTATTAATAAATATGTATGAAACAACAGCTAATGAGACACACTAACTCCTCCTCCAAGTTTCACGTCTTATTTGGAATCACCCTATGTAATCCAATTAATAATCATTAAAGTGAATTCTCATGAATTCTCAGTCTTAACAAAGATTGATTACAATAACTTGTACGACAATTATGTATACCTACTTTTAACTCCTGGCCAAATGACCAGGATAATTCACGAACAGTCAAGTTTCGGCCCGGCCGAAAGTTTCGGCCATTTTGGGCCGAAACCGAAACTAAGGCCGAAACTAGATTTCTTGGCCGAAACTGGCCGAAACCGAAACCAAAACCGAACTTTCGGTCGGTCACTAGTTCTATCATAGGAATCCATTGATATAATTCCCAACTCAAAGAAACCAATACTTTCGGAGATATAATTTGTCTGTTTGAACAAGAGCGCCAGAAAGCTCCTGTCCACAGGGCTTGAACCAATATTTTCCTAAATTATTCTGAACAACAATGACGAAATCGGTACTTCTACGGATGCTCCTTATGTTTTCATTTCAGTTATTATCAAATAAAAAATATTAGGAATCGTAATTTGGACAGCTTTTGCCTTGGAGTACGTATAGTTTCTTATGATTGGGCTTTTTGTTCGATTTCTACATACTTCAAAATTGAAAATTTCTGGAAGGAAGGCTACAGGAATCTACTGCTCCACAAAAGTTAAGGAAGTTCAGAAATTTTACGTTCTTACAATCAAATTTGTTTTTCAACAATGCCTTGACGTAAACTTAGTGCGGATGAAGCCAATAGATAGGGCTATTGTTATCGAGGCGGGACTTAATCAGAGATATGTTGCGAATTTCTTAAAAGTTAGTGAAAGCGTAGTTTCCATGCTCGTCCATCGATATCGAGAAACTGGAAACGTCACCGAAAGAACGAGAAATGGATGCCTAAGATCTACCCCTCCTGTCTACCTGTAGAGAGCCTTTGAGTACTTGTCGAATCATGCAGCAGTGCCTTTTGAACGCTAGTGGTGTTTTGGTTTCGATTGAAACAGTTCGTCGAAGACTTGGGGACATTAATCTACTTTGCCGAAGACTTTTGAGAAGGATTCCACTAACTCAAAATCATATGTGACTTCGATCGGAATGGGCCAACGAGCACGTGAATTGGAACAATCAATGGAGATCTGTATTGTTGATGAGTTGAGATATAGACGGTTTTCGGATAGTCGGCGTGTTCGGGTATGGACCCATCCTCTGGTGGCCAGAAATCGCAGATCGGTTCATGAAGTTCATCCGTTCAGAGGTGGTACAGTTACTGGTTGAGGAGGCATATTTTTCAATGGACGTACAGAATTGTTGATGTTTGATGCTACCATGAATGCGCACATTTACGTAGGGCAAGTCATTCACAATATTATTCCTTTGTGTCATGCTGCAATAGACCACCTGAGTAAGGTTAGGCGGGAAATTTGAATTACGATCCATCCGTGGATCCGAGCACTGAATTCCCCATGCATTTCTTATGGACCTAAAATTTACGCGAATTTCTCGCCTGTTTTCAGATACTTTGCCTAATTTCTTAAGGTTTATTTTAGTTGAAATAGATTCAGTGAACCTTTCTCAACAATCTAGATTCAAGTTCACATAACAAAATTGTATATTTCCAAAATAATTAAGAAATATAAAAGTGTTCACCAAATTCGATTGACGTAAGGTAAGTGATACAAATAAGGCCTACCTAATTTCAAACACTCAAAATTTGATAAATTATTCGAAGAAGGTGATAAATAAAAGCGTGGACTTCTTTTTTGGTTAATATTTCATTATGAATTAAGTAAACATTATATAATCTTCAATCAAAAATCAACTAAAATGAGATAATTGTTAAACCTTAGCTTTAGGCCTTTTTAAAAACTAGTGACTTAATTAAGCCTACATATTTAAAGTATAGGAATATTGTTATTAAACTATCAATCATTATAAAATTATGTATTTCTGAGTTTTTTATCACGTTTTCATGAGATCTTTGTACAAGCTTTTAATTTATGTGACTAAATATTATACTTAAATTGCTAGTCAGACTTGAAGTCGTATATTAACAAGAAATAAAGAATACTATAAAAAACAACATATCTATTCAAACAAATATTAGAAAATGATAATATTTTCTCAAAAATATTATTAACTATTTAAAAATGAATTATTTTTTGTAGGCCTTATTTAAACAAGGTAACAAAATAAGGCCTCAGAAAATAACACCTATAGCGTAATCTACTTATAAGGAACGTAATATAAAATAGTTTCATAATTTGCTTAGGAACATTAATCAGTCTTATTAATAATAAATAGGTAGTAATAGAAGTAGTAAAATCAATTTTCTTGACAGTTAGGACATACAAATCGGTCTAGATCACTTTTTATCAAGCCGACACAATCCTCGTGGTACCACTGACAACACTCTAGGCATTGTCTCATATCTGCAATCCTCTCCTCTTCAAAAGCAAGACAGTACCACTGTTCCTTATCTTCAGTTGATTTTGGTTTAATCGTCCGTTTCTTCTCGGCACGCCATATTGCGCCGAAGCTTTGTATGTCGACAATCGTCCAGAACGTACATCATTAATTGCCGCTCTCAAGCTTTCATCAGACCACGTAGCCTGTTTTTGAGGAGACATACTGACAGGAATCAATCTGTAAAAAACACAATAAAGCTAAAATTCAGCAGAATTTCTAACAAGGCCTGGGGTTACAAATAAGGCCTATTAAAAAAGTAGGCCTTATTTCGTACCATATAGCTCATACATGTTATACGCAATAATTAATTAAAAGCTTAAAGCTTCTCTTTTATTGTGCTCGGCGTGAGCCATGTGCACAGATTATAGTGACATTACAACCATCCATTCTACATCCATGCCCTGAGCGGGATTTGAACCCGCGACTCCGGCACCCTAGCTAGTATTTCTACCGCTAGACTACCGGGCCGGCAATAATTAATTCACATATCCTAAATAATACAAAATAAAGTCATAGTTACCTTTTCGATGAGTTATAATGTAAACCGTGTACATAACTTAAAATAAAACTCTAAAAAAGCGTGTTAAAAATACCATAATAAAATACGATAGAAATTAAGACAAATTAATAACACGCAATGAAAACGGCCGTCGTCTACGAACGACCGACGAACACTAGCGCTGTGAGCGTGAGCGGGCCTCTCGCGCACTATTTGCCGAGTTGTGGAGGTGTAGTCTATACGTTCGTGCAATATATATTTGATGTAAATACATTAAACGACTTTTTCGCACTATAGGCCTTATTTGAGCATAGGCCTTATTTGTATCAAGTACCTTATGTCTTAGCTCACTCTAAATCAGTCAAAAATAATAACATAACCCTAAATCGGCCTTGTAATGACGCACAACAGAAGTCATCTACGACATACGGAAATCTTTCGAACTAGAATGGTTTCAATTTTGATTTAAGAATAAATAGAAGTAGATTTTAATGTGGAAATAACATGAAAACATGCAAAAATGATGAAGGTACCCAATACTTGTTGTCTCTGTACTAAAATTCCCTTTTAAATAGGGTGGTTTCGTCTCAAAGTTGAAATTCCTTGTTAAAAAAATCACGAAAAAAAAAATTGGTTCAAGCACTGACGTGAAGTCAGAAGCTTTTGCGCGTATGTTCTATTGTCCATTCTTCTGTATTGGACACCCTTAATCGAATTTACCATGGTAAATTATGTTGTCCATTCTCCTGTATTGGACACTCTTAATTCGAACTTACCATGGTAAATTCGAATTAAGTGTCCAATACAGGAGAATGGACAACATAATTTACCATGGTAAATTCGATTAAGGGTGTCCAATACAGAAGAATGGACAATAGAACATACGCGCAAAAGCTTCTGACTTCACGTCAGTGCTTGAGCCAATTTTTTTTTTGTGATTTTTTTGAAATTTTCTAGGGGTACGGATCTCAAAATTTTTTTTTTCGTAATTTTTTTCAAAATCTAGGGGTACGGTTCTTACAAAATTTTAAACACGTCTTTATGTTGATTTTCTACTAATAGTTACCAAGCTTCAATTCGATCGAATATTTATTTTTCGAGTTATCAAGGAAATAATATTCCAGGTGGGTATAACTCGGGACCGATTATGCCCAAAATCGAACTCAACTCTCCCTTTCGGATACGCAACCTGCCCTGAAAATTGCAAGTCCCTATCTCCTTTCGTTCGAAAGTTATCGAGGCAACAGTCACCCATCTACTAAACTCGCACAAGAATGCTCGAATCTCCAACAATATTTAACCGATCGTATTAAAACTTGAAACTTGGCAGTAGAGTTAGGTTATGAAGGCTCTTGCAAAATTTCAGCAATTTCAAACGAATAGTTACTGATATATAGAATTTTTTTTTTTATTTTCAATGATTTATTAAAAATTTTCTACAAATGCTATCCTCACCAAATTTTGCAAACATTTTCGCGTTGGCATTCTACAACTAATAACCATGCTTGAATTCAATCGGTTCAGTATTTTCCGAGTTAATGAGGAACAAAAAACCACCAAATTTCAGAAAATTTCAGATGTTTATAACTCTAAAACCGTTTGGCCGATTATGCTCATAAACAAACTGAAATGTCGCGTTCTGGTGCACATCCTAACCTGATAATTTCAAGCCGCTATCTCATTCCGTTCTCAAGTTATCGTGACAACAAAAATATTTTTTAATAATTTTTTTTTAATTTTCTAGCCATACGATTCACGCAAAATTTCACTAACGTGCTAAGGTTCATATTCTACAACTACCCACCAAGTTTCAATTCGATCGGATTTATATTGGTTGAAAACAAAATTATTACTCGGAAACCACAGGGCCGATTATGCCCATTAACGAACTTGTCTGTCGTATTGGGATGCGCCACCTACCCTGAAAATTTCAAGTCGCTAACTCTTTTCGTTCTCAAGTTATCGTGGCAACGGCCGGCCGGACGGCCGGTCGGACAGAATCAAATTTGACCTCGAATTCTTCATTGGGGAGTCGATCTTAATCGTTTGAGACCATTTTCGTCAAAAAATTCGAAAGTTACAGACATTTGGGCAAAACTATAACGCGATGTTCCCCAGAACATACGCGCAAAAATTTGAATATGGATCTCCCGCCAGCGAATGATTCTAACCTAACTAATGTGGTCTATTGGGCCAAACTTCTTATTTTTGGACGCTCTGGAAATTCATCGTATTCCACATTTGGCCCTGCCCCCTCGGTCACCAGACCTCAATCCCATTGAACACGCTTGGGATCAGGTACTAAGAACTTTGGATTGTCATAGACCACCTCCACCTATACTTCAAGAACTCCGAAGGCTTTAACCGCAACTCTGGAGATAAATTGATTCAACAATCTGATCGAAAGTATTCAAAGGCGTTGTCAGGCTTTGGTTGATGTTCGAGGAGGCCATACCCTTTACTCAACTTTATTTTGTCAATTTTTTGAGTGAACTGATTTTGCATTACAATTACATACTTTGCACCTGAAACTGTGAAACTTATAGAGAAATGGGCAAAAGAATGTGTTAGATAAGTGAGTAAACATTTAGATTTCTCATTTTTAAAAAAAGTTGAAAAAATTGGTTCAAGCCCTGTGGACAGGAGCCTTCTGGCGCTCTAGTTCAAACAGACAAATTATATCTCCGAAAGTATTGGTTTCTCAGAGTTGGGAGTGATATCAATGTAGGTATTTTTAGGATAGAACAACATCATAAAGGAAATTCAATTCAAATAATAGTTTATTTATCAAGATTAAATGAGCAATCTGAGAATGAGAACTGCACCATGGAAGAAATCAAATTAAAATAGCTGAAATGAATTTGACTCTCTCTTATAGAACAGGATGACATGTACGAGTATGAACACAGAGCATATAATAAAGCTTAGATAGAATAATTATATCATTCTGTGAAAACATAGAAGTACGATTCATTATTGAAATTTCGAAATATCATATCTCCGAAAGTATTAGCTTGTTTGAGTTAAAATTACATCAATGGATTTTTATGGTGAAACTGCATCTTAAATGAAAATTGAATTTGATATTTGTTACTTAAAAAAAAATTTTTTTTCGTTACTCCGAAGCCATCTGGCCTATTTTGCCCAATAACAAACTTAACCGATATATTCATCTCCCTAACCTACTTCGAAAATTTCAACTGCCTAGCTCATTCCGTTCGAGAGTTATTGTAGAATTTTTTTTTTTTAATTTTCAAAAAATTTTTTTTACACTTTGTGGTAACCTGGTCAATACAAAACTTCACATGCGTATAAAGGTCATGATTCTACAATTTGATGCTAAATTTTAGATAGATCGAGTGATCGGTTTCGAAAATATTCATAAAAATTTTTTTACTAAAATCGGCCATAACTTCGAAACCGCTTGATGGATTTTGCCCATTAACGAACTTGTTCGAGATATTTACGCTCCAAACCCACCTTGCAAATTTCAATCCTCTAACTCCTTTCATTCGAGAATTATCGTGCCTACGGCTGGCCGGCCGGACTGACCGGACAGAATTGGTTTCGACCTCGGATTATTGATCAGTGAGTCGAACCAAATCGTTTGAGACCATTTTCAGCCAAAAATTCGAAAATTACAGACATTTGGGCAAATTGATAAGCACTCTGTTCCGAGGAACTAGAGCGCCAAAAATAGAAATTTTTGAGACAATCTCAAAATTTCTGAACTTCCATAACCATCTTGGCCCTCTTGTTTCGATGTTCATGATGAATTCTATCAGACTTGAATGCATCCACAACGCGTCTCTATAAATGACACTCCTCATCTGTATCTTCGCGTGCTATAGAATCTTTCACAACCTACTTAGACTGAAAACTAAAAATATGTGGAAGATGACTGGAGAAAGATTTGATGCAACCATTCGACGCCTGAATTTAACTTGTCAGGATATCAGCTATGTGACATCATATTTTTGAATTCTGGCTAGTTTATTATGCGAATGACATAAAAAATTTGTGTACCTACTCATATTAGTTTGGTATAAGGGAATAGTTATTTATGTACCAAGGACAAAAAACTGACTATTATAGCCGAGTCTGTAAATTGCTATCCGAGCAGCACTGAGCACCACAGCACTGACAGTTATTCTTACAGACACTTATGTTTGTATTGAACCGTATCATGCCGTACTCATAGTGACCACAGCAGACGAGAAAGTACTTTCTCGTCCGCAAAGTACCTGCCTTCTATAATAGTCGATTTTACGACCGCAAATTAGTACGTAAAATGTTTTTCATAGAGGTCGACGAAAAATTATATTTTATGCAATTGCTTAGAATTTGTGGTGAATTTCTTATCGCAATTGTGCTACTAATAGACTGGATAAGAAATGTATAGCCAGAGTGGTTACCCATCCAGCTAGTGAACTCGCACAAGGTTGCTTAGCTCCAGGAAGAAAATAATATTCCCAATATTTCCAAAAATATAAATCCGACTGTTAAAACAAGCGTCCAAAAAAAAACTGGTCCACTTTTTGGCAGGGAATGGTCTCAAATGATTAGTTTCGACTCAAATACTTCTACATTCACTGTTGGGTCGAAAATAAACAGTGATGTGTCTGTGGAGGCGTAAGGACCCATTCAAATACATAAATACACTGTGGTGGCGCGAGGTCTCTATTCAAATACATACATTACATAGATAGATATATAGTTTATTGACTATGTCACACATACAGAATATGGTTTATAGCACGTCAGTATAGAACAAAACAATGTGTAAATAATTCGACATATAGAGCGTACACAAACATGTAAAAATAATATGTATATCAGTCCTTTAAATTAAAACCCCAAATGTGAGGATAAAAAATTAATAAATAGAATTAATGAATAAAACGGTTACAAACTTAATTCATTGAATTCTATAACAGAATAGAAACAATGTTCAAGTAGCATTTGCTTAATACTATTTCTAAAGCAACTCTCATTCATGGATCTTATTTGGACAGGTAGCTTATTATAAAGTTTACGTTTCAATGAATTATTTTCGGATTTCACTAATCTGTAACGTGGGACCATTAAATCATCAGCAGTAGCAGAACGTGTGTTGTGATGATGCAGGCTAGAAACTTTTGGGGTGCTGTGCTTCCTGGAATGGATGTCAGTTAAATTTTGAAGTATGTAGATACAGGGAAGTGGTAAAATTCTTAGCCTCTTGAATAGTGGCTGGCAGTGTTCATACAGTGCTGGAATACATGTATCACAAGCCCATACTTCCTATTTGGAAAATTGGGGGTTGTCCCCTTATTTCGAAGGGGGTTGAACGTAGGGTTCGCATTTTTACGAAGAAGAATGACAAATTAAAATTTGAATTTGACATGTTTCGGGATTTTGTATAAATATGTACAGTAAACAAGATAATAAATTTATTCCATTTGGCTTTTGCACACTGTATAATAATGAGTTAATACGTTTCCAAAAAAATCTATATACCTATATTGTAGAATACATGTTCCAGATATAGGGATAACCGCCTTCTAATGGTTTTTGTTTTAGCATCCGTCCGTAAGGGGGAGCGAACATTAAACACAGAAGAATAGAAGAAATATTCCCAATTGAACAAATAAGGCGAAGAAGAAATCACGGTCACGCTGCGAATCTCCGCTTCAATCAGATGCAACGCACCGTAGGTAAAGGGTCATGTTGTTATAAAAGGAATGGGTATAGGTCCGGCATAAATTAAACTCTCTGGAGTTACGTAATTCTCATAATTAGAGCTTGTCAACAGGTAGATTTTCTGAAAGAGATCACACGAGGCGTTCGTTATGGTTTGAAGCTAATTCTGTGGAAGATGTCAAGTATCGGCTATTCTGTGGATGCAGATAATCGCAACGTAGATGACCTTTCATGAGTTTGGATCAAAATTTAATTTACATCAAAAATATTATAACCAATTATCTTACTGCAGATATGTATGAAGAACGAATATATTAAAATCGAAAGAGATAACGAAACACGAACGCAATCGATGATACAGATTCACCATAGAGTTCGACAAATAATGCTGCTGATCTATGAAAACATTATAAAAGTTCTGTGTTAGATCCAAACATAGTACGAAGCAATGCCTAAGTTATTATCAATTACTGTGACTCAGCCGTTGAAAGCCCGTTCACAATTCACACCCATGAATAAAACAAAATCTTTCTCTCTCTATTCCGGCATTCGGATCGATTTGTGAACGGGCTGTGTGTTGGTGAGGTTGGGTCGGTCGGCCTCCCTACTCTAATAAGTTTCGAGTACGCCCATCTCTATCTGGCGCACGTGATGCCTACGTCGCGTCTTCTTCTACTGACGTCACCATTTCAGCGCGAGTAGATAGGCTACAGTGTGCTGCTTTCACGGGAAGCTACGGCACAGACCCTCCAGTCTATTTCTCTCTGCAGTTGGCCAGCTGAACGTTGCTGATAACATTGGAATAAACAAAGCATGTGGCTTGCAGGAGTGGAATGGTCTACTTTCCTAGTTACATATAAACATGGAATGGATAATTTCGAAACTTCCATACAGTTTTTAAGCCTAATAATGAAAATAAAATAATCAGAATCTATATCTATATGGAATGTTTCAAAAGTTTCATCCAAATTTTATGGTGTTTTAGTGTATTTGATTTTTTTAATAGATAGGTAAAGTTTTTATTGGAGTTTTTGTTTTTGCGTCTACGTGGCCTACGTTGGTGTTGCTGTTGGGTGATTTCGATACATATTCGGCACCCACTTCAACAGCAACCTTGCGCGGAGAACAAGAAGACACCTAATTGAGCGGTTTACCTTCCCTAAAAAATTGAGAAATGGTTACCAATGTTGCGATATCTACTTCTCGTGAGTTGTGATACATTAATTAATGTCGAAAACTCATTTATTATACCTACCTCTCGGTGTCGAAAAGTTATTCATATATTTATGAGCTTCCTAACGGATATAATTTTGATAATTGATTATAATAAAATTTCCACATATTTTTTGCGCGTATGTTTTGGGGAACAACGCGTTATCATTTTGCCCAAATGTCTGTAATTTTCGAATTTTTTTCCGAAAATGGTCTCAAACGATTTAGTTTGACTCCCCAATGAAGAATTCGAGGTCCGGCCGTCCGGCAGTCCGGCCGTTGCCACGATAACTCGAGAACAGAAAGAGCTAGCGACTTGAAATTTTCAGGGTAGGTGGCGCATCCCAATACGACGAAGAAGTTCGTTAATGGGCATAATCGGCCCAATGGTTTCCAAGTAATAATTTTTTATATCACTATAACCTAAGAACGGTAAGAGATAACGATTTGAAATTTTCAGGTTAGGTTGTGCATCTGAATGCGACATTTTAGTTTGTTTGTAGGCATAATCGGTCAAACGGTTTTGGAGTTATACCCATCTGAAATTTGGCTGTTATTTCCTCAATAACTCGAAAAATACAAAACCGATTTAATTCAAACATTGATATTAGTTGTAGAATCCCAACGCGAAAATTCTTGCAAAATTTCTTGAGGTTCGAATTACTAGGAAATTTTTGAAAGATCATTGAAAATTATTGAAAAAAAATTATATTTATCAGTAAGTAGGTATTCGTCTAACATCGCTGAAATTTTGCGAGAGCCTTCAGAACCTCACTATACTGCCAAGTTTCAAGTTTGATCACGATCGGATATATATTGTTGTTAGAGATTCGGGCAGCCTTGTGCGAGTTCAGTAGATGGATGAGTGACCGTTGCCTCGATAACTTTCGAAGGAAAGGAGATATGGACTTGCAATTTTCAGGGTATGTTGCGTATCTGAATGGGAGAGTTGAGTTCGTTTACGGGCATAATCGGTCCATCGGTTTCGGAGTTACACCCACCTGGAATATTATTTCCTCGATAACTCAAAAAATATAGACTCAATCGAATTGAAGCTTGGTAACTAGTAGAAGAATATCGTCATAAAGACGTGTTTAAAATTTTGTAAGAACCGTACCCTTGAAAATTTAAAAAAAAATTACGAAAAAAATATAAATTCAAGCACTGGCGTGAAGTCAGGAGCTTCTGCGCGTATGTTCTTTTGTCCATTCTCCTGTATTGGACACTCTTAATCGAATTTACCATGGTACATTTGATGGACAATAGAAGAGAAGCGCCTGACTTCGCGTCTGTGCTTGAACCAATTTTTTTTAAATATTACAATGCGCTTATTCGCGCATTTTCTCGCTATAATTTTGCCCAAATGTCCGTAATTTTCGGATTTTTTGCCGAAAATGGTCTCAACGATTGACTAACTGATGGAGAATTCGAGGTCAAATTCGATTTTGTCCGGCCGTCCGTTGTCACGATGTTAGTTTACTAACCTGCCGCGCGGGTGATCCGGGTTCGTATCTCCGCTCAGTTCACTATTTTATTTATTTTAATTCAGTTGATTCCCAATGCATTTTGTTAAAAATGTAATGCTTGTGGCTTATACTTGATGCAAATCCATATTAACTCAATAAAAAATTATATACGATTTACACTAATTTATTTAATATTTTATATTAAATAAATTGGTGTAAATAGTATATAATTTTTCATTAAGCAATTTGTTACATATTAACACTAAAAATTGGTTCAAGCGCTGACGTAAAGTCAGGAGCTTTTGCGCGTATGTTCTATTATCTCACCTCTATTCGACACTCTACTACGAATTTAGCATCGATGTATACCGTTTTCTCAGCTTTTATAAAATATATGAATACATTTCATGACAGATTTCAGTAGAGAATCACAAAAGTTTTAATTGTGACATATGTATTCTATTGGAATTGAAATACGAAACATCTTACGTCTGAAGTAACTCCAGGATAATATGATATTCACTAAATTCCGCGAAATTTAGTGGGTCGGCATTATAAGTATAAGTAATCACCCAGTTTTTATTGCATGAGTTTTGTATAATTTGAGTAATGGAGGAAGTAACAACAACATTCCAGATGGAATTTGGATGACTCCAAAACAATTTGGCTGATTAAGCCTACCCACCTACCCTGAAAATTGCAAATCGCTATATCTTTCCGTTCTCAAGTTATCGTGAGATAAATAATATCTTTCCGTAATTTTGTTAAAATTTTCTAGTGGTGCGGTCCTCACAAAATTTCACATACGTCATGTCGATATTCTACAACTAGTTACCAAGATTCAGTTCGATCGAGTCTGAATTTTTTAGGTTATAGAGAATATTATATTCAAGATGGGTATAACTCCGAAACCGTTGCGCCAATTATGCCCAACAACGAATCCAAATCTCCTATTCGGACGTGCAATCTACCCTGAAAATTGCTGGTCTCTATCTTTTTTCGTTCTCAGGTTATCGTGACATAAAAAAATATTTTTTAATAATTTTTTAAAATTTTCTAGTGATTCGGCCAAGTTTCAATTCGATCGGATTTATATTGGTTGATAATAAAATTATTACTCGGAAACCATTGGGCTGAATATGCCCATTAACGAACTCATCCGTCGTATTGGGATGCGCCACCTACCCTGAAAATCTCAAGTCGCTATCTCATTCCGTTCTCAAGTTATCGTGCCAACGGACGACCGGCCGGACATCATCAAATTTGTCCTCGAAATCTTCATCAGGTAGTCGAACTCGATCGTTTGAGACCATTTTCGGTAAAAAGTTCGAAAATTACAGACATTTCGGCAAAACATACGCGCAAATGCTTCTGTATCTAGTTGGGTGTGAAATACTAATGGTGGGTTTCACGAAAGCTTCGATTAGCTTAATTGTGAATTTAATTCGATGGTTGTATGAAAAAATTGGGTCAAGCCCTGTGGACAGGAGCTTTCTGGCGCTCTTGTTCAAACAGACAAATTATATCTCCGAAAGTATTGGTTTCTCAGAGTTGATAATTATATCAATGTATACTTATGATAGAACTGCATCATAAAGGAAATTCAATTCAAATAATAGTTTATTTATCAAGATTAAATGAGCAATCTGAGAAGGAGAACTGCACCATGGAAGAAATCAAATTAAAATAGCTGAAATGAATTTGACTCTCTCTTATAGAACAGTATGACATGTACGAGTATGAACATAGATCATATAATAAATCATAGATAGAATAATAATAGCATTCTGTGAAAACATAGAAGTACGATTCATTATAGAAATTTCGAAAAATCATATCTCCGAAAGAATTAGCTTGTTGGAGTTCAAAATGATATCAATGGATTTCTAGGGTGAAACTGCATCTTGAAAAAAATTATTTTGAAATGTGAAAGTTAAAAAAAAAATTTTTTTTCGTTACTCCGAAACCATCTCGCCTATTTTGGCCAGTAGCGAACTTAACCGAGATATTTATCCACCTAACCTACTCTGAAAATTTCAACTGCCTAGCTCATTCCGTTCGAGAGTTATTGTAGAAACAAAATTTAAAAATTTTCAAATTTTTTGTTTGTCACTTACGTAACCCGATCAATACAAAACTTCACATGCGTCTAAAGGTCATGATTCTACAATTTGATGCTAAATTTCAGATAGATCGAGTGATCGGTTTCGGAAATATTCATAAAAAGTGTTTTTAGTAAAAACGGCTATAACTCCGAAACCGCTTGATGGATTTCGCTCGTTAACGAATTCGTCTGAGATATTTACGTTTCAAACCCACTCTTGCAAATTTCAATCCTCTAATTCCTTTCGTTCGAGAGTTATCGTGTTAATAGACGGCCGGCCGGCCGGACAGAATCGATTTCGACCACGGATTCTTGACCAGTGTGTCGAACCAAATCGTTTGATACCATTTTCAGCCAAAAATTCGAAAATTACAGACATTTGGGCAAATTGATAAACACTCTGTTCCGAGGAACAAGAGCGCCAAAAATGAACTGAAAATCGATATAGAATCGCACTAATTTCGGAGTTAAGAGCCGTCAAAGCTTTGTGAAACCCACCGTTAGTGTTTTATGGAAGTACAACGTCTAGCTGCATATTTGATATTGAGGGAGGGCCCATCCAAAGATTTTCAACGGGCCCCAGATCGTAAAGTTACGCCACTGGCGCCCTGGTACGAGCGGGCAATATGAATCACAAACCGCCAACCCTGGCCGGCCTGGCCGGACCTTTCCAGTACCACTACACGTTCACACGAAGGGATTGGACTGATTGGAGCGAAACGCTCCGATCGCGCAGGTTTATCGCCAACGGGAATGCGATTGTAGCATTTCGTTCCAATCGCTCGCGAAAGCCTGTGTGTGTAGAATTAAATGCATGCGTTTTGCCGTTCTCTCGGAGGGATCAATAACTGGGAAGAATACCGCGTGAAAGAATTTTGTGTTCACGTCCGGCGTGCCATATAATCGACTGCAAATTCAAAAGAAGTAAGTAAATCACTTCATTTTACAAACTAGCTTTCACCCTCGGCTTCGCCGACAACGGGCATAGTTTCAATATTGTCTACGTCTTATTTTCTTATTGAAGTGAATATCAAAAGTTCTTATCTTTTACTAGATTCTCGAATTTAGGTGAACCGTCTGCAACAATCATTGTTGTTCCAAATGTGCTCAAAGGCAATTCTCAACGGCCATTCGCTATCATGATGGGTCATCATTGCCCGTCAGCGAAATCATGTTTACACAAGATTTGTTCGTGTTCGGAAAATATACGTCTGAAACCATCAGGGCATGCGCAGTTTACAGCCGGGGAACAGTCCTATGAAACTGCGCATGCTCCTGATGGTCTCGGACCGTTTATTTGACTCCCGTACACAGTAGGACAGGTACAGCTGTTCGCTATCATGATGGGTCATCATTGATCGTCAGCGAAATCATGTTCACACAAGATATGTTCGTGTCCAGAAAATAAACGGTTTGAAACCATCAGAGGCATGCGCATTTTACAGTCAGCGAACACTTCTATGAAACTGCGCATGCTCCTGATGGTCTCGGATCGTTTATTTGACTCCTGTACACAGTAGGACATGTACGGCTGTTCGATATCATGATGGGTCATCATTGCCCGTCAGCGAAATCATGTTCACACAAGATTTGTTCGTGTTAAGAAAATAAATGGTCTGAAACCATCAGGGCATGCGCAGTTTACAGCCAGGGAACAGTCTTATGAAACTGCGCATGCTCCTGATGGTCTCGGACCGTTTATTTGACTCTTGTACATAGTAGGACATGTACGGCGGTTCGCTATCATGATGGGTCATCATTGCCCGTCAGCGAAATCATGTTCACACAAGATTTGTTAGTGTTCAGAAAATAAACGGTTCGAAACCATCAGAGGCATGCGCATTTTATAGTCAGCGAACACTCCTATAAAACTGCTCATGCTCCTGATGGTCTCGGATCGTTTATTTGACTCCTGTACACAGTAGGACATGTACGGCTGTTCGCTATCATGATGGGTCATCATTGCCCGTCAGCGAAATCATGTTCACACAAGATTTGTTCGTGTTCAGAAAATAAATGGTCTGAAACCATCAGGGCATGCGCAGTTTACAGCCAGGGAACAGTCTTATGAAACTGCGCATGCTCCTGATGGTCTCGGACCGTTTATTTGACTCTTGTACATAGTAGGACATGTACGGCGGTTCGCTATCATGATGGCTCATCATTGCCCGTCAGCGAAATCATGTTCACACAAGATTTGTTCGCGTGCACAAAATAAACGGTCTGAAACCAATCGGGGGAATGCGCAGTTTACAGCCAGGGAACAGTCTTATGAAACTGCGCATGCTCCTGATGGTCTCGGACCGTTTATTTCACTCTTGTACATAGTAGGACATGTACGGCGGTTCGCTATCATGATGGCTCATCATTGCCCGTCAGCGAAATCATGTTCACACAAGATTTGTTCGCGTGCACAAAATAAACGGTCTGAAACCAATCGGGGGAATGCGCAGTTTACAATCAGCGAGCACTCCTATAAAACTGCGCATGCCCCTGATGATGAAATGTTGATTGTAAGAACGTAAAACAATAACTGATCCAAAATTCTCAGAAACTCAAACATCAAGAACTTGCCTGAAACTGAAAAAGTTATCAATCGAGGAGCAAAAAAACCATTCAGACATAAGGGAGTGAACAATTGATTTCTCATAAATGAACATTTGGTGGACAAGAATCGCCAACTTTTGAAACGGTCACAAAATTTCTGAACTTCCTTAAGTAACAGTATACAGTATACAAAAAAATATAGGGGTGATTCCTTGTCAAAAAATAGGGTGGGTCATTTCTGCGTTTGTGTACACCGTCATCTTAATGAGTATGTGGCAAAAATCTCAAAATGAAAAGCCAAATCAAAAAATAATTCTAACTGAATCAATAGGCAAACTTTCGATTGCAAACCCTCGCTAACTGTTTGCGTCTGTTTGACACCACCAACAAGGTGTATCTGTCAGATTATAGCAAATGCAGCAAACACCAACAAACAGTTAGTTGAATGAAAGTAAGGCCAAAGTTAATCAAAACTAGTCAGTTGTCATTAAAAAATGACATCCGCTTAATAATAAATTCTAGTTCGGAAATAATTCCAGCCTCTAAGACTCACGCAATCATGATGAAAAATATTTTTTTTTCTCGAAAACCGTGATTTTTAGCAAGAAATTACAAGGGACCTTATTTGTTAAGAATGGTTCAAGCTATCCAAAATTATTTTTTTATTGTAAAATATTAATATGGAAAAAGTTTCCTGTGAAACAAGGTTTAGGGGTGGGTTTTTCTACCCCTTTCAATCATAGGGGAACACCACCAAAGCTTTTTTTGAATGCTTTCTTGCCCGCAGAAAATATCTGCTTGATTTCATTCTTGTCAGTTTTCTGGTTTTTGAGAAAATAATTAAAAACTGCTTTTCGGGTGCCATCTTTAGGGGGCTGTAACTAAGTAAGGGGTGCTCAAAAAAATAAAGTTTATATGAAAGATCCACCCTATTTTTTGACAAGGCATCACCCCCTAAGTTTTTTCGCAAGTATTCATATACTCCCTGCACCCTGTATAATCCGCACCCAATTCTTCGGTTTGCCAGTCCTGTTTATACATTTTTCTGGACCCTTTTATATTTACTCCATCCTAAGTTTAACAGATAATATTGGATAAGGAACTATGTTCATATGTGAAATTCTTTAATAATTTTCAGATCATGCCATCAGACAGTAGGTATTGGTCAAGGGAATTCGTAAAAGAATTTTTGGATCTATATAAAAAATCTCCTTGTTTATGGAAAGTAAACAGCAAAGTATATACAAACCGAAATCTCAAAAATGCTGCATACGATAGACTAACAGAACTTTGCAGAACAATCGATCCAGAAGCGAGTCGCGATTATGTGGTGAAAAAAATACAGAGTTTTCGAGGTTCCTTCCGGAAAGAATACAACAAAGTAAGAGTATCGAAAAAGACACGTCCAACAGATGTTCATGTTCCTTCCTTATGGTATTACGACCTGCTCCTTTTCACTGTGGATCAAGAATTACCCTCTCAAAGTGACGATAGTGTGAACAAACATGAAGATTCCGAGGAAGAAGAAAATGACACTCTTCAAACAGAAGAAGTATCTCAGGTGAAATTGTAATTAAAAACAGATATAATCAAGAAAGAATAAGTTATTCTTTTTCAATAAGCGCCAGAGGAGCTAATAGACGACGGCAAGGGCGTAGCCAGGAATTAATTTCGGGGGGGGTTTTGAAATAGGAATTTATTTCGTGGGGGGGTTTTGGGGGTGTAAGGGTCACTTTCTGCAGTGAATTTTTTTTTAAGAGAAAAATAACATTTCGGGGGGGGGGGATTGCACCCCCAACCCCCCCCCTGGCCACGCCCTTGGACGACGGCTTTATTCCTCCCTCGCGTTGGCACTCTTGTCCAATCTTTGACAAATCATATCTCCGAAAGTACTGGTTTCTCAGAGTTGGGAATGACATCAATGGATTATTATTGCATCTTATCTTTATATATGACGGTCCAATTTTGGCACAAGTGTTTCAAAACTATCAGGAGTAATTCTGAAAAATTGAGTAATTGAAATAGCCAGTTTTATTTATGAACCAAATCTAATGTAATCATTCCAGAGAGAACTCAAACCAGAATTCTTATGTAGGAAATCTTAAATAGTGTTACATAGGAATAACTACCTGTACATTGGTTGGAAATCCCGTTCTAAATATTCCATAATTAGAGAATGACTCGTAAATTATGCTCGACCTCCTTGCATCATTCATTTTCGACTCACTAACCAATCTGCCTATGAACTTAGCGTATGTAAACTGCATAATTCAATAAGCGATTTATATGTTGCTATGAATTTGATTTAGTATTGCTGATATGCTTATATTTTTTTTTCTCGCATTACCGATGAATTGGACATATTTTTACTATTTTTGTATCTTGTTGTATAGTTGTAATTTCTTCAGCCAACTTCTATGAATGCATACCCATACTTACGGTCATTTTGTTTTTCCATTTCAAAACAAATTCTAGAAGAAAACACGATTCTGTTGTATATTAGCCTAAAGGGGTTTATCCCTAAAAATGCTGTTGGGAAAATATATTCATGTTGCATATTGCACAACATGTTTATTGTTGTTATTTCAAATTGTCTACATGCTTACATCAACCAAACTCTCCAGAAATACACTTTCAGTTTCGTTTGACATTAATGACGTTTATCTTTCACACTGGACCTACCACAAACAGATAGAACACATACAGATAGAATTCACATTGTGTGAAAACATAGTACGATGTATTACTGAAAATTTGTAAAATTATATCTCCGGAACAAGCTAATACGCTTGTTAAAGTTGAGAATAATATCAATGGGTTCTTATGATAAAAGTGCATCTTAAAAAAATTAAACGTAGGGGGAGTTGGCACCTTGATATGAATTTTACTTAGACCCAATAAAAGACGATATATTGACAGTAACATCCAATTTCAGAATTATAATCTATTCAATATATATTCAACTTACTTTTCAAAGTAAAATTATCTATTAGATTTAATAATAAAAAGTATTAGAGCCTATTTACTGAAAATTGAAATTTGTATCGATGTGCCCCACATCTGGGGTACATTGAGCTGATTCAAGCATCGAAAAGAACTTCATTACGATGCTGTTAGGAAGACTGGGACAGGGAATCCACCAACCAATTTATTTAAAAAATGCCATTAAATGGTACAAAGACGCTTCAAAAACCACTACAGCAGGCGCTGGAGTATATAGGGCCGGCACCAAATGCTCACTATCGCTAGGCTCCTATCCGAGCGTCTTTCAGGCAGAAATACTTGCAATAGACTGATGCAGTTCTATCATAAGAATCCATTGATTTCATGCCCAACTCTGGGAAACCAATACTTTCGGTGATATGATTTGTCAAAGTTTGAATAACCACTCGCTGGTAGTTTTACAAGAGCGCCAAAGCCCCTGTTCACAGAGCACTTTTTGGCGCTCTTGTTCCTCGGAACAGAGTGCTTATCAATTTGCCCAAATGTCTGTAATTTTCGAATTTTTGGCTGAAAATGGTCTTAAACGATTTGGTTCGTCCGTCCGTCCGGCCGACCGTTAACACGATAACTCTCCTACGGAATGAGCTAGACAGTTGAAATTTTCAGAGTGAGTTAGGGAGATGGATATCGTTAAGTTCGTTATTGGGCAAAATCCGCTAGGTGGTTTCGGAGTAACAAAAAAAAATTCTTTTTTACATAACAAATTTCAAGTTCAATTTTTTTTAAGATACAGTTTTATCATAGGAATCTATTGATATCAATCTCAACTCTAACAAACTAATACTTTCGGAGATATGATTTTTCGAAATTTCAATAATTATACTCAATAATTCTATATGATTTCATAGAATACTCTAATTATAATTTGTTGATGTATGAAAATCCAACATGTAATGAGATGTAATGAGATGACTCATAGACATACGTTTTGAATTTAATTACTAAAATTCTTGAAAACTGACGCACAGAAGCCAAATTGAAGAAGTGGGAAAGCCCTGTGGACAGAAGCTTTGGCGCTCTCGTTCAAACTTTGACAAATCATAACTCCGAAAGTATTGGTTTTTCTGAGTTGGGAATGATATCAATGTATTCTTATTTAATTCATTTTATTTTATGATTGAGTTCTATCATAAGAATCCATTGATATAATTCCCAACTCTAGAAACCACTTTTGGAGATATGATTTGTCAAAGTTTGAACAAGAGCGCCAAAGCTCCTGTCCACAGGGCTTGAACGAATTTTTTACTCAGTGTTTTACTAGTTACTCGTTAGGAAGTTAACGTAGAGTGTATATATAATATCTGATCCACTAATACTTTGGGCGTCGGACCCATGTCTCAGAGACAAGTCGCCGTATTCACAAAGCATTCAATCTCCGTCCTCCTAACTGAGGTCCGCAGTTAAGGATAAATAAGAATCGCAACCTCAGTAAACGTATGTAACGGTACTGTAACAGGTCTGTTTCGCGTTAATTTTCACTTCAATTGAGGATGCGATTCTTATTTATCCTTAACTGAGGACCTCAGTTAGGACTTAACGGAGATTAAATGCTTTGTGAATACGGCGGAATATTTCCTTCAACATGAGATATTCATACTAACTATTATCTACTTGTACTGATATATCCGGGCTATAGCATTAGTCAAGCTCAGAATTGGGGGTATATGGTTGTTAATTGGGATAAGCTCATTATTAGCAGAGCAGATAATCTGCCTTTTTGAACATTTGTATAGTCACGATTTGTATCACTAAAACTCTTCTTGAAGACAATTCGCCGTATTCACAAAGCATTTAATCTCCGTTAAGTCGTAACTGAGATCCTCAGTTAAGGATAAATTTCAAACGCAATCAGTTAACATGAAAATTAATGTGAAACAGGCCTGTTTCACCACCGTTAAATACGTTAACTGAGGTTGCGATTCAAATTACTCTTAACTGAGGACCTCAGTTAGGAATGTTTTGTGAATACGGAGGAATGTGTTCTAGGTTCTAGTGATCTTGAGAATTCGTCGTTTAGTCAGAAATTCTTCTCTCAAAGTATGCTTGTACGCTTACACCACCACTCCAGTTCAGAAATAAAAAAAAATTATTTTGTTTAAGGTTCGTGCCAATATGGAAGTCCAGATATCAATTCCAGCGAAATCAAGTAATACCGAAAATACAAATGAAATGAAGAACAAAAGGAAAAGGAATAGTCAAACAAATGATCTTACACAATACTGGGAAAGGCAACTCGAAAAGATTGATAATTTGGGGGAATACGATGCGGCGGCAATTTCTTGGTCGAGAAAATTGAAAAGGATGGACCCAATACAAGCTGTCTATGCGGAAATGTTAGTAAACAAAACTTTGAGCATGGGTTTACTGAATCAGCTGCAGGAATCTACAGATGTCATGAATCAACGAATGGATATTTCAGGATATGATAATGACTCTTCGCATCAGGAAATCTCTGAACACAAACCATCAATATCATTTAACGAAATTTCCACAAAACCCTTCTAGTTCTATAGATTATAGTGGTTGATATAGATACATATTTTTGAAATGAATTCATATTAAGTTTCGTTTAAGAGCTATAATTATATTTTTATGTACCTACCTATATTGTTATATTATATGTTTTATAAACTTTCTCATATTGAGATATTTTCTTTCGGTAAGTAGGTAAATAAAATTTGTATAAGCCTCTCGTTTGGGAAATAAATATCTCGGCTACGTTCGTTATTGGGCAAAATCGGCCGGATGAATTCAGAGTAACGAAAAAAAAATTTTTTTACATCACAAATTTTTAATTCAATATTTTTTAAGATGCAATTCATCACATATCATTTTCAACTCTAACAAGCTAATAGTTTCGAAGATATGATTTTTCAAAATTTCAATAATATATCGTACTCCTATGTTTTCACGGAATGCGAAATCTATCTGACTGTGTTCTATCTGTGCTCACTGTTCATACATGTAATCTTATCTACCTATAACAGAAATGTCAAATGTATTTCTGTTCTAACAAACAAAGTATGATTGGATGCAAATTGATATATGTTATGAATATTATATTATTGGACCCCCTGTATATTATATCATTATGAATGTTGCATTGTTGGTATTAACTAATATTAAGGATTGGTTGTAAGGTTGATAATTTGTTTGTTAACATGATTGTAATTAATTGGTGCACGCATTCGTGTTTCCAAAATGTACCAAAGGAAAGAATACCAATATTATCAATTGGGAGTAATCAGTAACCTCTTGTGTTGTGTTTATATGAGAGCACGAATAAGTGCTGACGAATGAAGAGATCCGCGGAGAGAGCGGACGGAAGACGGAAGGTTTTCAGTCAGCAGTTAGCATTAGATTAAAATTGGTCAATTCGAGAAGGATTTGAATTGGAACTGTATAAAGCGCATTTTATGTAAAACATTAAAGATGTTTTAATCAGAAAAGTGGTTTGATTAATAGGCCGTTGTAATAATTCAGAAGTGGGATCGACAGAACAGTTTTTTTTTCTCGATTTTGTGGCGAGTTTAAAGTGATTTTGGACCGAATAAAATTAGTGACAAGGAGGAAATAAGTAGCGAGGAAGTGCGTCGGAATCGAGTGTACGACGATTTGATTGAACAACACAGAGAAATAAATCACGGCCACCCTTAAAAGAAAATTCGACGACAACCCCAGACTTCCATCGATTTCAACAAATCTAGGAGATTTTAACTTTGAACAGAATGACGCCGCTGCAGTTAACATGGATAGAAGCACTGGAAAAATTGCAGTCAAGGGTGATATAATTCCGCCCTTCGATCCTGATGATTCATGGATGGAGCGATTATAAAAAATCTGGATATATGCAAATGAAATTAAAGGGCGCAGCACGTGAGTAGTTTTTCCGACTAGACAGCTACGACAAGACTTGGACAGAGTGGAAAGCAGCGTTATCCAGAGCTTTTCCGAGATGTGTTGATTACGCCACTTTATTAGAAGAACTGGTTGCACGTAAAAAAAATCCCGGCGAAAGCATGACGCACTATTATCATGCTAAACTGAATTTGACTCAACAATGCCGACTCGATAATGAAGCTACGATATCTTGTATAATTCGAGGTCTTCCTCAAGAATTACAACCAAATGCCCGTGCATTTCAATGTGGTACTCCAGACGAATTGTATGCAGGTTTTATCGCCCCTATGGACAATTACCAAAGCCCTCAAAAGGACGCAATGCAGCTCCATTCCGGAAAAAGATTCAAAATAGAGTGCTACATTTGTGGAAAATTGGGACACATTGCAAAGGACTGCTGGAGCCGAATTAAACCGTCTACTTCGAAAGAAGGAAGACCAGGACGATCACGGTGCGCCTTATGCCGTCTTACAAACCACGCCACTGAGGATTGCTTCAAGGGACAAACTGGGTCAAGGTCAAGTCAAAGGGAGGATATGAAGCGATGCGATTTTTGTAAGAAAGCGGGACACCGCCAAGACGATTGTTGGTTTAAGAAACAGAAAGTTGAGGAAGTTTACACTTAAGGGCAAGTACTGAATGACTTATATATACTGACTGTCATCATAAATAATATTCCGTTTAGAGGGTATTTAGATACAGGAAGTTCAGTAAATGTTGCAAATATGAAGGTCTTAAATAAAACACACTTACAATGAGTGCCCTCTAACACGGTTATTAAAGGTTTTGGTGAATCATTCGTGGTTCCAAAAGATATAATTAAAACAGATATTTTAATAAATGAAATGGAGTTCCATATCGAAATACTAGTAGTTAATACACCAATGAGTGATATTGATATTATTAGAGGACAACCTATATTAAATCAACAGGACATGGTGTTGGAAATAAAGCACAATCATGTGACTTCATCAAAGTGTAAAAATAAGCGTAATGTCAAATGTTTAAAGAGAATTGAATCTGCTGTAGTAAACCACGGTGATATGACTGAAGAAAATTTGAATAAATTGCTTCAATTATTAAATTTGAAACAATCATGCTTTGACAATCTCCTGCTGAACTGAGCACAATAAACAATACTGAGGGAAACAAACAATATACTAAAAACTAGATTATCAGAAAAAGGAAAAACAATAATGCGCGAACTAGTAAATGAATTATTTAGCGCAGGTATTATACAGACATTGTATCGATTATAGAAAACTAAATGCCATTACTGTGAAAGATAGATACCCATTACCAAATATTGAAGATCTTATCAACAAACTAGGCAGCAACAAATATTTTTGTAGCCTAGATATGAAGCAAGGTTATTACCAAATCCTATTAGCAAAAGATTCGATAGATAAAACTGCATTTATTACTTCAGATGGGCAATATGAGCGTCTTCGTTTACCATTTGGACTATGTAATGCACCATCAGCTTTTCAAAGGTTCATAAATAATCTTATGGGCCCTCTAACGCCATGTGGAAATATTGGTTTATCTCGATGACATTTTGATCCCGTTCAAAATCAATAACTGAAGAAATGAAAAAACTTAACACTATTTAAAAATTTGCGATGATAATAATTTAGAATTAAATTTAGAAAAATGCTATTTTTTCAAAACTGAAATGAATTTGCTGGGGTACGAAATTATTGAGAATGAAATCAAACCTGGTTCAAAGAAAGTAAAAGCTATTCAAACTTTCAAAAATCCTACAAATGTTCATGAAGTAAGGAGTTTTTAGGTCTAAGTTCGTATTTCAGGAAATATATTAAAAATCATGCTGAAATAGTTGCACCTCGAACAAAATTACTTAGGAAAGACGTAAAATAGGAATGGGGAAAAGATCAAAATATGACAGTTTCAAAAATAAAATCAATCTTAACTAATGAGCCTGTTTTAAACATTTTCAATTCGGGTTCATAAAAAAAAGGAACTACATACTGATGCCAGCTCAAATGGTATTGGTGCTATTCTTTTTCAAGAATCAAATAGTGGATTAAAAAATCAGTGGCTTATTATAGCAGAGCAACAACCGTGGATGAGTCCTTTTACCATTCATATGAGTTGGAAACTTTAGCTGTAATTGAATCTATAAAAAGATTTAGAATTTACCTTCATGGTACTCATTTTAAAAAACTAACGGATTGCAGTGCAGTTCGAAGTACATTTATAAAAAAGGAATTAGTGCCCAGAATAGCACTGTGGTGGTTAGCTATTCAAGATTACGATTTTGAAATTGAACATCGTCCAGGTAGTAAAATGGCACCTGTCGATGCTCGTAGTAGGAACGCAGAAAATATTTTAAGAATAGAAGTTGACGACATATGCAAGACGAACGAATTCGAATAATTCGTGAAAAATTAAAATCAGGAACTACCGACAAAAACATGAAACTGACATATTGTCTAAAAAACGATAGGGTTTACAGGAAAATTTTGAATGATGAATTGAGACTGGTAATTCCGAAAATATGCAGATTTAATATTATGAGAAAATATCACGACGAAATAGGTCACATATAGGCCTAAAACGATGTGAAACCTTAATAAAAAGTAAATTTTGGTTTGCAAAAATGACAAGATTTATAAAGAAATATTTTAATGCATGTATTGATTGTGCATATAAGAAAAGTCAATATGGAAAAAAAAGAAGGTTTTCTTCATCCTATACCTAAAGCAAAGGAACTCCTTTGTACAAGGCATATTGATCACCTAGGACCTAGGTAAAACAAACAAAAATTACGGATAAGTTTTTATGATCATCGATTCATTTTCTAAATATGTACTTGTTTACAAGACCAACTCAAATTTATTGTTTGAAGGATTTGTATAGTATGTTTGGAACACCAAAACGAATTATCGCAGATGGTGGCAAGGCATTTAAATCTAAAACATTTAAAGAGTTTTGCAACGAAATTAAAAATTAATTTAGTCTCAAATGCTGTAGCTTAATCGTACTCTTTTAGACGGTATAAATACAAGCATAGACAACGAAAATGAATAGATGGATAAACTGCCATATGTGGCCTGGGGAATGAATAACACAATCAATGAAAGCACAGGGTATCCCCTAAATATGTACATTAATGTTTGGCTTCTATAAAGATCGTTTTGGAAATTTAGGTCAAAAAGACATATATTTCCGAGAATAGGCAAAAAATCGCAGAAAATGCTAAGCAAAAAAAAATGGATAAACAAAGTAAAACAATGAAAAAGCAGTTTGATAAGAAACGGAAAGAAAACACGAAATAAAACATAGGCAGTTTGGTTCTTTGGCGAGGAGCTAAAAAAGATACCAAGGATTTCGGTCGTAAGACTGGAATAAAATATGGAGGGCCTTATAAAGTATCAAAAGTTCTAGGAAACGATCGATACGAAATGGTCGTCCTTAAAGGCATGAAAGGTTACCAACGATATTCTGCAGTGGTAGCTGCAGACGCAATAAGCGAATTTAAATCTGGCACATGAAGTGAATCCAATTCACTTCCGATGATGAGGTAAATAGTATCGACGAGTTAATTGATCTATTAGTCACAAAAAAAAAACAACAAAAAGAAAAATATTATGGAATACCATAAAACAAGTTATGAAAACATAATAAAAATGGAATACCATACAATAATAGAAATGGAATACCATACATTAATAAAAATGGAATACCATGCAATAATAAAAATGGATTACCATACAATAATAATAAAGATGACGCCCGAAAAGCAGTTTTTGATTAAAAAAAAAACTGACAAGAATGATATCAAGCAGATATTTTATGCGGGCGAGAAGGCATTCAAAACTAATTTTGGTGGTATTCCTCTATGACTAGGGGTAGGAACCTGAATCTTGTTTCGCAAGAAACTTTTTTCCATATTCATATTTTACAAAAATGGAATACCATACAAAACAAAAGATTGAATAAAATATGGAACATCATAACATAATATTCCCACTTATTATTACTCTATGGAATATAGTATTTGTGATTGATTGGTTGATAAAAAATATTAATATAACAAGAAAAAAAAAAACAACAAAAAAAATATATGAACTTTTACAGAAAGTTTTCTGATTTCAGAACTAAGAAGAAATAAAAACCCGTCTGATCATAAACTGGCGAGGACGCACAGAAAAACAGGATGGCCGAATGTTATGAATATTATATTATTGGACCCCCTGTATATTATATCATTATGAATGTTGCATTGTTGGTATTAACTAATATTAAGGATTGGTTGTAAGGTTGATAATTTGTTTGTTAACATGATTGTAATTAATTGGTGCACGCATTCGTGTTTCCAAAATGTACCAAAGGAAAGAATACCAATATTATCAATTGGGAGTAATCAGTAACCTCTTGTGTTGTGTTTATATGAGAGCACGAATAAGTGCTGACGAATGAAGAGATCCGCGGAGAGAGCGGACGGAAGACGGAAGGTTTTCAGTCAGCAGTTAGCATTAGATTAAAATTGGTCAATTCGAGAAGGATTTGAATTGGAACTGTATAAAGCGCATTTTATGTAAAACATTAAAGATGTTTTAATCAGAAAAGTGGTTTGATTAATAGGCCGTTGTAATATATAGGATATTATAATTACCTCTACCTCATATGCCCTTGGATAATCCATATGATGATGGAAATATATAATTTGGTAAGTTTAGCAAATTGGTTTCAGAATATCTTCAGTGAAAACAAAACTGTAATATTGGCTAAGTTTCAATTGATATAATATAATTTTCTGAGTAGATTTGAGGAATGAATATCTCGGATATTTAATTTTAATTTAGTTTCTTTTATGGTGCAGTTCTATTACAAGAATCCATTGATATCATTCCCAACTCTGAGAAACGAATAATTTCGAAAATGAATTGTCAAAGTTTGAACAAGAGCGCCAAAGCTCCCGTACACAGGGCTATCCCACCTTTTAGCACGTGTATTCTGGGGAATATCGCGTTATCATTTTGCCCAAATGTCTGTAATTTTTGCCAAAAATGGTCTCAAACGTTTGATTTGGACTCCCTGATGAAGAATTCGAGGTCAAATTCGATTCTGTCCGGCCAGCCGTTGCCAAGATAACTTGAGAAAGGAATGAGATAGATAGACTTGAAATTTTCAGGGTAGGTGGTGCATCCTAATACGACGGACAAGTTCGTTAATGGGAATAATCGGGACCAATGGTTTCCGAGTAATAATTTTGTTTTCAACCAATACTAATCCGATCGAATTGAAACATGGTGAGTAGTTGTAGACTACAAGCCTAAGGACGTTTGTGATATTTTGTGAGAACCGTATCGTTAGAAAATTTTTAAAAATATTATTCATGTCACGATAACCTAAGAACGGAACCATATAGCGACTTGAAATTTTCTGGTTAGGTTGTGAATCAGAATGCGACATTTGAGTTTGTTTATAAGCATAATCGGCAAAACGGTTTTGGAGTTATCCCAATCTGAAATTTGGATGTTATTTCCTCAATAACTCGAAAAATACAAAACCGATCCAATTCAAACATAGTTATTAGTTGTGGAATGCCAACGCGAAAATTCTTGCAAAATTTCGTGAGGATCGTATCACTAGAAAATGTTTAACAAATCATTTAAAAAATTCTATATATGTATCAGAAACTATTCGTCCGACATCGCTGAAATTTTGCGAGGGCCTTCAGAACCTAACTCTATTACCAAATTTCAAGTTTGGACACGATCGGATCTATATTGTTGGAGAGCCGAGCAGCCTTGTTTGAGTTCAATAGCTGGATGGGTGACCGTTGCCTCGATAACTTTCTAACGAAATGAGATAAGGAATTGCAATTTTCAGGGTAGGTTGCACATCCCAATGGGAGAATTAAGTTCGTTTTGGGCATAATCGGTCCATCGGTTTCGGAGTTATACCCACCTGGAATATTATTTCCTCAATACCTTAAAAAATATAGACTCGATCGAATTGAAGCTTGGTAACTAGTTGTAGAATATCGACATAAAGGCGAGTGTAAATTTTTTTGAGAACCATACCCCTAGAAAAATTTTAAAAAATTATGAAAAAAAATTGGTTCAGGCACTGACGTAATGTCAGGAGCTTTTGCGGGTATGATCTATAGTCTGCTTTTCTGGAGGAGATTGGTAATATCAACCATTCTTGAATAAGTTGTTTTTTTTGTTTTTTTTTTACATTTTGTCCGTGTTAATCTCTTATTGTGGAGATATTTGGATTTATATTTTCCTGTAATTGGGTATTTTGACCTGTTGGAAATTAAAGGCTTATTATTATTATTATTATTATATACTACGTTTACATGCATCCTCTCGAACCGTTTTAAGCCAATGCGTATTCCGTAATGCGCATTGAAAACGCATGTAAACGTTTTTTCAATTCGAATTGACTACTCAAATGCGAATTAGTAAATGCGATTTGAAAAGGTGGATTGAGTTTTCCCAAACCGATTTAATGTGCATGTATACACCAAATACGCATTGAGAGTAGTTTTAAGAGAAACAAATTTCAGAATTACCAACACCAAATTTATTAGTTTGACAAATCTGATAATCTAACGAACCTGCTTTGGGGTTACGTTAATCGTAATTCACAGCTGGAAGATCGAAATAAATCTCTTGAGATAAAAATGATATAATATATTGTTCGAGGTAACTTTTTCTATTATCTTTAATCATTTTCTGCCAATTTTCTGGATTCATTTTCACGATTTGCTCTTTCAATCACTTGTAACCACCCAGAAAAGGTTAATTCCTTGCGAAATTATGGTGTTCTTCATCATTTTTTAAGATATTTAGAATGATTTTCTTTTCTTAATTTCCATTTTTAATTTTTTTCAATCTTCCCATGTTGGCTACGCGAGCTTAGAATAAAGCCGAATTACAGAAAACTAGTTTCAGATAAGGCATGTAAACTCTCAAACCATATTTCATCTAATTCGCATCAAAACATGCGCATTGGTTCAAAACGGATCGAGAAGGTGCATGTAAACGTAGTAAGAGTCCATTGGACACTCTTAATCGAATTTACCATGGTAAATTCCAAGTATCGAAAAATTCTGTTACTGGCTCGGATATACTTGATCTTGTGGGAAAAATTATTATTTATGTATCTTTTTGGAAAGTTCATCAACCAAGGAAGTTAATTATAATTTTTTCGAGCAATGCGCAATTGTTTCACGAGAATTTAATGAGGAATACAATTGATGACACTTCAGTTCACTCTTTATTTTGCAGGTTATTCGATTTTTTGGTGAATTATATTTTCTGCAAATGGTCCTCACCTTATCAGCTTTCAAAAAACCTTACTTCTATATTCAGTGTTGAATAGTTTCCACAAAATTAATTGTTTTCGATGATAAGTCGAAGAACTTTCAAAAGTCGAAATATCAATACATCTTAGTAACCATAGACTTTTGAACCACAATTCACTGGCCTCAAATCGTTGCAAATGATCTCTAGTATAACCTCGTTAAAGGATCACGTCGAAATACCAAACACCCTGTATATATAAAAATAGATGTGTGTGTGTATATATGTTGCCTATGGGCTCCAAAATGGCTGGATCAATTTTGCTGAAATTTTCAGGCCTCTCAGCGGGTGATCCTGTGAAATTTGGTTTCGATTCAAATCAACAATTTTTTTAGAGCTATTAGTCTGAAATGGCGGATGCGCTTACCTATTTCTCATCGTTTCTGTGGCAGCAAATTTTCAGCGGCGCAAATGTGAACTATAGAGAAGGGCCACAAATGGACTTTAGCCTATGTAATAGGCGGAGTGCACTCAGATTCGATTTGCCAATTTGAATATTATAACCCTTAATAAAGTACTCTTTTATTGCGCGTATGTTCTGGGGAACATCGCGTTATAGTTTTGCCCAAATGTCTGAAGCTTTCGAATTTTTTGACGTAAATGGTCTCAAACGATTAAGTTCGACTCCCCAATGAAGAATTCGAGGTCAAATTAAATTCTGTCCGTCCGGCCGTCCGGCCGTACGGCAGTTGCCACGATAACTTGAGAACGAAAAGAGCTAGCGACTTGAAATTTTCAGGGTAGGTGGCGCATCCCAATACGACGGACAAGTTCGTTAATGGGCATAATCGGCCCAGTGGTTTCCGAGTAATAATTTTGTTTTCAACCAATATAAATCCGATCGAATTGAAACTTGGTGGGTAGTTGTAGAATATGAACCTAAGCACGTTCGTGAAATTTTGTGCGAATCGTATGGCTAGAAAATTAAAAAAAAATTATTAAAAAATATTTTTGTTGTCACGATAACTTGAGAACAGAATGAGATAGCGGCTTGAAATTTTCAGGTTAGGATGCGCACCAGAACGCAACATTTCAGTTTATTTATGAGCATAATCGGCCAAACGGTTTTAGAGTTATAGCCATCTAAAATTTTCTGAAATTTGGTGGTTTTTTGTTCCTCATTAACTCAAAAAATACTGAACCGATTGAATTCAAACATGGTTATTAGTTGTAGAATGCCAACGCAAATATGTTTGCAAAATTTGGTGAGGATAGCATTTGTAGAAAATTTTTAATAAATCATTGAAAATAAAAAAAAAATCTATATATCAGTAACTATTCGTTTGAAATTGCTGAAATTTTGCAAGAGCCTTCATAACCTAACTCTTAAGCCAAGTTTCAAGTTTCAATACGATCGGTTAAATATTGTTGGAGATTCGAGCATTCTTGTTTGAGTTCAGTAGATGGGTGACCGTTGCCTCGATAACTTTCGAACGAAAGGAGATATGGGCTTGCAATTTTCAGGGTAGGATGCGTATCCGAAAGGGAGAGTTGAGTTCGATTTTGGATATAATCGGTATAACGGTTTCCGAGTTATACCCACCTGGAATATTATTTCCTTAATAACTCAAAAAATAAATATTCGATCGAATTGGTGCTTGGTAACTAGTAGCAGAAAATCAACATAAAGACGTGTTTAAAATTTTGTAAGAACCGTACCCATAGAAAAAGTGAAAAAAATGACGAAAAAAAAAATTAAGAACCGTACCCCTAAAAAATTTAAAAAAAATCACGAAAAAAAAATTGGTTCAAGCACTGACGTGAAGTCAGAAGCTTTTGCGCGTATGTTATATTGTCCATTCTTCTGTATTGGACACCCTTAATCGATTAAGGGTGTCCAATACAGAAGAATGGACAATAGAACATACGCGCAAAAGCTTCTGACTTCACGTCAGTGCTTGAACCAATTTTTTTTTATTATTGAATATCAAGACTATACCTGGGTTATCTCTTTCGAAAGATATTTTACGTACGAAAGGCCGGATGGAAGGACAACATTAAATTTGACCACGATTGTTGGCGCTCTTGTTCCTCGGAACAGAGTGCTTATCAATTTGCTAAATGACCGTAATTTTCGAATTTTTGGATGACAATGGTCTTAAACGATTTGGTTCGACTCACCGATCAAGAATAAGTGGTCGAAATCAATTCTGTCCGGCCGGCCGTAGGCACGATAACTCTCGAACGAAAGGAGTTAGAGGATTGAAATTTGAAGGGTAGGTTTAGAGCGTAAATATCCAGGTCGAGTTCGTTAACGGGCGAAATCCACCTAGCGGTTTCGGAGTTTTAATCAAAACATTTTTTATGAATATTTCCGGAACAGATCACTCGATCTATCTGGAATTTAGCATCAAATTGTAGAATAATGACCTCTATATACATGCGAAGTTTTGTTTTGATCGGATTGCCGTAAAGTGTTAAATTTTGTTTCCACAATAACTCTCGAACATAATGAGCTAGATAGTTGTAATTTTCATAGTAGGATTGGGAGATAAATATCTCGGTTAAGTTTGTTATTGGGCAAAAGATTGTTTCGGAGTAAAGAAAATTTTTTTTTACATTACAAATTTTACATTCATTTTTTTTAAGATGCAGTTTCACCATAAAAATCCATTGATATCATTTTCAACTGTAACAAGCTAATTCCTTCGGATTTTTCAAAATTTCAATAATAAATCGTACGTTTTCATAGAATGCTATAATTATTCTATCTATGAAATATTATATCATCTGTGTTCATACTCGTATTTCTCATCTTGTTTTCCTATAAGAGAGAGTCAAATTCATTACAGCTATCGTAGAATTATGTGGATTATAATATGATATTAAAGTTTCGGTGATATTTTAATGCCAGTGGATAATCCATATGATGATGGAAATATATACTTTGGTGAGTTTATCAAAATGCATGGGTTCAGAATAGCTCCAGTAAAAACAAAACTCAAATATTGGCCAAGTTTCAATTGATATAATATAATATTCGGAGTGGATTTGAGGAATGAATATCTCAGGTATGTTCGTGGATTTTGGCGCTCTTGTTTGAATTTAATTTCTTTCATAATTCAGTTCTATCATAAGAATCCATTGATATCATTCCCAACTCTGAGAAACCAATAATTTCGGTGATAAGATTGAACAAGAGCTCCTGTCCACAGGGCTTTCCCACTTTTTTCATTAGTAGGTCAAAAGTAATCGTTTGAGAAAGTTTTCAGCTAAAATTTGGCACATTTCTGTGTAATGGTAGTGCCCTAGCTGCTACTAGCGCGAATAATGGAGTGGAGAGCTATGCCCACTCTGTCCATCCGATATACACGATTCTGCTCATTTTTTGTTTTTCCTTTTCCATAATCTTTGGAGCGTTGCGTATATCCTGCGATGTTTCAACTGGCACAGAGGAAGCTGTAGTAAAAATGACAATTAGCTGACTTCTGTAGTAATCTCTAGGAGACCAATTCATTAAAAATATTCGATAAACGAGTTTATTTACTGTCTCAAGTTGCGATCCTTCTCCATCCTGTTTTGAATCCTTTTATATAATATAGGTAGCCCTGCTCTTATAGGTGAGTTGGTTACGTCAGAATGCTTAGAATTTACCGGTTTCGTGAGAATTTTCAGTCTCACAGAGCAGGATTGATAAACCGCGGCTCAGTTTATCGTTCTATTCACAGCGCCGGCCGAGCGGACTTCCTAGTGCTCGACTTGAACACAACAAATAATCCAAAAAATATAAAACACAAATTACAGAACAATCCAAATTTTGGGCGATGTGTCTTTTGGTTATTAGGCGATGTAAATCGTATTTAATTGCTAACATTTTTAACGGCTCTTGTGGCCAAGTGTACAAAATATCTAGTTACAACGAGAGCGGCTGCTTGTTTGAACCTCGAATAAGCCTTTAATTTTTGGCCCGCTCATACCATCCTTTTTGGTCAATGGCAAAATTCAGAGGAACGCCAGTTGACTAGATATGAGCTCTATCTTATGACGAACATAGAAATAATATGTCTATTGACAATAAAAGTGATTATTATTAATTTTTGTTCGAGAGGAGAAAGCTTTTATAGGCCCACCCTGAGAGGGTCTGCTTCTCGCAGGAGTGTGAACTCCAGTTGTTGATTGGTTGCTCACTTAAAAACCTCTCGCACCATCTTTGGAGTAGTTCTTCGTCCTGTCCTTTCAGCGTCCTTAACAAAAGAGATGAGCTGCAAGCGGCCTTCACAGTTGATGGGACCTGATGACTCGAAGTGATCCGAGCAACACCGCTTTCTGCATTCTGTTGCGCTAAATCCTCGGCCAGGGATTTGCAGGCCGGAATAATCTTTAATTCGGTCACCTAATTCGCTCTCATTCGGCCTAGGTATCCTATGATTAGTACGATCATCCTAACCTTATGCCTTGGATACAGGATCGCCAGTTCGAACATAAAATCCTTGCATTTTTCCTCTTCTGTTCTTCTTTCATCACCACATTATTTACTGCGGGGGACGAAAATTCGACGACAAATAATTAATTGAGTTCTTTATCCAGCAGGAATATTATATGCGATGCGAGCTCTGTCATTTACAACAACTGCTTCAATCTCCAGAGGTACATATGGTATCACTGGTTGGTTGTCTATACCATCAACCTTTCTCAGATGGAAGTAGAAAATTCGGAGTGCCACATTGTGTCTTTCCATATATCCTGATGGAGCATGGATTCTGCAAGCAAACAGAATATGCATGCATAACAGTTTCCTGCTGATTGTGGCATGCTCTGTAGGTTGTTGGGGTGTCCACTTTCATGATGTTCTTCTTATACCATCTCGTATTTATCATCCCATCTTGACAAGCCATAATAAATCCCTCCGTTTCCGACTTGAGCCCAGCTGACTTAAAAAAGGCGAAAGATAGTCCTTCCGACAGGCCGTGATCTTTCAAACTATTGATATACATATATGGAATGCAGGTGTTTACTCATACTCATGTGATCTTCGAGTAGTGTGTTCAGTTGCACCTATCATATCTTTCTGCCAACTCTTCTTCGGTCTATCGGAGTGATAGCAATTCCTGCTAGCTCATGATCCGTGGACATTGAGCTTCTCCAAAGCTCTCTGACCTGCCCTAAATAGGAAAGTTCCTTGGTTCCTAATTTCATGATGAACCACAATTTTCAGAAGCGGGTCTTCACTTCTCAATATCCTTATCGCCATTTCTAAAGTTTGTTGATGGTGTTAGTACTGTTAGTATTCCAAACTTTGCAAACCCCTACCTCCCTGCGTTCATGGAAGGTATACTCTTGCAGTGTTGCCAGATATACAGATTTATCCGTATTTATACAGATTTTCGATGTATGATACAGATTGCCTCCGAATACAGATTTTTATACAGAATTTCTCTCATATTGATAAGAAATATCATGTTATACTTTAAGTTGATTTAGTTAATTCTAAAATTGAACACGGTAGAAAAAATAAAGAATATCAACATCTTTTGGAGGTTAGCATAGAGTTCAGAATAGGTCGGGGAATCCCGGGTAGTTCCCACATACATATTTCGCACACATTGCACTAGTTGATCAAGATTAGTAGATATCCGACTTCGCCGACGATTTCAAAGGATTGTAAAAGTATTTTATCCTAAGTAAATGAATTTTGTTTATGTACCTAACCACATACATCCTTGTTTTCCAAAAAAGGTAGAGACAATTTTCATGCGCATAAGAGAACAATATTATCTAATAATCATGATCTCCATTAATTACAAATATGTATTTCATTCGATCCTGCTCTTAGCCATAATACCTATTGGCTGTTGGGATTGCATTTATAGGCATATAAAAAATGTTGAATTTTTAAGTGGAAGAGGCTGACGTCATGAAATTTTAAATAAAACTGAAGATTTCCTAAGCACTTGAAAGAATTGATAAATTAAACCACAGATAAGATGTCAAATCTACCAAAAAACAAGGTTTCTATGATCATACAGATTTTATACAGATTTCTGCTAATCAACTACAGATAAATAGCTTCGGCCATCTGGCAACACTAACTCTTTGTATGGAGCAGTTGCGATGCAGGGTACGGTTTACATTCATCATTTTACGTGTGGATCTGTCGAGCTCGAGAATTTCATTCACTGTCCAGTTAACCACCCCGAAAGAGTATGGGACTATCGGAACTGCCAAGCTATTGTTGTATATTTTATACTGATCCTCCAAGGTCTTCCCCAAGGAGACCGCTCATAAACTCTGGAAGAGCTTGAGCGAGTAAGGAGAACCAGTTGTGTTCTGTGTAGGCTTTGTTACTGTGTCCTTACGCCACCTTAGGCACAGCACTGTTAATTTATGACCCAACAGTGAATGGTGGCGATTACCGCGACTAGAAAATTTCTTTCCTAGCCTCGGAATTGAACTTGGAGCTTCCGCTCCCAAGTCAATCGCTCTACTCCTGAGCCAACCGCAACAGACACTTTATTTTTGCCGGACAGCTGTGGTTCCATATATCTCGGAATTTCTTTTTGTAGCTATCAGTTAAGGCATCCTTGATTTTCGTTATCTCCAGCGTGTCTCTTTGTCTCATTCCAAGAAATTTGTAAGTCTCCTCCTCTTCGAGATGTCGTATGCTTATTCCCCCTTCTAGTTCGATGTCTTCTCCTGTTTGTTCAGTTCTTCCTTTGCTTAGATGAAAAACAGCACATTTGTCCAAACCGAATGACATTCCTATTGCTGAAGTGTATTCGGCAACCATATTCAGTAGTTGTTGTAGTGCTGCCTTGGAAGGAGCGAACAGTTCTAAGTCGTCCATGTACAGTAGATGTGAGATCAGATGTTCTCTTCTGCCTGGTGGCTGGCCTTGTGCCCTATTCTGTTGCCCCCAACTCAGTCGTCAATGGTAGAAGTGTTATGCAGAGTAACAACGGGGTTAGCACAGGGTGACCAGACGTCCGTCATTCGTACACGATGCCCGTCAAAGTCCGAGCTGCAATCGCATTCTTGTAGTATCACTATGGACCTGAAGTGCAGCACTACGCTCAATCGCGTAGGACCTTTTTTTTTTAGGCTGCACAGGTTCCTCTGTCATGGCACAAGGAACCTTGAAATACGCCTCACCTGTATCTCACCCATCAGGTATAAGTGGTCCAACCTTGGCATCGAACGGCGAACTTAGTTTTCCATAGCGCCATAATGTTTTCCATCACATGGACGATTATTATTATTAATATGGAGCTGTGCGCCGTTGTGTCAAATATTTGGGAGTATAGTCACTGTAGTTACAAGTATATTTGCATGGGAATATAGTCACAAGTATAGTGACTCTATAAAGTGATACTCCGCCGTATTCACAATTAAAGCATTCAATCTCCGTTAAGTCTTAACTGAGGTCCTCAGTTAAGGATAAATAAGAATCGCAACCTCAGTTAACGTATGTAGGTAACGGTGGTGAAACAGTCCTGTTTCAAGTTAATTTTCATGTTAACTGAGGTTGCGATTCTATTTATCCTTAACTGAGGACCTCAGTTAAGCCTTAAGGCTTGTTTCACATGCATACGGTTCCATTCGGTTCGTTTCGTTTTCGGTTTCAATTCGGTCGCTGGCGACAAGTGAGAGACGGTGCTCCGGTTTAGATTCGGTACCGAATAGAAACCGTACAGCACCGAATACTCTCTCGACACGAATAGGTTTCTATCAGGCTTGGATTCGTGTGTAGGGAATACAGATCAACCGGGGCGTTCACACAAATACGGTTTAGTTTCGGTTTTAACCATAAAGTAATAAATATTAACATATGTTTTTTGTCCTGTTCTGTGGTTTTAACCTCAAATCGAGCAGATATCTTTCCCGAATTGTTCAAATATAGAAATATAATCATACATATTCTCGGGATATTGTTGCTATCTCAGTATTCATTAGAAAATGATGGTTTACCAAATGTGGATCGACTGATTTCTGCTGTAAATCTAAACCAGTGCTGCGGGACAAAATTTCCGAAAAATATAAAGATCAATTAAAGACGTAGGATGCATTCAAAGATGTATGTGTTCAATTTTGAATGGCTTTGATGAATCTGACGTCGCGGAAAAATTGGAATTGTGAGCCCGTGTCGGAAGATAACATTAAACCTAATATGAACCGCATATGTGTGAAAGGCCTTCATTCGTTTTCGGTTGAAACCGAAAACGAACCGAACCGAATGGAACCGCATGTGAAACAAGCCTAACGGAGATTGAATGCTTTGTGAATATGGCGGTCTATCTTTAATAGGAGTCACTGTAGTTACAAGTGATTTTGAATTTGAATAGATTTCCGTCAAACGTCTGTTTATGTTATCTATGCGTCTGTTCCTCAAGCGATGGCAGTTTACTTAACTTTTTAGGTTAGAATTCCGTATTGGCGAACACAGAATACTAAGGCCAAGTTCCACTAGGCGATCGCAACATTCGTAGAGTCGTCTGCGCAGTTCTGCGAACGTGCGCGTGATCGTTGTGAGACCTTAGTGGAACGCGCCCTAATATAGGTATATGTTGGCGAATATGGGAATCATATCTGCCCAACATTCATCGACACAGGGCCGTAGCTAAGAGCTTTTCCGAGGGGGGGGGGGGGGGGGAGAAACGGCTTTTGGCGCCCCTAGTTTGAAAAAATATACAAAAATCGAATAACACAAAAATATGGATAAAGTGTACAGATATTGATAAATACTACATAGTTCCTTAATAAAGAATGATTTACAAATTAATATAACTATGAATGAAAATTATTTTACAAACAAGACTGCGTTCTGAATTTGTGTTTTTGAGTGAACAAAAATGTTGCATCTCTCAAAAGATCCAGGACCAAAAAAGAATTGTATTTGACAAAAATAAATATATACATCAAGCTTTCGAGATGATAAGAATAATCTGAAGAGTTCACAAATATTAAAAAGAAAACTTTCGAAAAATGATATAGCAATAATGTCAAATGTTACTCTGCTGCTATCTAGAGTGGAATGTTCCATCAATTCTTCGAGAATATCTGCTATTTGAAATATTGAATGAGTTTTTTGTAATTCCTGAATTCAATCAATATTTTTGTACTCATCACCCCGAAAATTTTTGTAGTATGTATGTATATAGAAAATTAAATCGTCAATGTCACACAATCGAAAATTTCACGAAAAAAATGGGTTCAAGCCCTGTGGACAGGAGCTTTCTGGCGCTCTAGTTCAAACAGACAAATTATATCTCCGAAAGTATTGGTTTCTCTGAGTTGGGAATTATATCAATGTATACATATGATAGAGCTGCATCATAAAGAATATTCAATTCAAATAATAGTTTATTTATCAAGATTAAATGAGCAATCATGAGAATGAGAACTGCACCATGGAAGAAATCGAATTAAATCTGGCCAATTTTGCCCAATAACGAACTTAACCGAGATATTCATCTCCCTAACCTACTCTGAAAATTTCAACTACCTAGCTCATTCCGTTCGAGAGTTATTGTGGAAAAACTTTTTTTTAAATTTTCAAAATTTTTTTTTTACACTTTGCAGTAATCTGGTCAATACAAAACTTCACATGCGTATAAAGGTCATGATTATACAATTTGATGCTAAATTTCAGATAGATCGAACGAACTTGTCCGAGATATTTACGCTCCAAAACCACCTTGCAATTTTCAATCCGCTAACTCCTTTCGTTCGAGAGTAATCGTGCCTACGGCCGGTCGGCCGGCCGGACAGAATCGATTTCGCACTCGGATTCTTGATCAGTGAGTCGAACCAAATCGTTTGAGACCATTTTCAGCCAAAAATTCCAAAATTACAGACACTTGGGCAAACTGATAAGCACTCTGTTCCGAGGAACTAGAGCGCCAAAAAAACAAGTTTCGTATGAAAATTGCCCAAAACAGGTTTAAAGTACCTACAAATAGTAGGTATTCCATAAAACATGTATGAAAGAAGATGAGTAATAATAAAAAATTACCTTGTAATCGATCAAAAATTTCCTGATCTACGTTCACCAAATTTTCTCCTCTCTCGAACTACAGAATTATGCTTTCAATATTTACGTAATATTTTCAAACATTTTCGGGTGAGGTCCCCGTTGCATCGCTAAGATACGAGTATTTCAACCCCAATATTTTTGAAGTTACAATATTCCCTTCTGTCAAGTTGACATTATGAGAATTCATACATAGAATAATTATATCAATCTGTGAAATACGATTTCCATTGAAATTTTGAAAAATGATATCTCCGAAAGTATTAGCTTGTTAGAGTTAAAAATGATATTAATGGATTCTTATGATAAAACTGCTTATTAAAAAAAAATTAATTTGGAATTTGTTCTGTAAAAAAAAATTTTTTTTTTATTACTCCGAAACCTTCTGTCCGATTTTGCCCAGTAACGAACTTAGCCGAGATATTCATCCCCCAAACCTACTCTGAAAATTTCATTTCTCTAGCTCATTCCGTTCGAGAGTTATCGTGCCTACGGCCGGCCGGCCAGCCGGCCGGACCGGCCGGACAGAATGAATTTCGACCACGGATTCTTGATCAGTGAGTCGAACCAAATCGTTTAAGACCATTTTCATCGAAATATTCGAAAATTACAGACATTTGGGCAAATTGATAAGCACTCAGTTCCGAGAAACTAGAGCGCCAAAAATACTCATGTCTAGTTTTATAGTTCAATCTGTCAGTGCTGTTGTTGAATGGAGATTCACAAGGTGCTACTTTCCTTGAAAACTATGTGTCAGCAATCGCCAAAACTTACGCTTTTCGCTCTATTCGAAAATACAGTCCACTTTTTTGCGCGCATGTTCTGGGTAACATCGCGTTATCATGTTGCCCAAATGTCTGTAATTTTCGAATTTTTTGACGAAAATGGTCTCAAACAATTTGGTTCGATTCTTTAACGAAGAATTCGAGGTCAAATTTGATTCTGTCCGGCCGGCCGGCCGTTGCAACTATAACTTGAAAACGGAAACAGATAGCAACTCGAAATTTTCTGGGTAGGTGGGGCGTCCCAATACAACGGACAAGTTCGTTAATGGGCATAATCGGCCCAATGGTTTCTGAAAATTAATTTTGTTTTCAACCAATACAAATCCGATTAGATTGAAACTTGGTGAGTAGTTGTAGAATATGAACTTAAGGACGTTGGTGAAATTTTGTAAGAATCGTATCAGTAGAAAATTTTAAATAAATAATTAAAAAATATTATTTATGTCACGATAACCTGAGAACGGAAAGAGATAGCGACTTTAAATTTTCAGGTTAGATTGTGCATCTTGATGCGACATTTGAGTTTGTTTATAGGCATAATCGGCCAAACAGTTTTGGAGTCAACGTGAAACCTTGCGAAATTTCGTGAGGATCGTATCACTAGAAAATTTTTAAAAAATCATAAAAAAAATTCCTTATATCAGAAACTATTCGTTTGGCATCGGTGAAATTTTGCGAGAGCCTTCAGAACTCAACTCTACTGCCAAGTTCCAAGTTTGAACACGATAGGATCTCTATAGTGTTGGAGATCCGAGCAGCCCTGTGTGAGTTCAGTAGCTGGATGGGTGACCAATGCCTCGATAATTGATTGGGACATGTAATTTTTATGGTAGGGGGTGCATCCGAATGGGAGAATTAAGTTCGTTTATGGGCATAATCGGCCCAACAGTTTCGGAGTATTACCACCTGGAATATTATTTCCTCGATAACTCAAAAAATATAGACTCGATCGAATTGAAGCTTGGTAACTAGTTGTAGAATATCGACATAAAGACGTGTGTAAAATTTAGTAATTACCGTATCCCTAGAAAATTTTAAAAAAATTACGAAAAAAAAATTGGTTCATAATCGGTAAATTCGATTAAGAGTGTCCAATTAATACAGGAGAATGGACAATAGAACATGCGCGCAAAAGCTCCTGACTTCACGTCAGTGCCTGAACCAATATTTTGAATAACTCGTTTTTAGCCATGTATTCATGACATTTGCTGCTTTTTCCGTTTCAATTTTTCTCATCTGCGCTCTTCTTCTGAATTCCGCTCCAGACGGTTTGAACTTTTTTTGGCAAGGATCCATAATCCGTATTCGGTTTTCGATTTTAAATTTCAATCAATATTCAGATTCACTATTCACGAATAATTTATATAAGAAGTACAAGGTTGTGTTTCTTTCTATTGAACGATTTTGATGTATAGCCGCCCAACTAGCAAAAATGATTTTATAAAGGTTGTAAGAACTGCTATACAGCATATCTTATAGAAACGTGAAAATCTTATACAGTAGATATAAACCATTATACAATGTCTTTACAACCAAAAAGGGCCCCACTTTACACAACTGTTCAGTTCTTTTAGGACATCCTTTAGTAAACTACACAACCGTTATAGGATGACTATATAACTGTCCTATAAGTATGTCTTCAAGATTACTTATACAATGTATTTGCGAACTGCTATAAAACTATTGTATAGCAGTACTCCTATTCTGCGGTTTAAGAGTATTTAACGGCCACATATAGAACTACTAAGAAAGTATTTTATAAGTATTTTATAATGCAGACAGAATAGCTAATACAATAATTTTGTTCTCTACCGTTTAAATTCGGAATAGAATTATCACAAGAATATATTATTAGGTGTAAACGTTCGCGTTGTGTCATGACAGAAGAGTAAGATCCAATATCAGGCATTATTATGGCGGTGGGTGATGGAGATGGGACCTGTTGTTGATCATATTGAAGACCTATATCGCTACATGCGTTCGGTACGACATTAAACAATCATTTAGTTGTATTGTGTTTCGAATAATTTCTTTATACAGATTCTTTCCAAGCGTGAACTAACCTCAAATTATTGGATTTATTTATACCGGTATTCATATATTTGAAATATGTTCAAGATAGTAGAAACCGAGGAAAATAATAGAAAAGAGTTGACGATTGTTCCCACAAACTGGAACGAATTAGCACTCTTTTTTATTTGTTTCCACTCAGATATTGCCGAATTCATTTTGAACCCGAAAACTGCTAGAAAACCCGCGTAATTTTTCTATTACTATTGGGTTATGTTTATATGTTAGTAGGTATATGTAGATGATTTTATAACGCAGAACATGAGATAAATTTATTCCTGGAACCACATTTTTGGGCGTATGTTCTAGGGGAACATCGTCCTATCATTTCGTCCAAATGTCTGTAATTTTCGAATTTCGAGCTGAAAATTGGCTAATAGACTAATTCGGACTCCCTGATTACGAATCCGGTGTCAGATTTTTGGGTGCCGTATGGCCGGCCGGCAGGCCGGCCGGCCGGCCGGCCGTAGGCACGATAACAGGAGCACCGAAGGTCCTATCGACTTCAAACTTTCAGGGTAGGTTTCTGATCAAAATGCGACGGTTAAGTTCGTTAACGAGCAAAATCGGCCGGACGGTTTAGGAGTTATAGACATTTAAAATTTTGAGGTTATTTCCCTGATATTTCAGGAACTAAAGAAGATGTTGAATCGAAACTTGGTAGTCAGTTCGAGGATATAAACGCGCAACTTTTGGCAAAATTCTGTTATGATCAAAATGTTGGTAATTTTTAAAAAAATATTTCTTTTAATTTTTTCGAAAAAAAAATTTTTTTTTCGTGAACTATTCATCAGATTGCAACAAAAACTTGTACTAACGTCAATTGTAGTATTTTGCAACATTGTGCAAAATTTTGGCTCTATACGATTTCAATTTCTGGAGATATAAGACAAAATGTGTCAAATTTCCTGGGTCTCTCTCAGTATTTTCATCGATTATTCTATGAACTCTTTGAATTCCACCGAAAACAAATTCAAAGACATAAACATAAAGAATCAAGTCATAGTTTAGACGTCGAAAGAAGGACGATGTTGATCGACTTGAAAAGGTACCTATTTCAAGAAATGCAATAATGAAATGCTTAATTTTTTTTATGGTCACAGAAAATCGTCACAAAAATCTATTTACCTCATTTGACGGCTGTTTGTCAAATCAATTAATTCCAATAATTGATGTCAGATTGCCTACATACCAAGTTCAAACACATTTTATTATATGGAAAACACTTATTATGATCACGTTCTACAGGAATTGATACTAAATAGAAGCTAGATGAAGATTATTGTAATGGAAAATTTGTGTTCCAGAATAATATTAAGGTATTCAACATGATACTGCTTTTTTTCTTTACTGGTCAGTACGGGCCACAAGGAACATGCGCCCAAAAGCTCCTGTCCACAGGGCTTGAACCAATTTTTATTTTATAAGCTCTTCATAAGAGAGAATACTGTTTTAGTTATAAGATGATTATAAAATAGTTTTATATCTATTGTGTAGTGTTCAACTTCTGCGTAAAGCAACAATCTTATTACTTCTCTTAAAGAACTCTAATGCAACTGTTTATACAGCTTCCTTTATAAACATCTTTTAACGTCGCTATTATAAGTAATACAATAGGTATGCAACCGTATTCTAATCTGTATAACACTGTTTTAAAATTATTTTATAGGAATTTTATAGTACGTTATGCGACTGTTATAAAATTTGTCGTATTATATGAGTTGTAAGAACTTCTATACAACAGCATTATAGAAATCCATCTATTTTATGACCAAATTGTCGTATTGAGACGCATTAAAAAATAATGTTATCCTTTCAAGCTAGTTATGAAACCATTTCGTTCTTTTAGGGGTCTATTTTGCTAGTTGGGCGGGGAAGGCCGGGAATTCCCCAGTCCTGCCATCTAGTCTCCAGCAGCAACAAAGCTTTCTACAATGCTGTCGGTCTATAATAATAATACTATTCAAGTAGTAGTTCAAAAAATTTTGTTTTTATTATGTCCTTTTTCTATAGTTTTCCAACTATCCGCGGTCAATTTGGCGCCCTTTGAGAAATGATCCGGGGGGGGGAGGCTCCCCTCCCTCCCCCCAGGGTAGCGACGGCCATCCATCGACAAGGTACACTTAGACGTATATTTTGTATTTATAACAAAATATTCGCAATATTTTACGTTGATCGACGAATGAAAGCGATGCGATTGTTTCAGTGGTGCCGCCATGAAACATCTACAACTTTGTTCAATTTTTATCTGTCAAACAACGATAAGTTCGTAGATCATTGTTTTAGACATCTTGTGTCAGAACAAATAAGAACAAGTTTGTTTTTTGCTCTCATTTTTTTTTAAACCTGAGAGGATTGGGCAATGGGCAGGTTGGGCTCTGATAATTATTAAACAAGTCTATTCAAAAAGTCTATGCTTCGTAGCTTCTAGCTTATTGTAAAATCTGTGCTCTCATGTCTAATTTGACAGAACTGACATATGTTAATTTTCATAACATGATATTCCTATAAGGTGCGGATATTATGGACTGTGATACTAATAAACAGTCGTTATTGTTTATAAAATATGAATTATATCTTATCATTGACTAATACTTTACACTATTCCTTTATTGAAGTTATAATTTTGCGTAAGTAAATACTAAAATTCCATTCTAGACTAGGTGGCGGAAAATAGAAATCGAACACAATTGTGAGCAACACTAACTTGTGCTCTAATTCCAAGTATTTGACGAATTATATTCGTTCCTTTCTATTGATCATATGATATTATAAATCACAAATATTAAAATGGTAAGTATATTTACAATATTTATTTCTTTGAGGTGAATGACATTATTTTTTTCTAGAGCGATGATCCTCCTATATTGCCTGTTGGCACTGCAGTAAGTGCCAAATATAAAGGAGCCTTTTGTGAAGCTAAAGTGAGCAGAGTTTTTCCTCAACTGAGATATAGGGTAATATTTTAACATCAAAGAAATTTGAGTTATTCTTTTGGTTTATGCTATCATTTCAGGTTTCATTCAAAGAACCCAATTCTGGGACTGAAACGGTTAAGGAAGAACATATCAAAGCTAGTGGGCCTATAAGAACCGGTAGAACTGTGCTAGCGTGGCATCCAAGTCAAAAAACATTTCTAGATGCACAAGTTACTAGGATACAAGATCAAAGCCAATACACTGTCGGTGGGTTGATACTTTATTTCAATAAATCGATTATTCCCAGATGACCATTGCATTGTGAAGGATGCTTTCTTTGAAGCGTTCAGTAGAACCGTGGTTTGCAATAATTTATAAATCGTGTCATGCCATGCTCATTCAACAATATCTTTCATAGGAGACACTATATTTTTTGAGAAGCAATGCATTAGAGGAATTATAACATAAAAGAAATATGTACTTATATCTAGAACTATTAAACATTGAGATGAAGTCGTTAATTTTTCATAATTATGTATTTTCAATACATCACAGTAATATAATTTTTGTAGTTTTTGATGATGGTGATATAACAACACTGAGAAGAAATTATTTATGTTTGAAAAGTGGAAGGCATTTTAATGAGAGCGAAACTTTGGATCAATTGCCACTAACACATCCAGAGCATTTTAGTACCCCTGTGATTGGAGGCAGAAGCAGAAGACGAAATAGGAATAGGTAGGAATATATTCATTAATATTATTATGAAAATGATGAGTGATTATCCATGATATTCTTGAAAATTTTGTGGTCGTTCAATTACAACTTGTGATGAGGAATCTGTAATATTTCTAGGGGGGATGACAGTGAAGGAGAGCATGAAGAAGCTGATCCAGAAATGGAAGGTTATCATAGTGAAGTTGGAAGAGTTGTTTGGGGTGAAAATCTAGAGAAGAAAAGAAATAAAGATTGGCCACCCGGGCTCATAATGTTGCCAAAAAATACAAAAATTCTTAACACCAAGGAAGAATTTCTGATCAGATCATTCAAAGATGATAGATTGTGAGTATTTAAAGTGTAATATGTCCTGACACTGCTCAATATTTAATTTATTAGTATATTATTGCATGAATGAGAACTTCAAATATGGATTGTTTCAATGAATCATTATGAATACATTTTCTTCAGCTATAACGTTCCAAAGAAGGAGGTTATTGAATTCAACAAGGAAGTAGCAGAGAGAATGGAGAAAAACAACACCCCTTTCTCCATAGGTGTTCAAAAAGCTCTTAGATATTTGAATACAGGTGAACTTCCAGCTAATTGGGAAAAGCATTTTCATTCAGATCGCATGGAAACAGATGCAGAAATGATTTTTTCAGATGTAAGTCAAAATTAAAGTTAATTTCTTTCATTTTATTATTGTATAATTCTTTTTCATATACTGGTTAGTTTCATCAGTATACCGACAAATTTGAGGGGGTCGTTCTATTATTTATTTATTTAGCCTATGGCATGACACACATATCTTCGTTCTATTGCTACTGAAAAACAGTTTCCACAGACAATATTGTTAACTGTCAACAAAGTCTGACAAAAAAATTGGTTCAAGCCCTGGGGACAGGAGCTTTTTGTTGCTCTTGTTCAAACAGACAAATTATTTCTCCGAAAGTATTTGTTTCTCAGAGTTGGGAATTATATCAATGGATTCCTATGATAGAACTGCATCATGAAAGAAATTAAATTTAAAAAATGTGTCGCTTCAAAAAATTTGCTTCAAAAATTATCTTTTAAAAAAAGAGTAATCTACAATGCTTTAATGCTTCAAAAATTGTCATTAAATTTATTTATCAAGATTAAATGAGCAATCTGCAATGATTCAACCTCGTGGAATGGGTTGTTGCAACTTAGACTTGGTGCATAGTTTTCACAACTCGAAATACCTAAGGAAAGTATCATCTAAATGTCTAGAGCAAGGCTAGAGACAATTATAGCAGATTGTCCATTTATTCCTGATATTTGAGTAGGTAAAGGATTACGAACAAATTATTTTAATAGTTCAAAATATATTAATAAAATACTATCCTCTTTTCATAATTTAAAATTTAATAGTTCATACCACTAACACATTCTTTTCTGTATTATGAACCTCAACTCATGAAAAAATGTTTGATACACAAATGTAGATCCATATTTCAGTATTTCTTTGCTAGCAACATTATGAAAATATTGTATATAGGAACATGTCTCACTACTTAAGCAAGCAAAAGGTAATATTAATCACAGTGGTCAACGAACAGTAATTTCTTTTGATGATTCCCTTATGTTCTTCTTTCCTATTGCCTTCATAAACTACATCATTAAAATGATCCAATTCTAAATCTTTTGAAACATCATCCCAATATTTATACATAAATTATTCAATATGTAATCTTTCAATATTATTTTCGGTTTCAAAACAGTCTTGTATATATTCACAAATTCAAGAATCAGATACTTTTTTTTCCAAGAGAAAATATTTTCAAACTACGAATTGACAATCTCTAATAGCTAGAAAAGATGACATTTATGAACATTGAACAGTGAACACAGACAGATTCTGTGTTCACATTCTGTGAATACATAGAACTTACGATGTATTATTGAAATTTTGAAACATCATATCTCCGAAAGTATTAGCTTGTGTTGAAAATGATAACAATGGGTTCTTATGATGAAACTGCATCGTAAAAAATTTGAATTCAAAAGTTGTGATATTGAAAAATTATTTTTTTGTATCAGTGAGTCAAACCAAATCGTTCAAGTTCATTTTCAGCCAAAAATTCGAAAATTATAGACATTTGGGCAAATTGATAAGCACTCTGTTCCGAGGGACAAGGGCGCCAAAAATTAATTCTTTTTTTATTTTTCCCAAAACCATATAACTTTTTTGTAGGAGACATAAAAGGATCGATAAAAGTATGCGTTATCTGTCTAAGGCTCATTAAATTGGGGTGAAAATTGTAGCTCACTGGGAGTAAAAAGATATCGAGAATATATATTTCTTAATCTCATTTTTCAGTCCCTACATTATTTCTTAATATAATAGTCGTCAACTTTTATTGATCTGCAAATTTTAAATTATATTTTTTTCAGAGTTCAGATGATGAGCCTTGTGAGGAGAAAGATAGATTTGTAGCTCAGCTTTTTAAGTTTCTAGATGAGGCGGGAACACCACTGAACAAGACTCCCATCATAGCTGGTGAAGATGTGGATTTGTATAGACTATTCAGTGTAGTAAATAAATTGGGTGGTTATAATAAAGTTAACAATCATAATAAATGGAAAACTGTCACAGGAAAATTGAAATATGGCAACAGTCAGTCAATAACGAATCAAGTTAAGTCTGTTTACAAGAAGTGTTTGTTGAGTTTTGAAACGTTCTACAAAACGTTAGGTGTGACGATGTTGACCCATACTAAGTCCAATAGGAAGAATAAAGGTTAGACTGGGAAAATTACATTAAAGTTTATGTACTAGTTTGAATTGTTGCCAATATAAATCCGTATTAATAATTATGATTTACCTTTATGAAAAAATGTTGTAGGCCGATCCCTTATAAGAGACAAAGATAGAGCCACCCCAATAAATAGCCCAAAGCCACCTGAAAAGGAGGATGAACAACAGGAACGGAAGGAAGAAGAAAAACCATCGGAGGATAAATCAAAGGCACGACCAACTGAAGTAAAGGAGGATAAGAAAAAAAAAGATATTCAAGAAGCAATTAAAAAAGAAATTCAAGAAGCAAGTGGTAGCAGTAGTGACAACAACGAACAGGCAGAACCTAGTACAAGCAAAGACTCAGGTAGACCAAAAAGATTCACGAAGGTGAAATCTTGGACCAAAGATAAAAAAAGCCTCAAAGGTCCACCAGTTGAAAAGGTCAAAGTTCCCGAAGAGAAAATCGAAGAACAACTCGTAAAGAAAGAAGAGGACAAAGACAAGGTTTGGATAAAATTGGAAATATATACCTGGTTAATTTTCATAAATATTCAATGGACTTTCATTTATTGGATTGAAGCATTTCTTGAACTCATAATTGAGTGTGGTGTTCTGCTCTTTCAGCAAATTTCTTTTTGTTTTCTATTAAGCCAATGTAGTGGTCAATTTTTTTTTTTTTTTATTTATTTATTAGGACCCAAGAGGCCGAAAAAAAGCCTATTACAGGTACACTTAACATTTAAAGAGGTGTTCAAAAGCAAATTTACATCCACAAAATATCACATACTGTAAACTTCCTTAAATATATCACTTACAACAACTTAAAATATATCATGCATAATAATATTTCAACTCATAACAAATTTGATATAATTCAAAGCCCAAACGTTATAAATTTCAATTTTAAGTATTTCTGAGTGTTTCCGAACATTTAAAAGAGAATGAACAAAAATACAATATCTTAGGTGATTTGGCTTTTATACGTTTGTCAAACCTACGAAATCTGCAATTTTATAGTCAAATGTCATATGTTTGGCACGTTTTATTCAATCTTTTTATGAGGTTTTATGCAAGATATATTTGTGGATTTGTTTTCTGGTAATCAAACAAAACAACGTGTTTTCTGCATAAAACATGTCCAAATATATTTTATATTATATATACCATTTATGAAAATTAAATGACAGGTTGACAAACGTACAATAGTCAAATCCCCTAGGCTAGGATATTGTATATTTTTCGTATCAACATTAATATTCTGTTTTATATGTTCGGGAACACTCAGAAATACTTAAAATTGAAAATTATGTGCGTTTTGACTTTGAGTATCAATCAATAAAAGGCTTCAAAATGTCAGACATTTTGGACCCGAAACTAGTAGTGGTAATATTGAATTGAATTAATGGAATCCCCTATTGACTCATTCTTAAAATATATTTAAAGGGCCAACAAACCAGATCCAAGTCTCAACTGCCAAAAATCACCACACCCACATTAGAGAAGAAAGTGGAACCGAAAACTCCCACTAAAGAAATTAAGGAAGTGAAGGAAAAGGACAATAAGGACACGAAAGACAAAATTCCAGTGGTTAAAACAGTAAAAAAAAATGAAGAGGAAAAGGACAAAACAAAGCGGCCTCGAAAGCGTTCCCTTGTTGATTCAGATACTGCTACAGAGAGTCCTGCATCTTTCACCATAAACAAAGGAGACAAACTGAAAGTCTTCTATGGACCTTCTATTGAGGCCAAAGTGACTTATGAAGCAAAAGTATTGGATATCGTGAAAGATGGCCCCGAACCTATTATTCGGGTACATTACACTGGATGGAACAATAGGTATGTTTGCTGTTACACATAAGTTTTATTCCATTCACACTTCTAAATTGGTAAATATTAGACATAAATCTTGCATTTTTCGATTTTTTTTTAAATGTTGGTAGCTTTTACTTGAATTAATCCATATCACATGAAATACAACATGGTATTGTAGGAATTATATTTCCACTCTTGTAAATAATAGACTTATGATTAGTTTTACTGATGCAGCTGACGTTTACCGACGTTCGTACCGATAATCCATACGTATTTCTGGATTCTATCCCGGTCTGAATAAACCCACCCCATCCCCATGACATGTAAATATTAACTCTGGAAGCGCCTCCAAGCCCATTAAGTCGTCTAGAGTCACAGAATAATTTTTTCTGAACGGGAAATCGCTAAGACCATGTTAGTGTTAGTTGTCTCATAAATTTTGTAGCAACATGGTAGAGCAATTTCGTGGAAGTATAGTGCCACTCTAGAATTCTCTCATGGCTACGATACACGTACCATTGCTTAATAAGTAGGGTAAATCAACGTAATATGTTTTATTTCATTTGATTTTTTGAATAGACCTATCATGAAAATATTCTTCAATCTGATGAGATGCATCTCCTGATATCTGTAAAAATTTGAAAAAAATTTCAGATATGACGAATGGATCAGAATGGCAAGGGTGGCAGAAAATTTAAGTGCTACCACAAAAGCTAAAAAAATGAGACAAAGTATGAGTGGAAACAGTAGTCCTGTGACAAGTAAAAGTCCTTCGATAGTGGGTAAATCGGTAAAAAGGAAGAGGGGTATCTCAGATAGTAGAAGACCTTCTATCAGTGAAGCACCCAGATCAACTACACCTCTCAGTTCTACCTCAAATTCTAGTAGACCAAAAACTCCGGCTACTCCAGCTACTAGATCTACCACAAGGAGCACCAGACAAGGTACGTTGAGAATTTTAATACATGTCTTCAGTTGTTGAATACTAGGGCATCAGATCCTTATCTTTACATCGCATTTACTTATCTTTTGAACATATGTTATATCATCGGACAGTAAGATTCGGAGTTGAAATTTTGGAAGTATCAGTAAGGCTGTAGATGGCAAAATGTATGAAGATGTATGCTGTACTTTCATATGTTTAATAATCGAATACTAAGCTTTATATAATGATTTTGTTATGATTATAAATAACAGTAACAGAAAATTAATCTTCGAATATATTGTGAAGGTCATATCTTTTTTCCTATGGAGATACTTTTTAGAAATTTTCTTCTTAACTTCGAATTTTATGAGTGACACTTACACTTATACCTATACTCGGTCAATTCATATTCAAGAACAACTTTTAACAGCAGTTATAGTTGTGGTCCAGCTGTTCTCATTTGCAGTCAGTGTTTTTTACTTGGATTATCGAGTTTTGTCAAATTGATCTTTAGTTCTTCCTGCTGTGAAAATATGAAGATATGTTGAAGACACCTGGGTCATTTAGTGGATTTCTCCCAACCCCATCAGATGAATCAACACTTTTCTAAGCATTCAATGTTTCGATTTATGAAGATCAATTTAGGAGGTTAATCAGTCTTCTTAGGATGACTGAGGTTTCAGTTACCTACATAAAATAAATAAATCTCACTTGAAAATTTGAACATAATGATGCTTTGTCAACCTTACCACAAGCCAACGTGATGTCTCATTTCAATTATAAAAATAGCATCATCATCGTCACATAAATAAAAATACTCTGAATAAAGAAATAGGAAATATTCACCCAATGTCTTTCAGAAAGAATATTTATATAATATAGATATTCATCTCAACCAGATGGACTCCAGGGCTGATGGTCCTGCAATCTATTCTGTCCCGAACGCCCCCTCTGCGAGGAGCTTCATCTAAATGGGTGGTTTAGAGCAGAAACGAAAGTTGCACACCCTACGGTCTCTAGACAAGACCACCCTCAGACACTGAGTCAAGTAACACCTGGCCAGTCAAAGACCGGATGCTCGGCTCAACCAAATGAACTATAAGGCTTTCAGTCGTGTACTATATTCTACCTCAAACACCCCCTCTGTGAGGAGTACCATCTAAGTGGGCGGTTGAGAGCGGAAAAATGAAAATTAAACGCCTGGCGGTACCTTACAACAATTATATATTACGGGAAGGAATAATTTCAGATCGGAACACATATTGTCGGATAAACGGATACTCAGACCTGCCTCAGTGTCCTCACCAGGTATTGACACTTCTGACAATCACCTATATGACAAAATTACGACGCGGAAACACTCGATTTAGTGTGGTTAGAGAAGACCACAAACCAGTATAACATCGAAGGTGACTGTAGAATACAATAAACAAAAATTGCTTTGTATCCATTACAAAGGAGAAAAAGTTTTTGAAAAACAAAGAAACATCTAAATTGAAAAAGCAGAGAAAATGAATCATATTGGGAGTTCAAGGAAAATTATGATCATTTTACAGCGATATAAATGGATATATCATCAGAAAATTATTATATCTACGTCACCAAGAATTAATGAAAAGAGCATGTGTATAAAGTACGATATTCAAGAACACAAAATTAATATCAAGAAAATGTGCCTCCACATATTTTCTCTGCTCATTAGATCAATCTATTAAATCTTAGATAAACACATCCCACCAGATCTATCAAAAGAAGAGTTCAGAATTCTGCCGTCGAATGCATGATTTTCATACTGAAATAAAGTATAACAGTGGTATATTGACTTATATACTTCTTTCTCTTTTCTTAAGACTAACTCTTGTTTCTCATATATACTCTTTCTGAAACATGTGAACATTGTGAAGGTCAGATCTTTTTTCCTATGGAGATACTTTTTAGAAATTTTCTTCTTGAATAAGTTCAAATTTTATGAGTGACACTTTAACTTATACCTATACCTAGTCAATTCATATTCAAGAACAACTTTTAACAACAGTTATAGTTGCTGTTCGCATTTGCGGTCAGTGTTTTTTACTTGGATTATCAAGTTTTGTCAAATTTATCTTTAGTTCTTCCTGCTGTGAAAATTTGAGATATCTTGAAATCACCTGGTACATTTGGTGGATTTATTCTTCTTAACAACGGTATCGCCATTTTTCATTACTATTTTGAAAACGCTAAACAGCGTTCATAGCCATAGAAAGATACTGTCTGAGCTCTGCGGGAGTCGATTCTCAATTAAAATCGAGCGAATGGTAGCATATGATTTCACGCTTAAAATTTTCACTTGTCGGGAAAGGCTGAGTTCCTTGTTTTGTTTCATAGGTGGCGTGGGCGTTTATATAACCGCCCAAGTCGGCTGTGAGAGGCTTAACACGGTTCAGTTTAGTTGAATTTGTTGGGAAGCTACAGAGTACTAATGAAGGCCAAGAAGCCAGAAACGCGTCTGCTCTTGCTTCTCGGCAAATATTTAAAATCCCCTGGGGTTTATTTGATTTGTGAAATATATCCATAAGTATATTAATTATACGAAGCCATTATGTAGACCCTATTGGCAGGAACTCGTACATTAGAATTATGAATGGAACAAATGTCTCAGTTTTATTTATACAATAGAAACTGGTTGTAACGACATCATTTATAACGATGGATCGGTTACAACGACTAAATGGTGAGGTCCTGTCGAGATCCCTACATAAACATATAACGACTGTCGGATATTGCGTCCTAAATATGCAGTCCCTTCGATGTTGCTATAACCGATTTCTACTGTATATTCATTATTGGATCCATACAACAAACCTAATGAAGAAATTGCTTGAATGAAATATTGATTACTGTTATTGATTCAGAGCAAAAAAGAATCAGAAGAAGTTCAGCTCAAACGGACACATCTATTCACACCGATACAGAATCAGTCGCTTCGGAGAGTGAAGCAGAAGAATTAACTAGAACGAGAAGTGGCGGAAAAAGTGACGAGCCAGAAGTTAAAGTTTACAAGAAGAAACTTCAACGAACTGGTAGTTTGGTGAGCGATTTTTCAAATAAGATCGTTTTTTATGTGATTCCAATTATTCATTTTGAGATACAAATTTTCAGCATAAAGTTGGACCGAAGCCAAGGTACGAAGATGATGATACAGAAAAGGAGGAAGAGCTGGTTGTAAAGGAAAGAATAGTGAAAAGAACAAGGAAGGTCAAAAGAACACCTGCAAAATCGAATGATGAAAGTGATGACGAAGTCGGTAGCATTCCAAAGGGCCGTGATTTCGATCTCAATCAGATTAGGTCTGAATTGAAAGGATTTGCTAAAGGTAAAATCCTCTCATTTTTTTTAAAGAAGCTCCAAAATAACCCCCTGATATGACATAACATAGAATATATTGCGTGAGAGAATGAGTTGGCTGCGAAATGCTCCTTCTGTTTCTCTTTAGCAGATCCTTCTGACAATTGTGTCACAAACAGCAATAGACGAATATCATATGAAATCGATTAATCTATGTAACAGATTGGAACATATATTCAAACATCGGAAATACATTTCCTAGAGGAATTATTCTTGCTGTATATTATTCCTTGGATAACTTATAAAAGCATTCTTTGTTAAAACGATTACAGCATATCAACACATTTTGGTTTAGTGATTTAGTCTCCGAAACATTACAGAAAGTGTGGTTTGAATATAGTATGAATTATATTATGCATAAGTATGCGTTTCTTTTTGGCGCTCTAGTTCCTCGGAACTGAGTGCTTATCAATTTGCCCAAATGTCTGTAATTTTGGAATATTTCGATGAAAATGGTCTTAAACGATTTGGTTCGACTCACTGATCAAGAATCCGTGGTCGGAATTCATTCTGTCCTGCCGGTCCGGCCGGCCGGCCGTAAGCACGATAACTCTCGAACGGAATGAGCTAGAGAGTTGAAATTTTCAGAGTAGGTTTGCGGGATGAATATCTCGGCTAAGTTCGTTATTGGGCAAAATCGGACAGATGGTTTCGGAGTAACAGAAAAAAAAATTTTTTTTTACGAAACAAATTCCAAATCAAATTTTTTTTAATAAGCAGTTTTATCATAAGAATCCATTCATATCATTTTCAACTCTAACAAGCTAATACTTTCGGAGATATGATTTTTCAAAATTTCAATAATAAATCGTATTTCAACGTTGTCACAGAATGATATTATTCTATGTATGAATATGAATTGTCATAATGTCAAATGATGTTCCTGAGACATTATCTAATCAGTCGAAGAATTGTGAGCGAAGTGAGAAAAATCTCAGTTGTTTGCTCCCAAATTAGTTTTTCTCAGAAAATTCTTACATTTCGGAACTGAACATGAAGTAAGAGATCTGAGAGTAGTGAGACTGCTTTTCATCCATAGACATAGATATAACTCTCGAACGGAATGAGGTAGGTAGTTGAAATTTTCAGAGTAGTTTAGGGAGATGAATATCTCGGTTAAGTTCGTTATTGGGCAAAATTGGCCAGATTTAATTTGATTTCTTCCATGGTGCTTTTCTCATTCTCATGATTGCTCATTTAATCTTGATAAATAAACTATTATTTGAATTGAATTTCCTTTAGGATGCAGTTCTATTATATGAATACATTGATATAATTCCCAACTCTGAGAAACCAATACTTTCGGAGATATAATTTGTCTGTTTGAACTAGAGCGCCAGAAAGCTCCTGTCCACAGGGCTTGAACCCATTTTTTTTCTTAATAGTATTCAGGTTTCAAAATTGGAATTTTGGCTTACAAAATTTGTGAATTTTTTGTTTAGATTTAAATAAATATGTTAACTTTATGTCATATTCATAGTTCTTCTTTTATAAAATGGGGTTTCCCGTGAATTTTGTATAAATAAATATCTACATTCCGAAAATGCAAAAAAAAATCGATTTCTTAAAATTTCTAACTAGCTGTAACCCCTTAAATAAATATTTGGGGGGGTAATATCAAAGTCTCCCAAATTATCAGTAATCTCATGGTGTTCTCCCTCTCATTCCATCTTGTCATTCTTAGCCCTCTCCAAATTCATATCTTGGCATCCCCCACATTTATTTAAATTTACATTTCAGCTCTGCCTTTGAATGCAGTAGATAGTGGAGATAAAGACAGCTCCTCTGATGACTCTGCAAAGCCAATGGACATTGATGTCCATGTAACTGCAGAAGAAGATGAGGAGGAGGAAGAAGATAAGGAGATGGAAAAACTAGAAGAAAAAGATATTAAGCCCTTAGAAAAATCATCCAGTTGTGAGGATATTTATGAATTCAAAGAACCAGAGCCATTTGAGTTTGAATCTAGATCCAGTTTATGTGACGATAAGGGAAAGAAGCGCCTCAATCGTTTTTACGATGAGTTAGATAAATCACCGTCCAAAGCAACCACATCAAAACTTCCTAGAATGGAGACGACATTAGATGCAGATAAAAAGACTTTCCGGTCACCTGTCAAAATTATAGATTTTGAGGAAGATGATGTTATAGAAGATGTTAAACCGAAGAAAGAACCAGCTGATCTGTTTGACAAACTAGTTGAATCACCGAGCTTTAACATAAGTGAGTTTGATTTAATTTAATTGATTCGGCAGCAAACTGTTACATGTAAATTTTCACCTCATAAAAAGTGGATAGTGCTTCTGTGGCCAAAAAGTGTACTAGTATTTTTGGACGCTTGTTTTTACAGATTTATATTATTGGAAATATTGGGGATATAATTTTTTTTCCTGGAGCTAAGCTTTGAACGAGTTCAGTACCTGGATGGGTGACCTCTCTGGCTATAAAGTTGCGCGCCAAAGTCCCTGGCTACAGAACTTTTCCAACCTGTTTATTAATAGGTGTTTAACTATTCGCATTTGTAATGACATTCGTATTTGTCACCACATTTACTATTTTTTGGCCTATCTCTGTTATCATTTAAAAATTAGTTTGGTTTACTATAATGTTTTCATCGTTGCAATTTATATATTTTATTTTCATTTTCTTTCAAATTGGATATACCGTTAACATGTATCTGACCATAAGTATTGAATAAATCATTAGATAAAAAATTTCCTTGTGTCAGCATCTATGAAGGAAAAATTAAAAGAGACGAAATTTGTTAGATTGTCCGGATTTTGAATGAAAAGTAAGAGCCATTTATTAGATGTAAATTAGCAATTTTATTCATCTCAGTCTAAAGACAATGACATGTTCTTTTTTGTGTCAGTTAAACCCAGTCCAAGCGAGACAGAGAAGCCAATTGAGCCCCAGCTAAAACAAGAAGTTGAAGAACCCGTAGAATTGTTTAGGGAACCACCGGAAATTACAGATGATTGTAGCGGGGACATGGAATTATCCGATACAGAATCTCAAACTCAACCTATCTTCACCGTTCAAAGTGAGGAAGTCTTTTCGGATGCTTTCACCAAATCTTCATCTGAGCAAAATACATTGGATTTGGAGTTTCCCAAATCTGATGATAGGAATGTAGATGAAGAAATACAGGCTTCAATTCAAAGAGTGATCGAAGAATCATCTACTGACGATGACACTGAGGAAGCTCTGATGCGAGTTAGCTTGCATAAACTTGTGACCAGCTATCGACTTATTGAACCGGAAAAAAATAATTCTCCGCTGATTATACCAGAAGTGGTAAATGTTACTGAGCAATTAGTGCTACCGGAAAAAGTGCCTGATATCGTAGAAAAATCTGCATTTGGTATGCTGAAGCAATTACCACCAGTTTTACATCATGTGGACAAGGATAGCTCAAGTATTTTGGAAACAATTAAATGTCAAACAATCGCAACTTGTCCTACTCTGGTCCCGGTTGAAGATAACATTCAATCAAAATCTGCTGTAAAATCTGTACTACCGATTATTGAGGAATTCAAGGAAAATATAGAAATGATAATAGTTGAAGATAAATCAAAAGATGAAATTAAGATTGAAGAAATTACTGTTGAAAAATTGGAACCACCGGAAATCCATGAGGATATCACTGAAAGCTGTAGTATCGATGTAAGTTATGGAGGTTTTTATTGCAAATCAAATCAAAAATATTCCTATTAAGTATATGTATGTATTAAATTAATTTTATTTCTTTCAGCATATGGTGGTGATAGAAAACGAGCAGGAAACTATAGAAATAAAAGTGGATATTGAAGAAACAGAAGCTATAGGTGAGGTTCAACAAAACCTCACTATAATGTCACCAAAAGAAGAAATATTGTCAGAACCTAAAAAAAGGAGGAAGGTTATCAGTCGACCATTCATTGAATCTGATAGTGATTCTAGTGATTCAGATAATCTCATTATAGCCAGATCCGATGATGAATCTCAATCCAACTCTACTCTGGACAAGGTCAGTTTCATATTTGTGATTTATTATTTTCTCAAATAGGAAACCTTTGGAATCATGTATCGAACAAATGTTTGTTCCACCTCTAAAATTCTCACAGTTTGCGAAATATGTGGTTAGAAATTCAAAACTGACAATTTTTCAACGGATTCATATGGATGTCAGAATGTACGTTGCTGGTGAGAAGCTCAATATTTGAAATATTACTGCAATACAAATTTTCACCCTTCATTCCAAGATCACAAGAATTTAAGAAAAATTGTCAAAGTAAAAGAGTTAAAAATGCACTGTGGCCAGGAGCGTTGGCGAATTTATAGCCAGAGCAGTCACCAATCGATTACTTACAGCTCAAGGCTGCTAAGCTCCATAAAAAATACAATATTCTCAATATTCCCTAGAATATATATCTGACTGTAAAAACATGCGTCCATAAAACACTGGTCCATTTTTTGGCTGAGAATGGTCTCAAACGATTAGTTTTTACTCAAATACATACATTCATGGGTCGAAAATAAACAGTGCTGTGCCTGTGGTAGCGTGAGGACCTATTCGCATACTTACATTTACGGTTTGGTCGAAAACAAACAGTGTTTTGTTTGTGGTGACGGCAGGACACAAATCAGTTCAATCATACAATTGTGCCATGAGATGAAAAACACCCGAAATTGAAATTCGCAAAATAACCAATAATATACGAAAACTTAACACCTCGATTTTTCGGCTTCAAAATGAAAATGTGGAAAATCGCTCGGACCGTTAATTTCTGATTCGAGGGGGAACAGGGGAACAACTTTTCCGCTCTTTGCATCCCCGTAACTGCAACCCCTAATGGGGGGGAGCACTTTTGAATAGGGATGTCGGGTACTATCCGATCCTGAAATTTCGCTCAAAAATTTCCATAGATAACGAAATGACAGGTAAAATAGTGGAGAAGTACTTTTGTGATTGAATGCTGGAAATGGGCACCATTCACTTCCATGCAGGAATATAAGTTTTTCTGAAAACATTCACGTACATTACTCAAGATTTCTGGCGTAAATCTTGGATTTCAGGTGGTACCATATAAAAATTCCATTGGAGCCAGATCAGGTGATCTGGGTGGCCACTCAATATGTCCCCTTCTTCCAATCCAGGCGTGAGGAAAATTTTCTTCTAAGAACTGACGCACCGGTTAAACGAAATGAGGTTGTTGGAATATGACCGTTTGATGGTCTTGCATTCTCCAATACTTGCACGAGGGCTGGATAAATAGCGTCCTCAAATAGATCTGAATAAATTTGGCCAGTGAGATTACCGGGTATAAAAAAGGGCCTATTATATGATTTCCATAAATACCTGCCTAAACATTATATTTTGGGGACTCTGAGTATGCACCTCACGAAATAATCTTGGATTTTCATCTGACCAATACCGACAGTCATGCCGGTTTACAATGCCGTTAAGGTAAAATGACCACTCGCCCGAATAAAATATATAGAACAAGTAGTTTTGATTACCGTTAATAATTCAACTGACCACTTCACCGAACTGGAGTTGGCGATCGGGATCATCCATATCCATATAAGGATGGAATTTATGTTGTTTCAGGATTCTCATGATTGTTGTGCGTGAAACACTAGATACATCGGACAATTTTTTCCTAGTACTCAAGGTAGGATTCATTGATACATGCCCTAAGACAGCCAGGTCCCTCGCTTCGTTCTTTCATGCACCCTCTTTTTGTTTCGGACTGAAGCAGTAGAGTCAAATTTGACAACCTGTTGCACAACGTAAGCAGCGGATACATTTTTCCAGGATGTCGTTCGTTAAATAAAGCCGCTGTTGTTCGCGCACAGTTGACATTCCGAAAAAATACTTTTATCATTTCCAACCTTTCTTCTAGGGAATACACCAATTTAATTCTACTACAAATTTACAATCGCTTTCACACACTTGCAACGTTCTTAAAAAAATTGGTTCAAGCCCTGTGGACAGGAGCTTTCTGGCGCTCTAGTTCAAACAGACAAATTATATCTCCGAAAGTATTGGTTTCTCAGAGTTGGGAATTAAATCAATGTATTCTTATGAAAAAACTGCATCATAAAGGAAATTAAATTCAAGTAACAGTTTATTTATCAAGATTAAATGAGCAATCTGAGAAGGAGAACTGCACCATGGAAGAAATCAAATTAAAATAGCTGAAATGAATTTGGCTCCTTCTTATAGAACAGGATGAAATGTACGAGTATGAACACAGATCATATAATAAAGCTTTGATAGAATAATTATAGCATTCTGTAAAAACATAGAAGTACGTACGATTCATTATTGAAATTTAGAAAAATCATATTTCCGAAAGTATTAGCTTGTTGGAGTTGAAAATGATATCGATGGATTTTAATGATGAAACTGCATCTTAAATAAAAATTATAGACATTTGGGCAAACTGATAAGCACTCAGTTCCGAGGAACTAGAGCGCCAAAAATCACGATAGACTAAGGTAAATCAAAAACATGGTTCGTCTACTTTTTTGGCGCTCTAGTTCCTCGCAACTGAGTGCTTATCAATTTGCCCAAATGTCTATAATTTTCGAATTTTTCGATGAAAAAGGTCTTAAACGATTTGGTTCGACTCACTGATCAAGAATCCGTGGTTGAAATTCATTCTGTCCGGCCGGCCGGCCGTAGGCACGATTACTCTCGAACGGAATGAGCTAGACAGTTGAAATTTTCAGAGTAGGCTTGGGAGATAAATATCTCGGCTAAGTTCGTTATTGGGCAAAATCGGACAGATAGTTTCGGAGTAACAAAAAAAAAATTTTTTTTTTACAAAACAAATTTCAAATTAAATTTTTTTCAATAAGCAGTTTTACCATAAGAATCCAATGATATCATTTTTAACTCTAACAAGCTAATACTTTCGGAGACATGATTTTTCAAAATTTCAATAATAAATCGTATTTCTACGTTGTCACAGAATGATATAATTATTCTATGTATGAATTGTCATAATGTCAACTTATTTTCCCGAGACATGACATTATCTAATCAATCGAAGAATTGTGAGCGAAGTGAGAAAAATCTCAGTTGTTTGCTCCGAAATTAGTTTTTCTCAGAAAAGTCTTACATTTTGGAACGGAACATGAAGTAAGAGATCTGAGAGTAGTGAGACTACTTTTCATCCATAGACATAGAATGCTCAGTTTCTCAATTTATGACGGGACTGACGGAAGGGAATATTATAACTTCAAAAATATTGGGGTTGAAATACTCGTATTTTAGCGATGCAACGGGGACCTCACCCAAAAATGTTTGAAAATATTACGTAAATATTGAAAGCATAATTCTGTAGTTCGAGAGAGGAGAAAATTTGGTGAACGTAGATCAGGAAATTTTTGATCGATTACAGGGTAATTTTTCATTATTACTTCTTTTCTTTCATACATGTTTTATGGAATATCTACTATTTGTAGGTACTTTAAACCTGTTTTGGGCAATTGTCATACGAAACTTGTATTTTGGCGCTCTAGTTCCTCGGAACAGAGTGCTTATCAATTTGCCCAAGTGTCTGTAATTTTGGAATTTTTGGCTGAAAATGGTCTCAAACGATTTGGTTCGACTCACTGATCAAGAATCCGAGGTCGAAATCGATTATGTCCGGAAGGCCGGCCGGCCGGCCGCACGCACGATAACTCTCGAACGAAATGAGTTAGCGGATTGAAATTTGCAATTGCGATTTTAGTAAAAATATTTTATATGAATATTTCCGAAACCGATCACTCGATCTATCTGAAATTTAGCAATAAATTGTAGAATCATGACCTTTATACGCATGTGAAGTTTTGTATTGACCAGATTACCGTAAAGTGTCAAAAAAAATTTTAAAAATTTTGAAAATTTAAAAAAAGTTTTTCTACAATAACTCTCGAACGAAATGAGCTAGGTAGTTGAAATTTTCAGAGTAGGTTAGGGAGATGAATATCTCGGTTAAGTTCGTTATCGGGCAAAATTGGCCAGATTCAATTTGATTTCTTCCATGGTGCAGTTCTCATTCTCATGATTGCTCATTTAATCTTGATAAATAAACTATTATTTGAATTGAATTTCCTTTATGATGCAGTTCTATCATATGAATACATTGATATAATTCCCAACTCTGAGAAACCAATAATTTCGGAGATATAATTTGTCTGTTTGAACTAGAGCGCCAGAAAGCTCCTGTCCACAGGGCTTGAACCCATTTTTGGACAAGAAATTACTACGTTTTTGGACGAAAATTTAACAACATAACTACTACATACCTTTGAAATGTGATACTAATAATATGCTCGAGATAAATTCCACATTGCCTCTTTCACTATTTTCGCTGTTATTTTATTATCGATGGATATTTTGAAGCGCAATTTTAGGGTCAGATAGTACTCGATACGATATTCAAAATAAGTTATCGCAACACCCCTCATCCCTATTCAAAATTACGGGGGTGCTCAATCCCGTTATACCCTTATTACACTATGCCTTTTTCATGTCTATATTTGCGCCTATTTTCATGGATATTTGTTGCTTGAATTTCCCCCCAAATGAGTGGCACTATTACACCACGCTTGTTTCAGGCAGTAATTTCAGAGCTGCAAACATTGAAGAAATTGACATATTTACCTTAAGTTCTCGTTTTGTTCGTATATTTTTAAAACAATACCATAGTGTTTCAAGAATGTCTGAAGAAACGTTTAATATGCTACTACATAGAGTGCAGATTCACATACAGAAAAAAGACACTCGGGGATAGCCATCACAGATTATTTTGCCTTCGTGAATTTATTTAGTTTATGTCCTCAGAGTAATAAACATGAATTTATTATCGAATTTACGAAGTCTGTGATTCAAAGGATAGAATAAACTAGGTTATGTTATGAAGACGTCAAGTCAGACAGATAAATATTGTGTTGGTAGACATGACATTTCAACAAAAAGGCTTGAAATCCACACGATTCAGGGGGAACAAATAGAACCAGTTCTATTTATTTTCAAGGCTGAAACAGTCTATGAAATAGTCCCGGGCGCATGCGTATTTCTTCAAAATTTCAGGCGCAGTCAGTTAGGCTGACAAATAGGCACGAAAAAGGCATAGTGTAATATGGGTATTAGGGGGTTGAAGTTACGGGGATGAAAAAAGCGGAAAAGTTCTTTCCCCTCGAATCAGAAATTGACGGGTCCGAGCGATTTTCCACATTTTCATTTTAAAGTTGGAAAATCGAGGTGTTAAGTCTTCGTTCGACCACTCTGTATATTCTTTTGAAGACTATGCTGGAATAGAAGGAAGGTACATATCCAAAGTGGGCGATGAAAAAAGAAAAAACTGAAACTGAGGCCTTTGAAAAAATATGTCATATCTCGCCAAAAACTTTTCATGTAAAATTGATTGCCAAGACTCGCAGCTTTCACAGTTAAAAAGTTATCAGATCTCATAACGAGCCAAGCCCCTAACTGTATCGGGTGTACCAATATTTGTGGTTTAAAAAACACAAGTGTGTATTATAACTCGAAAAGTAACCACGATAAAAATAAATTGGTAACATCAGTAGAATCTACTGAAAAAAGTACCGTAAAAAGTTTCTGTTTCAAGTCAATAGCTTCATTATTAAAGAAGTTTTGAGTACTTTTCATTTCACGCCATTTTCCAATTTTCGCTCATAACTCGAAAACAGTCGAATTTATAAGGTTGCGGTTTCTACCAAATTGATTCTGTCAAAAATCGAGACCGAAAATGTGTCATTCATTTTTTTCTAGCTCAAAGGGATCCTTAGATCCCCTCATTAAACAACGAATTTGGGACACCCGATACAGAGTCTTGATGCGAAGCGAGCCCTAGGTTCGCTTCACATCAGCACGACACGGTTTTATGTACGGCAACGACACAAACGCTCGAGCTTTCCCACAGCCTCGCTTCACAGTCGTGTAAACAACACCGGCATCCGATTCTTGGGGGTGAAGGCTTGAATGATAGCTTTCACAGCTATCCGGCACGAGTCGTGGTCGTGTGGACAACACACGGCTACCGTGCACGACTCGAGGGTGTCCGGCAGTCCCCTCGTCCCCTATGGCCTGGCTGTTCCATAGAACTATTTCATGACACAACCTTAGAGACCAGGGACTTAATTTCTTACCAAGTACACTGGAGTGTCGTGCGATGGCAATAGCACAGCTAAGGCTCGCTTAACATCAACACGACACGGTTTTATGTACGGCAACGACACAAACGCTCGAGCTTTCCCACAGGCTCGCTTCACAGTCACACCGGCATCCGATTCTTGGGTGAAGGCTTGAATGATAGCTTTCACAGCTATCCGGCCGAGTCGTGGTCGAGGCCGAGGGGACTGCCGGACACCCTCGAGTCGTGCACGGTAGCCGTGTGTTGTCCACACGACCACGACTCGTGCCGGATAGCTGTGAAAGCTATCATTCAAGCCTTCACCCAAGAATCGGATGCCGGTGTCGTTTACACGACTGTGAAGCGAGCCTGTGGGAAAGCTCGAGCGTTTGTGTCGTTGCCGTACATAAAACCGTGTCGTGTTGATGTTAAGCGAGCCTTAGCTGTGCTATTGCCATCGCACGACACTCCAGTGTACTTGGTAAGAAATTAAGTCCCTGGTCTCTAAGGTTGTGTCATGAATTAGTTCTATGGAACAGCCAGGCCATACTTGTTAGCGCTCTTGTTTCTCGGAACAGAGTGCTTATTGACCAAGATGTAGGATTGTGATCAGGGTTTCCTCATCACAGATGGTTGGAGTTCGTTAGGATTTCCCAAGGTGGCGCTTGTGAGATTTTCCTTCCTGTAGTTCGCACAATAAGGCTTAAGTTTCCTGGTGCTACCTCGTTTCTCATTCAGTGGCCAAGTTACGATAATGATTGATAACAACCATGAAACCAGTACGTATCTGACCTGAATGACACTTCTGGGCGATGAGGTGGCTAGCTACGAGCACGAGGGAATATTTGTTGATTGTTAAAATCGTCGAATATTCCACCGTGTGTCATTTAGTTATTAGTTGGGGTTAAGATTTTGCTATATAAGAAAAGTGTTCATATTTTCGCAATAGGTCGCTTGCATGTAACACGAAATACTATATGTTTTTCTGAATCTACTTCAATACCAGATCATCATGTATGCCCTCATACACTTTCATAATTTATACAATTTGAATATTTCGGTATTGAAAATCGGTAAATCAAGAAGCAATTTCAAATCAGGTGAAACGCTTCTGAATCGTTGCTATGACGGATGACGTAATCAAAATTTACCATGTTACGGTCAATGCTGACTACGAGCTCTTTATAGCGAGCTGTGTTACACTGGAATAAAGAGTAGATAGAATGAGATAGTAGATATGACGGGTGACGTCACGGACTGGCGCCAAGTTTCGATCGTTCGAACAGGCATTATGTGAAATCTAATTTGAATGATCGTTTTCTCGTTGAAAATTGAAATCTTTGACGGTGGTTGAACTTTTTTTCAGTATTCTTATGGATATAATAATCGATTCCAAAAATAACAAAAATGTATGCAAGAGATCTATTGACTGCTTTCCCCTCGGCAGGTAATATCCTTCCAGGAACCATCGTAATTATTTTACGATCAACTCTCCGTCTACTATTCTCCGTATTCTGTAATCTTTCATGAATATCTATATTTATGCATTTCAGGCTTCAGGCGCTGGTAGACTGGTGAGAAAACTCGCTGATGTTCTGTCCAGTGACGCCAGATGTATGCCAAATGTGAATTGTATACTCCATTCACTTTTATAAAGTCTCCCGGTTGGCCATAATTCAGGTCTATCACGTTTTTGTAACTAAAACTAAGGCGGGTTGGCACTGCTGAAATATCTTCAATGTCAAGAAAATTCTCTGAGGCGTTGCCAATTTCTACTCTCAACAATCAACATAATGTTCCACCTTAGACAAGATATTATCACAGATCATTATCTTCGAATAATAAAGAACTCTTCGCTTTGAAATTGAAAGTGCCGAAAGCAGTTTTGAAGAAGCAGAGACAAAGTATCAGGAAGTGCTATACAGAATTGAAATCTGCAATAGGAAAACTTCATTCTGTCTTAGGACATGTTGAACTTTCGAATGAAACTACTTAGTTTCCTATCCTATCACTATATTTTATTATGGTTTAACAGTGACTCGGGTTTCGTAGTACTACTACATTTTGAAACTGGTGTATTTCAAGTTGTGCAATAAGGTATTTAAATGTCTTCTGTGGGTTTATTTCTTGAGAATTACGAAAAGTGGAGGATTCCATAGGTACTTCTGCTCGTTTAGAAGTTTTCCTGCCGGGTTATTCAGGTACTTTTATTCTTTTTGGCGCTCAAGTTCCCTGATCAAGAATCCGTGGTCGAAATTCATTCTTTCCGGCCGTCCGGCCGGTCCGACCGGCCGTCCGGCCGTAGGCACGATAACTCTCGAACGGAATGAGCTAGAGAGTTGAAATTTTCAGAGTAGGTTTGGGGGATAAATATCTCGGCTAAATTCGTTATTGGGCAAAATCGGACAGATGGTTTCGGAGTAACAAAAAAAAATTTTTTTTTTACAAAACAAATTCCAAATTAATTTTTTTTTAATAAGCAGTTTTATCATAAGAATCCATTCATACCATTTTTAACTCTAACAAGCTAATACTTTCGGAGATATGATTTTTCAAAATTTCAATGTAAATCGTATTTCTACGTTTTCACAGAATGATAGAATTATTATGTGGGTATTCTATGAATTGTTATAATGTCAACTCATTCTCCTGAGACATGACGTTGTTTCATTCGAGCAATCGTATAAATATGAGAATGATAATATAATATCATACTTTTTGTTGGTTGATATTTTCATGCCGATGGTCAATCCATATGATGATGGGAATGGTAATGGTAAGTTAATAATATTGAGTTCAGAATATCTCCACTAAAAACTAAACTGGAATATTGTAGATTTGAGGAAAGATATATATTATCGTTCATCATAGAATTGAGGAATGAATATCTCGGATGAGTTCGTTGTTGGGTAGAATTCGTCTATTGGTTTTGGGTTGATAATTTTTGGCACTCTTGTTGAATTTAAATTCTTCTATGATGTTTGAATTCAATTTCTGCTAAGATGAAGTTCTAAATTTCAATAATGAATCGTACTTCTATGTTTTCACTGAATGCTATAATTATTCTATCTAAGCTTTATTATATGATCTGTGTTCATACTCGTACATTTCATCCTGTTTTATAAGAGAGAGTCAAATTCATTTCAGCTATTTTAATTTGGTTTCTTCCATGGTGCAGTTCTCATTCTCAGATTGCTCATTTAATCTAGATAAATGAACTATTATTTGAATTGAATTTCCTTTATGATGCAGTTCTATCATAAGAATAAATTGTTATAATTCTCAACTCTGAGAAACAAATACTTTCGGAGATATAATTTGTCTGTTTGAACTAGAGCGCCAGAAAGCTCCTATCCACAGGGCTTGAACCCATTTTTCAAATGAACTATCACAAAGTAACGGACTACTGTATCCATTATTTTTCGTTAAAATTTCAACACTTGATTCTTCATTGCCGTACAAGAAAATAGCATAACTGAATCTTCTAACCAGTTTATATACGTGAAATATTTCCATAGTAACAACAGATGAAAAAACCTCTTCGGCAGTCGCCAAGTCTTTGGAATTGTTGAATTCTAATAATCTCAAATTCGTTATTTTTCCGAGGTAAATTCACATGGTGAAAAATACGTAATTACTACGACCTCTATGTAGAGAGGACAACGTTGCGTAGTTATCTGACAGAAAAATGACTATAACCTAACATTTTCAAAATATGCACGGTGAAATGTGTCAAACTTTCATGGCCAACCGGGAGACTTAATAAAAGTGAATGGAGTACTGTTGGATTTGTTGACATGGTATATATCATTTGATCTTGAGTTGTGAAAGTATTGTATTGTATATTATTATACTGATCCTCCTAGGTCTTCCCCAAGGAGACCCTTCAAAAGCCCTCGAAGAGCTTGAGCGAGTAAGGAGAACCAGTTTGTGTTCTGTGTAGGCTTTGTTACTGTGTCCTTACGCCACCTTAGGCACAGCACTGTTAATTTTTGACCCAACAAGTATAGACATTTTTCACCTGAATTAAACTAATCGGTCTCGTCTTGTTGGGGTTAAGATTTTGCTATACAAGGGCAGTGTTCATATTTTCGCAATTGACTGCTTTCCTCTCGGCAGGTAATATCCTTCCAGGAAACATCGTAATTATTTTACGATTAACTCTCCATCTACTATTCTCCGTATTCTGTAATCTTTCATAAATATTCTATATTTACGCATTTCAGGTTTCAGGAGAGAATTTTTCGACTTGAAGCGCTGAAAGACTGGCGGGAAAACTCGCTGAAGTACTGTCCAGCGACGCCAGATGAATGCCTAATGTGAACTGTATCAAAATGTTTGCCGCGCTTACGCTTGATCACGGTACATCTGGCGCCGCCGGACAGTACTTCTAGCACTGACGTCAAGTCAGGAGTTTTTGCGCGAATGTTCCATTGCCTATTCATCTCTATTGGACACGAATTTAGCATCGATATACAGGGTGATTCACGAGACCGTTCGTTAAAATATTTCAAAGAAAGACTCGATATAAACACTTGAAATTTTATAGTCAAGCTTTGTTAGAAGAGATGAATTCTTGGAAAAAATTTCAGATTCGTTCGACTTATCCCAACTTTCGTTCTTTAGATGTAATACCCAGTATTTTCATTGATAACCAGATTACTCATTGAATTCTACATTGTTTTAATGTGTCATTTACATTTTATTCTCAGAAAATTCGTGTGAAATCTGAAAAAACCCTTTAAATTTTCTCAAATAGGGCTTCATTCCAATGTTGATAACTTGTAGATTTTTGCATGAAAATTCCTTATTTTCTAGCTTCTATTTCAATGTCAAAGTCAGTCATGACAAAAACATCGAAACCCATTTTTTTTTCAAATGAGAACCCATTTTTTTTATTGGTCAGCTGGAATCTACGTTCAAAAAATGGGTTCAAGCCCTGTGGACAGGAGCTTTCTGGCGCTCTAGTTCAAACAGACAAATGATATCTCGGAAAGTATTGTTTTCTCAGAGTTGGGAATTATATCAATGGATTTCTATGATAGAACTGCATCATCAAGGAAATTCAATTCAAATAATAGTTTATTTATCAAGATTAAATGAGCAATCTGAGAATGAGAACTGCACCATGGAAGAAATCAAATTAAAATAGCTGAAATGAATTTGACTCTCTCTTATAGAACAGGATGACATGTACGAGTATGAACACAGAGCATATAATAAAGCTTAGATAGAATAATTATAGCATTCTGTGAAAACATAGAAGTACGATTCATTATTGAAATTTAGAAAAATCATATCTCCGAAAGTATTAGCTTGTTGGAGTTGAAAATGATATCGATGGATTTTAATGGCGAAACTGCATCTTAAATAAAAATTGAATTTGAAATTTGTTGCTTAAAAACAAAATTTTTTTTTTCGTTACTCCGAAACCATCTGGCCTATTTTGCCCAATAACGAACTTAACCGAGATATTCATCTCCCTTACCTACTCTGAAAATTTCAGCTGCCTAGCTCATTCCGTTCGAGAGATATTGTAGAAAATTTTTTTTTAAATTTTGAAATTTTTTTTTTTACACTTTGCGGTAACCTGGTCAATACAAAACTTCACATGCGTATAAAGGTTATGATTCTACAATTTGATGCTAAATTTCAGATAGATCGAGTGATCGGTTTCGGAAATATTCATAAAAAATGTGTTTTACTAAAATCGGCCATAACTCCGAAACCGCTTGATGGATTTTGCCCATTCACAAACTTGTCCGAGATATTTACGCTCCAAACCCTTGCAAATTTCAATCCCCTAACTCCTTTCGTTCGAGAGTTATCGTGCCTACGGCCGGACCGGCCTGACACAATCGATTTCGACCTCGGATTCTTGATCAGTGAGTCGAACCAAATCGTTTGAGACCATTTTCATCGAAAAATTCGAAAATTACAGACATTTGGGCAAATTGATAAGCACTCAGTTCCGAGGAACTAGAGCGCCAAAAAGTGTATAAGTGCAATACATACTACTGCTCTAAAATGCTTATTTCCAGACTAAAAGGCAAAGGAGTAGTATGTATTATAAAAAATTCGCAATCTTTTAACGTTGATTCCGGACAACAATATAGATCCCACCGTGTTCAAACTTGGAACTTGGCTGTAGAGTTAGGTTTTGAAGTCTCTCGCAATATTTCAGCCATGTCGGACGAACAGTTATTGATGTATAGAATTTTTTACAATGACTCTCAATGATTTTTAAAAAATTTTCTAGTAATACGATGCTCACGAAATTTTGCTAGAATTTTCGCGTTGGCAGTTTACAACTAATAACCATGTTTGAATTTAATCGGTTATGTATTTTTCGAGTTATTGAGGAAATAACAAACAAATTTCAGATGGGTATAACTCCAAAACCGTTTGGCCGATTATGCCTATAATCAAACTCAAATGTCGCATTCAGTTGTACAACATAACATAAAAATTTCAAGTGTCTCTTTCCGTTCTCAGGTTATCGTGACATAAAAAATATTTTTTAATGATTTTTTTTTTAATTTTCTAGTAATACGATTCTCACAAAATTTCGCAAACGTGCTTAGGTTTATATTCTACAACTATTCACCAAGTTTCAATTCGATCGGATTTGTATTGATTGAAAATAAGATTGTTACTCCGAAACCATTGGGCCGATTTTGCCCATTAACGAATTTGTCCGTCGTATTGGGATGCGTCACCTACCCTGAAAATTTCAGGTCGCTATCTCTTTCCGTTCTCAGGCTAGTGGCAACGGCCGGCCGGACAAAATCAAATTTGACCACGAGTTCTTCATTAGGGAGTCGAACACATGATACTACAACACATGGTTGTTTTAGTACCATGAGTCGACCCCAATCGTTTGAGACCATTTTCGGCAAAAAATTCGAAAATTACAGGCATTTGGGCAAAACGATAACGCGATGTTCCCCAGAACATACGCGTAAAAATAATACCAATAACTAAGAAAAAATCAAACTACACAATTACAATACTCATAATACGAAATTTCAGCAAATTATTCGACATTCAACAAGAAAAATGAATAAACAAATCTTCGAATTTACTTTGACATATCGGTAAATTTTCTAGTGTCGGCATACACGAAAACTGAAGTAGAACAATATTTTGACATTATTTGAACCGCATTCCGCCCGAAATAGAGTGTCCGCACCATAGAACACTAATAATCCGCACCATGTATTCTATGCATCTGTACATAGATGAATAGAATATGATTAGAATGTTATTCTATGAATCTTGATCTGTACCTAGATAAAACCTCCCTCATTCAATTTAATATTGTCACAATTCAGGTAGAATGACAAATATTCAGTTTTATGGCACCCTTTTAGAATTCCTAAAATGAATGCCTTCTCGGAAATACATATAACCGAAATGTCATTTGCATATTTTCTGGCAATATTCGCAATAAGAATAGTTTACCCTTCAATTTAGGAACAGTACCTACACCTGTAAACATCGTCAATTTTAACATTGAACTCCTGATATACTCTTATACGGATTCATTGGTAAATGACAGTGAAGAAACTCAAATTATTCGCCGTGAATACAAGAATTAAATAGTAATTGCCAAATACTTTTTCTTGTACCGATGAGAAATCCGTCGTCCTGCTTTGAACTGCATTCGCGTATCTCCATAAATGAATATAAGGTAAAAAAATTGAGTTTTTGCACCATGCACAGTAGATACAACCTAGAATTCGTATTATATCGATGAAGTTCAAAAATCCAGAATCCATTTATCGTAATTCTATAGTATTTCCGAAGGTATTTTCGTAATTCTTCTATTTTTAGGAAATGAAGGAAAATTGGGATAGCAATATGTCAGTAACGGAAGTTCCAACAAATATGACAGATGATTCACAGATAGAAGATCAAAGAAATTTCAAATTCGGAAAAGAAGAGAATGAAGAAAATCAAGAAAAGCAAAAAGACGATAACAATGAAACGAAGAGCGTTTCAGATCCGATGGATATAGATGAAGAGGAAAAACTGGACGAGCAAGACTCTCACCTCCATTCGATGTTATTGTGCGAAGAAACCATACCTAGGAGCCCTGCACCTCCAACTGAAACAAATAGTGAGTGAAGTGCATAAAAATCGTAAATTTAGTATTTTTGGAGCGTTTGATATTTCCATTATAAAATGCGCTCAACTGAATGTATCAATATTAAGATGTCCAAAACTATGGTGTAAGGATTTCTCGTTGTTTGACAGATAAAAATTCGACCTATTTGAGAGCTGTTTCGTGGCGGCGCCGCAATGTCAATCGCATCGTTTTTATTCGTCGATCAATGACTCCCCTTTCAGGAATAGCGAAAAATGGTTTAATAGGTCGATTTTATTTTTTTACATTTTACCGTAATTCTTATTGTTCTACCATTTCCTGTTACCAAGCTGTGACGACGTCAACGATTTTTTTTTTAAATTGCAAGACTCAATTTTTTTTCTTAACATGGATAGATCATAAAATTTTTAATACGGTAATGGACATTTAACGCCATTGGGTCAATTATTCTCGAGATATTAATTTTTTATAAATTTGAAAAACATAATTGTGAAAATTTTTAAACTAAAGGCCGATTCATATTATACGTCCCGGTCCGCTCAGCTCATGCACGCCAACATATCTTTCAATGGGATTTAAATGTACTAATTCACATCATCCGTCTACGAACTTATCTAAAAGCCCATTGAAATATGACAGAGCGTGCCTGAACTGAGCGGAGCGGGACGTATAATATGAATAAGCCTTAAGTCTTTATCTAATAAATACTTTTTGCGCGCATGTTCTAGGGAACGGCGCGCTATCATTTCGCCCAAACGCTGTGCGGCCGTTGCCACGATAAATTTCGAACGGAAAGAGTTTTCAAGGGGAATTTTCAGGGTATGTTGCGCATCCAAATGCGACGGACAAGTTCGTTAATGGGCGTAATCGTCCAAACGGTTTCCGAGGACAAATTTTGTTTTCAAACAATACAGATCCGATCGAATTTAAACTTGGTAATTATTTGTAGAATACCGACACATATATTTGAAATTTCGTCAGGATCGTATCTCTAGAACATTTGAAAAAAATTTAAAAAAATATTATATATCTCAGAAACTAAAGCTCATAATTCTAAAGCAATGTTCCGAATTTGAACACGATCGGATCTATATTGTAGGAGTTATTGAAGAAATGCTGGAAACAGCAGCGTCGGGCTAGTTCAGTATCTGGATGGGTGACCGTTACCACGATAACTTGCGAACGGATAGATATAGCGACTTGCAATTTTCAGGGCAGGTTGCGCATCCGAATGCGACATTTAAGTTTGTTAATAGGCAAAATCGGCCTAACGGTTTTGGGGAATAAGTAGTTGTAGAATGCCGACGCTCAAATTTTTGCGAAATTCCGTGAGGATCGTATCACATTCTCACATGTTCAAAAAAATTATTGGATTATGTATCTCAGAAACTATCCCTCCGATATCGCTGAAATTTTGCGAGAAACTTCAAATCCTAAAGCCTGGTTTTCAGACCTACGTAGTGTCATTTGCGACAATTCCCACTACCCAGATTTGTTTACTTGATCATCGTGAAGTTGGGAAATTTCAACTTCAAAGGGGGCGTGTCGCGAAAATTTCAATTTTCAGGGTAGGTTGCGCATCCGAATGCGACAGCTGAGTTCGTTAATAGGCATAATCGGCTAAACGGTTTTGGAGTTATTCCCATATGATTTTTTTTTATTTCCTCCATAACTCAAAAAATAAAAATCCGATGCAATTAAAATTTGGTAATTACTTGTAGAATGCCAACGCTCCAATTTTTGCAAAATGTCATGAACATCGTATCACTACAAAAAAATAAAAAAATTTTCTTCGAAGATTTTATATTTCTGAAACTATCCGTCAGGATCCGCTGAAATTCCGCACATACCTTCGAGCCTCCATTTTGCAATCGAGTACAGAATTTCAGCTGGATCGACTTCGTATGAGGCGTGAATAGACAATGGAACATGGGCGCAAAAACTCCATGTAAAAATGTTTATACAACTACAAACAATTCAGGTGTGCCCTATCTCGAAGCGAGGAGATCCAACTAGCACAGATAACTATAGACCCATTTCAGTTCTTTTCACTTATTCGGAGGTGGTGGAAATGGCAATCACTGATCAACTTATCTTTTTCTTGAACAAGAATAACTACTTTACTGGTTCACAGTTTGGTTTCACGTGGACTAAATGTACGGTGCATGCAATCAGCTCCCTATACAACTTTATCCTCAAGGGGTTTGGAGGATACCTTATAAGATCAGTGGAATATTGCAACCTCACAAAGGCATTCGACTGTATGGACCACATAATATGTTTAGACAAGAGGGAGTATTATGGTCTGTGGATATGTTGTTGGATCGTGAACAACCTTACATTTTCATAATAAAAAATGTAGCAGCACAACATTCACTCTTCATGGAATACCACAGGGGTCGATTCTTGACCCTCTGTACTTTATTATATACATACAGGGAGAGTCTTTGACCACTGTATTAATTTTAACCAAAGATTCCTCTCATCAAATGAAACACTTTGTTCATTTAACATTTTTCCAAATTCAGCTCCGGTAAAAAGATACAGGCTGTTGAAATTTTGAAAAAAAATACATTTTTTATTTTGTAGCTTTGGCATCCTTTTTTCGAATAAAATGAATGTTGGCGTAAAGTTTCCTATAACTATGATACATATTTTCCAAATATTAGTTATTTTCTACTTGTACTGGTTTTCTAGTTATGGACTCGTGGATTCATAAAACTAAACGAAATTAGCATAAAGAAAGCATATAAAGTTTTTCTTGAGTGATTTCAAGAATATTCCATCGTTTTAGAACATTATATTATTCTTCATCATTTCTCCTTAAATGCACCGTTTTCGAGATATTCTTCATTGAATGTTTTAAAATGGAAAACTCCAGAAATTTCACTACTTTTATGGATCCGTCCCTGAGCTTTGGAATCCCGAATCAAGCTGTAAACCACGTTACCATGCCTTATTCTCGTCCGCCAACAATGTCATAAATAATTTATATGCGGGAGTGTATTAGCACATTGTGAAATCTTTAAACGCTTGTAACTTTTTACCTGAGCCGAATCTGGAAAAATGGTAAATGAAAAAAGTGTTTCATATGCTGAGAGGAATCTTTGGTTAAAATTAATGCAGTGGTCAAAGACTCACCCTGTATATGGAGGATTTTCCTGCTATTTTGAATTGCCATATGGTGCTTTATGCAGATGATACAGGACAGGAAAATAAATTCTCTGCACTCAAAATGCAGAACCATCAATTAAGAAGCCGCACAATAGTCCAAAAAACAATAAATTGTGCCTCAATTCATGTTAAACAGAAACACTTCTGTATTCATAGTCAAGCGTAAGTGTCTATTTAGTACTGGGGCAGCACTTACGATGTACTATGAATTGTTTCACTATAAGATGATTAATGGATTGGAACTTTGGGGCAACTTCTGTCACAAATAGGAAATATTGGTATTATTATTATTATCATTATATTAATTGTGCCGGGCAGACGAAACCCGACCCTCCACTGCGACCAGTCGTTCTATTGTGGCACACTTATAGTATATAATCTATACTTCACCCACAAGCTCAAGTCTCTTGATGAGAGATACGAGTCTTTGCGGACTCCTAGTTCCTCCAATCTGATCCTGTCCCCAGCGGGGCTGTCACACATGATGTGTTCGATAGACTCGTCGTCTTCCAGGCATAGTCTGCACTCGGAGTCCTCAGTCAACCCTAGCGTATTGAGGTGTTTCGCAGTGGCCCGTGTATACAGCTGTAAGGATTCTCAGGTCTACCCTAGAGAATTTGAGCCATTTTCTGGCTCTTTCAGCTGATGGGCCAGTAATTGTTGAGTGAGCATGTCTGTGTCCAGGTATGCTATTTGGTCCACCCATCTGTTGTTTTCCTTCGCCGCTGCTCTGAGAGATATACCACAGGCCGGTTCTGGTCCAATGAGCCTCATGGAAGCCCCCCGTGCCGTCAATGACTCCGCCATCTCATTGCCCTTCATGCCCGAGTGGCCCGGGACCCACAAGAGCTGCAGCCTGCAGCTCTCTCCAAGCTTAGCGAGTGTGGTCCGGCAATCCTGCACAAGCTGGGATTTGCAGTTGTATGAAGTCAAGGCAGCTTGGCTATCCGATAGGATCTTGATTGATCCGTGAGCCCTACCTTTCTCAAGTATGAGCTTCGCACAGTGATCAATGGCGAGAATTTCTGCTTGAAAGACAGTCGCAAAACTACCCAGGCTGATGGATTCACCCATAGCAATTGTGCAACCGCTGACTCCCGCTCCCACCTCTTGGGTGGTAGCGGAGCCATCTGTGAACCAGCAGGGACCCTCAAGCAGTAGGGTATCAGAGGTGGCCCAGTCGTCTCTGCTGGGAAAGACGACTCGGTAGGGCCACTCTGGGTAGGTTCTGGTTTTAGATAAGTCCGATCGCATGCCCATTATCTCGTTGGCCTCCTGCAGAGAACAAGGCACGTAGCCGATTGCATCTGGCTCAAATATTGGTGTTACAAAAGCAGCCATTGAGAGCTCTGGATGGAAAAGATCCACAATTTCACTGTAGACCCCCTTTTGTAAAATATGGGATTCTCACTGTTGTGGCCGAGCTAGTTATAAAACTCATTACTGGTGTATGTAAAGAGAAATACTTCTTTGGGAAGATATTGGATTGCTTGTATTACAACATAAGAACCAAGGAGAACTTGACGCTCGCCAGGAATAGATTAGATGTTTTCCGGAGATTGAACAGGGCTTTGAAGGTATACGAGAAATTGTCCATTGAATGGCATAGCTTAAGTAATTTTAAACTCGGGGCAAAACTGAAGACATGTTCGGTGTGGAGATCCATCTACAGATTAGGGGAGTTTAGGATTGAGTAATGGATTTATTTCTCTCTGCCCTAGGTACCTTTATTGAATGAATGTATTTATTTCAATTGTTAATTGTAACAAGTTGTACAGATTAAGTTGTTTTTTTAATGGAAGCTCTTATTTTTGCAGTTGAAGAACCAGTTCGTCGTAGCAAATCTGCATTGGAAATGCCATTCGCAAGTGTGCCAGGAAGTAGCAATAACAAAAGTATGCTCCTTAATCCAAATCCTGTGAAGTTACTTCAATCGTCATCCATAATTATGCAAAATGAATCTGAGCATACCAGAAATAATTCTCCAACCTTGGTCAACTCTCCACTTAGTTCTCCAGATAGTACCCTTAGTAATGTATCTCCGAGAGGGTAAGTTGAATCTTATAAATTTGATGAAATTTGAGGTGAGGTTATTACATGGAATATTTAACACCACAACAACATTGCTGAATTATTAAAATTCACTATCAAATCCAAAGCTCTATAACGTTGTCTACATGAAGGTTCTTGTACCCATGATCGGCCAAGCGGACAAACAATTCTTGTCGTTAGTTCGTCTTCCGAATGAAGTGGAAGTAATTTGGCTGCGTAGCAATGTTTGTGTTTTGATTCACTAAATCAATAATTGAATCACCATTCACAAAAAAATAAAATAGTATCAAAACTGACTGTTGGAGTCTTTGTAAGAAGTATACCAATTTTTTTCAGGAATAACGGTGGATTATCACCTTACTCTCAAAATAATGATAGCACAAATCTAAGAAATGATTATCAAGAGAAAAGACCCAGTTTGAACAAGATTTCATCCTACAGCGATGATGGTGAGTAGATTTTCGAATATTTTTATATATACCAATAGAGGATTCCATTAATTCAATTCAATGTTGGCACTACTAGTTTCAGGTCCAAAATGTCTGACATTTTGTAGGCCTTTATTGATATAATTCAAAGTCAAAGCGGACATAATTTTCGATTTTAAGTATTTCTGGGTGTTCCCGAACATATAAAACAGAATGTTAATATTGATATGAAAAATATACAATATTCTAGTGGATTTAACTATTGTACGTTCGACAACCTGTCATTTTATTATCATAAATGTAATATATTTCGGCATGTTTTATGCAGAAAACAGTTTTGTTTAATTATCGGAAAAAACAAATCAACAAATATTATATTTTGCATAAAACCTCATATATATATTCTTTTGACTGAGAGCTGTATATGTGTTAGCAGAGGTTGGTGTAACGGGGTACCATACAATTCGACGTATGATACAAGAGCTTAGGGAAAAACCTCAGCAAAAAACCCTTTCTCCCCGTGAGTGTTGTGATTTGTAACTATTGTTCACAAAATTTGCTGAAATTTAAAAATATTGATGGGGATAAATTCCTTCAATGTGGATTCCCTCGTCAAAAAACGGATAGGTTTCTCCAAGGTACCCGAAACTCTACCTGAAAAATGAAAAGACAAGAGGAGGAAACAAACAAATTAAAAATATTACATAACCTTTCAAAAGTCTCCTCTCACATAAATACTTCTCTGTAGGCGAATGGGATCTTGTGGAGAAGAATCGCCTCCGCTAGTTTTCGAAGATATTCACTCCTGAAATCCCTTCAATATTTGAATTCAAAAATGAAAATGTTGCTCGTAAGGCCAGGAGGGTCTCTTTCAAAACCAGGTCTGACCGGTCCAAGTCCAAGCGATGATTATTCAGAACTTCAGATGTTCGAAGCCCGCTACAGGGCCCTTAAGAAGGGCTATCATCTCCCATAGATATATATTTTACTTTATATTGTATAAAAGAATGAAAAAATGCGCCGGACAAATTACGACTTATGTCATGATGACATAAATGAACATAAATGAATAAAACATGCCGAATATATCACATTGGTCGCGTTCAGCAGAAAGATCGGTAGCATGAACCGCTACGCTACCGATAGGTAGCGGTATCGTGTTCTGTCGAACGGGCAGCTCCTTTTGTCAGGAGATCACAGATGTTTGAAGTTCATGTTAGGTGATTCGAATTTTCTTTGATTGTCTGTCACAAAAATAAATATTCAATCATGAATCCAAATATCATTTCATTACTCTTCGAAGATGATAATATTACGGCCAACATAAGAAGTGAACTTGTTGAATTATTGGCTCAACCTCTACCTTCATTGGAAGATGAAAACAGAGAAATTGTTTCCAGGAATCAGAATTTTTATGAAGGGAAAATTCCTCAATATATGGGTGATTTATTCAAAGACCATTTTAGAATGTCCCGAAATGCAGGTAATTCTTTCCGTCGAAAATATATGTCCAGTATCCATTTTTTCGCTCCTTATTTTTAAAATAAATATCACAACTGTCAAACTTACAACATGTTACCGATACTGAGCGGGAAAAATCTACGCTCCTTAAAATGACAACCGAACTCAACATGTTCCAAAGTCAGCGTACCGTTCAGCAGAAAAATCATCGAAATGTGACAACTGTTCCGCAACTGTTGGTTCTGCTGAACGCGACCATTATGACTATAAAATGGCAGATTTCGTAGGTTTGACAAACGTATAAAGGCCAAATCTCCTAGGTTATTGTATTTTAGTTCATATCAACATTAATATTCTGTTTTATATGTTCAGAAACAACCAGGAATCCTTAAAATTGAAAGTTATGTCCCTTTTGACTTTTAATCATCAATGAAGGCGAACAAAATGTCAGACATTTTGGGCCCGAAACTAGGAGTGGTAACATTCCAAAACCTTTGAAAAATAGCTCCTCGAAAGGAAAAAATTATCAGATTAATAGTTTAACAATTATCGCACTTGTAATGTTAATGTTCGTGCTACAAAAAATTGAAGAGTCGCGATAAACATGTTTGTACCGCGGATAATTGTTCATTGATCTATTCTGCAGGTGCATGAATTTTTTCAATTTTTTATTTTCATATTTGACAAGTTTAAATAATATTTATTCATGAAAGGTCCGAAGGGGGCGATGCTTACGCAAGCCGGAGTACCCGTTTTCGGGAGTATTTTCAAACCTCTGGGAAAATAATAAATATTGGTCCTAGTTCCCAGAGTTGTGACTCTTTTTAGGAAATTTCTTCCCCTTCTTGAATATTTTTTCAAATTTGAATTATCTCAGATAATTTTTGAGATTATGGCGATAAACCAAACCCCCTTCTTTTTTTTTCACTTAATTGTTTATAACTATTGCAATTTTTTCGAGCGGCCTGAGCATTTTCTCAAAAATTATCTACATGCCATTCCGAATCGAATGACACCTCAATAATAATTTTCGGAGAATACGCAAAAATTTCGACCTAAAAAGCACTTGTTTACTAGACTATTCCGTTTAAATTGATAAATAAGTTTTTTTGTGACTTATTCTTCATAATCATAACTTTATATTGCAGACAGTCAATTGGTATGTGAATCATCTTCACAAAAGAAGGATAATAATAAGGACGATGATAGACCATCCACCTCTACTGGAAGAAAAAGTAGAAGATCGTATCAATCGAATGATCAGTCATCTTCCATGAAGCGAACTAGAAGAACAACCAATAGATCTGGACATGAAAGTGATAGTGAAGAAGATATCTCTGACCGTTCTCTTGTGAGTAGAGTGAAATATAACGCAGAGAGTAGGTCAGAAAGACCTTTGAAATATGATTTTCGTGCAAATCTTGGTAAGTGATATTACACAACATGTTCCATTCTTCAGATCACTTTATATCTGAATATTTTTGAATTGTCAATATCATATATGCATAATCAATTCTTTATTTCCAGATGGAATCACTGATAGAAATGAAAGGATAAATATTATATTGCAAAAAATGTCCGATCTCAGAAAAGTATATGTGGATGTTAAAGCTGAATTAGCCGATTTAGATAGGAGGAGAAAAAAGTTTAAAAGAAGGCAAAGAGAAGGTAGGGACAGAAAACGGAAAGAAAGAAGAGATAAAAATGATTCTCCTCCACTCTGATCCCTTGACATTTTTACGACTTGGTAAACTTCATCTTTTCATTTTTCATTACTAACCATTTGAAAAATTAGATATAATAAAATTAACAAATATTTTTCTGGAAAATAACTTGAGGGATTAATATCACAATGTAGGAAAGTTATATTCATTTTATATCTTTCATATAGAGTGCCTGAATCGACAAAGTCTCAGAAGAAATTGAATAATTCATGCATCAGACGTATCAATAATTTATTTGGAATTGATTAAAATTCAAGAGTTAAATAAACATTGTGTAGATCACAACAGAAAATTACACAACTAATTTTTTTATAATTAGAGGAGAAATTCTTCAGAAGGCAACAATATCTTTTTTTTTCTTATTTTATCTTCAAATCGTATACAGTCGTCGAATTATCCTTTTTCTTTGACGATATGTAGTTATTAAAAAATATTTGTTGGTGAATATTGAAATCTATGAGTGCTTTGGGCACTTGTTGAATTATGTTTTTTAATTTTGATTAAGAATGTACCATTTTTTTTTAATTTGATGTCCGGGTTATTCCTGAATAATCGCAATTCACTCGATCACATACATTAGCATCGTCTTCAGTTTGTAAAGTCGGGAATTAGAAGTTCAATATAGCACTTCAAGACATCGCCCCATATATTCCGACGTTTTCTCATATAGATCAAAACAACAATTTCCAGAACGTATACAAGGAGAGTCCCTGTACCTGTAGTAACTGGCCTAACAAACAAACTAAAAAACACTTTCCTAAGTGATGTTCGATAGCATTGACTGCCTGTTTATAATTAGAATTGTAGAGATTCCCAAAACAGCAAACTCAGAATCCAGCTCTTTATTGTTGGCAAATATTTCACCATTATCATAATCTAAACTATTCTATTATTATTACAACATTAAATGAGGTGAACTGTGCTAATTGCCAATAACTAAAAAAAAACACACGGTGAAATATTTATTGATTTTAACCATCAGCAAATATTCCGCGTGGCTGGGCTAGATCACCTCATCGCTCAGTGTTCTCCAAAGAGGAAAGCGTCATTCAAGGGCAGACACAAACCCAGGGTTTCATGATTATTACCAATCATCAGTGTGAGTTAGCCAACACTGAATGACACCGAAGGCGTTTTAGGAAACTTGAATCCATCGGTCGCGAACTGGTAGCGAAATAATCCCACCAGCGGCACCTATGGAAATTCTTACGAAACCAGACCCTCTGTGATGAAGAAACCTTGAGCGCTGTTCAGCGATTTTCATTCTTTTGCCGTATGAGGGCCATCTACCTATATAAGACCTTTACGGACCGGACGTTTTCAGTCCGTTTACATGAAAGGGATATTTTTAGGTTTCTGAAAATGCCATATATGAAAATAATCCAACACTCATTCCATGAACATTCGCATATCGTTGGTGGATGGAACTGTCTTCGTCTTCATTAGAGCTCATACTCTTCTGTCAGTCCATTCTATCAACTGTTCTTTTGTCTCAAATGCGAACGGATCTAGGCGTAAACCCAGCTTTATTGCTGCAAAACTTCTCCGGCACTCGATTGAATCATCACGCTCGATGCTGTTTTGTTTCCATTGTGACACCTATTTTGAACGCAGCTCTCCCATGTCCATATTTTCAGTCAATATACAATGTACAGCACTTCTTGTAATGCCTACCATGGCTGCTACTTCGTGAACTTTCATTCTACAGTCATTCAAAAATATTTTTGGGGTTGTTTTCATCGTTTCTGTTCTGTTCGTTCCATGTGGTCGACCACAGAGATGTTTGGCTCTGCAGCTTATACATCCTTGATTAAATGCTGCCTCTTAATATCATATTATTGCCACCAAACGCAGACTCACACTTACAAATTCACATACTCGGCTACATAGCGTCGTCCAACTTTTAGATGGTTGGTCCTTTGTACGATAGTCGTCATTTTTTTCAACCAACCATTACCATCTGTATGTCACGACAGGCACTCCTGGCACTATCCTTGTATACCAAAAAGCACAAAAATGTTCGTTCTTCATCCCTCTTTATATTTTCACCTCATTTCACTGACAATGATTCTTAAATTCTTTGATCCTTCAAAAATTTCTTTCACAATAATTTTTTTGTAGCGTTCAAGACAATGAGGCAAGTAGTATCTTGTTCATAATGGAATTGACTACGAATATTATCAAACAAAAGGATTAGTTAATAATCATAAAATGGTTTCCCTTCATTGTATCAACGTATTTTCAAACGTGTAATTTGGAAATTAATTTAAGGATAAGCAAGAAATTTAAATTTTCCTGTCTATAATTTCTTCTTTTTGGAAGGCTAAAATTGTTAATTTTTTTTAATTCAACAAGGCACTGATGTAAATAATATTGAGCCATTTATTTAGGTTTCTGTATATAAGTGGACTTTAATTTAAAATCATATTTGTTATTGATAATTTAGTTATTTATTTAAATTTTTGCAATATTTTATTCTGGATTGTCTAATATCTTATTTGATTTATATAACAGTAATTTTATAAAATCTTATAGTGAATGATTTTGTGACATTGTTTATTATAAATATGAAATAGGAAATATTTTGCTTGTTTCATTCGTGAACCAGTTCCCCAATTTGGTATTTATCTGAAATGGATAAAGAAGTGGCAGCTAGCAAACTGCAAAGTAGGTAATTCAAATTCTAACCCCCGGTTTCTGAAAGGCTGATCAACACAAATATTAACTAATCAGTGATCAATCTCTTGTTAACCCCCATACGAGTTGCGTAAAAACTCGGATTTGACATTTACAGTTCTGTTAACTTTGACCAGCCTTTCAGAAACCGGGTGTAAATCTTAAATAAGTCTGTTTGATCACTTCTACCCCAACTTGAAAAAAGTATTTCCGACAAAACAAATTGATAATTGGAAATAAGTTAATGCGATAAATATGTACTTGAATCCGATAGAAACAATACCTAGTTCTATAATCATAATATCTTGTTAAATTACTCGCTCATAATGAAGTACCAGGTTAAGTCACATAGCCATGACAACTAGTACAAATAAGTCACCTTGCTGCTTGTGGATTAAACTCACAGTTAGAGGGAGGTTACACGGTCAATCTGCCATCAATCTCGCACCAGTTCAGTCCGTGACCTTGATCACGATGAGACTGATGCGGATAGATGGACTGACGAAGCACATCAATATTCCATCAATCCGCCAGGTTCCCGTCAATCTGATATTAATCCACGATTGATGTGATGCGATAATGATACCAGATTATTTATATTATTGAGCAAATACATTTTTCAAATGAAGTGTGTATTCAGTGATGAAATAAATAGACAAGCAAAGAAATTAATTTTAAGTGCATTTCACTCAGAACTTTCAAGTTGGAATTTTGATGAAATTTCTTCTTGAAACAAAAATTGGGAAGCGCTGTAGATTCCATAAAAAAACAGAAATTGAATAGTATATTTCAAATATTTCCGCCATAGGAAAAACGTATTTCCAATTCTAACCACTAATGTCGCTAGCGCTACACTCCATTCACGGTACACTAATAATACCTCAACCCCCACTAAATGGCCGCTGTCCAATGATTAGTACGGAGTTAGCATGGGTGCGCTTTTATTTTAATCGAAATTTCTAATTGATTAATCGTAAATGAATTGATTAGACATTACGATTAAAATAAAAACGCACCCCATTTCTTATATATTTGATAATATTTGTATTCTATGGTTCTCACATCTCATCATAGAATTCTATGGAGATGAGTGAAGCAAGCTGAAGAGTGATAGATAATCGAATTTTGATAGTTCATGTAAAATAATATTGGTGATTTTGAGATGAATTGCTTTAGTGCACTTATTTTGGTGACTTGCTATTATTTTCAATATGTTTATTCTGAAACTAGTGTAGAAGATGAAGGGGGTTCGGGAAGATATACAATTGAAGGACGAGTTTTTCCGCTATCCGACCACCAAAGCAATTGGCAATCAAGTACAAGAATTCATGTGAACGGAGGTGAATTTCTAGGTTTTTTGAAAAAAGATGGATCTTTTTCTGTACATAATTTACCGTCTGGATCGTATATCGTTGAAGTACTGAATCCTGAATATTCATTTGAATCGGTAAGAGTCGAGATAAATCAGAAAGGCAAATTCAGAGCAAGAAAAGTGAACCACATTCAGACGTCTTTGGTCGTTTCCTTACCGTATCCACTCCGACTGAAGGCCCTCGGTAGAACTAGATACTTCCAACAGAGAGAGCAATGGAGAGTGACAGACTTCTTATTCAATCCGATGGTGTTGATGATGGTTGTACCGCTCATAATTATCATGATTCTACCAAAAATGATGAATGATCCGGAAACTAAGAAAGAAATGGAACAAATGCAAAGCTTAACCAAATTTGAATTACCAGAGATGTCCGACATGGTCACAAATTTATTGACAGGAGGCTCAAATTCTAACACTGCAGCCCAGCAGAGTAAACAAAAGCAGAAAGTGAAAAAGAGGCAATGAAAAATTTTTATCAAATAATTATAATTGTTGAGCAATTACTGTATTTAAGGGGTATTGTAGAATGAATGACTATTAATTTATTCTCAGTTGTAAAACTTTCTTATAGACTGGTGGATCCTATGGATAATAAAGTTCATTTGTTAACAATTTAGATGCAATGCAGAATTGAGCCTCATAAAAATTGGTGTTGCATATTAATGGGTACCATGAGAAATAATGAGACACTAGTATTTGAGAAAATAATATTCTTTTATTGTAATGAGCTAAACTTAAACAATCGGAACAAAATTATATATTGTATAAGAAACTAATTTTATTTTCATTTTTACGCACTGCAGGAAACAGTCTATGCAGAAAAGTGTTTGTCACATTTCAAGCATCTTTTGGTGGTTTACTGTTATTTTCTACTGACAGTGTCTTGTCCAGATGTGACGGAAATATTGTGGTAGCAGTTTGCACAACTCTTTCGATTTATGTTGATTATCCTTCGTTCCTGGCAATTTTTCTGAATTCTGAGCAAACTGTTTACAACAGATTCATTTAAATGTGGGATAGTAATTTTCTTCCTCTGTAAATCAGCACCGTAGTTGGAATGTCAATTTTTTTCAAGCACTTCCACACAGACAAGTGCAACTGGTCTGAAATATCTGATTCATATTTATTATATTTTTTTGTATTTGAAATTGCTTTTCTTGTCACCATTTCACTGATAGAAATGAATCTTAGATATTACTAGTACTAGTAGCATTTTCAAGATCCCCGCAATATCATCTTAAATATTTCATATATTATCCAATACAATGTCATGATAAAGATATTTCAGATTCATAGTATGACTTTTACAAAGTACCTATATAGTTCAGGGCGATGATTAACCTATCAGTTCACAATTCTCTTCACTAGCCAAGTAATTAAATATACAAACATTGACAAATGAACCAATTGATTCGATGTCATGTACTCCAATGATATTTAACTTTTTGACCATTGGCTCTTAAGTATTGAAGGAAATTGCCCAGTTCATCAATCTTAGTCATAAAAATTTTACAAATCATCGTCTTCTTCATTATCAAATGATAACAGCCGCTTGTCCATAATTTTTTTCAAGCTATTTCTTCTGGGTTTAGTGGAAGTCTTTTTGGAATGTTCTGTGTTATCACTTACTTCCTTAATAGGAGGTTTAAACACAATACGTTGTTTCAAATCTGCTGGTGCAGATGCTTGATCTTTTTCAATTTTAATTTTTTCTGCAGCTACCTCTTCAGCTGTTAAATCTCCAGTTTTTAAAACTACTACGGTTGGTTGTTCTTCGTCATTGTCCTCTAAATCTTTGTCTCCAAGAATTTCCAATTCTTCACTCTTGGTATCTATTGTAGGACCTTCTTGATAACCTACTTGAGCTTTTAACTTTTTCAGGAAACTGGGCTCATCGGGCTTGATGAAAGCAACATTTCTTTTAGACATTGTCGATTTGAGAGATAAAAATTTAAATTTCTTAATTTTTTGAACAGTGGTTGTTTAAATATATTGGCTGCTCGCGTCAAAGTTGTCCTTGACAAAGATGTCGTTGTCTGTACCATACCATAGAACTTTTATTAGGTCTATGGTCTGTACAAATACAAACCATAGAAGTGAAATAATTAATCGATGGTGCAAACCACCAGAGACAATAGAATATTTCTCTATGGTGCAAACCATTTAACCTCAAAATATTTCTGGTTTCTTGAGCAGTAGACTGATAAAGGCCGTAGATTATAAAATAAATATACAAGACAAGAATAAAGACAAAGCAAAAATCATAATACTGAATACCCTTGCTTCTATAAATTCGGTATCATTTTAGACTTTCTAACACCAATAAAGTCAAAGCATAACCTGGTTTTTAAGCCAGGTTCCTGGTTAAGGTTCTTCGATAAAGCTGAGTTACTCTTAGTGAAATAAAGGATACAGTAAATTGAAATAATAATTATGGCACTTAAAGCTGCAAGTAAAGTGTCGATGCTGCTTGGTCAATGTGTGCCTTGTATTAAACAGAACGCCTCAAAATTCAAGATTAAGCGTTTGGAATTAGATACTAACCTAAACATGGTAATTAATAGTTCATTCGAATGCCCAGTATACCAGAAAATCAATTTTTGTTTTAGTATTTCCCAAAAGTTGAATATATCTATGCCCATGATCCTGAGAAGAAATGTAAGACTGGCGATGTTGTTTTAATAGAACAGCTATCTGAAAAGATGACAAGGCTCATTACTCATAAAGTAAAGGATGTAATCTATCAATATGGAGACTTGACAGACCCATTATCAGGAAGAAAATGCGTGGCTGGAAAGTATAGAGATGATATAGAAGCTGTTAACAAGGTATATGGTGAGTTAGACTCCAGATTTAATTACGAAGAAGCACCAGTGAGAGGATGGCAAGAGGATAAGAAAGATTTTTCACATGCTGAAACATATATGAAATATCAGGAAACAGGGGAAGACCAACCATACTCATATTAATGAAATGCTTTTACAGGAAATATTAGACTGTTTTATGTTGAAGAAAGTTAATATTAGTGGGTAATAGATTTTCAATAAAAATAGGTACTGTGTTTTGATATAAACCTTGGCAGGAATAATAACACATTGTAATTCTTAGGAATTGATGATAAATAATATTTTACATTGTTCAAATTAATATCTAGTTGCTAATTGCTGCAATACTAAAATCACAGATTAATCTGTGCTAAAATATTCTGAAAACTTGATAAGAAGACATATTTGAGCAAATTATTAATCTCATTAAGATCTATAGAATTTCTTCTTCATGTTTTACACTTATATTCTGGAATTTTCACCACCTGATGTAATGTTAACCTCCTTTTAGATGCCCAACTAGTTGGGAAGGTTAACGAAACAATTATGCTTCCTGGTATATAAGGTAAATGCTGAATAAACTGGTTTTTTAAAGGTTTGCTAAATAAATTCCTTTGATTACAAAGGAAAGCACTTAGCTCAGAACTTCCAATCAAAATTCAAGGTATTCTTCGAGGATCCTTCCAGGTCATGAGTGTGGGTCCTTCAAATTGGAACTCACAATGCAGGGGATATCAATCCCATAACAGCTTCAATCAAGCAGTGTTAAGCATGCAGCCTCTCAAAAACGTAGCAACGAAGTTTTTCACTCCAACAAAAACTCTACTAGAGAGGGTTCAACTTCAGCCAATGTCAAAAATTCTACTAGATATGGTTCAACCAACCTCAAGCCATAAACCCGAAACCTGACATATACCATTTTAAAAATTACACTAATTGCTAAGAGATATTTGTACACCAATTTATTTCATCTCAACTATTTAGAATCTTAGAATCTTACGAGAAGCGTTCGAAGTGACTTGCTCCAGAGCTTCAACGTAAGAGACACAGAACATATAATATGTAAGAGAACGAGTAAATCGTAAATCCCCGGGAGCTTGCTATACATATAATAGGTAAGAGAACGAGTAAATCGTAAATCCCCGGGAGCTTGCTATACCCGTCAATCGTGTGACCACCGAAAATTATGGTCACATAGAATTGTAAGTAAATTCACGGTATTAAACAAATTTATACTGAAATAATTTCTATAATTTATTGAAGAATTTGATGTGGAAAATCAATACGGATTCATAAGACGAAAATATTTGAATCTAGACTTTCAAAAACTGATATTATTAAATCGAACAAACCTTCAGGCGACACATGAGGCATACTTGTGTTGTGGGTTGTGGGGGTATGATGAACCACGAAGTTTAGAAATAATGAACGAATGCCGAATATATCCCACTTGTCTGATAGAAATTGACCAAAAAGGTAATGTTAAAAAGAGTGACGGGTTTTATACCGTTACAATGAGACATAGTGTTGGGAGTGTGGAAAATGTCTTAAATACTCCTCTGATAAATACTGAAAAATGTCCGAAAATTATCATTACTTCTAAAAACAGTCGACATTTAGAGTTTTTTAGTATTTATGGAAATTATCGAAAATGTCTGGATAAATATCATAAATTTCTTTTCTACTTAAACATTTTTTGAAAAGTTTCGTTTTGTCCGATATTTATTCTTCTTTTCTACTTGGATCGAAGATGCTCAACGATCTGAGATGCCAATTTTACAAAAATTTTTAAAGAAGTTTATTTTTTTCTACTTGGATCGACGATGCTTAACGATTTGTGTTGCCATTATACAGAGTTTTTTCTTATGCAGTTTATTATTTTCTACTTGGATCGAAGGTTCTTAACGATCTGAGAACCAATTGGAAAATTATCCAAAAGTTTTTTTTTAAACAAGTTTATTTTTATTATTTAACAGTCTAATTAAATCGATTTTTCTAATACTAATTCTTAATTCAGAACCTGGCTCCGGTCCTTTATCACTGATACTCAATAAAATAACACAATAATAACTCATTCAATGATAAGTTATTTGTTATTTCCAATTGACCATGAAAAATTTCTTAAAATGCCTCAAATTGTCCTGATATTTTAACTTAAAATGTAACAATTGTCATATTTTTCCCGATTTTTCCGCAATGTCCGTAAATACTTAAATACTCAAAATGCTCGACCTTGGGGGAAAGTTTCGGACATTTTTCCAGGATATTTGTCCTTAACTTAAAAACTCGAGTATTTCACATCACTAATGAGACATGATGTAGAAAAGCTTCTGTATACCCCAGCTGGGCATTATGCTGCTCATATAACTACTAATGAGTACTTACTACGCATTGATTGCCTTTGCGAAGTAGTCAATGGTAATTGAGTTCTTTTATGATAATAACTCAAATCCAAGGAGTACGAGTAAAAAAGATGAGTATGGATATTTCGAAAATACCATTTAATTTATATCAATTAGCAGCTCTTACTATTAATTAATGGCTGCGTTCAGCGGACACAACAGTTGGAAGAATTTTCGCCGAACGATCCTGCTCAGTGAGCACCTGCTCAACATGTTTAATGAGCGGACGCCATTTTTGTGAGCGACATTTAACTACGCTCACTAAGCAAAACACGTTGTGAAAACTGTCAAAGCATAGCTTTAGAGGTTAGATTTTTTTGAAAGTGTAAACATTTAAAGAGAACACAATAGAATTAGGTTATGTAAATGTCACCTTCGCACCGTTTTAACTTCTAACCGTTTAGAAAACCGCTCTCTGATCACTTTAGGATCTGTGAGCAGCTTTGCAACTGCTCTTTATGCTGAACGCAGCCAATGTGTACGCCAAATTCCTAACTTTGAATTATGATTGTAGGTGTATCAGAGGTACAGGTAGAGTAGAGAATACTCTAAAAAGCAGATAAACATTTTAAAGATGCGTACACAGACCGAAACAAATTAGAAAATAAATAAAAAAACACTTTGCACAAGTCTAATTTAATCATTTATTTACACTGTAAAGTTTTCTAACAACAAATAACAAAAAGTGTTTCTTAAAAGAGAAGTTTTTGTTTGTGATTGTCAGGGCTTTACGTTTTGCAGCATTTATTTATGTAGTTGCATACGACAAGGGACTTTCAACAGTGTGGACGAAGGCAATGGCGTATAAGAGGAGGGAAGGAGGAGAATAATTGGAAATACAAATAGGTATAATATTCATGGGGAAAATTACGACAAAAAAATTCTGCAATCATTAAAACCCTAAAGGTGGGTTTGTTGTTAAAGGTATATTCTAATCATTTGATTCCTCTCTTATACTACCATTTTTTTTACTTCTTTTAATAAGTGAAAATTTTTATTTTAATTAGTAAATTAATTTTCAATTCAGCTTCAAAGTACCATGAGATCCCAATAGAAGGAGAATATAATCATTTTCTATTGTTTCATGTCATTGGGTGAGTACAACCAATATTGGTCATTGTTTTTCCCATCCTCGTCGCCACTTGTTGTTTTTGTAGGAGGTTGAGTTGAATTAAATACAAAGGACCTCAAACAATCAACTCTTTTATTGTAACCCCTTGCTTACATACATCGTAAAATAATTATCATTTTATCCAATTCTAGAAATGTTCTGGTTAATCCAGTTTTACGCTACGTGCCGTCGGGTTGTCGCCCTGCCAGTGTCGTATCGTATCTTTTGACGTTGGCGTAACATGCATATTCAAGGATTATAGCCTATTCTGGCCTTATGTGAGAATGCTTATTTTATTACAATGTCCCTGTACATTTCAAAGAGAATTTTTTTTTTCGATTTCCAGGGGAAGTTCTATCAGTTTAACAAGCAGCTCTAAAAACATTGGTTCCATTCAGCGGACGAAACAGTTGCGCAACCGCTACCAAAACGTTCGGTGGCACATGCCCTCCAAACTCAACACGTTGTGGAGCGGAGGCTATTTTATGGAGCACATTTGATTTGTGCTAGGTAGCGGTAGCGTAAAGTGGCCGAGCGCTTCGTCCGCTGAATGCGACCATTGTTTTATATAATTTCAGCTGTCCTATTTAAAAATCATATAATTTTGATTTCTGTCAAGATTTAGGTAATTTTGGGTAATTCATTCAGAAATTCGCAATCACATAAGACGAAATTGTAGCTGAAGATATCAGGTTCTTATCTGATATCATTGATGCAGTAGATTATATGAACAGGTAAAATAATGCCATTCCTAACGTAGAATTGTTAGCACATTCCACCGAGCATTCCACTGTTTTGTATTTGATGAATTCTGATACTGACTTTTTTCAAGAACTCCTTTGATGATAATATAGGACTGTGACAATGCCTGATTGCAACAAACACTGAGATATTCTGAGATGAACTTACCAGTATGCGAGTATGCCAATACATATAATTTTTTTATGTAAGCCTTAATGCTGTATGTGTATACTCTATTATGAATGAAAATGATGAATATTATTGAAAAAGAAACATAAATAAATTTATTCCGGAAATTTATTGTTGCATTTTTGCGCGTATGTTCTGGGGAATATCGCGTTATAGTTTTGCCCAAATGTCTGTAACTTTCGAATTTTTTGACGAAAATGGTCTCAAACGATTTAGTTTGAAGTTAATGAAGAATTCGAGGTCAAATTTGATTCTGTCCGGCCGGCCGTCCGTCCGTCCGGCCGGTGCCACGATAACTTGAGGACGAAAAGAGCTAGCGACTTGAAATTTTCAGGGTGGGTGGCGCATCCCAATACGACGGACAAGTTCGTTAATGGGCATAATCGGCCCAGTGGTTTCCGAGTAATAATTTTGTTTTCAACCAATATAAATCCGATCGAATAGAAACTTGGTGGATAGTTGTAGAATATGAAGTTAGGCACGTTTGTGAAATTTTGTGCGAATCATATGGATAGAAAATAAAAAAAAAATTATTAAAAAATATTTTTGTTGTCACGATAACTTGAGAACGGAAAGAGATAGCGGCTTGAAGTTTTCAGGTTAGGATGTGCATCAGAACGCGACATTTCAGTTTGTTTATGAGCATAATCGGCCAAATGGTTTTAGAGTTATAGCCATCTGAAATTTGGTTGTTTTTTGTTCCTCAATAACTTGAAAAATACTAAACCGATTGAATTCAAACATGGTAATTAGTTGTAGAATGCCAACGCGAAAATTCTTGCAAAATTTTGTGAGGATGGTATTTGTAAAAAATTAAAAAAAAATTCTATGTATCAGTAACTATTCGTTTGAAATTGCTGAAATTCTGCAAGAGCCTTCATAACCGTCAGTGCTGGTTTGGGTTCAGATCTTGTTGAAGTGAAGAAATTGGTTTCACATGGCAGTAATTCGTCTTTCAGTGTAGGTGTTCCATCTGAGGAAATGTATAAAACAATAATGAATGCGGAATTCTGGCCTAAGGGTGTATTGATTCGAGATTTCAGTTTTAAGAATTTTTTTCACAGGAATTCAATTGTACAACAAGTAACAAGGTAAACTCTTACGTTACATTGTTACATCAAAATATTCAGTGTGTTACCACCTCATTTGTTAAATTTTATAATTTTTTTAGAGTCAGAGAATCCTGAAATTTTTGGTTTGACTGAACATTGGCAATCTTTTGAACAACTAAAATCGTATAATTTTAACGGCTATAGACTAGCATCTGCTTTTTGCAGAGAGGAGGGTTTACGTAGGGGTTCCGCTCTATATTGCAAAGAATCAATCAGATTCACAGTAAGATATGATCTGGAAAAACTTAGTGTTTCAAATGTCATTGAATGTTCGGCAATACGGTTGAACTCATGTTCTGAAAAACTAATAGTTGTTTGTATTTATAGACCTGGTACATTACCGCTGGCAGATATTGATCTTTTCTTCGAAAGACTCATGACCATTTTAAATGTTGCAATAAGGGAAAATTCTAAAATTGTTGTTTTAGGTGATTTCAACATTGATACTTTGGTGAGGAGTGATAATGCTCAAAATTTTTTTGATCTGATTGGGGGCTTTGGGTTTGAAGCTAAAATACATGAACCGACACGAATAACAGCAACATCGTCAACATGCTTAGATAATATCCTCACAAATTTCGAGGGTTGTGAGACCTCTGTTTTTGAGGCTCATCTGTCTGATCATTGTGGTCAGAGGATCAGGATTCGGCAGTTGTTGGACACTACTGAGGAAACATTTAGGGTAAGAAAGATTAATGAAAATAGTCTAAATTCTTTCAATATGCTATTATCTGATCAAAACTGGGATGACATTATTCATTCCACAGAAGAAGACGTAAACAACTTATGGAATGGATTCTCAGAGAGATTTTGTTCTCTGTTCAAAAAGCATTTCCAGGAGAGACTATGTAAGGCCAAGAACAAACTTTCAAAACCAAAGTTCAATAATTCTAAAGTAGCAAATTTAAAACATCAACTTGATATATTGTTGGTCATTTCTAGGATAGATTCTTCATTTGGAAATACATATAAAAATTTGAAATTTGAATATGATAGAATGATTTGTGAAGTAAGAAAAGAATATTATGGCGACAAAATTTCAAAATCCAATAACAAATCCAAGGCAACTTGGAATGTTATTCATAACATTTCAGGTCAATCTCGTGAGAACAGTTTTCAGATTTGCGGGGATGTTTCAGAGGTTGTAGAGAGGTTTAACGAACATTTTGTTACGGCAACACCTAATCTGGTTTCGAAATTGCCGAAGTCTTGTAACAGAGAACTTGAACGTAGGGAAAAATCATTTTTTATGTTTGAAGTTCAAAAATCGGATATTTATCATGCCGTGAAACAGTTGAAAAATAAGAGATCATGTGGACACGATCAGATTCCGATGAGTGTCATCAAGCATTGTTTAGAGGGTATAGTGGATCCACTAGGCCATATTATGGATCTTTCTTTTCAGTCGGGTATCTTTCCAGATGATCTTAAGGTGGCTGTAGTAAAGCCTCTTTTTAAAAAAGGTTCAAAGGATAATTTGGCTAATTATAGGCCCATAAGTCTCCTGTCTTCTTTTGCAAAGGTGTTTGAGAAGGTTCTGGCCAATAGATTGTTGAAATTTTTTCGGAAATTCAATGTTTTTGTAAGCTGCCAGCATGGTTTTATGAAGGGAAAGAGTACTGAAACTGCTGTTTTTGAACTCACTTGCAAGATCTTGGAATCACTTGAGAAAGGTGAAGTTCCCATTGCTATCGTGCTTGATTTGGCCAAAGCATTTGATAGTGTAAATCATAAACTTTTACTCTACAAGCTAAGTGTCTACGGCATAAGGGACAAGCAACTTAAACTAATTGAGAGCTACCTTAAGAATAGAAAACAAAGAGTCCTTGTTTCTGATGGAAGTCGAGATTACTTATCTTCTGAGAGACTTATCGAGTTGGGCGTGCCACAGGGCAGTATCTTGGGACCACTGCTATTTGTTATTTTCATCAATGACCTCCCTAACATCTTCTTTTCTAGTTTCATCAGGTCTTTGTTGTTTGCGGATGATGCTGATATCATCATCTCTGCATTGAATATTCTGAGCGGTATAAGGGAATTTAAGGATGCTATGGATAAGGTAAATGAATGGTGTATTGAAAATCAGCAAGTAATTAATAATGATAAGACCCAATGCATTATTTTTAAGACGGATAGAACCAATCGTAGCTATCCAGAAAGCATAAACTACAGTAACAATGAAGTACCAATCAGCGAATGTGTTAAGTTCCTGGGAGTTCATATAGATAGTTTCATGAAATATCATACCCATGTTGAAGAAACTAATAAGAAATTAAAATCGGTTATTTATGCCTTGAGGGTTCTTAGAGATCAGGTGGATATTGATGTATTAAAAACGGTTTACTATGCTATGTTCCAGTCACAATTAAGTTATGGTATTATTTTTTGGGGTAGCAGTTCTGGATCGCATCAGATTATGAAAACACAAAAGTTGGCATTGAGAGTGATATTTCGTTTGGGTTTCAGAGAATCATGTCGTAATAAGTTCAAGCAAAATAACATTTTGACTATCTATGGACTGTACATATATAAGATCTTGATGTACATGCATAAACATCAGCATTATTTCTGTAGTCATTTAAATGTAAATAATACTAGAAGAAAGCACCCATTTGTTTTTCCGGTGCATTCTTTGTCTTTAACTGAAAAGGGACCATTGTACATGGGCATTAAACTGTTTAACAGTTTACCAGTAGAAATTCAAAGATTATATGGTCATGTGTCTTTCGGGAAGACTCTATATCGTTTTCTCTTAATGCTTGAGCCATACAATATCGAGGAATTTTATTGTAGGGATATTGTAGCGAATATTTGAAAATTTTTCTTTTTGGATGACCTGTTTTCCTTTCTACATATTTTGTATATATGGGAAATCAATAAATTATTGTTATTGTTATTATTGTTATTAACCTAACTCTACTGCCAAGTTTCACGTTTTAACACGATCGGTTGAATGTTGTTGGAGATTCGAGCATTCTTGTGTGAGTTCAGTAGATGGGTGACCGTTACCTCGATAACTTTCGAACGAAAGGAGATAAGGACTTGCAATTCCCAGGGTAGGTTGCGTATCCGAAAGGGAGAGTTGAGTTCGTTGTTGGGCATAATCGGTCAAACGGTTTCCGAGTTATATACCCACCTGGAATATTATTTCCTTGATAACTCAAAAAATATTCGATCGAATTGAAGCTTGGTAACTAGTAGCAGAAAATCATCATAAAGACGTGTTTAAAATTTTGTAAGAAGAAAAATTAAAAAAATAAAGAAAAAAAGCAGTATCATGTTGAATACCTTAATATTATTGATTATTATATAATAATCGATGAAAATACTGAGAGAGACCCAGGAAATTTGACACATTTTGTCTTATATCTCCAGAAATTGAAATCGTATAGAGCCAAAATTTTGCACAATGTTGCAAAATACTACAATTGACGTTAGTACAAGTTTTTGTTGCAATCTGATGAATAGTTCACGAAAAAAAATTTTTTTTTTCGAAAAAATTAAAAGAAATATTTTTTTAAAAATTACCAACATTTCGATCATAACAGAATTTTGCCAAAAGTTGCGCGTTTATATCCTCGAACTGACTACCAAGTTTCGATTCAACATCTTCTTTAGTTCCTGAAATATCAGGGAAATAACCTCAAAATTTGAAATGTCTATAACTTCTAAACCGTCCGGCCGATTTTGCCCGTTAACGAACTTAACCGTCGCATTTTGATCAGAAACCTACCCTGAAAGTTTGAAGTCGATAGGACCTTCGGTGCTCCTGTTATCGTGCCTACGGCCGGAGGGCCGGCCGGCCGGCCGGACGGCACCCAAAAATCTGACACCGGATTCGTGATCAGGGAGTCCGAATTAGTCTATTAGCCAATTTTCAGCTCGAAATTCGAAAATTACAGACATTTGGACGAAATGATAGGACGATGTTCCCCTAGAACATGCGCCCAAAAATGACAAAAAAAAAATTTTAAGAACCGCATCCCTAGAAAATTTCAAAAAAATCACGAAAAAAAAAATTGGTTCAAGCACTGACGTGAAGTCAGAAGCTTTTGCGCGTATGTTCTATTGCCCATTCTCCTGTATTGGACACTTTTAATCGAATTTACCATGGTTAATTCGAATTAAGTGTCCACTACAGGAGAATGGACAACCTAATTTACCATGGTAAATTCGATTAAGGGTGTCCAATACAGAAGAATGGACAATAGAACATACGCGCAAAAGCTTCTGACTTCACGTCAGTGCTTGAACCAATTTTATTTTCTCCTTTAATTCAGTATTCAGTTTATTTATCATCAATGTAATTTTCTTACAATTATTCATGCACTATAGGTACTGGGTGAATTAGGATCTATTAAAAATTGGTTCAAGCCCTGTGGACAGGAGCTATTGGGCGCATGTTCATCTTCCTTGTGGCCCGTACTGACCAGTAAAGAAAAAAAGCAGTATCATGTTGAATACCTTAATATTATTGATTATTATATAATAATCGATGAAAATACTGAGAGAGACCCAGGAAATTTGACACATTTTGTCTTATATCTCCAGAAATTGAAATCGTATAGAGCCAAAATTTTGCACAATGTTGCAAAATACTACAATTGACGTTAGTACAAGTTTTTGTTGCAATCTGATGAATAGTTCACGAAAAAAAATTTCGATCATAACAGAATTTTGCCAAAAGTTGCGCGTTTATATCCTCGAACTGACTACCAAGTTTCGATTCAACATCTTCTTTAGTTCCTGAAATATCAGGGAAATAACCTCAAAATTTTAAATGTCTATAACTCCTAAACCGTCCGGCCGATTTTGCCCGTTAACGAACTTAACCGTCGCATTTTGATCAGAAACCTACCCTGAAAGTTTGAAGTCGATAGGACCTTCGGTGCTCCTGTTATCGTGCCTACGGCCGGACGGCACCCAAAAATCTGACACCGGATTCGTGATCAGGGAGTCCGAATTAGTCTATTAGCCAATTTTCAGCTCGAAATTCGAAAATTACAGACATTTGGACGAAATGATAGGACGATGTTCCCCTAGAACATGCGCCCAAAAAGAGCTGTGAGTTGAATTGAAGATGTATAAATAGAATGCCTCAGAAAGTGTAATATAAAATAACAGGAGGACGTGCACATAATCAAAATTCCGGCCGAATAATATCACAATGCAAACAGTTGGCGGCTTCGAAGCCATCTTTGTTGTCTAGGATTAGCTCTAAGTTGTCACTTCTTATATATTAGTGCACTGTGCAATTTAGTCATCATGTAGTCTGAAGAAGTCATAGTGTCGACGAAACGCGTCACAACATTAAATGAATAAGAGTAAATCATATACAGGGAGGTCCAGTTTGAAGGGCGGAAAATTCAGGAGACGATAGAGAATCAAAAAATAATATGAATTTGCTCAATGAACTATAGAGGGTGAGTCTTTAAGTTGTACATTTTAACCAGATATTCCTCTCATCAAATGAAACACTTTTTGGCGCTCTAGTTCCTCGGAACTGCAGAGTGCTTATCAATTTGCCCAAAAGCCCAAATGTCTGTAATTTTCGAAGTTTTGGCTGAAAATGGTCTCAAACGATTTGGTTCGACTCACTGATCAAGAATCCGAGGTCAAAATCGATTCTGTCCGGCCCGACGGCACGATAACTCTCGAACGAAAGGAGTTAGAGGATTGAAATTTGCAAGGTGGGTTTGGAGCGTAAATATCTCGGACAAGTTCGTTAATGGGCAAAATCCATCAAGCGGTTTCGGAGTTATGGCCGATTTTAGTAAAACACATTTTTTATGAATATTTCCGAAACCGATCACTCGATCTATCTGAAATTCTGCACCAAATTGTAGAATCATGACCTTTATACGCATGTGAAGTTTTGTATTGACCAGGTTACCGGAAAGTGTAAAAAAAATTTCAAAATTTTAAAATTTTTTTTCTACATAACTCTCGAACGGAATGAGCTAGGCAGTTGAAATTTTCAGAGTAGGTTAGGGAGGTGAATATCTCGGTTAAGGTCGTTATTGGGCAAAATAGGCCAGATGGTTTCGGAGGAACGAAAAAAAAAAAATTGTTTTTAAGCAAAAAATTTCAAATTCAATTTTCATTCAAGATGCAGTTTCACCATTAAACTCCATCGATATCAATTTCAACTCCAACAAGCTAATACTTTCGGAGATATGATTTTTCTAAATTTGTACTTCTATGTTTTCACAGAATGCTATAATTATTCTATCTAAGCTTTATTATATGCTCTGTGTTCATACTCGTACATGTCATCCTGTTCTATAAGAGAGAGTCAAATTCATTTCAGCTATTTTAATTTGATTTCTTCCATGGTGCAGTTCTCATTCTCAGATTGCTCATTTAATCTTGATAAATAAACTATTATTTGAATTGAATTTCCTTTATGATGCAGTTCTATCATAAGAATACATTGATATAATTCTCAACTCTGAGAAACCAATACTTTCGGAGATATAATCTGTCTGTTTGTCCACAGGGCTTGAACCAATTTTTTCATTTACCATTTTCCAGATTCAAAAGTTTGAGTAGAAAAGATCAAATTTATTAACATTCGCTGAACGGCTGGGGAAATTTGAATGAAATTTTCTTGACCTCAACTTCCAGCGTGATAGAAAGTTTTGTGATGGAAACTATTTTTTTTGTCCAAACAGTGGCTTCCGTACTAGCACGTGATTGGACATTTGCAAAGAAAAAATTGTTACGCCACGGCTTTTCATGAAAATAAACATCAATTTTGAATTCCACCTTGAACTTGTGAGGAAAACGATCACTTTATCTCCACTAACCACCTTTCTTGAGTGAAGAGTGAACATTCAAAAATGATTTCTCATATCATTATTAGTCTAGTCAACAAGTGCTTTTTAGGTCAAAATTTTTGCGTATTCTCCGAAAATTATGATTGAGGTCGGTGTCATATTCGATTCGGAATGGCATGTAGATAGTTTTCGAGAAAATGATAAGGCCAGTGGCGTAACGTTCCTCAGCCGGGCCCCCCCCGTATAACAATTCGTTATCGATTCGTTAGAGGTAGAATATCTGAATGTCCGGTACGCTAACGAAAAATCGCTATCTGAACCAGCAACAAAACTTTATCAAAAACCTCTACTCCTTTGATACAGATCAAATAACGAAAAACTATCATCCAAACGGTAAAGTTTTAATACAGAAATTCTTTATCGAACAGATACCTATTTTGGGAGCAAGAATTAATAACAATTACGGTGGAAAAACATAATTTTAAATGTTTTTCTAATAATTCTGCGTTTCATCGTTCGAATATCTCAATCATCCCTCTCATTTTACCCCTATTATACCACATATTGTATTAACGTATTAAATTAAATTTTCGTCCCTCATTTGGATTCGAACCTGCATACCTTAGCTCCAATATTCGATCTGACCACCACCTTACCTATCCATCCATCCACTAACCTTGTTGTAGGGTATCACAAGTGCGTGTATATTAACGACGGATTGGTGCAATGGATACACATAATAAAATCATGCGATATAACTGTCGATCGGAGACTGAATATTCACCATTAAATCTTAGACAAAAAAAGAAAATGGTAGCCCCGCATAATAAAATTCGTAGAAATAATGGTACTTAACCGTAATATTAATGATACGATGAAGGAATGCTGTGGAAGGAATATCAGTGTAAGAACTTCATCACTTTATTTTACATTTTTTACTCATACGCTATAATCAATACTACGTATCATAATTTATTTTGATTTGTTACCACAGTTATTGAAGGCATAAACATCAACAATAACATTCCCTCCAGTGATGACAGTACTAAGCTGTGATACATAAGAGTTCACACATGACCTGTAAGTGATTAGCTGATTACTGATGATACAATACCTATATTGCTAGTGATCAATATTTATATTATCATGAGCTTTATTCGAATAAACTTGCCTGACCATTTTCGATCCAATGGACGGAAAGACAACAAAATATGTCCTTGTTGTGGAATTAAAAATGAACTTACTGTAATGAATGCCAACATAACACTACATATATAGGAAACCTATGAACAGTAGGACAATCCCGATTTTAACAAAGATCTGTTCCTGTGTAGTGTGCATTAAATTAAAAAGTATTAAATATTGTAATATCATTGAATTTCAACGCGACAACGCGTTGTATGCGTTTGGCATGTGATATTTACATTTCATTATTGAAAGGAAAGCAGATAGTACAGTAGAGTAGAAGCAGAGTATATATCTAGAAGTAGTAGAAGTATATTATTTTTCTCTGAAAACTGTATCTATTGTCTATCGATTCATCGTGAATTTTCGATAAAGAATTTAATCACGGAATAGTATAGAACCTACAAAGTTTTTTGATATAGGAATATCTCCGAATATCGTTATATATTCTTTACAGAGGGATTAAAGATAACCGTTAGCGATTCTCTTACTGAATGCGTAGCGAATAGATATCGATTATCGATACAGATATTGTTTGTAAGATCTTTACCTAGTCTTTGTCGAATTTATATATTAGGGATGGCTATGATGTATACAGATTATCTTTAAAGTTTGGATATAGATTCGATAGAGTTTTGCTTTAACTTTAAGAAAGTTATTCAGTCGTTACGATCGGATAACGAAATATTCGGACGATAACGAATTGTTATACGGGCCCCCCCAATGATTGTCCCCGGGCCCCACTCCTCCTTCAGCTCCTATCACAATACACCGAACAGATACTGGGATTTCGTTTATAAATCTTATGCGAATAGTTTAGATAGGTACTTAAAATTGTCAGAAATGAATAAAAGAAATTGAATCTGAGAATTAATTAGGTACTATCAGCATATTGTGTTTTATTATAATAAATATATTTCAATGAATTAATTGAAAATTATATGATCTTCACGGGTAAGATGTACATGTACTTGTTGCAAAAGTTTTTAGACATCTTATTCACAAATCAAAATGATTTATTTTCCGACTGTTCACTAATACGTGAATACTCGATATTTCATGTATCGATACTTTCAAAGCGATACGATTCAAGTATCGATACTACTTATTTCGATATATTACGATCCAGGAGTATTTTCACTCGCCTATACTATACATTTTAACCAGGAAATACATATATTACATCAGCAGAAAATTAGTTTTTACAATCAATTAGTTCTCAACAAGATAAAGTAAAAATTAAATAAATGGTTCAACTCCCGGGCCCCCAGACCCCACGGCCCCCCCCAACGGGGGGGTCTGGGGGGTGTACGTTACGCCACTGGATAAGGCCGCTCGCAAAAATTGCAATATTTATAAACGATTAAGTGGAAAAAGGAAGTTATTTAACAAAAAAAATTGTTATTTAACAAATGCTTTCTTAAACAATAAGTTATCTCATAATCAAAGCATTTGTTTATAACAATTGTTTGAACAATAGGAGATAAAAATTCGCGCTCTTGTTTATGTAGCTTCTGATCACAAGAAAACAGATCAATAGTAATATTATGAAAAATAGTTTTTTTTCAATGTTCAATGACGCTTTATAATTTTACACTTAAGTAAATTGTTAATAATAAAACGGAAATTAACAATTTTTTGATTTTTCCAGCGGAAATCTATTCTAAGACCTTTGACAAATAGCTCCACAAAAGGAAAAAATTCTCAGATTAATAGTTTATCAATTATCGCACTAACAATGTTAATGTTCGTACTGCAAAAAAATGTTAATTAACTTATGAATAACTATTTGAAAAATGTCGATACAAATGTTTGGACCACGGATTATTGTTCATTCAATAATCCTGCAGGCGCCTGAATTTATTCAATTGTTTATTTTCTAATTTATTCAATTTAGATGATATTTATTCATTAAAGGTCCGAAGAGGGAAGAGGATGAGGCTTGGACAAGCCGGAGTACCCGTTTTCGGGCGTATTCTCAACCCCCTGTGAAAATTATAAATATTGGTTCTTCAGTTCCGGGAGTTGAAACCTGTGTTATGAAATTTTTTGAAATTAGTAATTCTACTCGACAAGAAATTATTACTAACAGCTCCTAACTAGCTCCTAAAAAACTACCTGCTTAGATAAGTATAGATATGCATGTTTCGTTAAAAACACCAAAAGTAAAAAACAAGTACAATTAGCTTGTCTTCCTCCAACCTCAGTTGCTGCTCATCAACATCTTTTTAGGGTATATTAGCAAGTTCAAGTGTGGCTTGGTTATCAGCTAGTAATCATTAAAGGATACTGTGGGAGGTATACTCATTATTGAAAGGATTTTTTTCTGGGTTTTCTCTCCCAAACTCTCAAAAATATCTATAAAATAAAAATTAATTATTTTGTGATTTGCCTCTGCGTAAGAAACACAGGATATTTGTCAGAAGCAATCAATTGAACAATGTTGCCTAACACACAACAATGAAGAAACAACTATATCGTAACATTTCGGAGTCTATATCAGACTCCTTCGTCAGACGCTTAATGAAAATCGTTAGAATTATTTTGTGCTAGACCCTACAGAATGGGGTTGGAAGTTGGTCAACAATTCATTAGAACCAGTGCACACTTTACTTCCACCTGCGCCGGAAAAACTGCTGAACTCGATTTTTTGCAACTGCAAAAAGGAATGCAGTGCTAAAGTGGTTGCAAGAAAGTAGGACTGTTCTGTTCTCCGGCATGTACACATTGTCAAGGCCGGTTGTGCTCTAATATTGAATCACCAACAGTAGAGGTTCCATTTGATTCCAACGAGGCAACATGCGATAATCGCTATTAACGCAGTTTACATGCACTCAGGATGAAGATGAAGAAGAACAAGAAGAACAAGAACAAGAAGAACAAGAACAAGAAGAACAAGAACAAGACGAACAAGAACAAGAAAATCAAGAAGAGTTACGACTCGGACGATTAATTAGCACTACTTTTTTTTTAACTTGAATTGCTTTTATCTCTTCAATCTCTGCTAATATCCATTATTTTTCAATAGTTTCAAATTAAACAGGATCAAAACTGACCCGTGGAATAGGCTTACTCGGGAAACCACGTTAAAAAAAACGCGCTAAGTACACTACCTCATAGGTGGCGAGGAAACGTGTGCATATTATGACGATTACAACTTTTACAACTTTTTGAATCGTTATATCTCAAAAACGGTGGCTCGTAGAGAAAAGAGTATTGATATTTTTTTTGTAGATACTTTTATGATCTACAATTTTTGTCTGAGGTATTTTTATGATAAAACTTACCGTTTTGCTGAAAATCGCGAAAAACTCATTTTTTCACCTTTGACCTTGAATAAAATTTTTTCCTTACAGGGGAAAAGGAACTTTCAAATTCTGTTTTTAATGATATTTTAAACAATCTTACTGATTTTCAGCTTGGTGGGAATTTAGGAAACTTCGAATGTCTAAATTGACTGGACTAATATATTATGGTCTCATTAAATCATTCATCATTTCAAATTTTCACTCCTTACTGAAGAAAGGAGCTTAGTTGAGAAAAAATTAAGGAAGGCTTTTTTCTCACAAATCGAATGAGGAATTCAAAATTGATATTTATTTCCAAGAAAAGTAGTGGCGTATCAATTTCTTCCCCAAAAATGTTAAATAACATGCTAGTACGGACGCCATTGGAACGAGAAGAAAAATGGTATCCATGACAAAACTTTCTACCACGCTGGAAAATGAGGCCTAGAAAATTTCATTCAAATATTTCCAGCCGTTGGGAAAAAATCAATAAATTTGTTTTTTTCTAATTTAACTTGAACTTGTACTTTGTAAACGTAGAATTTCCCGAATATAGTTCATTAAGCTATCTCTTTCCGTTCGAAAGTTAATGTGGCAAGAGCCGGCCGTATACAATCTAATTCGACCTCAAATTCTTCATCAGTTAGTCGAACCTAATCGTTTGAGACCATTTTTGGCACAACATTTTACATTACAGACATTTGGGTAAAATTATAGTACGCTGTTCCCAAGAACATGCGCGCAATGAAGATGATTTTTAAGAAAGGAAAACAAAAAAACTTTGCTTGAAATTTGCAGCTCTTCCAAAATGGAAATCAGACTATTGGTAAATTCGATAATAATTTTCACCTCAGATTTGTCTTCAAGATACGCTGAAATTCCTTATTTACAGAAATTTTGCGATATATACAAACAGTGTGGAAAAGCCAAATGGTATAAATTCATTATCTTGGTTACTGTACATATTTATGGAAAATTCCGAAACAAGTCAAATGCAAATATTAAATTGTCATTCTTCTTCGTAAAAATGTGAACCCTACCTTCAACCCCCTTCGAAAGACAGGTACAACCCCCAATTTTTCAAATAGGAAGTATGGGCTTGTGATACATTGTTTGAAAGGTCCCGCCAATCCCTATTCAGAAATGTTATCCCTATCATGTTTATTGCAGAACTCAAAATAGAAAAAAGTAAAATCATTTGATTACCGAAACGAAATCCATTATTATCTACCTAATATTCCCTCGAATATTCCCAAATCTTATTACAATAATACTAAATTTATTTGCCTTCAAGATGTGATAGAAAGAAAATGAAAAAATTGATTCAAGCACTGACGTAAAGTCAGGAGCTTTTGCGCGTATGTTCTATTGCCCATTCTCCTGTATTGGACACTGTTAATCGAATTTACCATGATAAATTATATTGTCCGTTCTCCTGTATTGGAAATTCTAAGAGTGTTCAATACAGGATAATGGAAAATGGAACATACGCGCAAATGCTCGTGACTTCAAGTCAGTGCTTCAACGAATTTTTTTTTCGTAATTTTTTAAAAATTTTCTAGTGGTACGGTTCATACAAAATTTTTCACACGTCCTTATGTTGATATTGTACAACTAGTTACCAAGCTTCAATTCGATCGAGTCTATATTTTTTGGGTTACCGAGGAAAACATATTCCAGGTGGGTATAGCTCCGAAACCGATGGACCGATTATACCCAAAAACAAACTTGACTCTCCCATTGGAATGTGCAACTTATCCTACCTCCTTTCATTCAAAAGTTATTGAGGCAACGGTCACCCATCCAGCTACTGAACTCACACAAGGCTACTCGGATCTCCAACAATATAGATCCGATCGTGTTCAAACTTGGAACATGGTAGTAGAGTTAGGTTTTGAAGGTTCCCGCAATTTCAGCGATGTCGGACGAACAGTTTCTGATATATAGATTTTTTTTCAATGATTTTCAATGACTTCTTACGAATTTTCTAGTGATACGATCCTCACGAAATTTCGCAGCAATTTTCGCGTTGGCATTCTACAAATGATAACCATGTTTGAATTGGATCGGCTTTGTATTTTTCGAGTAAATGAGGAAATGACAACCAAATTTCAGATGGGTATAACTCCAAAACCATTTGGCCGTTTATACCTATAAACAAACTCACATGTCCCATTCAGATGCACAACCTTACCTAAAAAGTCGCTTTCTATTTCCGATCTCAGTTTATCGTGACATAAATAATATTTTCTGATAATTGTTTTGAAATTTTCTAGTGATACGATTCTCACAGAATTTCACAAACTTCCTTAGTTTTGCATTCTACAACCACTCGCCAAGTCTCAATTTGATCGGACTTGTATTGGTTGAAAACTCGGAACTCGGAACTCGGAAACCATTGCTTAAGCCCATTGACGAACTTGTCCGTTGTATTGGGATGCGCCACCTACCCTGAAAATTTCAATTCGCTATCACTTTCCGTTCTCAAAGTATCGCCGTCCGGGCGGACGGTAGGACAGAATGAAATATGATCTCGAATTCTTGATCAGGGAGTCGAACCCAATCGTTCGAGACCATTTTCGGCAAAAACATCGAAAATTACAGACATTTGGGCAAAATGATAACGCGATGTTCCCCAAAACATACGCGCAAAAAACCATAACATTGTGTTTTGCAGATCGTACCTTGAAAACTATGTAAAACACTTTCTGTGGTAATGTAAAGTTTCTTTAGAACGCATTCGCAAATTGTTTTGTGCTGATAAGTTGTATTTTATAAATTGTCTAATTTGAATTTCAAGTTCAATTTTGAATAATGGTTCGATTAACGGAGATAATACCCGAACACAAAAATAAGTAAGTCGCTTGTTTCACGAGACATTTCCGAATTTGTCGCATATAATCCAAAGGACAATGACAATAATTAAAATAGAGAAGCAGTTTCGCGAGCTTGGGCATGATTAAAAAAGCAGCTGCTAATACACTGTGAGGATGTGAAATTTGGATGTGCTTGATTTTGAATCCACATCAATCGAGTAGAGATGCCTCCACAACATTCAATGTCAGCCATACAAAATTCTAACATAATTAAAACAAAATAAAATACATCCCTATGAAGTGATACCTACCCAGGAGCTCTTAGAAGACGATTTTGATAGGAGAACTTATATTTGTGAACAAATGATGGACAACAATATTATCCAATTAGTAGGCGTTTTGTTTTCTGATGAGTGCACTTTTTGTCTAAACGGCCATGTCAATCGTCAAAAGTGCCCTACACTGGTCTACCAAAAATCTTCACTGGACGAGAGACGAGAGAGGAACACACAATTCCCTCAAAATGGTAATGTTTGGCCAGGAATTGTTCGGAGCCATATCATTCCATTGAGAGCAATAATTTGAATGGCGATAATTATTTAACACTACCTCCTTAAAAATTATTATCCAACTTTGCCAAATTTATATCCTGATCAAGGAAATTCATAAGTTCCACGGAATACGATATGGTTTCAACAGGATGTAGCACCACTACATTACCTACGCAATGTCCGGCGGTACCTCGACGCAATATTTCCGAATCGATTTCATATTTTTTGCTTCATTTTGTATTGAAATTAAGTTTTTGATATTGTACCAAATTTCGCTAATCACTTGATTTTATTTTTATCTAATTTTTGGAATAGGTAACATTAAAGCGATAATATTCCTGAATAGAAGTCCATACTTCCCAATTGAAAAATTGGAAGTTGTATCTCTATTTCGAAGAGGGTTGAACCTTTAACGCATTTTAACGAAGAAGAATGACAATTTAAAATTGAAATTTGACGTGATTTTCCATAAAGATGTACAGCAACCAAGATAATGAATGTATTCCATTTGACTTTTCTACACTGTATATGCATGTATTCCTGATATAAACCGAATATAAATGTTACCGAAAACTCCATAAAAACTGCGAAATCTTCAGTCGCATTCACAAATGACGTCCTGGAAAAGACGGACGACAATTGGCAAAGCAATCTCCTAGGCAGCAATTCATTTTTCAGTGTATTCTACTTCCTGTCAAGAATATATGCTTCAATATTTCTCATTTTCCAACGTCTCTTCTTCTCGAAAGCTGCATGTCAGGATGGCATGCCATCAAGACGCATGAAATTCGCGCACGGTGCCGTGTAGTCCGAAGCGCGTTATTCCCTGAAGCATTCGTGGTTCAGTATCTAGTCGGCGACGGATGTTCGGCCACTCGTCCGTCAATCTGCGTTTGCGAGCGGCTTATATAGAAAGACCCGCCCACTCGCGATTTTTTCTCGCGAAAAACATCGGATTATACCAATTTTTCGCGGTTAATATCTAGTGTCAGTGAAAAGAGATTTACAGAAATAGTGGCTATATTTTTTCGGGAACGGACCCAAGTAAATTCTAGATGACAAGCTTATTTTGTCATAGTTGTGTTAGACGTGGAAATTACTTAGATATTCGGTATGATATGCTTTTATCAATATTTTTTCCTTCTGATAATTTCCCTTAAACTTTTAGAGCCCAGTGACGGATTTACGATTTCCGGGGCCCTACGATTGAAAACTTTTGGGGCCCCTTCTCCTTCTTTTCAATTTTCTCTTAAAATAATGGCTCAATGGAAACTCAGTTTTGTCAAAACAAAACTTGACCTTCATAAAAGAAATATGAAGTTAATCAAAACAAATTATAAGAAATGATTAAAAATAAATATAAAATTGAGAGAACTTTTATAACAAGAGTAAATGAGGAACAAAACAGAAAATAAAATTTCTTTCCACTAAAAAAAGGGATGAGATCTGACCGTTATGACAATAGGGTCTCGTGTAATGGGTTCATAAATCTATACTCGAATTAACTTTTTTCAATATTAAGAACAGAACAATTTGAACATATGGAATTATTGAAAATGGAAAATATAAAAACAGAAAAATAATATCACTAGAGTTATGTGCGCAAAGTACTTTCATTACGGCATCTTAATTCAGACTGTTAACTGTTAGATATAATTATCACTTTCGATCGAAAGTATTCCTAAGAAGTTTAATCCATTTTCCTTCAAAAAAGTTCTATATTTGTTATTGGCGCTTTTGTTCCTCGGGACGGAGTGCTTAGCAATTTGCCCAAATGTCTGATTTTCGAATTTTTGGCTGAAAATGGTCTTTAACGTTTTGGTTCGACTCATTGATTAAGAATCCGTGATCAAAATCGATTATGTCCGACCGTAAACACGATAACTCTCGAACGGAATTAGCTAGACAGTTGAAATTTCCAGAGTAGGTTTGGGAGATAAATATATCGGTTAAGTTCGTTAGTGGGCAAAATCGAACAGGTAGTTCCAGAGTAACGAAAAAAAAAAATTTATTTTACATTACAAATTTTAAATTAATTTTTTTTAGAATGCAGTTTCAACATAAGAATCCATTGATATCATTCTAAACTCCAACAAACTAATACTTTCGGAGACATGATTTTTCAAAATTTCAATAATTAATCGTATTTTGTGGTTTCATAGAATGGTCTAGCTAGACGGAGGTTACACGGTCAATCTGGTTCAGTTTGACATCAATCATGGATTGATGTTAGATTGGCGGGAAACTGATTGTATATGCGTAGATTGATGGACTGATGGTCTGGATTGATGACAAGATTGATGCCACATTGATACCAGATCGACCGTGTAACCCCCGCCTAATTATAATTTGCTGATGTATGTAACTGCAACATATGAAGTGAGTCATAGACCTACGTCTTGAATTTGATTTTTCATGATGCAGTTCTATCATAAGGATCGATTGATATCATTCCCAACTCTGAGAAACCATTAATTTCGGAGATATGATTTGTCAAACTTTGAATAATAATTACTCGCTAGTAGTTTGACCAAGAGCGCCAAAGCCACTGTCCATAGGGCATTCGTGGTTCAGTATCTAGTTCGCAGCGGATGTTCGGCTGGTCGTCCGTCAATCTGCGTCTGCGAACGGCTTATATAGAAAGACCCGCCCACTCGCGATTTTTTTCTCGCAAAAAACATATGTTTAAACCGATTTTTCGCGGTTAATATCTAGTGTCAGTGAAAAGGGGGCTGTTTGACAGAAATAGTGGCTATATTTTTTTGGGAACGGACCCAAGTAAATTCTAGATGACAAGCTTATTTTGTCATAGTTGTGTTAGACGTGGAATTTACTTAGATATTCGGTATGATATGCTTTTATCAATATTTTTTCCTTCTGATAATTTCCCTTAAACGTTTAGAGGATTTACGATTTCCGGGGCCCTACGCTTAAAAACTTTCTCCTTCTTTTCAATTTTATTTTAAAATAATTGCTCAATGGAAACTCGGTTTTTTCGAAACAAAACTTAACATTTGTTTAAGAAATTGAAGAAATATCAAGTCAATCAAAAGAAAATAGAAGAAATGATTAAAAACAAATACAAACTATTATAACAAGAGTAAACGAGAAACAAAATAACAAATAAAATTTCTTTCCACTGAAAAAAAAGGCAATGATAAGAATAATTTGAAAAGATAAGATTTGAGTTATTTAAAAAAAATCCTAATCACAAGGATTCACAAAAAATATTCTGAAAGTAAACTACATAATACATGAACAGCTCAATTTCACACCCTTATATGTTAAAAAAATCAGCAAAAATCTGACATAGCAGATCTAAAGAAATATTTTCGATGAGAATACTTCAAATATCTATTCGAAGAAGATCTGAATTGACAGTATTCCTGAAGTTTTGCAGTGATATAGTGAAAGATGTCAACTTCATTTATGTGCCAATTATACAATTGCATCAATCTCAAGAAAACCAAATTATAAAACAATAACGTTATGACAATAGGGTCTCGCGTAATGAGTTCGTAAATCTATACTCGAATTAACTTTTTTCAATATTAAGAATAATTATGGAAACTCAAAATGGAATATATCAAACAGCAAAATAATATCACTAGAGTTATACATTTTTTCACGTGCGCAAAGTACCTACTTTCATTACGGCATCTTAATTCATACTGTTCGATATAATTATCACTATCAATCGAAAGTATTCCTAAGAACTGTACTATATTTTCCTTCAAAAAAGTTTTATATTTGTTTTTGGCGTTCTTGTTCCTCGGAACAGAGTACTTATCAATTTGCCCAAATGTCTGTAATTTTCGAATTTTTGGCTGAAAATGGTCTTAAACGTTTTGGTTCGACTTACTGATCAAGAATCCGTGGTCAAAATCGATTCTGTCCGGCCGTAAACACGATAACTCTCGAACGGAATGAGCTAGACAGTTGAAATTTTCAGAGTTACACCAGAGGTTTCACGCTCAATTTGGTTCAGTTTGACATGAATCATGGATTGATGTCAGATGGACGGGAAACTGATTGTATACGCGTAGACTGATGGCCGGATTGATGGCAAAATTGATGGCCAGATTGATACCAGATTGATCGTGTAACCTCCACCTAATTATAATTTGCTGATGTATGTAAATCCAACATATGAAGTGAGTGTCACAACAGGGACATGTCCATTTTTATTCGGAGGGGGACATACAAACATTTGAGAACAGACTGTATTATTGTTTGGCTAGTAATGGAAATCATTTCGAGCATTTCATTTGATTAGTATACTAAGCAGTGTTGTGATTGTGGAAAATGTCTGATAAATATCTGAAAATTATCATCACTTCTGAAAACAGTCGACATTTAGAGTTTTTTAGCATTCATCGAAAATGTCTGGATAAATATCATAAATTTGTTTTCTACTTAAAATTGTCTGACAGTTTTCATTTTTGTCCGATATTTCTTCTTCTATCCTTTATATGTGCCTGACTTATCAGTCATCACCATCTACAGATCGAACAAGCAGGTCCACAAAATCTTCCAACCTTCGAGGAAGAGTTCAATCTTCTTGTATCTTTTATATCCTACCTTATAGTTCCTTAGTTTTTTTTCTACTTGGATCGAAGATGCTTAACCATCTGTGATGCCAATTATACAAAGTTTTTTTTAAGCAAGTTTATTTTTATTTTCAGTTCTATTTGAAGCGATTTTGCTAATACTAATTCTATATTCAGTCGCTGGTCCTATATCTCTGATATGATGATAAGTTAATTGCTATTTCCAATTGTCCATGAAAAATTTCTCAAAATGCCTCAAATTGTCCTGATTTTTTAACTTAACTTGTGACAATTGTCATATTTTTCCGCAATGTCCGTAAATACTTAAATACTCAAAATGCTCGACCTTGGGAAAACTTTCGAATTTTTTTCCAGGATAGTTGTCCTTTACATAAAAACTCGAGTATTTCACATCACCAATACTAAGTATGAACACCCTGTAACTACTTCAAGGACTCAATACAAACTATAGAATTCATGTAGAGGAATAAGTCTTTCAATTGAGGCATAGCCCACCCTCTATTCCCTGTTAAGAATTTAGGTAGGACAACCCCCACATCTATAATTTGAGAATATTTTGGCTCACAATTGTGTTCAAAATATGTCCCTCTCCGAATAAAAATTGACCTGTTCCGGCATTTATTCATCTAAATGAACAAGTAAAAAAAATTTTTCTAGCGATACGATCCTCACGAAATTACGCAAAAATTTACGCGTCAGCATACCACATCTTATTATCTTGCTTAAATTGGATCGAATCTGCATTTTTTGAATTATTCAGGAAATAACAACAAAATTTCAGATGCGTATATCTCCAAAACCGTTTGGCCGATTATGTCTATTAACGAACTTAAATATCGCATTTGGATACGCAACCTACCCTGAAAATTGCTAGTCGCTTTTTCTTTCAGTTAAAAAGTTATCGTGGTTACGGTCTCCCGTCCAGATATTGAACTCGCCTAACGCTGCTCGGTTCCAAGTATTTCTTCAATAACTCCAACAATATAGATCCGATCATGTTGAAATTTGGAACTTGGCTGTAAGGTTAGATTTGGAAGGTTCCCATAAAATTCAGCGATATCGGATGAATAGTTCATGATATACATAATATTTTTTTAATAATTTTATTATGTGATACGATCCTCACAAGACTTCACATACGTCTTTACGTTGGTAATCCACAACTAGTAAGCAAGATTTAATTCGATCGGATTTGTATTTTTTGAGGTATCGAAAAAATAATATTCCAGATGGGTATAACTCCGAAACCGTTGAGCCGATTATGCCCAACAACAAACTTAACTGTCCCATTCGGATGAGCAACCTACCCTGAACATTGCAAGTCGCTATCTCCTTATTGTGGCAACGGTCACCTATCCATCTATTGAGCTCAAGTTCAAACTTGGAACTTGGCTGTAAAATTATGTTTTGAAGGCTCTCGCAAAATTTCAGCGATTTCGAACGGATACTCTCTGAGATATAGACTTGTTTTCGATGATATTCAATATTTTTTTAAAAATTTTCTAGTAATACCATCCTCACGAAATTCCACAATAATTTTCGCGTTGGTGTTCTACAACTAATTATCATGTTTGAATTGGATAGGATTAGTTTTTTTTGAATTATTGAGTAAATAAAACAAAATTTCAGATAGGTATAACTTCGAAACGGTTTGGCCAATTATGCCTATAAACAAACTCAAACGTTGCATTCGGATGCGCAATCTAGCCTAAATGTCGCTATCTCGTCCCGTTCTCGAGTTTCAATTTGACCGGATCTGTAATTAGTTGAAAAAAAAAATTGTACTCAAAAACCGGTGGGGCGATTATGCCCATTGTCCGTCGCATATGGACGCGCCTCCTACCCTAAACATTTTAAGTCGCTATCTACACTGCTCAACAATTGATAGGGATCACTTACTTTTTCTAAATTTATTTCTGAATTATTCGCTCCAAGATTATAAATTTAGTCAGATATCAGAGTATTTTCAGTTGATAATATGGTTCACTTGAGAAAAGAATGAAAAAATGGAAAGTTGGAGAGAAAAAAAGACTTTATTAGGAACACTCAAAATTCTGTGTTTGAATAACATAAAAATTTTATGATGACACCACAAGAAGGCTGAAGTTTCGGTTAAGCTAGTACCTAGTTGGCTCCCCACGAGCTCGTCTCAAGCATTCTACCCTACGAGGCATACTTTCAATCAAACGATTTATAAAATTTTGGGGCAAATTCGTCCAAATATCCCGTAAAGCGTTAGAAAGGTCCTCCAGGTTATTTATCGGTTGTTCTAAGGTTGACAATTGTCTAGACATCTCAGACCAGACATGTTCGATGCAATTCATGTCTGGAGAGCGAGCTGGCCAGTCCATCCTATCAATAGCATGAGTTTCTAGCGCTTCATTAACCAGACGACTACGGTGTGGACGGGCATTATCGTCAATTAAAATGAAATTCTCGCCCAAGGCAGCCGCAAACGGAACAATTATGGGTTCAATATTAATATCGTGATATCTCTGGCTGGTCATTGTGGTGTTCTGCAGAACAACCAACTCTGTGCGTTGGTTCAAACAAATGCCTCCCCATACACATATAGAACCTCCGCCAAAAGCTGTTGTGGGTACCATAAACTGTTCTGCATACCTTCGACCTCTTTCCCTCCAAGCAAGAATACGTCCATCGGAGTTGACCAAACGAAATCTAGACTCATCCGTAAATAAACATCGGCTCCAATCTTCAACTGTCCAATTGCGGTGCTCCTCAGCCCATTGCCGTCGATGAACCCGGTGTTCCCTATTCAAACGGGGATGTTGTACCCTCCTACGTGCTCTCAAACCACGAACATGTAGTCGTCGTCTTACAGTCTGGTTCGAAATTAGAACTCCTGTTGCAACTCTCAGTGATCTATTGAGCCGCGACGCCGGGTAAGTGGGATTTCTCCTAGCATTGAGGACCAAAAGACGATCTTGGGCAACTGTTGTACTGCGCTGCCGACCTCCCCCATGAACATAAGCTACTGAGTCGTTTTGGACCAAGCCCGACTCACGACACTTTGCGAACATTCAACCGCCGGGACACTTCTCGCTGGGACAAACCTTCCTGTATCCACCGTATGATTTGGTCCAGTTGCACAGGAGCCAAACGTCTTCTCGGCATGACTGATAAGCTAATATTGTTCTCATTTCTTCAATTATTGTCACCTTATGTGTTTGAACGAGAGAAAAAACAGATTTAATAACAAATACCACATTGCTTTTCACTCCACATGTAACAGCCTACAGATAATAATCGATTTTGTGAACAAGAGCCGATGAAGTGAGGAAAAATTTGATATAATCAACTCAAAACATCTTAATTTTTCCTTAGAGAACATATAATGTACAGATATTCACGAGATAACTTGAAAAAAATACAAATGAAGAGAAGTTCATAAGTGATCCCTAGCAATTGTTGATCAGTGTATTTCTGCTCCCATGTTATCGTGGCAACGGCCGGACATAATCAAATTCTTCATCAGAGAGTCGAACGTAATCGTTTGAGATCATTTTCGGCAAAAATTCGAACATTACAGACATTTGGGCAGAATGATAGCACGCTGCTTCTAGGAACATGCACGCAAAAATATAGAATTTTTCACATTTCTTTTTAATATTTCTGGCGAACAACAAAATAATTTGGATTACGAGTAAATTAACAAAATTGACTTATATTTCGAATTTTATTTCAACCCGTTGATTCTATATTGGGAATCTGATTCAATAAAAAATTGGTTCAAGCACTGACGTGAAGTCAGAAGCTTTTGCGCGTATGTTCTATTGTCCATTCTTCTGTATTGGACACCCTAAATCGAATTTACCATGGTTAATTATGTTGTTAATTAACCATGGTAAATTCGATTTAGGGTGTCCAATACAGAAGAATGGACAATAGAACATACGCGCAAAAGCTTCTGACTTCACGTCAGTGCTTGAACCAATCTTTTTTCGTGATTTTTTTAAATTTTCTAGGGGTGTAGTTCTTAAAATTTTTTTTTTCGTCATTTTTTTTCAAATTTTCTAGTGGTACGGTTCTTACAAAATCTTAAACACGTCTTTATGTTGATTTTCTACTACTAGTTACCAAGCTTCAATTCAATCGAATATTTAATTTTTGAGTTATCAAAGAAATAATATTCCAGGTGGATATAACTCGGTAACCGTTGAACCGATTATGCCCAAAAGCGAACTCAACTCTTCCTTTCGGATACGCAACCTACCCTGAAAATTGCAAGTCCCTATCTCCTTTCGTTCGAAAGTTATCGAGGCAACGGTCACCCATCTACTGAACTCACACAAGAATGCTCGAATCTCCAACAATATTCAACCGATCGTGTTAAAACTTGAAACTTGGCAGTAGAGTTAGGTTATGAACGCTCTTGCAAAATTTCAGCAATTTCAAACGAATAGTTACTGATATATAGAATATTTTTTTTTCATTTTCAATGATTTATTAAAAATTGTCTACAAATGCTATCCTCACCAAATTTTGCAAACGTTTTCGCGTTGGCATTCTACAACTAATAACCATGTTTGAATTCAATCGGTTCAGTATTTTTCGAGTTAATGAGGAACAAACAATCACCAAATTTCAGAAAATAACAGATGGCTATAACTCTAAAACCGTTTGGCCGATTATGTTCATAAACAAACTCAAATGTCGCATTCAGATGCACAACCTAACCTGCAATTTTCAAGCCGCTATCTCTTTCCGTTCTCAGGTTATCGTGACAACAAAAATATTTTTTAATAATTTTTTTGAAATTATCTAGCCATACGATTCACCCAAAATTCCACAAACGTGCTAAGCTTCATATTCTACAACTACTCACCAAGTTTCAATTCAATCGGATTTATATTGGTTGAAAACAAAATTATTACTCGGAAACCACTGGGCCGATTATGCCCATTAACGAACTTGTCCGTCGTATTGCGATGCGCCACCCACCCTGAAAATTTCAAGTCGCTAGCTCTTTTCGTTCTCAAATTATCGTGGCAACGGACGGCCGGACGGACAGAATCAAATTTGACCTCGAATTCTTCATTGGGGAGTCGAACTAAATCGTTTGAGACCAATTTCGTCAAAAAATTCGAAAGTTACAGACATTTGGGCAAAACTATAACGCGATGTTCCCCAGAACATACGCGCAAAAATCAAATGAAACATGATATGTAGATATATGATTTACACTTATGTAGGTATTTAATTTTGTGTTAAAAAATAAATGAGAGTAAATCATCAAGCTGAAGCTATAAGCATTCAATTTTCAATGAAAAATGGAAAACTTGATTTATTTAACCAGTTTAATTAATTTAACTGCAATACCTACCTACTATAGGAAAAACGCGCTGGATGTACCGAAATTTCAAAATTAATCCTCAATTCCCTTTGTGGCCATCAATCTTCAATGCATAAATATTTTAATGAAATATCGAGCGAAATTTACAAAAAAGTGATTAGCCGGATACGGGACCAAAACCCGCAAAACAGGAGGCGCTTCCAGCTCGGATCAATGAGATCTTGATAGCTATAGGATTTGGCATACGCCTTGAGGATATATTTTTTCCTCTTTTCCGTATCGCTTGAACTACTAATATAGTCTAGTCAACAAGTGCGTTTTAGGTCAACATTTTTGCGTATTCTCCGAAAATTATGATTAAGATGTCATTCGATTCGGAATGGCATGTAGATGGTTTTTGAGAAAATGCTAGGGCCGCTCGCAAAAATTGCAATAGTTATAAACAATTAAGTGAAATTGAAAGAAGGAGGTTTGGTTATTCGCCAATATCTCAAAAACTATCTAAGATAATTCAAATTTGAAAAAAGATTCAAGAAGAGGAGGAAATTTCCTAAAAAATGGGTTCAAGCCCTGTGGACAGGAGCTTTCTGGCGCTCTAGTACAAACAGACAAATTATATCTTCGAAAGTATTGGTTTCTCAGAGTTGAGAATTATATCAATGTATTCTTATGATAGAACTGCATCATAAAGGAAATTCAATTTAAATAATAGTTTATTTATCAAGATTAAATGAGCAATCTGAGAATGAGAACTGCACCATGGAAAAAACCAAATTAAAATAGCTGAAGTGAATTTGACTCTCTCTTATAGAACAGGATGAAATGTACGAGTATGAACACAGATCATATAATAAAGCTTAGATAGAATATTTATAGCATTCTGTGAAAACATAGAAGTACGATTCATTATTGAAATTTAGAACTTCATCTTAACAGAAATTGAATTCAAACATCATAGAAGAATTTAAATTCAACAAGAGTGCCAAAAATTATCTATCCAAAACCAGTAGACGAATTCTACCCAACAACGAACTCATCCGAGATATTCATTCCTCAATTCTATGAAGAACGATAATATACAGGGTGAGTCTTTGACCACTGCATTAATTTTAACCAAAGATTTCTTTCATCAAATGAAACACTGTTTTCATTTACCATTTTTCCAGATTCGGCTCAGGTAAAAAGTTACAAGTGTTTAAAGATTTCACAATGTGCTAATACACTCCCGCATATAAATTATCTATGACATTGTTGGCGGACGAGAATAAGGCATGGTAACGTGGTTTACAGCTTGATTCGGGATTCCAACGCTCAGGGACGGATCCATAAAAGTAGTGAAATTTCTGGAGTTTTCCATTTTAAAACATTCAATGAAGAATATCTCGAAAACGGCTCGTTTAAGGAGAAATGATGAAGAATAATATAATGTTCTAAAACGATGGAATATTCTTGAAAAGACTGAAGAAAAACTTTATATGCTTTCTTTATGCTAATTTCGTTTAGTTTTATGAATCCACGAGTCCATAACTAGAAAACCAGTAGAAGTAGAAAATAACTAATATTTGGAAAATATTTATAATAGTTATAGGAAACTTTACGCCAACATTAATTTTATTCGAAAAAAGGATGTCAAAGCTACAAAATAAAAACTGATTTTTTTTCAAAATTTCAACAGCCTGTATCTTTTTACCTGAGCTGAATTTGGAAAAATGTTAAATGAAAAAGTGTTTCATTTGATGAGAGGAATCTTTGGTTAAAATTATTGCAGTGGTCAAAGACTCACCCTGTAAATCTTTCCTCAAATCTACTCCAATACACCAATATTCCAGTATTTTCATTAGTGGAGATATTCTGAACTCAATATTATTAACTTACCATTACCATTCCCATCATCATATGGATTGACCATCGGCATGAAAATATCAACCAACAAAAAGTTAGATATTATATTATAATTCTCATATTTATACGATTGCTGGAATGAATGACAATGAGACAACGTCATGTCTCAGGAAAATAAGTTGACAATATAACAATTCATAGAATACCCACAGAATAATTCTATCATTCTGTGAAAACGTAGAAATACGATTTACATTGAAATTTTGAAGAATCGTATCTCCGAAAGTATTAGCTTGTTAGAGTTAAAAATAATATGAATGGATTCTTATGGTAAAGCTACTTATTGAAAAAAATTTAATTTGGAATTTGTTTTGTAAAAAAAATTTTTTTTTGTTACTCCAAAACCATCTGTCCGATTTTGCCCAATAACGAACTTAGCCGAGATATTTATCCCCCAAACCTACTCTGAAAATTTCAACTGTCTAGCTCATTCCGTTCGAGAGTTATCGTGCCTACGGCCGGCAGGACAGAATGAATTTCGACCACGGATTCTTGATCAGTGAGTCGAACCAAATCGTTTAAGACCATTTTCATCGAAAAATTCGAAAATTACAGACATTTGGGCAAATTGATAAGAACTCAGTTCTGAGGAACTAGAGCGCCAAAAATCCCAACTCCCGGAACTTGGACCGATATTTATAATTTTCCCAGAGTGTTCCTGCTTGCGTAAGCCTTGCCCCCCTTCGGACTTTTCATGAATAAATATTATTTAAACTTATTAAATATGAAAATAAAAAATTGAAAAAATTCAGGAGTCTGCAGGATAGGTCAATGAACAATAATCCGTGGTCCAAAAATGTTCATCGTGACTTTTCAATTAGTTATCCATTAGTTAATTATCAATTTTTTGTAGCTCGACATTAACATTGCAAGTGCGATAATTGTTACACTATTGATCTGAGAATTTTTTCCTTTCGTGGAGCTAACATTAGGAGATAATAATTATTAAAAATCATTTTTAGTTAGTTTCTGAACATAAAAAAACGGATCAATGGTAATATTATAAATTGATGCTATATACTTTTTCACTTAAGTAAATTGTCAACAACAAAAGGAAAATTAACAATTTTTAAAATTTTCCAATAAGAATGTATTTTAAGACCTTTCAAAAATAGCTACACGAAAGGAAAACATTCTCAGATTAATAGTTTAACAATTATCGTACTTGCAATGTAAATGTACGTACTACAAAAAATTGTTAATTATCTAATGGATAACTAACTGAAAAATCGCGATAAACATTTTTGGACCACAGATTATTATTCATTGATCTATCCTGGAGGCACCTGATTTTTTTCAATTTTTGGCGCTCTAGTTCCTCGGAACTGAGTGCTTATCAATTTGCCCAAATGTCTGTAATTTTTATTTAAGATGCAGTTTCATCATTAAAATCCATCGATATCATTTTCAACTCCAACAAGCTAATACTTTCTGAAATATGATTTTTCTAAATTTCAATAATGAATCGTACGTACCTCTATGTTTTCACAGAATGCTATAATTATTCTATCTAAGCTTTATTATATGATCTGTGTTCATACTCGTACATTTCATCCTGTTCTATAAGAAGGAGTCAAATTCATTTCAGCTATTTTAATTTGATTTCTTCCATGGTGCAGTTCTCATTCTCAGATTGCTCATTTAATCTTGATAAATAAACTGTTATTTGAATTTAATTAACTTTATGATGCAGTTCTTTCATAAGAATACATTGATTTCATTCCCAACTCTGAGAAACCAATACTACAGGAGATATAATTTGTCTGTTTGAACTAGAGCGCACATTTCGAAATTCAATTAAAATGTGACTTAGGCACTTCTTGCATTGACCCCTTCAATTGTTTATGACTATTGCAATTTTTACGAGCAACCTTAGCATTTACTCAAAAACTATCTACATGCCATTCCGAATTGAATGACACCTCAATCATAATTTTCGGAAAATACGCAAAAATTTTGACCTTAAAGGCACTTGTTGACTAGACTAATAGTAGAGCAGTGCAATATAAATTTATATATTGGAATGCTGAACTAAAAATAACTATTTATATGTATTTTGAATTCAGCACGACAACCGTGATATACAGGGTGTTTCATCATAAACTGGACAAACGAATACAGCGTGTAGATGACATTGGGAGAATCATTTTTGCCTTATGACATATACCCCGTTTTCGAAGCATAAGCGAGATACAGGGTGATCAAGGTAATTTTTGAGCAATATTCTATCGAGTGTCGTCAGTTATGTGTAACATTTGAAATAATGGTTTTTGGTCACATCTCAGTATTTTTTTATGCTCAATTCTGAAATGATATAAGATTCTGAAAATAGTATTTAAAAATGGCGGAAAACCTGCAAAGTTCGAAATTTTTTTACGCGGTTGCCAATTTGAGTTTCACTGTATGAATTATATCAAGTTTTTAAGAAATTCTGTGAAAAAATTTTTTCAAAATTCGAACACAACTTTTTTTTTACATGTCTACAGCAAAAATAAAATTCCATTCGAAATTGATGAACTTTTCCACGCTTATACTATTCTTCAACCTTAACGAAAATATGAAAACAACCGAAAAATATCGATGGGTTTGTTTTTTATAGCCATTCAAAGTTTCCACTCGGATATCTAACTTATTCGTTTTTTGAAAACTGGTTTGGCTATGAGGGCAAAAAGTTTGAAATTGAACTGCCGAAGCATTCCAGATGGAAATTAAAATTTCTCAAAAAAAAATTTTTTTGTTCATATTTCAATAAAACTCTGGCTGGAATCGAACTAGTGACCTTGCGATAGGAATTACTCTTAGCTCTAGATAGAAATTGAAATTATTCAGAACATATTAATTATCGTTACCTAGCAACAGTAATTCACAGAATTTGACAGTATGTTCGAATTCAACTGAATAATATTTCGTTAGTTTCTTATAAAACAATGCAATTCGAGCAGAAATTAAATAATCAATGTTGGAAATAATTATTTGGTTCAGCGAATCAAGAAAATCAAGAAAGTGAGAGAATATTGTCTTATAGCAAAATTTTCTTGAATATTTAATTTTATATTTCACTAACGCAAGAATATAACACAATAGTAGACAAATTTAACAATTAATTGAACAACTCTGACGAAATTATAGATTATAATTCAGTTTCAAAAATATTCCCATTCATTTGAACACACAGTCTCGCTCTTTTCACACACTGTTCACCGCTGAACCTATCATTCCTTGATTATGACGAATTTCCTGGGCAGCTGATTCAATTCGTTGAATCAATTCTTCTTTCGATTCTACTGCTTCGACAAAAAGTAATTGTAAAGGAAACAATGCCAACCGAATGGGTTAATTCTCTGGTTATTGTCAGTAAAGCGAATGGAGATTTTCGTTTATGCATTGATCCAACAGATCTGAATAAAGCAATATACAGAGAACATTTTCAGATTCCGACATTTGAGGAAACCATTAAAGATTTGAGTAATGCTAAAGTATTTTCAGTTTTAGATGTTGCTAATGGATTTTGGAACGTTCAGTTAGATAGGCAAAGTTCAAAGCTGTGTACCTTCAACACACCCTTTGGACGATATCGTTTTCTTCGCCTTCCCTATGGATTGAAGAGTGCGAGCGAGGTCTTTCAGAGAAAGATGCAAGAGTGTTTTGAAGGTATTGAAGGTACAGCTATTTATATAGATGATATTTTAATATGGGGTTCAAATAGAAAAGAACATGATCAAAGATTGAGACTTGTTCTTGAACGTGCAAAATTGAATAAGGTTAAATTTAATAGGAATAAATGTAAAATTAACGTCAATAAAATCAAATACTTAGGACACATTATAAGTGAAAACGGTATACAACCTGATGAAAGTAAAATTGAAATAATAAAAAATTATCCTGTTCCAAGGAATAAAAATGAAATTCAAAGTTTTTTAGGAATTTTAAATTATGTTCATAAATTCATTCCAAATTTATCTGATTTGACTCAACCCTTGAGAGAACTTTTGAAGAAAGAGAATTATTTTCAATGGGAAATTGAGCAAACAAATGCGTTCGAAAAATTAAAAAAAATTTTGATTACTCCTCCTGTATTGCAATTTTATAATTCCGAATTGCCCATCACTTTGACAGTTGATGCAAGTCAATATGCATTAGGTGCAGCATTACTCCAAAATTTCAAACCGATAGCTTATTCATCTAAATCACTTACTTTGACACAACAAGCATATGCTCAGATAGAAAAAGAACTGCTAGCAATAGTGTATGGCTGCAAAATATATCATCATTATATTTTTGGTAAAAAAGTAACAATCGAAACAGATCATAAGCCTCTTTTAGGATTATTCAAAAAGTCATTAGTTAAATGTCCAATGAGACTCCAAAGAATGTTACTTGATCTGCAGATGTATGACATAAATTTGATATTCAAGCCAGGTAAAGAAATGTACATAGCTGATGCTCTTAGTAGAATACATGTGCCTATTTTGAATGATAAAGAAATAATATCAGAAGGTGACTATGAAGCTCAAGTACATTTTTTAACCAAAAATTTTCCAATTAGCCAAAACAAAATTGAGCAATTTAGAAATGAAACTAAGAAAGACCCACAATTACAAGATTTAATTAAATATGTCAAATATGGCTGGCCTCACACACGATCTCAATGTAACGAAAACACAAAATTATTTTGGAATGACAGAAATGAAATAGTTATAATAAATGATATTTTATATCGACGTAATAGCATAATTGTACCGAAATCATTGAGAAAAGAGATGTTAAAAGTTTTGCACCTGTGTCATTTAGGAATTACAAAAACAAAATTAAGATCATTAAATGTATTATATTGGCCAGGGATATCTAATGATATTGAAAATTTAATTTTGAGTTGTGCAACATGTATTAGATATTCAAGAAATAATTTCAGACAATCTTTAAAGCCTCATCCTATACCTGAAAAACCATGGATGAAAGTTGGTATTGATCTATATGAGCTAAATAATGTTATTTACCTTATTTTGATTGACTATTTCTCGAAATATGTAGAACTGAGAAAGCTTCTTTCAACCACTAGTGGTAATGTAATTAATCATTTAAAGAACATTTTCTCCATACATGGGATACCTCAGATTCTATTTTCTGATGGGGGTCCTCAATTCACGAGTAATGAATTCAAAGAATTTTCGAATAAGTGGAATTTCAAACACGAAATGTCTAGTCCGTTGTATCCACAATCCAATGGCATGGTGGAAAGAAGCATTCAGACAATTAAAAATCTTGTAAAAAAATGTAACTATGATAAGACTGATATAAATGCTGCTCTACTAGAATATCGAAGTACACCAATCTCTCATAAAATTTTGTCACCTTCGGAATTACTTTTCAAGAGAAAAATCAGAGGCTTTCTACCAATTTTTAATAATTTCAATAAGAGGATAAATTTAAAAGAACAAAAATATTACATGAAACAAAAGCAAAATTTATCTAAAATGTTTTATGATAAGAGAACAAAAATGCTAACACCTTTAAACATTAATCAAAAAGTTTATATAAAGAAAAATAATATTTGGATTCCAGGTAGAATAATTGAGAAATATAATTCAGATTCTTATATTGTACAGGAAGAAAATACCAACAAGTGTAAACGAAGAAATAGAATTTACTTAAAACCGATGTATGATAATGTGAAATTTAATTATGACACTGATAGTGATGAAAATAACATAAACGTTGAATGTAAAAATGAACCAGTCGTAAGTACTTCTAAAACTCTTGTAGAATGTAAATCAGAAATGGAAGATGAGGAAGGTGATGAAACACCTAGTATAGATTTGAATGATACACCGTCCTCATTCACTAGGTATGGTCGAAAAATCAAAAAGCCTGATAAATTGATGTATTGAATTGATAATTAATCATTAATGATTAGAAAATTGTATATTGAATTTGTAAATAGTAATTTAAGTTAAATGGGATTTTCATACTTACCTGTAATTAAGTTTCTATCATTTTATTTGTAAAAAAAAGGAGATGTGATATACTGAATAAGTGCAGTACGCATCCTCATAAGGTGGGGATAACCACCTGGTTAAGTGGAGAACAATAAAGTCAGTTGGGTACTAGACGTTGTTTGATTTGGTTATTTAAAATACATAACAGAGCTCACTTGTCGTAGACCAGACTTTTCATATGACCCCAGAAATAAAAATCCAGTGGAGTTAGATCTGGAGAACGTGGAGGCCATGCAACAGGTCCAAAGCGACCAATCCATCGCCGTGGGTATTGGGAGTCTCGCGTAAACTCCTGACTGTGTACGCAGGACAACCATCGTGTTGGTACCAAATACCTCTAAATTGATTCAACGGAATATTTTCCATGAGATCTGGTAGAGTCTCTCGTAAAAATTGATAGTAACCATTTTCAGTCAATGTTTTAGGGAGAATGAAAGGTCCGATGATGAATCTGTCCTTCATTCCTGCCCAAACATTGACTGAAAACCTTTTTTGACTATTCATCGAAACCGAAGAATGTGGATTATTGATTTGCCATACCACATTATTTTTTCTGTTAAAAAATCCATCTCTATGAAAGGTCGCTTCATCGCTGAATAAAATGAGACGTGGAAAATCTCTATTCGCACGCGTTCTTCTTAAAATGAATTCACAGAATTCTTTCCTTTTACTGCAATCACCTTCTTCTAATTTTTGACATATTTGAAAATGATATGGGTGGTAGTGATTCCTCTTTAGAACTCTCCATACAGTGGATTTACTTTGGTTCACACTGGGGTGATTAGATATCATTTTAGTTGATATTTTAGGATTACTCTCAACCAAATCCAGGACACGTTCATCGTGACTTCGTATTGTTTCTTTTTTCTTTCGGTTAAGAGTGCCATCTTCACGTAATTTACGTACTGTTGCCATAAATGTTTTAAAGTTTGGTACTGATCGGCTTGGAAATCTGCGGGCGTATATTTCTCTCGCTTTCCTCCCTGAGGAATTCGCTTCATAATAAGCCTGAACCATATCATTTTTCCCCAAGATTGAATATTTCATTTCTGCTCAAATTAAAATGGTTTTCAAGAAACTTGCGAAATAATATTCAGTGAATTCGAATAATCTATCAAATGCTTTGAATTACTGTTGCTAGGTAACGATAATTAATATGTTCCGAATAATTTCAATTTCTATCAAGAGCTAAGAGTAATTCCTATCGCAAGGTCACTAGTTCGATCCCGGCCAGAGTTTTATTGAAATATGAGCAAAAAAATTTTTTTTTGAGAAATTTTAATTTCCATCTGGAATGCTTCGGCAGTTCAATTTCAAACTTTTTGCCTCATAGCCAAACCAGTTTTCAAAAAACGAATAAGTTTAGATCGAGTGGAAACTTTGAATGGCTATAAAAAACAAACCCATCGATATTTTTCGGTTCTGTTTTTATATTTTCTTTAAGGTTTGAGAATAGTATAAGCGTGGAAAAGTTCATCAATTTCGGATGAAATTTTATTTTTGCTGTAGACATGTAAAAAAAAAGTTGTGTTCGAATTTTGAAAAATTTTTTTCACAGAATTTCTTAAAAACTTGAGATAATTCATAGAGTGAAACTCAAATTGGCAACCGCGTAAAAAAAATTCGAACTTTGCAGGTTTTCCGCCATTTTTAAATACTTTTTTCAGAATCTTATATCATTTCAGAATTGAGCATAAAAAAATACTGAGATGTGACCAAAAACCATTATTTCAAATGTTACACATAACTGACCACACTGGATACAATATTGGTCAAAAATTACCTTGAACACCCTGTATCTCGCTTATGCTTCGAAAACGGGGTATGTCATAAGGCAAAAATGATTCTCCCGATGTCATCTACACGCTATATTCGTTTGTCCACTTTATGATGAAACACCCTGTATTACAGTCAGGCCCCTCGTTTCCATTGGGCACTCAATTCTACGCAACATTAGTACCCGGTTTAATGACAAAAAATATAAAAAAAGTGGGAAAGCCCTGTGGATAGGAGCTTCGGCGCTCTTGTTCAAACTTTGACAAATCTTATCTCCAAAAATATTGGTTTCTCAGAGTTGGGAATTATATCAATGGTTTATTATGATAGAATTGCATCATAAAAGAAATTAAATTCAAATAATATTTTCTTCATCAAGATTAAATGAGCGATCTGCAATGCATCTAACCTCGTGGAATGGGTTGTTGTAAACTTACACTCGGTGCATAGTTTTCACAACTCGAAATACCTAAGGAAAGTATTACAAAATGTATAGAGCAAGGCTGGAGACAATCAGTGCAGATTGTCCATTTATTCCTGATATTTGAATATGACTTTTCCTATTTTCCATAAAGAGTAAATTCATAATAAAATTCTAAATCCCTGCTTGGCACCGTCATACAGGGTGATCAATAAACATTCCCTTCAATAAATCTTTAACTTATAGGTGAAATTATTTCAAATTTTATAGTTTTGTCACCCTTTACGACTGTCTTTTTTGAATTTTTCTCAAATCGGAAAAAGGACAGCACTAACAAAATTTTAGACTTCCTCTATTTCCGGTGATATCGGATCAGCCTGTACGTGAACATTATGATTTTTATAACCGAAAAAGAAGAAAAAGAGTTCAGATTAAGATATCAAATCATAAAAAACGAATTTATTCGAGAAAACTTTCATACAACAAACTGGATAATGAATAGAACAAAAAACATCGAATAAATTGAAAATATTCGAATTAAAAAACAAATTTAATGAAAAAATTTTCAGTGCAGGAATTGTTCAAAATGGTATCCCTCCATTTCAATACATTTTTGAGCACGTTGATATAGTTGTTTCACAGCTTTTGCTATCGTATTCGGTTGTGATTTAATAATATCGCAAGCATCAATAATTCTTTGTAGCAGTTGCTCCCTACTATTTATCTGTACTGCATAGACCTCTTTTTTAATCGCTCCCCATAAACAATAATCCAACGTTGTCAGATCAGCGGATCGTGGAGGCCGATAAGCCACATGTTCACCTCTCCCAATCCATCTGTTTTCAAAAGTGTGAGTCAAATATTCGCGCACTTCTCTTGAATAGTGCGCAGGAGCTCCATCATATTGCAGCCACAATGTTGCCATTATCATGTTTTCTAACAAACCAGGCAAAGTATGTTCCAATAGAACATACTTTGCTTCACTTTTTATGGATTTGATATCTTAATCTGAACTCTACTTAAACACTAGTATTCTTTTTCAGTTATATAAATCATAATGTTCACGCACAGGCTGATCCAATATCACCAGAAATATAGGAAGTCTAAAATATTGCTAGTCCGGTTCTGTTTTTTCAATTTGAGGAATATTCAAGGAAGGCGGTCGTAAAGGGTGACAAAACTATAAAATTTGAAACCATTTTACCTATAAGTTCAAGATTTATTGAATGGAATGTTGATTGATCACCCTGTATGACGGTGCCAAGCAGAGATTTTGAATTTTTATTATGAATTATTTCTTTATGGTTATGATAACGAAAAAAAATCATAATGTTCATGTACAGGATGATCCAATAATCACGAAAATAGGAAAAGTCTAAAATTTTCCCATTCCAGATCGGATTCATTTGATATCAGAAATATTGAAGGAAGGCGATAGTAAATGGACACAAAACTTCAAAATTTTAAATCATTCGGTCGGTTAGTTCAAGAGTTATTAAAATGTGAAATCTCACTCATAAGATGAACATCAGCCTGTATATCCCAAACGAAGGCACTCGGCGATTAAAAACTTTCGATACGAGTCCAGCCTGATGCCATGAATTCATGGTATCCGTTTGTCGCAATTTTCCCGGGACACCCTGTATATAGATGGTGTTTCATGTAAAAAATAAAACTTCCCAATAAATGTTTGGAGAGGACTTCACTTTCGTGCAACCATTCACGTAATGCGTTTTTTACATTGCTGAGAATATTTGATTCCAAGAAATGATATTGAACATTTTTTCTCGAACTTTATACTTATATCGATCAGAAATACCACATCCATGAAGGTTCGCACCAGCCTATACAATTATTTATTCAGACCTCTTACAAATTCATATCGACCCTATAAGAATTCTCCATATGGAAGAGGAAAGTGGGTGTATCCACGTAACAATGTCCTGCCATTACATGCGTAACATGGTGAGACAATTTCTGAAGGAAATATTCGCTACAAGGTGGATCAATCATGACCCTAAAGATATACTATTTTGCAGAGCCGTATCTAGGTACTATTGCGCCTGTGGCAATATATTAGGCAGCCCCCCCCCCCATTTGCGTAGATTTATTTTCATCCATTATATTTTCTTATAGTATTTTTACGCGTATGTTATTCTGGCTAACATCGCGTTATCATTTTGCCCAAATGTCTGTAATTTTCGAATTATTTGCCGAAAATGGTCTCAAACGATTGTGTTCGACCCCCCGATGAAGAATTTGAGGTCAAATTTGATTCTGTCCGGCCGGTGGCCGTTGCCACGATAACTTGAGAACCGAAAGAGCTAGCAACTAGAAAGTTTCAAGGTAGGTGGCGCATCCCAATATGACGGACAAGTTCGTTAATGGTTATAATCGGCCCAATAGTTTCCGAGTAATAATTTTGTTTTCAACCAATACAAATGGGATCGAATTGGAACTTGGTGAATAGTTGTAGAATATAAAGCTAAGTAAGTTTGTGGAATTTTGTGCGAATCATATGACTAGAAAATCAAAAAAAAAAATTATTACAAAATATTTTTTATGTCACGAAAACCTGAGAACGGAAAGAGATAGCGACTTGAAATTTTCAGGTTAGGTTGTGCATCTGAATGCGACATTTGAGTTTGTTTATAAGCATAATCGGCCAAACAGATTTGGAGTTACACCCATCTGAAATTTGGTTGTTATTTCCTCAAATACAACACCGATTAAATTCAAACATGGTTATTAGTTGTAGAATACCAACGCGAAAATTCTTGCAAAATTTCGTGAGGATCGTATCACAAGGAAATTTTAACAAAATCATTGAACATATCATTGAAACAAATTCTATACATCAGAAACAATTCGTCCGACATCACTGAAATTTTGCGAGAGACTTCAGATCCTAACTCTTCTACTAGTGGTTCAACCACTGACATATCAGGAGCTTTTGCGAGTATGTTTTATTGTCCATCCTCCTGTATGGGACACTCTTAATCGAATTTACAATGGTAATTTTTTTTTTCGTTATTTTAGTCATAGTTTTAAATCAATACACAATATTATGGATATTTACTCACTTCATTGAAAACACCGAAATACAAAAATAGAATGTATAAAAATAAAACAAATTCTGAAAAAACAGAATAAAATATTTATATTTATGTAGTAAATAAGCATATCTAAAGATATATATTAATATTTTTTAGGTAAAACTTTATTAATACTGCAAACTTAGCATACCAACACTATTCTGTAACCCATTGAAAAATGAACTTCTATATTCCGATTTTCAGTGTGAAACCAACTTGCGCAAAGAATTAAAAAATACGTGTTTTCTGTCTGAAAGCTCTATGCTTCAAATATTTAAGCCTAGGGTTATAAGAACGTTGGAGGGATAATAGCAAAATTATATCTTTTCAGACTAATATTTGTTGGTAAAAAATTATAATTACTCATTGCATAAATAATTCAATAGGTACTCAATGTCAATTAACCCATGATATTAGTCTTCCGTTTTATTCAAGTTTGTCTATCTGAAAAGTTTCTTATTACTAAAATCCCTTAAAATAGACCAACTCAAATAAAACAAAAAACTAAAATCATGATTTGATTTTTGATGAAGAATACAGTTTTTTTATGCAATCAGTTTTTTTTTGCTAATAAATTGGTCCGAAAAAAATATAAAATTTCAACTTTGCTTTCATCCCCTCTCGTTTTCGCAAAACCCTAATCTTCATACTTTAATAAAATAATTACTAAGTTGGATTAATGCATCGATTTGCTCTTTTTACTTAGCGACGTCTTTTCATTTGCTCTCTTCACTATACTTTGTGTTATTTTATAATATAGTTTTCAATTTAATTATTTGAAATCTTACCTCAATATTAAAACCAATTTGTTAGCTAAGTGGGGAAGACTTGAATGAAGAAATAACGTCAGTTTATTCATCTCACTCTGTGCTGTGTCGTGGTCTTCCGAATTATTTCGCTTCGCGCCTCTATTTTTTTATTTTTTTGATATTTTTTGGCGCCCCTACGGACCTTGCGCCAGTGGCAAGTGCCACCTTTGCCACGCCCTAGATACGGCTCTGCTATTTTGTGTGGGGATATTTGAACAAATTTATAGGTATCTGAATAACACCGAAAAAATGTAAGGGGTGATTCTCCGATGAAAATTATGGTGGGTATTTGGTATAAAAGTTTTTGAAAAACCTCCCCCGGAAAAGTTACACCCCTCCGAAGATTAAGAAAAAAAAAGTTTCTTCTTTTTATTTTCCCTGTATACAGGGTCTTCCATCTTAGACGAGCCACCCCGTATATTTCTTATACTATGGGATAAGAAATATTCGAGGTGGATATATCTTTAGGGTCTTGATTGATCCACCATGTAGCGAATATTTCCTTCAGAAATTGTCTCACCATGTTACCGCATGTAATGGCAGGACAAATATGGCTGAAAAGCCCGACTCATTTACTAACTTTTTTATCTCTACAAGTTTTTTCGAAAACTTACCTAAGCATTTACCAGAAAAAATGCAATGCATTTTCAAAGCACCCACCCCTAACCTAATTCATATGTTTATAGTTCATATATTTTACTTACTACTACTTACTAGTTTTGCTTTATTTTCATCATTACCCACTCTATTACCTTTCTTGAAGACTTTTAAAACAGGGTGTTCCATCTCAGACGAGCCACCCCGTATATTTCTTATCCCATAGTGATTGGAAAAATTTCCCGAAACACCTTGAATTATTTTGTTTGAGGGCCATCTTTTGACGTATATTTGAGGCTTGAACGAGCAACCCCCTAAGAGGGGGTGCTTCAAACCCTCAAAATTGAATAGGAGAGAGGGGTTGAGTGATACTTCATTTGAAAGGTCTTGGGGGCCTCTTTACAACAGCGATGAAGTACGTAATTTCGAAGAACCGTTTTCGCCAACAATCAATTTTTAAGCTCAAATGAGCCACCTTGAATATTTTGGATATTTTTACAATGTACACGCCCATGTATATTAAGCCCTTTTTACAAACTTAAAAAATCTTAAAAAAATTGAATTGCAATATTTTCTCAAGTAATAAGAAAAATTTTCTTGAACTATAAATAAAAAAAATTAAAACATTTTCTTATGTTTCCTTCATTTTGAGCTGTTTATCTGGTTATAACACATTTCTTCCATCATTTGATGTATTATAAATCAATCTGTTGAGTTACTACTTTGCTGATTTGTTAAAAATTTTAAGAATAATTATGGTGTACTCATTGCAAGAACGTGTTGAGCTGGTTAGGCTGTATTACTAAAATCAAAATTGTGCCCGAGCGGCTGCAAGGATATTTAACCAAAACCATCCTGAACGTAGCGTTCGCCATAAGTACGTAATGGAATTGATTTCAAAATTTGTTGAGACGGGTTCAGTAATGGATAAAACAAGCACTGACGTATTCGACACTCTCTTAATCGAATTTACCATGGTAAATTAGATTAAGAGTGTCCAATACAGGAGAACGGACAATAGAATTCACCATGGTATATTTGATTAAGAGTGTCCAATACAGGAGAATGGACAATAGAACATACGCGCAAAAGCCCCTGACTTCACGTCAGTGCTTGAACCAATTTTTGTTTTAGTAATTTTTTTTTTAATTTTCTAGGGGAACGGTTCTCACAAAATTTTACACACGTCTTTATGTCGATATTCTACAACTAGTTAGCAAGCTACAATTTGATCGGGTCTATGTATATTTTCTGAGTCATTGAGGAAATAATATTCCAAATGGGTATAAACTCCGAAACCGTTTATGACCAACAGCGAACTTAACCTCTCCCATTTAGATGCGCAACCTACCCTGAAAATTGCAAGTTCCTATCTCCTTTCGTTCGGGAGTTATCGAGGCAACGGTCACCCATCCAGCTACTGAACTCACACAAGGCTGCACAGATCTCCAAGAATATAGATCCGATCGTGTTCAAACTTGGAACTTGGTAGTAGAGATAGCTTCTGAAGGCTCTCGCAAAATATCTGCCATGACGGATGAATAGTTTCTGATATATAGAATTATTTTCTATGATTTTCAATGATTTTTAAAAAAGTTTCTAGTGATACGATCAAAATTTTGCAAGAATTTCCGTGCTGGCATTATTCAACTGATAACCGTATTTAAATTGGATCGGTTTGGTATTTTTCGAGTTATTAAGGAAATAACAACCAAATTTCAGACGGGGATAACTCCAAAACCGTTTGGTCGATTATTCTTATAAACAAACTCAAATGTCACATTCAGATGCACAACCTAACCTGAAAATTTCAAGTCACTATCTCTTTCCGTTCTAAGGTTATCGAGACATAAAAAATATTTTTTAATAATTTTTTTTTTAATTTTCTAGTGATACGATTCTCACAAAATTCCACAAACGTGCTTAGGTTGATATTCTACAACTATTCACCAAGTTTCAATTCGATCGGATTTATATTGATGAAAACAAAATCATTACTCGGAAACCATCGGGCCGAATATGCCCATTAACGAACTCGTCCGTCGTATTGGGATACGCCACCTATCCTGAAAATTTCAAGTCGCTAGCTCTTTCCGTTCTCAAGTTATCGTGGCAACGGCCGGACGGCCGGCCGACCGGCGGGACGGACAGAATTAAATTTGACCTCGAATTCTTCATCAGGGAGTTGAACCCAATCGTTTGAGACCATTTTCGGCGAAGAATTCGAAAATTACAGACAGTTGGGCAAAATGATAACGCGATGTTCCCCAGAACATACGCGCAAAAAGAGAACCTATTGGAATTGCGAATGATGAAGGAGCAGCTGTGGCGGTATTGGGACATGTCCAACTTATGCCAAACACGCAATCTGTACGACAACTTTCTGCAGTATCTGGTATTAGCCAATCTAACGTTTTCAGAATTTTATATAAACATAAGTTCCATCCGTACAAATTCAAATTAATTAATGAATTAAATGATGTTGCTTTGGATCGAAGGCAAGAGTTTTGCGAAATTATGGCCGAGCGTATCAACAATAACCCAAATTTCTTGTACAACGTTTGCTTTTCTGACGAATGCACCTTTTCACTTAATGGAGAGGTTAACCGGCATAACTGTAGATTTTGGAACGACACAAATCCTAATGTATTTCGAGAAGCTCACACTCAACATCCGGAAAAGCTAAACGTTTGGGTAGGAATTTTGGGACACCACCTTATTGGATCTCTGTTAATTCCTGGATATTTAAATGGCGAAATTTATCTTAAAATGCTAAAAAATGCGATTGATCCGTTAATAACAGAAAAATTAGAACGATCCTCTACTTCTTGAACAACAATTGCATTTTCAACAAGACGGAGCTCCTCCTCACTACGCCGCACCAGTTCGCCAATATCTCAATTTGCAATACCCTGGTCGTTGGATTGGAAGAAGAAGAATCTTATGGAGTGGCCTGGCCGATATCCTGACCTGAACCCTCTGGACTTCTTGTGGGGTCATCTTAAGTCCAAGATTTTTGTGACAATTTGGACGAACTACGCCAACGAATTGTAAATGAGTATCGTCAAATAACTCCAATTATGCTGAACCATGCTAGAGACGGTTTTCAGTCAAGATTGCATTATTGTATGGAAGTTAATGCAGAAAAATGAACATTTGACTTAAAAACGCAAATTTTATTTTTTTTATTGCAAGCATGATAAAACAATTAAATTTATTCAAGAATGTGATTTTTTGAAGATTTTTCAAGTTCGTAAAAAGGGCTTAATAAAAATGGGCTTGTACATTTTAATATAACCAAAATATTCAAGGAGGTTCATTTGAGCTTAAAAATTGATTTTTGGCAAAAACGGTTCATCAAAATTACGTTCTTCATACACCGTTATGAAGAGGCTTCCAAGACCTTTCAAATAAAGTATCACTCAACCCCTCTCCCCTACTCAATTCTGAGGGGTTGAAGCGCCCCCTCTTAGGGGGTTGCTCGTTCGAGCCTCAAATATACGTCAAAAGATGTCCCCCAAACAAAATCATTCGACGTGTTTCGGGAAATTTTTCCAATCACTATGTGATAAGAAATATACGGGGTGGCTCTTCTGAGATGGAACACCCTGTACTAAAAGTCTTCAAGAAAGGTAATAGAATGGTTGATGATGAAAATAAAGCAAAACTTGTAAAATATACGAATTAAACCCAAATAAATTAGGTTAGGGGTGGGTGCTTTGGAAATGCATTGCATTTTTTCTGGTGAATGCTTAAGTTTTCGGAAAAACTTGTAGATATAACAAGCCCTGTGGACAGGAGCTTTCTGGCGCTCTAGTTCAAACAGACAAATTATATCTCCGAAAGTATTGGTTTCTCAGAGTTGAGAATTATATCAATGTATTCTTATGATAAAACTGCATCATAAAGGAAATTCAATTCAAATAATAGTTTATTTATCAAGATTAAATGAGCAATCTGAGAACTGCACCATGGAAGAAACCAAATTAAAATAGCTGAAATGAATTTGACTCTCTCTTATAGAACAGGATGAAATATACGAGTATGAACACAGATCATATAATAAAGCTTAGATAGAATAATGATAGCATTCTGTGAAAACAGAAGTACGATTCATTATTGAAATTTAGAACTTCATCTTAGCAGAAATTGAATTCAAACATCATAGAAGAATTTAAATTCAACAAGAGTGCCAAAAATTATCAATCCAAAACCAATAGACGAATTCTACCCAACAACGAACTCATCCGAGATATTCATTCCTTAATTCCAGTTTTGTTTTTAGTGGAGATATTCTGAACTCAATATTATTAACTTACCATTACCATTTCCATCATCATATGGATTGACCATCGGCATGAAAATATCAACCAACAAAAGTATGATAATATTCTAATTCTCATATTGATACCATTACTGGAATGAATTACAATGAGACAACGTCAAAGTTGACATTATAACAATTCATAGAATAGCCACAGAATAATTCTATCATTGAAATTTTGAAAAATCATATCTCCGAAAGTATTAGTTTGTTAGAGTTAAAAATGATATGAATGGATTCTTATGGTAAAACTGCTTATTGAAAAAAATTTAATTTGGAATTTGTTCTGCAACAAAAAAAATTTTTTTTTGTTACTCCGAAACCATCTGTCCGATTTTGCCCAATAACGAACTTAGCCGAGATATTTATCCCTCAAACATACTCTGAAAATTTCAACTGTCTAGCTCATTCCGTTCGAGAGTTATCGTGCCTACGGCCGGACAGAATGAATTTCGACCATGGATTCTTGATCATTGAGTCGAACCAAATAGTTTAAGACCATTTTCAACGAAAAATTCGAAAATTACAGACATTTGGACAAATTGATAAGCACTCAGTTCCGTAGAATTATGAGGATTATCGTAGAATTATGAGGATTATAATATATTATAATTTTTGGGTGATAGTATAATGCCCTTGGATAATCCATATGATGATGGAAATATATACTTTGATAAGTTAATCAAATTGGGTTCGAAATATCTCCAGTAAAAACAAAACTGGAATATTGGCTAAGTTTCAATTGTTATGGGTAATATAAATTTCAGAGTAGATTTGAGGAATGAATATCTTCGTTATTGGGAAGAATCGGTCTGGTGGTTTCGGATTAAAAATTTTTGGCACTCTTGTTATTTTCTTAAATGACAATACTTTCGGAGATATGATTTGTCAAGGTTTGAACAAGAGCGCCAAAGCCCCTGTCCTCAGGGCTTTCCCACTTTTTAATCTCAACTAACATCTAACGTTTGGACTATGTGTCACCAGTCACCCTGTATAATATAGGTTATATACAAGAGAAATAGAATTCAGAAATATTTTTTTTAATTGTCAGCGTTTATCGCATCCTTTTCACGGTATATTATGAAAAAATTGGTTCAAGCCCTGTGGACAGGAGCTTTCTGGCGCTCTTGTTCAAACAGACAAATTATATCTCCGAAAGTATTGGTTTCTCAGAGTTGGGAATTATATCAACGTATTCTTATGATAGAACTGCGTCATAAAGGAAATTCAATTCAAATAATAGTTTATTTATCAAGAAGAAATCACATTAAAATAGCTGAAATGAATTTGACTCTCTCTTATAGAACAGGATGACATGTACGAGTATGAACACAGATCATATAATAAAGCTTAGATAGAATAATTATAGCATTCTGTGAAAACATAGAAGTTCGATTCATTATTGAAATTTAGAAAAATCATATCTCCGAAAGTATTAGCTTGTTGGAGTTGAAAATATATCAATGGATTTTTATGGTGAAACTGCATCTTAAATAAAAATCGAATTTGAAATTTGTTAGTTAAAAAAAAATTTTTTTTTCGTTACTCCGAAACCATTTGGCCTATTTTACCCAATAACGAACTTAACCGAGATATTCATCTCCCTAACCTACCCTGAAAATTTCAACTGCCTATCTGATTCCGTTCGAAAGTTAATGTAGAAATTTTTTTTAAATTTTCAAAATTTTTTTTTGACACTTTGCGGTAACCTGGTCAATACAAAACTTCACACGCGTATAAAGGTCATGATTCTACAATTTCATGCTAAATTTCAGATAGATCGAGTGATCGGTTTCGGAAATATTCATAAAAAATGTTTTTACTAAAATCGGCCATAACTCCGAAACTGCTTGATGGATTTCGCCCATTAACGAACTCGTCCGAGATATTTACGGTCCAAACCCACCTTGCAAATTTCAATCCTCTAACTCCTTTCGTTCGAGAGTTGTCGTGTCTACGGCCGGCCGGCCGGACAGAATCGATTTCGACCTCGGATTCTTGATCAGTGAGTCGAACCAAATCGTTTGATACCATTTTCAGCCAAAAATTCGAAAATTACAGATATTTGGGCAAATTGACAAGCACTCAGTTCCGATGAACTAGAGCGCCAAAAATGCCAATATTGTGTTTAAAAGTTTCAGAATCACTGTTGAATAAAAGCCAAATTACACTAACATATTTGAACGACCAGAAGAGGCTGGAAAACGTGACGTCATCGTGGCGTAATTGATTTTTGATTGATTAGACTTCTGTTGTGGAGCTTACTGATAGAATAAATAATTATTCATATGATGGCGGCGCAAAAAAGTAATTTTCTGGTATGAATTTCCATTAAGTTTTCCGGAGACTGACACGAGTAATTATAAACTGTGCTTGATTTCCTCCTTTGAAACACGGATATAAAACGTAGCACAACTTAATCGAATTCGTATCATAGAAAGAAATTGCCATGTCTTCAATTTTGACTTCTCCAGTTTTTTGCGCGCATATTTCAGGGAACAGTGTGCTATCATTTTGCCCAAATATCTATAATTTTCGAATATTTTGCCAAAAATGGTCCCCAAACCAAGGTTCAGTGATGAAGAATTCGAAGTCAGATTCGATTCTATCCGATCGACCGTTGCCACGATAACTTTCGAACGGAAAGGGATAGCGACTTGAAATTTTCAGGGTAGGTGGTATGTACGAATACGACGGACGAGTTCTTCAATGGGCGACTACTAATTTTGTCTTCAACCAATATAGACCCGACCGAATTGAAACTTGGTAGCTAGTTGTAGAATACTGATACAAAGACATATCACTAGAAAATAAAAAAAAAAAATTATTAAAAATATTACTAATCTCATGATAACCTGAGAAAAGAAAGAGATAGCGACTTGCAAATTTTAGAGTAAGTAGCGAATCCGAATACGACCTTTGAGTTTGTTGATACGCATAATCGGTCAAACGGATTTGGAGTTATGCCCATCTGAAATTTGGTTGTTATTTCCTTAATAATTCAAAAAATACTAATCGGATTCAATTCAAACATGGTAATTAGTTGTAGAATGCGGACGCGAAAATACTTTCAAAATTAAGAGAGGATCCTATCTCTAGAAAATAAAAAAAAATCATTGAAAAATTTATATGCAGGGTCCGAGGCCGCCACACCGACACGGGCAAGGAGGTGATAGGGTACCATTAGGGTGTCACACTTCCTGTTGTTGAAATGTCCTCCGGCTCTTCTGATGGAAGTTAGGGATGATTTAAGCCAGGGGTGAGTCTCCTTATTTTGCAAATATTTTAGAGACCAGTTGAGATAGAGCAATGAAATTTGACTTTTTCAGTAAGCAGCTCGAGTACTTTGAAACCCTGATGAAATAAGTTTTTGTAACTCCCACTAAAACAAATGGTGGGGGAAGGGGTACTTTTTAAAATAAATGAGATTTTTTCCACAGTATCGTACTAGTAGTGAATTGGATTCCAAAACTGCGATCTTTTACCTTTCATTTGGTGGATCGTTGAGACTTGGGGCTCAAGCGGTTACAAAGAATGTCTCAAACACACAATATTTTTGATAACGGGGCAAAGCACTACATAGAGATCGGTGTTTTCCAGCTTCCTATTACCATCTTGAATTTTTTTCTCTAGCGAGTATCGTTAGGGACCATAGTATCCATATTTTCAAGATACTAAGAAGTATACATGGGTTTCCAAAAAAGGTTAGTCATCTCAAAACCTCCAAATTTTTCAATGTATATTTTTTCATTTTCCAATTCTACGACATATTTTAACGCAAGTTTGAGAGGAGAACTTTTTTTATTTAAGCAGCCGTTTTTGAAGCCGGCTGCTTAAATAAAAATTGCTCTCCTCACAAAATTGCGATAAAATTTGTCGTAGTAGGTATATAGGTATCACATTGAAAATTTGGAAGTTGTGAGATGACTAGCCTTTTTTGGACCACCAATGTATACTTCTTGATATCTAGAAAATATGGAGACTATGGTCCCTAACGACACTCGCAAGAAAAAAAAATTTAATATGGTAATGGGGAGCTGGAAAACGCCAATATGTATGTAGTGAACCACCCCATTATCGAAAATGTTGTGTGTTTGTGACATTCTTTTGATAACATGTTTGTAACCGCTTGAGCCCCAAGTGTCAACGATACACCAAATGGAAGGTAAAATAGCGCAGTTTTGGAATCTAATATATTTACCTTACCATGAAAAAAATCATTTATTTTAAAAAGTACCCACACCCCCTACCATTTGTTTTAGTGGGGTTACAAAAACTTATTTCAACAGGGTTTCGAAGTACTCGAGGTGCTTACTCAAACCGTCAAATTTAATTGTTCCATATACTCTGGACTCTAAAAATATTTGCAAAATAAGGAAACTCACCCCTGGCTTAAATCATCCATTTCCCGTTCGAAATTGTATCTGGTCAATAACAATATTCTAATTTGAGTTAACTGTGGACTTATTATGTACACCACAAAAGTAACTACACTCTTGTCCACTACAGTTTTTGTCGTCTGACGTGTGTTTCGGAAACAAAGTTTCCAGCTTCAAAGACGAAGCGTTAATGTAACGCTTCGTCTTCAAAGATGGAAACTTTGTTTCCGAAACATATGTCAGACGACAAAAACTGTAGTTTTTGAAGAAGTCCAGTTTACTTTGGAACGCACCTTGTATTTGAGGTACGGATAAAGTTTCCTCAATTCAATTCTCATAATTTCCGAGAAAATCTGCCAGCTGCGAATGGATGGACGAAGAATGGAATTTCCCGATCGAACTCAACATAACTTTAATCATAAATAGAGAGAGTTTTACTGGGTGGAATTTTTTTTCATCTGCACAGTCCCGAACGTTTATTGTTTGAATGGAGAGGCACATTAGCGTTCTCCAGTGGTCCCTAAAATGTTTTCCTCTTATTGAATTCATTTAGACGTTCAAGGTTAATCTGGAGTTTGTGGGTTAGCAAGAAGAGGAATGCATACCCCATTCAATTTTATAAAGTCTCCCGGTTGGCCATGAAAATTTGACACAATTCACCATGTATATTTTGAAAGTTTGGTTATGCTCATTTTCCCGCCAGATAACTACGCAACGTAATTAGAAACTACATAGAAGTCGTAGTAATTACGTATTTTCACAATGTGAATTCACTTCGGAAAAATAATGAATTTGAAAAGATATTATGTGAATTCAATAATTCAACAGTCTTGGCGACTGTAGAAGAAAATTTTTCCTCTGTTACTGGAAATGTTTCACGTCTAGAAACTGGTTGGAAGATTCAATTATGCTATTTTCATGTATGGAAATCAAGAATCTGGTGTTGGAATTTTATTGAAAAATAATGGATAGAGTAGTCTGTTACTTTGTGATAGTTCATTTGAAGAAGAATAAAAGTACCTGAATAACCCGTCAGGAAAACTTCTAAACGAACAGACGTACCTATGGAATTCCCCACTTTTCGAAATTCTCAAGAAATAAGCCTACAGAAGACATTTAAATACCTTGTTGCACAACTTGAAATACACCAGTTTCAAAATGTAGTAGTACTACGAAACCCGAGTCATTCTTATACCTTAATAAAATATAATGATAGGAAACTGAGTAATTTCATTCGAGAGTTCAACATGTCAGAATAAAGTTTTCCTATTGCAGATTTCGGTACTGTATAGCACCTTGTCTCTGTTTCTTCAAAACTACTTTCGGCATTTTCAATTTCAAAGCGAAGAGTTCTTTATTATCCGAAGATAATGGTCTGTGATAATATCTTGTCTAATATTGAAGATTAAGTTATGATTATGTTGAGAGTAGAAATTGGCAACGTCTAGGTGAATTGTTTTGACCTTGACGATATTTCAGTAGTGCCAACCTGCCTTTCTTTCAGTTACAAAAACGTGATAGACCTAAATCATGGCCAACCGGGAGACTTTATAAAATTGAATGGAGTATCTGTTGAGTACCCGGCATTGTCAACTGAAAAAACGCCTTGAGCGCTTGATCCACCACGAACAGCGTGCCATCGTTTTGCCCGAATGTCTGCATTTTCAATTTTTGTCCGAAAATGGTCTTAAGCCATTAGTCGTAGGTCAAATACAATTCTTTTCGTCCGGTCGTAACCACGATCATGATGTTAGAGAGTACAAATTTGCAGGGTTGGTTTGAGGCATACGGGGTGATTCCGAAGGAGACCGTCAGATTTCAGGAGAAGTTTACTCTAGTCACGACAGTTTCGAAACAATGTTTGGTTTATGGTCTTCTTTGAGAGTCTACAGGGTGATTTGTCCGTTTCGATCGATTTTTCTTTTATTAGGGGGTTAGGTGTAATCAGCTTATTCGAAAAATCTCTTTTTGTTATTTTTTGCATTTTCTTAAAGCACAATATCTCAGAAATATTCTCCGAAAATTTGAAGTAAATCCGACAAATACTTTTCGAGTTATTCGATAATTAGCAAAGGGCTCTCGGGAGCTCTAGGCGAGAGCAGGTAGCTAGCAGCTAGCGCGCTAACGACAACACTCCAGAAGGTAAAATCCTACGTAGACAACATCCAAGATCAAAGATATTTTGGAAGTCACATAACGGCTGAAGAACTATTATATGGCCCAGAAATAGCTGATGACTCTATAAGTAATTGAATATACCTACGTGAATTGAGTGTTAAACTTCAAATGCGTTTTTATCAAAACCATGTTCTTTGAATTGGTGACCGCTGTAGCTCGAAAATCGCTCGGTAGATTTTGATGAAATTTATATAGCTTTTCGAGATCATGAAAAACTAGTGCCTGATCGATGGATGTTCTTTTTTTTCTCAATTATGATTTTTTATGAGCAATTAACTATTGGGTTTTCACGAAAATATGGAAAACATTTTCCTGAGTCTGCCATTTTGTTAATTTAAAAGAATAGAAAAAAAGCTTCGATCAGGCACAAGATTATCTATTAATAAAACTATTTTTCTTCGTCCGATTGATTTTTGAAATATCTCCAAGGATAAGTGATGGTCACCGCAAGGAGCTTCGGTTGGAACTGGATCAACAAAAACAGCCATTACTTTTGAAATTATTCATTTTTTATTCTGAAATTCCTGTCAAATCAAGTCGAAACCTCAAATTATTTTATTTGAAAAAAATAAAAATAAAGCATCATTGCTTTATTTTTATTTTTTTTAAATAAAATAATTTACGAGCAAAAAAAACTATTTACAATTGTCATGTTTTCATGTCTCTTTACACCCCTTAATATCTTTGGTATGGCTTATTCAATTTTGAGGAAATTTTCAGTGTAGTACAATATATTATATCATATTATATTTTATATTATACTAGCTGACCCGGCAGACTTCATACTGCCTCCTCAACGCCTACCCCATACTAACGCCAACTCCAACCCAAACGCCAACTTCAACGCCAACTCAAACTCCAACTCCATTTCCACCTCCATCTCCACATCCAACTCCAACCCAACTACAACTCCAACTACAACTCCAACTCCATAACCAACACCAACCACAATGCCTACTCCAACTTCAACTTCAACTCCAACCCCAACGCCAACTTCAATGCCAACTCAAACTCCAACTCCATTTCCACCTCCATCTCCATTTCAACCCCCATCTCCACCTCCAAATCCAATCCAACTACAACTCCAACTACAACGCCAACTCCATAACCAACACCAACCACAACGCCTACTCCAACTTCAACTTCAACTCCAACCCCAACGCCAACTTTAACGCCAACTCAAACTCCAACTCCATTTCCACCTCCATCTCCACCTCCAACTCCAATCCAACTACAACTCCAACTACAACGCCAACTCCATAACCAACACCAACCACAATGCCTACTCCAACTTCAACTTCAACTCCAACCCCAACGCCAACTTCAACGCCAACTCAAACTCCAACTCCATTTCCACCTCCATCTCCATTTCCACCTCCATCTCCACCTCCAACTCCAATCCAACTACAACTCCAACTACAACGCCAACTCCATAACCAACGCCAACCACAATGCCTACTCCAACTTCAACTCCAACCCCAACGCCAACTTCAACGCCAACTCAAACTCCAACACCATTTCCACCTCCATCTCCATTTCCACCTCCATCTCCACCTCCAACTCCAATCCAACTACAACTCCAACTACAACGCCAACTCCATAACCAACGCCAACCACAATGCCTACTCCAACTTCAACCAACGCCAACTTCAACGCAAACTCCAACTCCAACTTTATTGAATAGCCATAAAGTTCAAATTGACTCTACATTTTAGTTAGAAAACGTTTGTATGGGAAAAAGAAGAGGGCTGTTTTTAGGGTTTTCCCGGCAATTATTCGAAATTTTCTCCCCGTAAAAACCATCCTTGGACTTCAACGAACATTAAAAAAAAAAGAATTAGCAAAATTGGTCCAGGCACTGTTGAGTTATGCGCTTACCAACACAGTTTGCGATTCATTTTTGGCGCTCTAGTTCCTCGGAACTGAGTGCTTATCAATTTGCCCAAATGTCTGTAATTTTCGAATTTTTCGATGAAAATGGTCTTAAACGATTTGGTTCGACTCACTGATCAAGAATCCGTGGTCGAAATCCATTCTGTCCGGCCGTCCGGCCGGTCCGGCCGTCCGGCCGTAGGCACGATAACTCTCGAATGGAATGAGCTAGAGAGTTGAAATTTTCAGAGTAGGTTTGGGGGATAAATATCTCGGCTAAGTTCGATATTGGGCAAAGTCAGACAGATGGTTTCGGAGTAACAAAAAAAATTTTTTTTTTACAAAACAAATTCCAAATTATTTTTTTTAATAAGCAGTTTTATCATAAGAATCCATTCAAATCATTTTTAACTCTAACAAGCTAATACTTTCGGAGATATGATTTTTCAGAATTTCAATGTAAATCGTATTTCTACGTTTTCACAGAATGATAGAATTATTATGTGGGTATTCTATGAATTGTTATAATGTCAACTTATTCTCCTGGGAAATGACGTTGTTTCATTCCAGCAATCGTATAAATATGAGAATGATAATATAATATCATACTTTTTGTTGGTTGATATTTTCATGCCGATGGTCAATCCATATGATGATAGGAATGGTAATGGTAAGTTAATAATATTGAGTTCAGAATATCTCCACTGACTCCACTAAAAACAAATCTGGAATATTGGTGTATTGGAGTAGATTTGAGGAAAGATATATATTATCGTTCATCATAGAATTGAGGAATGAATATCTCGGATGAGTTCGTTGTTGGGTAGAATTCGTCTATTGGTTTTGGATTGATAATTTTTGGCACTCTTGTTGAATTTAAATTCTTCTATGATGTTTGAATTCAATTTCTGCTAAGATGAAGTTCTAAATTTCAATAATGAATCGTACTTCTATGTTTTCACTGAATGCTATAATTATTCTATCTAAGCTTTATTATGTGATCTGTGTTCATACTCGTACATTTCATCCTGTTCTATAAGAGAGAGTCAAATTCATTTCAGCTATTTTAATTTGGTTTCTTCCATGGTGCAGTTCTCATTCTCAGATTGCTCATTTAATCTAGATAAATGAACTATTATTTGAATTGAATTTCCTTTATGATGCAGTTCTATCATAAGAATAAATTCTCATACTCTGAGAAAGCAATACTTTCGGAGATATAATTTGTCTGTTTGAACTAGAGCGCCAGAAAGCTCCTGTCCACAGGGCTTGAACCCATTTTTATATTATAGATAATTGAGTACATTTAATAATTCCAACATATTTTTCAAAATACCGGCTGGGAATTAAGATAATTTCATATTATGTGTGCAGGTTGAAAAAACAACCTGTACATTTCGTTTTCACAACTTCACTACCTGTTTAAAATTCTACCATAATCTATCATTACTCAGTTGTTTTAAATTTTTTTGGCACACCTCTAGTCTTCCTAGAAGAAATTTCTAAAAAAGCACAATATCGAAATTTCGTTCCAAAGCAGTGAGAATATTCTGAACTGGATAGTAAAACTGTGTCGTCCAATGATGCAAAGCTCTTCCTAGGGTCTAAAATAGTTTATTCGAATGCGAAGTTCATATTTATTCACTTTTGTTCTGATGTATAAAATGATTTAATTCAGGAAATATCTTCTTACGCACATAAACAAATAAATCTACATAAATGAAAACAAATACTGAATAAATATACGGAACATATGAAAGGCAACACTAAAGATTAACAGGAAATCCACATTGAATTTTCAAGATGGTTTCCTCTTATTCTAATACATATTTGCGCCCATTTTATCAAATTTCCAATTGACCTTCTTATGAGAATTTGATTTTGCTTCGAAATATTGCATTCCTCGAAAATTGTTTCAATTAAATGTTCTCTACACCTAATTTCAAGTTTATAAACTTTCATTTTCAGATGCCCCCACACAAAATAATCTAGAGGGTTCAAATCAGGTGATCTTTGTGGCGAAGCAATGGGGGTTCCACCACCAATCCATCTGTTGGGATAATTTCGAATATTGTTCTTTTCTAGAAATATCTCCTAGGAACACTGGAGATGTGCCAAAAAAATTTAAAACACCTGAGTAATGATAGATTATGGTAGAATTTGAAACAGGTGGCAAAGTTATGAAAACGAAATGTACAGGCTGTTTTTTCAACCTGCACACTTAATATGAAGTTATCACAATTCCCACCCTATATTTTGAAAAACTAAATTATTGAATGTACTCAATTATATTTTACTACTGTCTTGACTAGTGTAAACTTCTTCAAAATCTGACGGTCTCCACCCTGCATAACTCGGACGATTTCGTTAACGGGCAAAATTGGCCGCCGAACGGTTTCGGAGTTAGGGCCATTATAAGTTAAAGCTTTTTGGGCGCATGTTCTAGGGGAACATCGTCCTATCATTTCGTCCAAATGTCTGTAATTTTCGAATTTCGAGCTGAAAATTGGCTAATAGACTAATTCGGACTCCCTGATCACGAATCCGGTGTCAGATTTTTGGGTGCCGTCCGGCCGGCCGGCTGGCCTTCCGGCCGTAGACACGATAACAGGAGCACCGAAGGTCCTATCGACTTCAAACTTTCAGGGTAGGTTTCTGATCAAAATGCGACGGTTAAGTTCGTTAACGGGCAAAATCGGCCGGACGGTTTAGAAGTTATAGACATTTCAAATTTTGAGGTTATTTCCCTGATATTTCAGGAACTAAAGAAGATGTTGAATCGAAACTTGGTAGTCAGTTCGAGGATATAAACGCGCAACTTTTGGCAAAATTCTGTTATGATCGAAATGTTGGTAATTTTTAAAAAAATATTTCTTTTAATTTTTTCGAAAAAAAAATTTTTTTTTCGTGAACTATTCATCAGATTGCAACAAAAACTTGTACTAACGTCAATTGTAGTATTTTGCAACATTGCGCAAAATTTTGGCTCTATACGATTTCAATTTCTGGAGATATAAGACAAAATGTGTCAAATTTCCTGGGTCTCTCTCAGTATTTTCATCGATTATTATATAATAATCAATAATATTAGGGTATTCAACATGATACTGCTTTTTTTCTTTACTGGTCAGTACGGGCCACAAGGAAGATGAACATGCGCCCAATAGCTCCTGTCCACAGGGCTTGAACCAATTTTTTGGGAATAAAATTATTTTTCCGAATATTTCCGAATCTTCTCATTTGATCTAACTGAAATGTAGCACAAAGTTGTATAATTACATCAAAGTTTTGGATAACTAGGAACAGAACAACAATTAGAAAATTTAATTTTTCCAATAGCTCAAAAAATATTGAGTAATCATTAAAGAATACTGTGGGAGGTATACTCATTATTGATAGGTTTCTTTCTGGGTTTTCTCTCCCAAACTCAAAAATATCAATAAATTAAAAAAATTATTATTTCGTGACTTGCTTCAGCGTAAGAAACACAAGATATTTGTCAGAAGTAGTCAATCGAACAATGTTGCAATGTGACAATTCTCGAATTTCAGAATAACTATCATCCAAATAATTCTGAAGATTTTCGTTAAGTAATCAAAAGGATACTGTGGGAGGTATTCTCATTTTTGAAAGGTTTTTTTCTGGGTTTTCTCTCCCAAACTCTGAAAAATATCTATAAAATAAAAAATAAATATTTTGTAATTTGCTTCTGCCTAAGAAACACAAGATATTTGTCAGAAGCAATCAATTGAACAATGTTGCCTAACAAACAACAACGAAACAACATCAACGAAGAAACAACTAGAATTATTTTGTTGATAGTTATATTTTGTGAAATTCAAGAATTGAATGACGTGAAGGCACGAGCTTTTGCGCGCATGTTCTATTGTCTATTCACCTCTCATTTACACTCTTAATGGAATTTAGCATCAATATATACGGGTTTCTCAGCTTTTATAAGATATGAATGAATACAATTCAATGTGACAATTCTTGAATTTCACAAAATAACTATCAACAAAATAATTCTAAAGATTTTCATTAAGCGTCTGACAAAGGAGTCTGATATAGACTCCGAAACGTTACGATATAGTTGTTTCTTCGTTGATGTTGTTTCGTTGTTGTTTGTTAGGTAACATTGTTCAATTGATTGCTTCTGACAAATATCTTGTGTTTCTTACGCAGAAGCAAATCACAAAATAATTAATTTTTATTTTATAGATATTTTTCAGAGTTTGGGAGAGAAAACCCAGAAGAAAAAACCTTTCAATATTTCCGTTAAGTGTCTGACGAGGGAGTATGATATAGACTCCGAAACGTTACGATATACAAAAAAAAACAGAATACATAAAAAATAATAATTCAGAAACCTTTGGGTTAATATTGTCTATTTACAAACATGACCAGTACACCAAATCAACCCTGTAAATTAATATATTTCGAGAAAAGCCACCGCTTGCCCCAGCTGGAAAAAACTCCGTTATGTTATCTATGTATCGCGAGGTGTACGGTTTGGGAACCGCTGGAATACTTGTAATAAGAAGTGAGGTTCCTGTGGGACCGATGGGAGAAATATAAATTGGGAATATAATGAAGGAAATACGAGAATATCAGATCGTAGAATTTCCTTCGCTATCCACTATTCGCCCTTATCAAAACGTAGTTCGAAAGTCTAGTTTTGAACGATACCACAAACTATTATCATACCGTGGAACGAATATAACGAAACTGTAACGTTTTGTAGAACTCAAAATTGAATGACGTGAAGGCACGAGCTTTTGCGCGCATGTTATATTGTCTATTCACCTCTCATTTACACTCTTAATGGAATTTAGCATCAATATAAATACCGGTTTCTCAGCTTTTATAAGATATGAATGAATACATTTCATACCTTTTTAGCGCTCTTGTTCCTCGGAATAGAGTGCTCATCAATTTGCCCAAATGTCTGTTATTTTCGAATTTTTGGCTGAAAATGGTCTTAAACGATTCGGTTCGACTCACTGATTAAGAATGATGTAATGATGACGAGCATAATTTACGAGTCATTCTCTAATTATGGTAGTTTTATATCTGGATTTCCAACTAATGTATACAGGTAGTTCTTCCTTAGTGACACTATTTAAGATTTCCTACGTAAGTATTCTGGTTTGAGTTCACTCTGGACTGATTACATTAGATTTGATTCATAAATAAAACTGGCTATCTCATTTACTCAAATTTTCAGAATCATTCCTGATAGTTTTGGAAACCTTGTAGCCACAATATGACCGTCATATAAAGATAAGATGCAAAGGGATTTAAAATTCTTTCATGATGTAGTTCTATCATAATAATCCATTGATATCGTTCTCAACTCTGAGAAACCAATACTTTCGGAGATATGATTTGTCAAAGATTGGACAAGAGCGTCAAAGCTCCTGTCCACAGGGCTTTCCCACTTTTTTAATAACAGACTTGAGTAATGAGAGAATCGTCAATAATCACAGAATTTTTAATTCTTACATGTATTCTATTTGAATGGAAATTCGTTGAATATCTTATGATCTACGGAAAAACTTACGCCCCAAGTAACTTCAGGATACGATATTCACAAAATTCCGCGAAAAATAGTGGGTCCGTATTCTACAAGTAATAACCGAATTTAACTGGATCAGATTTGTATATATTTTGAGTTATAGATGAAATAACAACAAAATTTCAGATGGGATTAACTCCAATACCGTTTGGCCGATTATGCCAAATAATGAATTCAAATATTGCATTCGGATGCGCAACCTACCCTGAAAATTGCAAGTCGCTATCTCTTTTCGTTCGAATGTTATCGTGGTGATGGACGCCCATCCAGCTACTGAACTCACCCAAGGTTGCTCGGATCTCCAACAATATGGATCCGATGGTGTTCAAACTTGGAACTTGGTTGTAGATTGTGTAGAGTTAGGTTTCGAAGGCTCTCGCAAAATATCAACGATGTCGGACGAATAGTCGAAAATTACAGACATTTGGGCAAAATGATAACGCGATGTTCCACAGAACATTAGAACAAAAATCAAACAGGTTGGATTTCAGAAAGCGGTAACGAATATTTTTTCGTTGTACTGTTCCAAATATTTATCATCCGAGAATAGTATATTCTAAAACAAGTTGCAGAATGGGCTCCTATTCAAACACGAATGCGAGTGGTGGAATTGCCTTCTGCAACCAGTATTAGACGATATTTTCTCTATTTCAGGCAAGTTTTGTAAAATACTGTTGAAATATAATGAAAAATTCGGATTATACAACCTAGTGACTTTTGTATTTTATCTTGGCAGTTGGTGTGACTGTTACGAAAGTTGACAGATTACGGAATTTGAATTTGAATCGGACGTAGGGCATGGAGATTAGATTTAAAATTGTTTCCTAATAGCATGAACGATTCAAAATTAGCAAGAAGGAAATCTCTAGTACCTTATTTTTCAATGAAAATAAAACTTTTTCTCTCAACAATTATTTCACTAAATCCAGAATATATTATATTGACAATGGACGTGTGTTGGAATTTGATAGGAGTGAATGTCAGTGCTGACTACCATAAACCGAAAAATGCTGTAATGAACTCATTACGATACTGAAATAGAGAAAATAATATAGCACAACTGGAAGAAGTCTTGATTTATCCTTGTTTTTTTGATGGCCCTACGTGAGCTAACGTCGAGGGTCCGGGCGAACCTAACATACGTCCTAACGTCAAATGAAGCGATCAAAAGGATCCGTTCCAACGTTATTTCTACCAAAGGACTACTGCAAGGGCCAATAAAGAGACACTTTCTTTGTTTCTTGAATGATAAAAGCGCCAACGATTAATTTGTCAGGTTTCTTTCTTAAAATTGAACCTTTGTATTGTCTTTTCTCGCTGCTCCCTCTGAAATTTAGAGTATTTTAATTGCACCAATAAAATAAAGCACCCAGAATAATTTGATATTATATTGTATGCCCTTTCTGAAATAGCGGTTTGATTGGTCAAATTAATTTTTCCGTAATTCTCATTGTTCTACCATTTCCTGTTACCAAGCAGTGACGTCATAAATATTTTTGTATAGAGCGAATAGTGAGTTTAGTAAGTTCACTATTTTATTTATTTCAAAATTTGAATTCAGTTGATATACGTATACGTACATATGTACCTATATTTATTCAAGTTTATGGATTTTCAGAAATTTCGATAATGACATTTTTACCAAAATTGCCTCACGGCTCGTGATTTTGATATACAGTGCGTTTCAAAAAGTACGCACCAAGAGAAAATTTTCTGGCCTGTATAGCTTATCGAAATATGGGTTTTCGGGAATGTTGGTGCTCAAGAAACGATGATTTTTGACATATATGTCATTGATCGTGTTACTCTGCAAATTGTAATTTTTTTTAGAGAAATGACCAAAAGACGTACAATTCAGAACAATATCAAAAAGTTTCTGAAAGAAATGTTGCTCATAATTTTATTTTATATCAAACTGCCAAATTTCATAGTGAAATTCCGAAATTTTTGATATTAATATTTGATGAGTTGTGGGTTTTGCGGAAATTTGAAAAATAATTCGGAATGTAATTCCAATGGAAGAGAGATTATCACAATTCAAATAAAGTTTATATTCATTTAATGTTCCTCATAAATTATGATTTCTATAGTGAAAACCTCTCAATCTTGGTGCAAACCAAATTATACTTGAGAAATTAAATACGCAAAGAGCTAGTATCTTGCTAACTATTCTAGGAACATCATAAGAAATTGAATTCTTCGATTTCACATCTGAACAATAATTCTCCAATCCACTGAAATCGCTTTTGAATATAAGTATTTACCCAAATACCATTAAAAACGCAATACAGACCTCATCTAAAACAAAAAGACCTGTAAAAATGAGTTGACAGGCGCATAGAATAATAAACTTGCAAATTATTTATTTATTTAATAAGAAAACCTCGCAATCAATGCAAACTTCATTAAACTCAAATTAAATCAGCTAAAGGCGAAAATCTTGGATAATAATCGACCTAACAAATATAAAAAAGTTCTATGGGAGCCTTTTATATTTCAGCATGGCCTCCTTCTCTCTTCATACATATTATAGTCCTCCTATGATGTTTCAAGAATAATTAGTGATAAGTTAGCTCTTTGCGCATTTAATTTCTCATTAAATTAAGAAACTTTATTTGAATCGTGATAATGTCCATTTCATTGAAATTATATTCTGAAATATTTTTCAAATTTCCGCAAACTCCACAGCTTCCTCTAACGAGCTGTCATCGAAATATTAATAAAAAAAAATTCGAAATTTCACTATGAAATTTGGCAGTTTGGTACTGATCAAGAATCCGTGGTCGAAATCGTTTCTGTCCGGCCGGCCGGCCGTTAACACGATAATTCCCGAACGGAATGAGCTAGACAATTGAAATTATCAGAGTAGGTTTGGGACATAAATATCTCGGTTAAGTTCGTTATTGGACAAAATCGGCCTAATGGTTTGGGGGTAACGAAATTAATTTTTTTTTTATGTAGTTTCATCAAAATTTCAATAAAGGTGGGTTTTTAGAGCAAATAAGATAAAATAAAAAACAAATTAAAATAAAATAAGAATTAAGAGTTAAAAGGATCGGTTTACACAGATGATCTAAAACGAAATGAGAAATGAGAATGAACCATTGAAATCGCAGCTTTTTGACGATTTTATGCAAGTTCTATGAATTTCACTCTTTGAGCATGCGCATTGTCATCTTCCAAACAAAATACCATAAAATAAGAAATAAAGATGAGAGTTGGCCAACTTTAATTCTTATTCTTATTTCTAATTTTATCTTATTTCCTGCATAAACGCTCTCATAGAAATGTACATGTACAACTTCCTTATATTATTTTAATTTATTTCTTATTTTATTTTATTTGCTGTATAAACCCGCCTTAATACATCTAAGTTTTATGTACCTATTCACATAATGCGACTTCTAACTGTCTGTGTTCACTGTTCATAAATGTTATCTAGCTATTAGAGACATGTCAATTCGTAGTTTGAAAATATTTTCTGCTGGAAAACAAGTATCCGATTCTTGAATTTGTGAATATATACCGGAATGTTTCGAAACCGAAAATAATATTACTGGTTGCATATTGAATAATTTATGTATGAATTCGGGAGGATGTTTCGGAAGATTTAGAATTGGATCATTTCAATGATGTAGCTTATGAAGGCAATAGGAAAGAAGAACATAATGGAATCATCAAAAGAAATTACTGTTCGTTGACCACTGAGGTAATTATTACCTTTTAGTTCCTTAAGTAGTGAGACATTTTCCTATATGTATACAGTATTATCATAATGTTGCTAGCAAAAAAATGCTGCACTATGGATCTACATTTGTGTATCAAATATCAGGAATAAATGGACTATGATTGTCTCCAGCCTTGCTCTAGACATTTCGATCATACTTTCCTTATTATTGATCATTTTTGAAGTATTAAAGCATTGAAGATTGCTCATTTAACCTTCATAAAAAAAACTATTATTTGAATTGAATTTCATTTATGATGCAGTTCTGTCATAAGAATTCATTGATATCATTCCCAACTGTGAGAAAGCAATACTTCGGAGATATGATTTGTCAAAGTTTGAACAAGAGCGCCAAATCTTCTGTCCACAGGACTTGAACCAATTTTTATATGTAAAATATTCCATTATGAGGACGATTTAAGTGAGCACATGATTATTGTCCATGTGTCTCAATTTACTGCTGAAGTTTATTCTCAAGTACAACCCCTATATATAGAGTAGTATATAGGGCTTTCTAGAGTCATATCCACCCAAATCTGTTGCGGGATTCATCAATATATAAATACTGCATCGATTTAGTTGGTACGTGCAGGTGGAGATTCATGTCCTCTGAATAATAAAATTACGGTTTCCATTCTCACATACATATTTAATGTACCTATAGAGACTTCAGATGTTAAGAACTGTATTTCTCTGCATATATTAAAATCAAGTGAACCCAGTTGCAAGTAGATTTTCAGTAGTAATAACCCTAGGACATTGATAAATAGACGACATAAATTTATGAAAATCGAAAGCTCGTTCTTTGGTAACAGTCGGAAGCCGAAGGCTGAGAGATTTGTCATAAAATTATGAGGCATTTGACAATATCCGAGGGATATTCAGATGAAAATTTTTTTACGAAAAAATGTACAATACAACACAACGAAACATGTATTTATTTGTCGAAAGTATAATTATTAGAATGTAACTTAACATTAGATTCGTTGCTGTTATCTACTATAGAAGATCTAAAGGGTTTTCCAATAAGAGGTGTTATTTTGAATAGCCCGCTATTTCGGTAGATGTCACTTTTGAAGCTGTAATTTTTTGACATTTGACAAGTAGAAACTACGCTATTAATAAAAATGGAACGATACACGCTTCAAGAGCGCATTGAAATTATTAAAATTCACTATAAAAAAAATGACGAAAAAAAAATTTAAGAATCGTACCCCTAGAAAATTTCAAAAAAATCACGAAAAAAAAAATTGGTTTTTTTTCGTGATTTTTTTGAAATTTTCTAGGGGTACGGTTCTTAAATTTTTTTTTCGTCATTTTTTCAAATTTTCTAGGGGTATGGTTCTTAAAAAATTTTAAACACGTCTTTATGTTGATTTTCTACTACTACTCACCAAGCTTCCATTCGATCGAATATTTATTTTTTGAGTTATCAAGGAAATAATATTCCAGGTGGGTATAACTCGGAAACCGTTTGACCGATTATGCCCAAAAACGAACTCAACTCTCCCTTTTGGATACGTAACCTACCCTGAAAATTGCAAGTCCCTATCTCCTTTCGTTCGAAAGTTATCGAGGCAACGGTTACCCATCTACTGAATTCACACAAGAATGCTCGAATCTCCAACAATATTTAACCGATCGTATTAAAACTTGAAACTTGGCAGTAGAGTTAGGTTATGAAGGCTCTTGCAAAATTTCAGCAATTTCAAACGATTAGTTACTGATATATAGAATTTTTTTTTTTTAATTTCAATAATTTATTAAAAATTTTCTACAAATGCTATCCTCACAAAATTTTGCAAACATTTCCGAGTTGCCATTGTACAACTAATGACCATGTTTGAATTCAATCGGTTCATTAGTTTTTGAGTTAATGAGGAACAAAATACCACCAAATTTCAGAAAATTTCAGATGGCTATAACTCCAAAACCGTTAGGCCGATTATGCTCATAAACGAACTGAAATGTCGCGTTCTGGTGAACATCCTAACCTGAAAACTTCAAGCCGCTATCTCATTCCGTTCTCAAGTTATCGTGACGACAAAAATATTTTTTAATAATTTTTTTAAAATTTTCTAGCCACACGATTCGCACAAAATTTCACAAACGTGCTTAGGTTTATATTCTACAACTAACCACCAAGTTTCAATTCGATCGGATTCATATTGGTTGAAAACAAAATTATTACTCGGAAACCACTAGGTCGATTATGCCCATTAACGAACTTGTCCGTCGTATTGGGATGCGCCACCTACCCTGAAAATTTCAAGTCGCTAGCTCTTTTCGTTCTCAAGTTATCGTGGCAACGGCCGGACGGACAGAATCAAATTTGACCTCGAATTCTTCATTGGGGAGTCGAACTTAATCGTTTGAGACCATTTTTTTCAAAAAATTCGAAAGTTACAGACATTTGGGCAAAACTATAACGCGATGTTCCCCAGAACATACGCGCAAAAATGGTGAAAATTTGGCAGAGACGGTTCGTAAAACTCGAACATTTTTGGGTCGTCGTGAAGCACCTTGTCGGACCGCAATAAAGAAATTGGTGAAAAATTCGAGCTGTTGGGACAAGTTAGTTATGTGAAGAATAAAACCCGTGCACGTCGCTCAAGAACAGCCGAGAATATTGCTGCTGTAGCCGAAAGTGTTGAACAAAACCCAGGTTTGTCCATTCCTCGTCGTTCTTTGGAATTAGGCATTCCACAAACGTCATTACACCGTATATTTTGCATAAAGATTTGGGTCTTAAGGCTTATGAAGTTCACTTAACACAAGAACTCAAGTCGGCCGATCATCAACAACGTCGAGTCTTTGCTGATTGGGTCGTTGAAATGCATGAATATGATCCGGAATTCCATCGAAAAATCATCTTGAGTGATGAGGCCCATTTCCACCTCGGTGGCTTCGTCAACAAGCAAAATTATCGCATCTGGGGCTCGGAAAACCCAAGAGTTATTGTTGAAAAGCCTCTCTGTCCTCAACGTGTACTGTTTGGTGCGGTTTATGGTCCGGCGGAGTCATTGGACCCTACTTTTTCGAAAATGAGGCTGGAGCAACAGTTACGGTGAATGGATTGCGCTATCGAGAGATGATTAATGATTTTTTATGGCCGGAATTGGATGGTATTGATCTGGACAACGTTTACTTTCAACAAGACGGCGCTACGTGCCACACAAGCAACGAAACCATTGATCTTTTGCGGGGAAAGTTTCTGGACCGTGTTATCTCTCGAAGAGGTGATCATAATTGGCCACCGAGATCTTGTGATTTAACACCTTGCGACTTCTTCCTTTGGGGCCACGTGAAAGAGAAGGTCTAACCCAATAGCCCAGCGTCGATTCAAGACCTCAAAGATGGAATTCGTGAGGCTATCGAGGACATAGGGCAGCCACTATGCGATTTGGTTATGGAAAATTTCATTAAAAGGATATGGTCCTGTAAGCGTGGTCGTCATTTGCCCGATGTCATTTTCCACTATTAACGGCATAGCTTCTTCTTTATAATGAAATAAACATCCGATCATTTATATTGAAAAATGGCATTTTTCTTTGAATATAAAAATAACACCTCTTATTGGATAACCCTTTATTACCACGACATTCAAGTACGGTTTTATAGAATTTTGATTACTATGTCCAGTAATTTTCTGCAATTGTTGTTCTTCTTTCCACTTTTTTCAATTCGCCAACAGCATTTGATCTTTTCGAGTGATTTATTATCTTCTTGCCCTTAACATTCAACCCAATTGCCTCAGCAGTAGATTTATTCCAAGCACTTATAGCATTTCTTCCTACAGGTACATTATCGTCAGTTTCATTTTTCCAGTGTCGATTTGATTTTAAGAACAGTCGTGATGAGGTAATATTGTGCCTTGTTTTGATATCAGGTTATGAAAAAGAGGTACAGTGCAGCTTTGTCTTTCACTATTGGAAACCAACCATTTACTACTTGTACAGCGTTTAGAACCACCTGGGCACGTCTTACTGAACACTGGATTGTAATAATAATAACAGATATTTATTGCTATCGCAAATGGCCATCGACCTTGGGTCCTTCAGCCTATTACATTTTACAGTGATTATCTTTCTATAATTATCATGATATATTTTGTTTAACTTAACTACATTGTGTAAAAAAAAACAGCTATATATTTTCGAGTATCTCGAATAATGTCTTGGTTGAGTATTTTCTAGTTGAGGTGTAGATATTATCAACGTGATAAAGGGGTAGTATGTCATCCATTTCCTTGAGCTTGTTGAAAAATCTGCTGTTGAGGGTATTTAATCTCGTCCATATTGGTTCCACGTTAGTTCTTGAATATAGTAGTTGGTTGGGTGGGCCGGATTGTATTCAATGCGATTTGTTGTAGTCATCGTTATTTTTCTCGATTTGAAAAAAATCCACTAGACAATAAACTCCCTTAACTCCTCGCCACGCTAATTATACAGTAGCAATGTGGTAAAGTTTACGCATAAGACCTTCAGAAGTATATTCATCCCATAGCAATATTATTTTAACTTCAGACAAATTTAACGAAACTGAACTGGAGTTACGTTTACATGGATCTGCTTGTATGTCAAATGACACATTTGTAGTGGACAAGAGCGTATACCCCATTCACTTTTATAAAGTCTTTCGGTTGGCCATGAAATTTTGACACATTTCACCGTGTATATGTTGAAAATGTTAGGTTATGCTCATTTCCTTGTCAGATAACTACGCAATGTTGTCTTCTCAACATAGAAGTCGTAGTGATTACGTATTTTTCACAATGTGAATTTACTTGGGAAAAATAATGAATTTGAGAAGATATTATGTGAATTCAATAATTCCAAAGACCTGGTGACTGTTGAAGAAAAGTTTTCATCTGTTGTTACTATGGAAATATTTCATGTATATAAACTGGTAGGAAGATTCAGTTATGCTATTTTCTTGTACGGAAATCAAGAATCAAGTGTTGAAAATGTAATGAAAAATAATAGATACAGTAGTCCGTTACTTTGTGATAGTTCATTTGAAAAAAGAATAAAAGTACCTGAATAACACGGCATGAAAACTTCTAAACGAAAAGACGTACCTATGGAATTCCTCACTTTTCTAAATTCTCAAGAAATAGGCCTACAGAAGACATTTAAATACCTTGTCGCAGCACTTGAAATACACCAGTTTCAAAATGTAGTAGTACTACGGAACCCGTCATTGTTAAACCTTAATAAAATATATTGATAGGATAGGAAACTATGTAATTTCATTCGAGTGTTCAACATGTCCTAAGACAGAAAGAAGTTTTCCTATTGCAAATTTCAGTTCTGTATAGCACTTCCTAATACTTTGTCTCTGCTTCTTCAAAACTGCTTTCGACATTTTCAATTTCAAAGCGAAGAGTTCTTTATTATTCGAAGATAATGATCTGTGATAATATCTTGTCTAAGATGGTACATTATGTTATTTATTGTAAGTAGAAATTGGCAACGTCTCAGAGAATTGTTATGACATTGACGATATTTCAGGAGTGCCAACCAGCCTCTGTTTTAGTTACAAAAACGTGACTATACTAAATCATGGCCAACCGGGAGACTTTATAAAAGTGAATGGAGTATATTTACTAGTGTAATGTTCATAATCAGTCCAAAGTGAACTCAAACTAGAAAACCAGAACTATTGTGAAAATCTGAAAAATGCAACGTCCCTTATAGAACTTATAGAAATATAATTCACACATAACTTTATCATTTCATATTCAATTTCTCTCCGTTCGAGTCTATATATTAAGTAGAATAAATCGAGGGATACTACTTTTGACATAATTCTCTCTTGAAGAGCCATTTTCTCCGATTTCATAGAATATTAAATTTTCGTTTCATCGCCATGTGTAATTTGAAATTGGTTCAAGTCCTGTGGACAGGAGCTTATTGGCGCTCTTGTTCAAACAGACAAATTATATCTCCGAAAGTATTGGTTTCTCAGAGTTGGGAATTATATCAATGGATTCCTATGATAGAAATGCATTATGAAAGAAATTAAATTTAAAAAAAGGGACGTTTAAAAAAGATGCTTCAAAAAATTTTATAAAAAAGGGCAATCTACAATGCTTCAATGCCTTAATGCTTCAAAAATTGTCATTAAATTTATTTATCAAGATTAAATGAGCAATCTGCAATGATTCAACCTCGTGGAATGGGTTGTTGCAACTTAGACTCGGTGCATAGTTTTCACAACTCGAAATACCTAAGGAAAGTATCATCGAAATGTCTAGAGCAAGGCTGGAGACAATAATATCAGATTGTCCATTTATTCCTGATATTTGAGTAGGTAGTGGATTACGAGCGAATTATTTTAATAGTTCAAAATATATTAATAACATAGTATCCTCTTTTCATAATTTAAAATTTAATAGTTCATACCACTAACACATTCTCTTCTGTATTATGAACCTTAACTCAAGAAAAAATGATTGATACACAAATGTAGATCCATATTTCAGTATTTTGTTGCTAGCAACATTATGAAAATACTGTACCTATATAGGAATATGTCTCACTACTTTAGGAAGTGAAAGGTAATATTAACCTCAGTGGTCATAATGGAATAGTAATTTATTTTGATGATTCAATTATGTTCTTCTTTCCTATTGCCTCCATAAACTACATCAAAACAGTCTTGTATATATTCACAAATTCAAGAATCGAATACTTGCTTTCCAAGAGAAAATAACAACTATGAACTGACAATCTCTAATAGCTAGAAAAGATGACATTTATGATGTTATGTGATCACAGACAGATTATGTGTTCACATTCTGTGAATACATAGAACTTACGATGTATTATTGAAACTTTGAAACATCATATCTCCGAAAGTATTAGCTTGTTAGAGTTGAAAATGATAACAATGGATTATTATGATGAAACTGCATCTTAAAAAAATTTGAATTCAAAAGTTGTGATGTAAAAAAAAAATATTTTTTTTCGTTACTCCGAAACTATTAAATCGATTTTGCCCAATAACAAACTTATCTGAGATATTTGTCCCTCAAACCTACTCTGAAAATTTCAACTGTCTAGCTCATTCCGTTCGAGAGTTATCGTGTTAACGGCCGGCCAGACGGCCAGACAGAATCGATTTCGACCACGGATTCTTGATCAGTGAGTCAAACCAAATCGTTCAAGACCATTTTCACCATAAAATTCGAATATTACAGACATTTGGGCAAATTGATAAGCACGCTGTTCCGAGGAACAAGAGCGCCAAAAACCATAATTTCTAATTAATGGTAGTAAATTATAAATCCTAGAGGTGGCCACTTTTCAATTTTATGAAATTTTTAAAGTTCTTTCAACATATTATATCTATCTATTACAGACTAAATGGATCGGATATATTCGGCATGAACAGGCCGACTGTTTGAGTAAGATCCAGTCACAGAGAAAACCTGATTGTTCCCTTCAAGAGCATGTTAGGAAGAGCAAGCGAATCGAACTGGAAAACTATGTTTGCTAGCAGCGTGACTATTATCACCATTTTTCCTTTGATGGCGTTTCTTCAAGTTGTTGAAGGTAAGTAAGTGCTCAGTTCTGTATCAATTCTTTGGTACTCGTGTGGCGTCGGTAGCTTTAGCGCGCTCATTCATGATCACTATATTTTACCGATTTGTAACAACCAATATGCATAGAATAACAAGGTGTCGACACCCCCTGCTAATTCCTGTTAAAAATTTCGGCCGAAAAACGGACCTAGAACTCAAGGGCGTAGCCAGGGTTATGGAAATGTTATTTTTTCTCTTAAAAAAAAATTTTGCTGCAGAAAGTGACCCTTACACCCCCAAAACCATCCCCGAAATTAATTCCTATTTCAAAACCCCCCCCCGAAATTAATTCCTGGCTACGCCCTTGCTAGAACTGTCAAATCACGTACTTTATGTAGTACTTCACTTTATTAACGATGGTGCCACTAGAGTCGATTTCGAAGATTCTGACAAGGGAATAAAAAAACTGACAAGCGACAAAGTTCACTTTCCACCGTTGCTAGTTCGTAAATCCAAATTAAAAGAATATAATAAAGCAGTTTATTGAAAAATCAATTCACTCTTTGATTAATCAGACATTTGTTCGGACATTTATATGTAAAACCAATTTGTTTGGAAGAGAAATTTCCTCTTGCCAAGAAATAATGAGGTCAAATAAGGGATTTATCAGTAAAGAAGTTTCTTTGGAACATTTTGAATGGAACTGTTAAAACAGTTTATGATCATCAACCGGCAAGATTATAGTAAATCAACAAGTCTTAGCGTTCTCCTCTGTTGATTTATTAACAATTAAGGGTATCAGCGATCTTTCAATATTATTAATATTTAAATTAATACCTAACTTGATACTAGAAATCTGCTCCTGATCCAGCAAGAATAAACAATTGTTAAAAAAACTATATTCGCATAAAAACAAAGTATTTTCGAAATAATAATAATAAATAATAATAATAATTTATTCGAAAGTAAACATAGAACCATAATACATTTATTTGATTAAAATGGTTCTGGATACTCGTTCAGAGTTCACACAGCAAACATTTGGCATACTTTCGGCGCGGAAAACATGAACTTTGAACAAAATACTCAAAATACTAAATTTCAGTAAACGGTACGAACTTCCACAAGAAACTAGAATGAACAAAGATTCGAATTTAATTTGCCATGTCGATAATTTTGTCCATAAAATTTCTACTGCCTGCATCTATCGGCGAAAATTGAAGTAGAACGAAATCCTTGTATTTTGACAGTATTTGGACTGCAAATCGGCCGAAAATATGTCAAAGAGTGTCTTCACCATGTATTCTATGCATCTATGTAACAACTAACACTAGTTAGGTCACTGTAGTAGGTAATATTTCGTTTTCAAGTTTTCCAGATGATGTTCTACACTGACCTTCTGATTTTTATATCATTATGAGGAATAATTTCATTGGGAATAACACATTATTTTCGATGGAAATAAAATATAATAAAATGGGGAAGATATTTATTTTTACAATAGTAACCTTTTGAATTATTCACTTCAAAATGGCTCTCAATCAGACAAGTAAAATACGTCACCTGATATTCTGTGCTCTACAACATTTTTGAAAACTTTCACTTTCTGCTATCTGTTCTGAGGAAATCGCGTAAGCACTCTGAAGAGATTACTGGTTGAGATATCAGAATGAATATTGCGCAAGAACCTATAAATTGATCTTCAACTACAGAAGAAAATCACTGGCTTTTTAGAATTAATTATAATCAATTAGTCTATGGTTCGTGAATCATGAAGTTGGAGCAAAACTAAAAAAATGTGGGAAAGCCCAGGGACAGGAGCTTTGGCACCTTTGCTCAAACTTTGACAAATCATAAATCCGAAAGTATTGGTTTCTCAGAGTTGGGAATGATATCAATGGATTCTTATGATAGAACTGGATCATGAAAGAAATTATTTAAAAAAAGTGCCATTAAAAAAAAAATAAGAGTACTTAAAATTATTAATCCGAAACCATCAGACCATTCTACCCAATGACGAATTTATCCGAGATATTAATTCCTCAAATCTACTCCGACCGAAAATTATATTATATCGATTGAAACTTGGTCAATATTCCATTTTCGTTTTTACTGCAGATATTCTGAACCCAATTTGAGTAACTTACCAAAGTATATATTTCCATCATCATATGGATAATCCAAGGGCATTATATTATCACCCAAAAATTATAACATCCTATAATCCTCAATGAAAAATTATATACGATTTACACTTATTTATTCAATATTGAATAAATAAGTGTAAATTGTATATAATTTTTCATTGAGTTAATATGGATTTGCATCAAGTAAAAGCCACAAGCATTAAAAATTTTCCTATAATCCTCATAATTCTAAGATAGCTGTGGTTGATTCATTGTCATTTGCATTCAATTTTGCATTTTGCATACTTTGTTCTCTAGAACAGGAGGTATTTTATATCATGGGTTGTAACAAATTTTGAATAGAGCCAGAAATAAATATGACATGTCTCTTATCCATAGATAAGATGACACGAATGAACACAGATCATGAAATTCATAGATATAATTACGGACGTTAATTTTCGATTACAGCATTCTGTGAAATCATAGAATTAAGATTTATTATTGAAATTTTGAAAAATAATATCTCCGAAAGTATTAGCTTGCTGGAGTTGAGAATGATATCGATGGATTCTCATGATGAGACTGCATCTTAAAAATAATTTATTTCAAATTTGTAATCTAAAAAAAATTATTTCAGATCTCCGAAATTATTAGTTTGTTAGAGTTGAGAATGATATCGATGAATTCTTATGATAAAACTGCATCTTACAAAAAATTGAATTTGAAATTTGTAATGTAGAAAAATTTGTTTTTTCGTTAATCCGAAACTACCAAACCGATCTTGCACGATAACAAACCTAGATATTCATCTCTCAAACCTACTCTGAAAATTTCAACTGTCTAGCTCAATCCATTCCAGAGTTATCATGTTAACGACCGGATAGAATCGATTTTGACCACGGATTCTTGATTAGGGAGTTGAACCAAAACGTTTGAGACCATTTTCAGCCAAAAAATCGAAAATTACAGACATTTGGCAAATTGATAAGCACTCTGTTCCGAGGAATAAAAGCACCAAAAATTAACGAAGCATTGACGTGAGGTCAGTCTGCTTAGTCAGTGCTCTTTGCAGGCATGTTCTAAGGAACAGCGTGCTTGTGTCTGTAATTTTCAATTACTTTTGAAAATGGTCTCAAACGATTAGGTTCGACTCACTGATCAAGAATTCGAGGTCAAATTAGAATCTGTCCGACCGTCCGTTGCCACGATAACTTTCAAACACAAAGAGATAGGGACTCGCAATCCTCAGAGTAGGCTGCGCTTCCAAATACGACGCTTAGGTTCGTTATGTTCATAATCGGCCAGACGGTTTCGGAGTTATTCCCATCTGTATACATTTGTTGTTATTTTCTCAATAACTCAGAACATACATATCCGATCTATTTGAAACTTGGCAATTAGTTGTAGAATGCCAACCCGCAAATTTACGCAACATTTCGTGGGAATCGGATAACTAGGGAAAAAATAAAAAATTTTCCTTAAAAAAAAGAGAACATTTTTCATTTCAGAAACTTTTTGTAGGATTTCGCCGAAATTCGGCAAAAACCTCAATGTAGCCATTTTATAATAGATCAACGAATTTTATGCCTAACGCATATTTCGTGAGGGTGCGTGAGGCGTGAATAGACAATAGAACATGCGCGCAAAAGCTCCTGACTTTACATTATGGCTTCTTAAGAATTTTTTACTTTTATTTTTTCACATTTCTCTCGATATCGAATTGTGAATCACTGTGAACTTTTTTGCGCGTATATGTTCTGGGGAACATCGCGTTATAATTTTGCCCAAATGTCTGTAACTTTCGAATTTTTTGACGAAAATGGTCTCAAACGATTAAGTTCGACTCCCCAATGAAGAATTCGAGTCAAATTTGATTCTGTCCGTCCGGCCGTCCGGCCGTTGCCACGATAACTTGAGAACGAAAAGAGCTAGCGACTTGAAATTTTCAGGGTACGACGGACAAGTTCGTTAATGGGCATAATCGGCCCAGTGGTTTCCGAGTAATAATTTTGTTTTCAACCAATATAAATCCGATCGAATTGAAACTTGGTGAATAGTTGAAGAATATGAACCTTAGCACGTTTGTGAAATTTTGGGCGAATCGTATGGCTAGAAAATTTCAAAAAAATTATTAAAAAATATTTTTGTTGTCACGATAACCTGAGAACGGAAAGAGATAGCGGCTTGAAAATTTCAGGTTAGGTTGTGCATCTGAATGCGACATTTGAGTCTGTATATGAGTATAATCGGCCAAACGGTTTTAGAGTTAAAGCCATCTGAAATTTTCTGCAATTTGGTGGTTTTTTGTTCCTCATTAACTCGAAAAATACTGAACCGATTGAATTCAAACATGGTTATTAGTTGTAGAATGCCAACGCGAAAATGTTTGCAAAACTTGGTGAGGATAGCATTTGTAGAAAATTTTTAATAAATCATTGAAAAAAAAATTCTATATATCAGTAACTATTCGTTTGAAATTGCTGAAATTTTGCAAGAGCGTTCATAACCTAACTCTACTGCCAAGTTTCAAGTTGTAACACGATCGGTTGAATATTGTTGGAGATTCGAGCATTCTTGTGTGAGTTCAGTAGATGGGTGACCGTTGCCTCGATAACTTTCGAACGAAAGGAGATAGGGACTTGCAATTTTCAGGGTAGGTTGCGTATCCGAAAGGGAGGGTTGAGTTCGTTTTTGGGCATAATCGGTTTAACGGTTTCCGAGTTGTATCCACCTGGAATATTATTTCCTTGATAACTCAAAAAATAAATATTCGATTGAATTGAAGCTTGGTAACTAGTAGTAGAAAATCAACATAAGGACGTGTTTAAAATTTTGTAAGAACCGTACCCCTAGAAAATTTGAAAAAAATGACGAAAAAAAAAATTTAAGAACCGTACCCCTAGAAACGTTAAAAAAAATCACGAAAAAAAAAATTGGTTCAAGCACTGACGTGAAGTGAGAAGCTTTTGCGCATATGTTCTATTGTCCATTCTTCTGCATTGGACACCCTTAATCGAATTTACCATGGTAAATTATGTTGTCCATAATTATATTCTCCTGTATTGGACACTTAATTCGAATTTACCATGGTAAATTCGAATTAAGAGTGTCCAATACAGGAGAATGGACAACATAATTTACCATGGTAAATTCGATTAAGGGTGTCCAATGCAGAAGAATGGACAATAGAACATATGCGCAAAAGCTTCTCACTTCACGTCAGTGCTTGAACCAATTTTTTTTTTCGTGATTTTTTTTAACGTTTCTAGGGGTACGGTTCTTAAATTTTTTTTTTCGTCATTTTTTTCAAATTTTCTAGGGGTACGGTTCTTACAAATTTACCATGGTAAATTCGATTAAGGGTGTCCAATGCAGAAGAATGGACAATAGAACATACGCGCAAAAGCTTCTGACTTCACGTCAGTGCTTGAACCAATTTTTTTATACTGTAAATACACAATTCGAATTTCTTATAATTCAGTTTAGGAGTTTTTGAGCTTATTTTTGAATTCAACATCCAATTTTTAATCCTCATAAAAATTTCGGAGGATCTGCATTTCCAGGCAATATTCGAAATTTCTGCGGGAATTAGAAATATTTAAGGCAGATGAAAAATGAAAAATGTGGGAAAGACCTGTGGACAGGAGCTTTGGCGCTCTTTGTCAAACTTTGACAAATCATATCTCCGAAAGTATTGGTTTCTCAGAATTGGGAATGATATCAATGGATTCTTATGATAGAACTGCATCATAAAAGGTAAATTAAATTAAAAAAAGTCTCATTAAAAAAAAACAGGAGTGCCTAAAATTATTAATCCGAAACCACCAGACCGATTCTAACCAATAACGAAATTATCCGAGATATTATTTCCTCAAATCTAAGCTGAAAATTATATTATATCAATTGAAACTTAGTCGATATTCCAGTTTTGTTCTTACTGGAGAATTCTAAACCCAATTTCATTAACTAATAATAGTAATAACCAAAGTAGGTATACAGGGTGAGTCTTTGACCACTGCATTAATTTTAACCAAAGATTCCCCTCTCATCAAATGAAACACTTTTTTCATTTAACATTTTTCCAAATTCAACTCAGGTAAAAAGATACAGGCTGGAAATTTTGAAAAAAAATCAGTTTTATTTTGCAGCTTTGACATCCTTTTTTCGAATGAAAGGAATGTTGGCGTAAAGTTTCCTATAACTATGATACATATTTTCCAAATATTAGTTAATTTCTACTTCTACTGGTTTTCTAGTTAAGGACTCGTGGATTCATAAAACTAAACGAAATTAGCATAAAGAAAGCATATACAGTTTTTCTTGAGTCATTTCAAGAATATTCCATCGTTTTAGAACATTATATTATTTTTCATCATTTCTCCTTAAACGCACCCTTTTCGAGATATTCTTCATTGAATGTTTTAAAATGGAAAACTCCAGACATTTCACTACTTTTATGGATCCGTCCCTGAGCGTTGGAATCCCGAATCAAGCTGTAAATCACGTTACCATGCCTTATTCTCGTCCGCCAACAATTTCATAGATAATTTATATGCGGGAGTGTATTAGCACATTGTGAAATCTTTAAACGCTTGTAACCTTTTACCTGAGCCGAATCTGGAAAAATGGTAAATGAAAAAAGTGTTTCATTTGATGAGAGGAATCTTTGGTTGAAATTAATGCAGTGATCAAAGATTCACCCTGTATATTTCCATCATTATAAGGATTATCCAAGGGCACTGTATTATCACCCAAAAATTATAATATCCTAAAATCCTCATAATTCTATGATAGCTGAGCTTATCTCATTGGTAATTTTGCATTCAATCATTCTTTGTTTCCTAGAACAGGAGGTATTTTATATCATGAGTAACGAATTTTGAATAGAACCAGAAATAAATATGTCTCTTATCGGTAGATAAGATGAACACGGATCATGAAATTCATTGATACAAATGATTTTCGATTACATTATTCCGCGGAATCACAGAATTACGATTTATTATTGAAATTTTGAAAAATCATATCTCCGAAAGTATTAGCTTGTTAGAGTTGAATATGATGTTAATGGATCGTTATGATAATACAGCATCTCAAAAAAAATTGAACTATAAACTTGTAATGTAAAAAAAACTGTTTTTTTCGTTACTCCGTAACCGTTAAGCCGATTTTGACCAATAACGGACATAACGGAGATATTTATACAGTGCGCGTCCAAATTATGGAACAAATTCATTTTCTCAGAAGGAAAATATTTGGCAACAAAATCCTGAAACAGGTCAATTTTTGTTTCACTTATACGAAATTTTTATGCATTTTTGAAGGATTTTTGTTGCACCCTGTGCCATCCCTATCAACCCTCTAAATTTTTTGAATAGGGAAAGTGGGTCATGTGGTATTTTTTTGGCAAGGTCTTTGTATCTTCTTTATAGGCGTGCAGAAATTTTCAAGAAAAAAATTTTCTTTTTTGAAAAATAGTTAGTTCAAAGAGGTAGAATAACTCCAGAATTTCTCCAGAAGGTACAGGAAGAATGTGTCAAGCGCTTTGATTATTGCATCCAGAACGATGGTGGTCATTTTGAACATTTAATTTAACTTATCTTGTAATGCACAATGATTCTCCGGGTGGTACTTCAATGCCGAAATGAATTTCCAATGTCACTCCATTTTTTCTCCATTAAAGGGTTCGTGGGGGTTGAAAGTTGTGCATGAACAAAACTGTAATGGTCGATTTTAATTCGGTGACAAATTTTATCAGGTAACATCGTCTCAAAGTAAATGAGCCATGACAAAGTGCACATACTGAAAACCTCTTTGAACTAAATATTTTTCAAAAAAGAAAAATGTTTTCTTGAAAATTTCTGCATGCCTGTAAAGAAGATACAAAGACCTTGCCAAAAATGTACCACATGACCCATTTTCCCTATTCAAAAAATGTAGAGGGTTGATGGGGATGGCACAGGGTGCAACAAAAATCCTTCAAAATGCATAAAAATTTGGTAAACGTGAAACAAAAATTGACCTGTTTCAGGATTTTGTTGCCAAATATTTTTCTTCTGTGAAAATGAATTTGTTCCATAGTTTTGACGCGCACAGTATAAGCACTCGGTTCCGAGGAACAAGAGCACCAAAAATGATAGATTTATTCATTATCAAAACAATAATTTATCAAAATCATCCGAGTTCCCGTTTCACAATTCGTTCATAAATTAATTCTAACCCAACATCGATGAAATTTCACGCCTAGTTAATGAATGAACTCATTGAAGCCCAAATAAAACGGTGATACTTTGGTGCTAACCGGGCTATTCCATATTGTCTAACGAGAGGATTCATCGCCAATTACACTCCTAATTATGGGGTTAATTATTTTATTAGGTGGAAGCGCAAGACAGCTGTATCTAATTGAGTTGCATCTGACTGTTGGAACCGACGAGAAGTGAGAATAATGAACTTCCTCTGTTGTTTAAATTGTTTTCATTATGAGGGTGTCATCAGAAATCATAAAAATTATAAAAGTACTGAGGTGGCATGCTCGTTTTTGGTGCTCTTGTTCCTCGGAACAGAGTGCTTATTAATTTGCCCAAATGTCTGTAATTTTAGAATTTTTGGATGAAAATGGTCTTAAACGTTTTGGTTCGACACACCGATCAAAAATCTGTGGTCAAAATCGATTCTGTCCGGCCTTCCGTCCTTTAACACTATAACTCTCGAACGGAATGAGCTAGGCAGTTGAAATTTTTAGAGTAGGTTTGGGAGATAAATATCCCGATTGATTTTGTTATTGGGCAAAATCGACTGGGTGGTTTCGGAGTAACGGAAATAAAAAATTTCTGTAGCATTACAAATTTCGAATTAAATTTTTTGAAGATGGAGTTTCATCATAATAATGCATTAATATCAGTTTCAACTGTAACAGGCTAATACTTTCGGATATATGATATTTCAAAATTTCAATAATACATCGTACTTCTATGTTTTCACAGAATGCGAATTCGATCTATCTGTGTTCCCTGTTCATACATGTAATCTTATCTACCTATCACAGACGTGTCAAATGTATTTCTGTTCTAACAAACAAAGTATGATTGAATGCAAAATTACCAATTATAGGATATTATAATTACCCCTACCCTACCCTATATCATATGCCCTTGGATAATCCATATGATGATGGAAATATATAATTTGGTAAGATTATCAAATTGGGTTCAGAATATCTTCAGTGAAAACAAAATTGTAATATTGCCGGAGTTTCAATTGATACAATATAATTTTCAGAGGTGATTTGAGGAATGAATATCTTGGATAAGTTCGTTATTTAGTTTTAATTTAGTTTATTTCTTGATGCGGTTCTATTATATAAATCCATTGATATCATTCCCAACTCCGAGAAACCAATCATTTCGGAGATGAATTGTCAAAGTTTGAAGGAGAGCGCCAAAGCTCCTGTCCACAGGACCTTCACACTATTTGCGCGTATGTTCTGGGAAACATCGCCTTATCATCTCACCCAAATGTCTGCAATTTTCGAATTTTTCGCCGAAAATGATCTCAAACGATTGGGTTGGACTCCCTGATGAAGAATTCGAGGTCAAATTTGATTCTTTCCGTCCGGCCGGCAGTTGCCACGATAACTTGAGAACGGAAAGAGATAGCGACTTGAAATTTTCAGGGTAGGTGGCGCATCCCAATACGACGGACAAGTTCGTTAATGGACACAATCGGCCTTATGGTTTTCGAGTAATAATTTTGTTTTCAACAAATATAAATCCGATCGAATTGAAACACGTTTGTGAAATTTTGTGACAATCGTAACACTAGAAGATTAAAAAAAAATGATTAAAAAAATGCTTTTTATGTCACGTTAACCTAAGAACGGAAAGAGACACATGATTTTGTTTATAGGTATAATCGGCAAAACGGATTCGGACTTATAACCATCTAAAATTTGGTTCCTATTTTCTCAATAACTCGAAAAATACGGAACCGATCCAAATAAAACATGGTTATTAGTTGTAGAGTGTCAACGCGATAATTCACGGATAATTTCGTGAGTATCGAATCATTAATAATTTTTTTAAAAATCATTGAAAAAAATTCTATATATCAGAAACTATTCTTCCGATATCGCTGAAATTCTGCGAGAGCCTTCAGAACCTAACTTTGCTGCCAAGTTCCAAGTTTGATCACGATCGGATCCATATTATTGGAAATCCGAGCAGCCTTGTGTGAGTTCAGTAGCTGGATAGGTTGCCTCGATAACTCTCGAACGAAAGAAGATAGGGACTTGCAAATTTCAGGGTAGGTTGCACATCTGAATGGGAGAGTTAGGTTCGCTGTTGGCCATAATCGGCCCAACGGTTTCGGAGTTATACTTATCTGGAATATTATTTCATCGATAACTCAAAACATATAGACTCGTTCGAATTGAAGCTTGCTAACTAGTTTGTAGGATATCGATATGAAGACGTGTGTAGAATTTTGTGAGGACCGTACCACTAGAAAATTAAAAAAAAATCAATAATATTATGTATCTCATGATTCCTTGATAACGGAAAGAAATAGCGACTTGCAGTTTCAAGGGTAGATTGCGGAATGAGACATTCAAGTTCGATAATTAGCATAATCGGCCAAATGGTTTTGGAGTTATATCAATCTGAAATTTGGTTATTATTTCTTCAATAACCCAAAAAATACGATGCCGATTCAATTCAAACATGGTAATTAGTTCATTGAGACAAGAGTGTAGTTACTTTTGTAGTGAGAATAACCTCCTTTCCAAGGATAATTTGCTTACGGACGGATAGATGGAATGTAATCTATTTTTGGCGCTCTAGTTCCTCGGAACTGAGCGCTTATAAAATTGCCAAATGTCTGTAATTTTAGAATTTTTCGATGAAAATGGTCTTAAACGATTTGGTTTGACTCACTGATCAAGAATCCGTGGTCGAAATTCATTCTGCCGGCCGGTAGGCCGTAGGCACGATAACTCTCGAACGGAATGAGCTAGACAGTTGGAATTTTCAGAGTAGGTTTGGGACATAAATATCTCGGCTGAGTTCGTTATTGGGCAAAATTGGACAGATGGTTTCGGAGTAACAAAAAAAAATTTTTTTTTACATAACAAATTCCAAATTAAATTTGTTTCAATAAGCAGTTTTACCATAAGAATCCAACGATATCATTTTTAACTCTAACAAGCTAATACTTTCGGAGATATGATTTTTCAAAATTTCAATAAAAAATCGTATTTCTACGTTTTCACAGAATTATATAATTATTCTATGTATGAATTGTCATAATGACAACTTATTTTCCTGAGACATGACATTGTCTAATTCCTTGCTAATAGTTGGATCGAGAAACGTCAAAATCAGACGGGGTCTGAAAACGGACGTTCTAGGCAGTTTTCGGGCCTGAAAGTTGACGAAAAGCGAAGACAAGGGTAAAAAACCGTCTAATAAACCCCCATGTGGCGATTTTATGTCGAAAAGTGAAAATTAAGAATATATATCCCAGGTAAGTACCGACGTTTTATTCTAATACCGGAGATCGACAAAATCGTACGAGGAGCCCCATACCCCTTGGGTCTATTCCATCGAGTTTTCGGTTTCGGAACGAGAGAAGGCGGGCTCAAATCCCAGAAAGAAATAACACTTTTTGGCGCTCTAGTTCCTCGGAACTGAGTGCTTATCAATTTGCCCAAATGTCTGTAATTTTTATTTAAGATGCAGTTTCACCATTAAAATCCATCTATATCATTTTCAACTCCAACAAGCTAATACTTTCGGAGATATAATTTTTCTAAATTTCAATAATGAATCGTACGTACTTCTATGTTTTCACAGAATGCTATAATTATTCTATCTAAGCTTTATTATATGATCTGTGTTCATACTCGTACATGTCATCCTGTTCTATAAAGAGAGTCAAATTCATATCAGCTATTTTAATTTGATTTCTTCCATGGTGCAGTTCTCATTCTCAGATTGCTCATTTAATCTTGATAAATAAACTATTATTTGAATTTAATCTCCTTTATGATGCAGTTCTATCATAAGAATATATTGATATAATTCCCAACTCTGAGAAACCAATACTTTCGGAGATATAATTTGTCTGTTTGAACTAGAGCGCCAGAAAGCTCCTGTCCACAGGGCTTGAACCCATTTTGGCAAAAATTTTGAAAATTACAGACATTCGGGCACTATGAGTGCACCCTGGCGGGAGCGCACAAAAACGCCGAAGTGCAGAGTTATACCCGGTTAATTCCGTCCAATTAATCAAATCTACATATTTCATGTCGGAAGTATCCCCTCCACAGTTACGGTCGAATAACAAGAGTTGAAATAACGTGCCCGCACACGAACTCATTATCTATTCAAACTCAAAAATTGCAAACGTAACCGCGGGCGTGTTTGATATTGTCTGTGGAACGTTCCCGGCCCGCAACGGAGGCGTCAATTGCTCCGGATTGCGGAACGGAGAATATTAAATTCTAGGAGGAACGCTTGACGTCGGAATGAACTCGGTGACAAAACAGAATCAGGAATGCAATTTGAGGAGGGCCGAACCATAAATTCGAATAGACAGGTATACGTATAGCGACTGCAGTGGGGGATTTACGATTTCCGGGGCCCTACGCTTACAAACTTTCGAGGCCCCTCCATCCACCTTTTTGTTAAGCTGTTCAGGTGAACAGAGAGCATATCAATTCGTAATAATGAACAAATTTTCCATTACAATAATCTTCATCTAGCTTCTATTTAGTATCAATTCCTGTTGAACGTGATCATAATAAGTGTTTTCCATATAATAAAATGTGTTTGAACTTGGTATGTAGGAAATCTGACATCAATTATTGGAATTAATTGATTTGACAAACAGCCGTCAAATGAGGTAAATAGATTTTTGTGACGATTTTCTGTGACCATAGAACGTCAAAACACGCTGGAAAGTGAATTTTAAGCAATATCTTCTGGAATTGAGATCGTATCGAACTGAAATTTTGCACACTCGTGTAGAATGCTTGATTTAACGTCGGTACAAATTTTTTTATTAAAAAATTTTCCAACTGCCCGATCCCAACAATACTTAGATAATATTATATCCATAAATTAAGCATTTCATTATTGCATTTCTTGAAATAGGTACCTTTTCAAGTCGATCAACATCGTCCTTCTTTCGACGTCTAAACTATGACTTGATTCTTTATGTTTATGTCTTTGAATTTGTTTTCGGTGGAATTCAAAGAGTTCATAGAATAATCGATGAAAATACTGAGAGAGACCCAGGAAATTTGACACATTTTGTCTTATATCTCCAGAAATTGAAATCGTATAGAGCCAAAATTTTGCACAATGTTGCAAAATACTACAATTGACGTTAGTACAAGTTTTTGTTGCAATCTGATGAATAGTTCACGAAAAAAAAATTTTTTTTTCGAAAAAATTAAAAGAAATATTTTTTTAAAAATTACCAACATTTCGATCATAACAGAATTTTGCCAAAAGTTGCGCGTTTATATCCTCGAACTGACTACCAAGTTTCGATTCAACATCTTCTTTAGTTCCTGAAATATCAGGCAAATAACCTCAAAATTTGAAATGTCTATAACTTCTAAACCGTCCGGCCGATTTTGCCCGTTAACGAACTTAACCGTCGCATTTTGATCAGAAACCTACCCTGAAAGTTTGAAGTCGATAGGACCTTCGGTGCTCCTGTTATCGTGCCTACGGCCGGAAGGCCGGCCGGCCGGCCGGCCGGCCGGACGGCACCCTAAAATCTGACACCGGATTCGTGATCAGGGAGTCCGAATTAGTCTATTAGCCAATTTTCAGCTCGAAATTCGAAAATTACAGACATTTGGACGAAATGATAGGACGATGTTCCCCTAGAACATGCGCCCAAAAAATGACGATACCGTTCTTAATAAATCAACAAGTCCAGAGCGTTCTTGCGTAAGCACTGAAGGCGATCCGGACTTGGCTTATTCCCAATTTTATAACGGGTCCGCCAAATAACTTTTTTTTTTTGAAAATGCAATAAAAAAAATTGGTTCAAGCCCTGTGGACAGGAGCTATTGGGCGCATGTTCATCTTCCTTGTGGCCCGTACTGACCAGTAAAGAAAATAAAGAAAAAAAGCAGTATCATGTTGAATACCTTAATATTATTGATTATTATATAATAATCGATGAAAATACTGAGAGAGACCCAGGAAATTTGACACATTTTGTCTTATATCTCCAGAAATTGAAATCGTATAGAGCCAAAATTTTGCACAATGTTGCAAAATACTACAATTGACGTTAGTACAAGTTTTTGTTGCAATCTGATGAATAGTTCACGAAAAAAAAATTTTTTTTTCGAAAAAATTAAAAGAAATATTTTTTTAAAAATTACCAACATTTCGATCATAACAGAATTTTGCCAAAAGTTGCGCGTTTATATCCTCGAACTGACTACCAAGTTTCGATTCAACATCTTCTTTAGTTCCTGAAATATCAGGGAAATAACCTCAAAATTTGAAATGTCTATAACTTCTAAACCGTCCGGCCGATTTTGCCCGTTAACGAACTTAACCGTCGCATTTTGATCAGAAACCTACCCTGAAAGTTTGAAGTCGATAGGACCTTCGGTGCTCCTGTTATCGTGCCTACGGCCGGAAGGCCGGCCGGCCGGCCGGACGGCACCCAAAAATCTGACACCGGATTCGTGATCAGGGAGTCCGAATTAGTCTATTAGCCAATTTTCAGCTCGAAATTCGAAAATTACAGACATTTGGACGAAATGATAGGACGATGTTCCCTAGAACATGCGCCCAAAAAGCTACTGAATATTTCTCAAATTTCTTTTTTTATTTGAAAGTACAATCCTTCCGGTTAATAATGGAAAATAGTTTCATTAAAATGGCGGCCTCGTCTGGCCATGCAGTAGCCTACACGATCGGTCCAATTTTTATGCACATTATCGATTGTGTGCAGCTGTATTTCACCAATGGCTTCACGAATATTGTCCTTTAAAGCGTCAATTGTCTCTGGCTTGTTGGCGTAACACATCAACCAAACGACATCAGCTCTGCAGCTGATAATGCGATCTTCAAAAACAGGACAACTTCTGAACCAATTGGACTTTGTATGGCGTCATACCAAGGTCTTTATGCAAAATTCGTCTCAATGATGTCTCCGAAATGTTCAATTCTTGTGAACGACGGTGAATTGATGTTGATGGCGCTTCACGCACACTTTCTGCCACAGCAGCAATATTCTCGGGTGTACGCACTGTTTTTGGCTTTTCACGCTTTGGTTTATCGATGGGGATGCCAGTTTCTTTCACTTCTGAAGGTGAAGCTGAAGGTGCTTCTCTTCTTCCAAAATCCGTAAGCAATTTTCGCACACATTCTGCAACATTACCATGATTTTCAAAGTAATGTCGCAATATTTCCCAGCGTTGTTCAAGCGTATACACAACCATATTCGTTCAGCGGAAGGATAAAACTAATTATCTGTCAAATCAGACATGAGCTAAGTGTTACCATTCACGAAATAAGCACTAGTTGAAAAAAAAAACGTTAGATGGCGAACCCTTTACTATAGTCCGTCTAGAAAGTATCCGGAAAAACAAAGCTCAATTGTAATTGTTTAGTAAAGATTTTAATTTCTTGAACTAGAAAATTATGACGAACTAGCTGCCCTGGTGAACTTCGTACCGCCTAACTTAATAAAAAAATTGGTTCAAGCACTGACGTGAAGTCAGAAGCTTTTGCGCGTATGTTCTATTGTCCATTCTTCTGTATTGGGCACCCTTAATCGAATTTACCATGGTAAATTATGTTGTCCATTCTCCTGTATTGGACACTCTTAATTCGAATTTACCATGGTAAATTCGAATTAAGTGTCCAATACAGGAGAATGGACAACATAATTTACCATGGTAAATTCGATTAAGGGTGCCCAATACAGAATACCATGGTAAATTATGTTGTCCATTCTCCTGTATTGGACACTCTTAATTCGAATTTACCATGGTAAATTCGAATTAAGTGTCCAATACAGGAGAATGGACAACATAATTTACCATGGTAAATTCGATTAAGGGTGCCCAATACAGAAGAATGGACAATAGAACATACGCGCAAAAGCTTCTGACTTCACGTCAGTGCTTGAACCAATTTTTTTATTGTTCAAATAAAGATATTTTGTTAACTTACAAGAATTTCTTCATTCAATGGTATTTCAAAGAACTAATTACAGTTTTAAATATTTAATAAAAAAAATTTAAACACGTCTTTATGTTGATTTTCTACTACTAGTTACCAAACTTCAATTCGATCGAATATTTACTTTTTGAGTTATCAAGGAAACAATATTCCAGATGGGTATAACTCGGAAACCGTTGGACCGATTATGCCCACAATTGAACTCAACTCTCCCTTTCGGATACGCAACCTTCCCTGAAAATTGCAAGTCCCTATCTCCTTTCGTTCGAAAGTTATCGAGGCAACGGTCACCCATCTACTGAACTCACACAAGAATGCTCGAATCTCCAACAATATTTAACCGATCGTATTAAAACTTGAAAATTGTCAGTATAGTTAGGTTATGAAGGTTCTTGCGAAATTTCAGCAATTTCGAACGATTAGTTACTGATATATAGAACTTTTTTTTTTTATTTTCAAAGATTTATTTAAAATTTTCTACAAATGCTATCCTCACCAAATTTTGCAAACGTTTCCGCATTGGCATTCTACAACTAACAACCATGTTTGAATTTAATCGGTTCAGTATTTTTCGAGTTAATGAGGAACAAAAACCACAAAATTTCATAAAATTTCAGATGGCTATAACTCTAAAACCGTTTGGCCGATTAGGCTCATAATCAAACTGAAATGTCGCGTTGTGGTGTACATCCTATCCTGAAAACTTGAGGCCGCTATCTCTCTCAGTTCTCAAGTTATCGTGACAACAAAAATATTTTTTTATAATTTTTTAATAATTTTTAAGCCATACGATTCGCACAAAATTTCACAAACGTGCTTAGGTTCATATTCTACAACTACTCACCAAGTTTCAATTCGATCGGATTCATATTGGTTGAAAACAAAATTATTACTCGGAAACCACTGGGCCGATTATGCCCATTAACGAACTTGTCCGTCGTATAGGGATGCGCCACCTACCCTGAAAATTTCAAGTCGCTAGCTCTTTTCGTTCTCAAGTTATCGTGGCAACGGCCGGACGGCCGTACGGCCGGACGGCCGGACGGACAGAATCAAATTTGACATCGAATTCTTCATTGGGGAGTCGAACTTAATCGTTTGAGACCATTTTCGTCAAAAAATTCGAAAGTTACAGACATTTGGGCAAAACTATAACGCGATGTTCCCCAGAACATACGCGCAAAAAATGCTCGGTATGAATGAAGTTTTATTATTATTTTCGATTAATTGCACATGATGTTGCTTACTTACAAAACAGAGTTTTCCTGAAATACTGGCTATTTATAAGGTTTCAATTTGATATTGACAGACACACACAGTTATGATACAGTCTCTTAATCAATTTAAAGCTTTCTGATAAACTATATTTTTTGTTTTGTTTTGTGGTTCGTAAATAAGCAAAGATGAGGGTTTTTCAACGCAGGAACACGCGACGTATAATTGTCCATGCGCCATATCCACACATCAAAGGAAAAACAATATTGTTACATTATGAGAATCCATCCAAGGTACCTATTTAGTTAATGCTTTGATTGTGGCACAAATCACTTCTATTGTGTACAATTGTGCCATGATATAAAGAACACCCTGTATAATAATGGTTTATTTTCAATGATGTATGCCTCGAAAGTATATTTTTTAACACAATTGAAACAAATTGTACGATTGGCGTGAAAAACAACAAGTTGCAATTGACGTTAACAGGAAAAACACCCTTTGTGAAAATCTCGGACGAATACATTATGAGAATCCATCCAAGGTACCTATTTAGTTAATGCTTTGTTTGTGGCACAAATCACTTCAATCGCGTACAATTGTGCCGTGATAAAAAGAACACCCTGTATAGTAATGGTGAATATATGCCTCGAAAGTATAATTTTTAACACGATTGAATGAAATTTTACGATTGGCGCGAAAAACTGCAAGTTGAAATTGACGTTAAAAGAAAAACACCCTGTAGTAAAATTTCAGTCAAATATATTATGAGAATCCATCCAAGGTGCCTATTTAGTTAATGCTTTGTTTGTGGCACAAATCACTTCAATCGCGTACAATTGTGCCGTCAGAAAAAGAACACTCTGTATAGTAATGGTCTATATTCAATGATGTTTGCCTCGGAAGTATATTTTTAACACAATTGAATGAAATTGTACGACTATGGCGTGAAAAAGAGCGAGTTGCCATTGACGTTAAAATAAAAACACCCTGTGGACATTTTTATATTTATTCACCTTTTAAACCTTCCCTGGACCACAAATAATTCAAGACCAAAATTAGCCAAATCGGTCCAGCTGTTCTCGAGTTTTAGCGAGACTAACGAACAGCAATTCATTTTTATATATATAGAAGATAGAATAGATTATTCATCTTATTCACTTATGCAACCTCCATTTAAGTGTAAACACTTGACTAAACGTCGAGGTACACCCGATACTAGATCACCTCCATAATTTTCGGTGATGGTAGTCCAGGACTGTAAAGGCGGGTTTATACAGCAAATAAGATAAGATAAAATAAAATAAGAAAGTTAAACATGTACATTTCTATGAGAGCGTTTATACACGAAACAAGATAAAATAAGAAATAAGAATAAGAATTAAAGTTGGCCAACTCTCATCTTTATTTCTTATTTTATGTTATTTTGTTTGGAAAATGACAATGCGCATGCTCAAAGAGTGAAATTCATAGAACTTGCATAAAATTGTCAAAAAGCTGCGCTTTGATTGGTTCATTCTTATTTCTTATTTTGTTTTAGATTATCTGTATAAACCGATCCGTTTAACCCTTAATTCTTATTTTATTTTAATTTGTTTCTTATTTTATCTTATTTGCTGTATAAATCCGCCTTAAAACTGACTGAATTAAATCATATTTATTTCGTTGAGTTGCTCATTCAACGGCTATCTTCATTTGTCCTCATATGTTTTCAATGGAACTAATATCTGGTGAAGCTGCTGGCCATGGAATGGTTGTCACTTGGTGTTCTTGCATCCAAGCTTGAGTACCTATAGGCTATAGGAGAAAATCGTTTAGAATGCCACAATACTTCTCACTATTAAAGATACCATCAACTATACAGAGAGGCATAGCACCACGCTGAGATATTGCTACCCAAACCATTATTTTGGTGAGAAATTTGTAAATTCGAATGGTAACAGGTTGATTTGATAGGATTTTAAAGTGACAACTTACATCAGATATAAAGACATTATTAAAATTATCTTCTTGGAAACGTTGAAAAAATTATATCCTTCGTTACTTTTGTATGTCATTATAGGGATTTTTTTTTTTGGTTTTCTTGATATGATGTAGCCTTGTGTTTTCAGTGACATACGCGCAGTTTCTGGACATACTTTTATATTTTGTTGATTTCCAAATCTGTTAACCAATTTGCGAAACTATAGGCGTGGATTGTGTTGTCCTAAGGACAATAAAGCATAAAGCGTTTAAATTGTTTCCTTTAATCTTAAGCGGTCTTCCCGAAAATGATCTATGGCTCGTATCTATACCATTTTTTTCCTCCTTATTGTCTCATATACTGCACTTTTTCCGAGTTTAGTCAATTGTGCTAATTTTTTAACGTTTCAAGAACCTTTTCTATACAAATATTCTACCTGTTTTCTTTTTTCTAGTTGTGACATAATTTCATAAATTGTACCTATACTTGTTGAAAATCAACAATATCTGACAAATGCCAATGTTGCCATGCAACTTTGGCCATAGCCGACTATCTGCACAACCTATTTTATACATTACTCTTGTCTTAGAATGTTATAAAAAAGAAATATATTAAAATTATGAAAAATAATAAATTCCGGATACTTTCTAGATGGACTATATTTTAAATGAAATATTTGAGCGCACGGTACCAGTCAGGGTCGGAAGAAAGAGGCGCTTTCCCTCATGGTCCCAAATCGTTTAAGTGCATTTTTATCAAAAAATTCGAAAATTACAGACATTTGTGCAAATTGATAAGCACTCGGTTCCGAGGAACAAGAGCGCCAAAAAAGTGTTTTATTGGATGAGAGGCATCTATGGTTAGAATTAATGTAGGTGTAACCTAAAGACTCATTCTGTATATTAGACAATAACGTATTCATGTGTTCTTTTTAATACCAAAGGAAAACAAATAACAAAATAATCTGTGATTAAGAAAATAAAATGAAAGGATAATCTCCAAAAAATGTGGATTATGAAAGTGCCAGTTAGGAATAATTCCGTTGCTACGTGAGAGGGAGATAACATTAAAATACGAGAGGAACAGTTGAATTGAAGCAGGTAATTATCACGTTCCGTATTGTCGTTAAGATAATTGTAGAGCTACCTTAATGTACGAAGGAAATGCAATTTTCAACATTACGGCTGGAATCAGGGGAACTATAAACAGGACGATTATAAAAGTTGCTTCAGGATGACTTCGTCGTAAAGCGTGTTGCAACGAGAATGCAAGATTTGAGTTGAACGCCATTTCAGTTAACATAATAATAGAGACAGTTCAGTGGATTCAGATGGCAGGTAATCATGGAATATCACACGCTATAACAATTCGCCCTTAATTGTACCCAATAAACAATTTTTGTGTCATTAATCAATATATATAAAAATCAATGCCACTTTTCGACGTAATTTTATAACTCAAGAACGGGCTCACCAATCCAAACCAAATGTTTAGGCTTTGTGCGGACTATTTAGTAGATGGTTTCTGTGAAGTTTGCACAAAATTGGTCGAGCGGTTCTTCATTTATCAAAGAAAACTTTTTGAAAATGTTACTATAAACGTGATGTTTTTTTGGATTTTAGGAGGGGGGTTTGTGGGAAATTCCGGAGGGGTTTATTGAGGAAAAATACGGAAGTTTCGTAGAGTTTCGCGTTTTCGGAGTGAAAAGATGGGGGTGTATTTAAAAAAAAATCGTGAAAATGCGATAAATCGCCGATTTTGTCAAAAGGAGCAAAATTTTGGAAAGGAATTCGGAGGAACGGTGGCGTTCGGAACGACGGTATTTGCGGGAACGCGAAGAAGAGATTCGGAATTAGTCCGTAACGGAGCCTTTTTTCGATCCTCTCTTTCGTTTTCCCGGAAGAACGACAGGAAAATGTGACTAGTAACACAATTTAAGATTTCCTACATAAGTATTCTGGTTTGAGCTCTCTCTTGACTGATTACATTAGATTTGTTTCATAAATAAAACTGGCTATTTCATTTACTCAGTTTTACAGAATGACTCCTGATAGTTTTGAAACACTTGTAGCCAAAATTGGACCGTCATATAAAGATAAGATGCAAAGGGTTTTTAATTTCTTTCATGATGTAGTTCTATCATAATAATCCAATGAAATCATTCCCAACTCTGAGAAATCAATACTTTCGGAGATGAGATTTATCAAAGATTGAACAAGAGCGCCAAAGCTCCTGTGCACACGGCTTTCCCACTTTTCCAATTTGATTTTTGCGATAAACCTGAAATTGATAACATTTCTGAATAGAGAATGACGAGATCTTCCAAACGATGTATACAGGGTGGATCTTAAAGTTGTACATTAATTTTAACCATAGATTCCTTTCATCACATAAAACAGTTTTTTCATTTACCATTTTCCACATTCGGCTCAGGTAAAAAGTTACAAGCGTTTAAAGATTTCACAATGTGCTAATACACTCCTGCATATAAATTATCTATGACATTATTGACGGACGAGAAAACGGTATGGTAACGTGGGCTACAGCTTGATTCGGGATTCCAACGCTCAGGGGCGGATCCATAAAAGTAGTGAAATTTCTGGAGTTTTGCATTTTATATCATTCAATGAAGAATCGAAAACGGTGCGTTTAAGGAGAAATGATGAAGAATAATTTAATGTTCTAAAACGATGGAATATTCTTGAAGTCACTCAAGAAAAACTGTACCTGCTTTCTTTATGCTAATTTCGTTTAGTTTTATGAATCCACGAGTTCATAACTAGAAAACCAGTAGAAGTAGGAAATAACTAATAGTCGGAAACTATGTATCATAGTTATAGGAAACTTCACATCAACATTCATTTTATTAGAAAGAAGGATGTCAAAGCTACAAAATAAAAACTGATTTTTTTTTTGAAATTTCAACAGCCTGTATCTTTTTACCTGAGCCGAATTTGGAAAAATGGTGAATAGAAAAAGTGTTTCATTTGACGATAAGAATCTATGGTTAAAATTAATGTACTACTTAAAGACTCACCTTGTATATAATGAATTTATTCCATTTGGGGTTTCCACACTTAAGAATGATAAACCTTTTCATAAGAATTTCACAGTTTTGACTATATAAACATTCCAAATCAAAGATTTATAATATTTCGATAGACTGCAGGGACAAGCTAGTGATTCACTTCTACCTCGTATCCCTAAAATATTATTAATTACGTACGAAAATTCTAGGCTCAAGATACATGGAATTCAGACCAAAATGATTTATTAATCATCAAATGTCCAACGTGGAATTTCCTACTCTAGTCTCAGTGCACAACTCTATGTTATACGTATATCACCACCGCGTTCATTCCCACGTCAAGCTTCCTTTGCTGAATTTAATATCCTATGAGTTTAATCAACGCTTCAGATGTGATAATTCCTATTCGAAATCCGTGAGAAAGAAACAAACTTGTTAATAAATTAACAAGACATGATAATTCTGCCAAAAGGGTCTAGTGTAATGGGCTCATAAATCTATACTTATGGAGTGATAGCTGAGAGCTCCCAGACCTAAGTCATTTTGTTTGGAACACTATTTCAAGACTTTCTGTCAATATCCAGACCAATCCAAGGGCCAAACATTCCCCATACATAATGAAAGTTAGTTAATTATACTCATAATCATCAACTACTCTGTATGTAGCGTGTTTGCCTGTCTGTGATCGTACAGCTGTCAAAATATATAAAATATAAAATTGTTTCTATGACCTGCGATAGATGCATAGAATATATGGTGCAGACACTCTTTAACATATGTTCGGCTAACATGCCCTAAAAGGTGTAGGAGGTGTTGTTTGGCCGAAATGCTGTCTAAATAAAGTCAAAATACAAGGATATTGTTCTACTTCGCCGATAGATACTGGCACAAGAAAATTTACCGACAAGTCAAATTAAATTCGAATATTGGTGTATTCATGTTTCTTGTTGAAAGTCGTCAAATTTACTGAAATTTCGTATTTTGAGTATTGTAATTATTTAGTTTGATTTTTTCTTAATAATTAGTTTTGATTTGTTTGGTTCTTGGTTTGTATCGAAAAGAATAGCAACTTGATCATCTTCTTCTTCTTCTACCGCGGTGCCGTCCCAGGCTGAACTGAGGCCTTCAGGCCCATTGTTCTCCCGCTTGCCAAACTCGTGAGACTCAGTCCAAAAAGCACGCTGACAGGAATGCCGCGAGCTTAAAAGGAGAAGTCCCTCTCACCGTAGGAATCGTAGGTGTTGGGTTGCCTAGGTGTATGACCCTCAATTCCTTAAGGTTGTTACAGTCGAACAGAATATGTTCAGCTCTTTCTTCCATGCTCTTGCACCAGCAACACAGAGTGCTATCGGCCAATCCCATCCTATTCAGATGTTTGTTGAACTGGTGACCAGTTAGTAATCCAGTCACCAGGTTCAATTCTCTTCTTTCGAGTGAAAGAAGTTTCTTTACTTCAGACTTTGACGATGGTTTCTTAATGAGAAGCCTTGACTGCCTGAGTCCTACTCCCATGTTCCATACACTGGAGAAATTCCTGTCCAACTTGATCATGGTAGGGTATTGTAAATTGGAACATTTATTTGTGGAAACAAATTTTCTACTTAATATATAGTGTGAAAAAGCCTAATGGAATAATTTCATTATCCCAGTTACTGTACATATTTATGGAAAATCCCGAAAGACATTAAATTCAAATTCAAGTATGGGCATCGTTTGAAAGGTCAAATATCAAATTATAAAAAATAAAATCAAGTGATTAGCGAAATTTTGTACAATATCGAAAACTAAAAGTAATACTAAACGTAGGTAACAAAAAAAATTTGAATGCTAATGAAGTAGATGATCAAAGTGTTCACAGCGAACGCCTGGGCAACATCTTGTAACCTCAAATAAAAATTTCTTCCACCATTATTCAACATCTCAGGAGTGACTGACTTAATTGCAAGGGTTATTCGATCTTTTAGATCACTCAAATCAAGGAGTTTAGTTTTGCACATAATGCTCTTCACATATCCCCTTGAAAAGAAATCCAATGGGTTAAGATCAGGGGATCGCGCTGGCCATTCGGTCCTTCCTCGCCTTCCTTTCCACTGATTTGGAAAAAGAAATGTCCTGAGATATGGTTGCGAAAATTTCCTGCCCAAACATTAACCTTTTGAGGGAATTCCGTGCGTTCCTCTCTAATCCACTGAAGACTTTCGGTAGACCAGTAGAGGCAATTTTGACGATTAAAATGGCCGTTTACAAAAAAAGTGCACTCATCAGAAAACAAAACGTCTACTAATTGAATAATATTGTTATCCAACAATCATTTGTTCATAAAAATTAGATCTCCTATCAAAATCGTCTTACAAGAGCTCCTGGGAGATATAATTTTATTGGGATGCATTTTATTTTGTTTTAATATATATATTAATATTAATATATAGGCATCTCTACTCGATTTATGTGGATTTTCTTCAAAATCAAGCATCACATCTAATTACTCATCCTCACACAGATAGTAGAGTTCACAAGGCATGAAAAGAGCTCTAAAACAGATTTTCGTGGGACCTTCATTGCTAAAATGTATAGACCACTGGGTATCATTCTCCATACCCTTACAATGTAAATTCAACTGGTCGTCAAAAAATCGTCGTGTGCAGGAAGGGGTGGGGGAAATTTTTCCAAAAATTGACAAAAAATGTTTTTCTGTTCATGGTCATCTATATACGGTGAACATCACTCACACAAACTTCTGTTGAAATATACGATTCAGAAATATTTTTTATTAATTGTCAAAAAAGTCGGATACAATGCTCTTAAATGGAATTCCTTAAGATATAAACGCTTGCCCTGAACACCCATATTAACTATTATGTTCCACTCGGTTTTACTCGAGATCTGTTAGGATTATCGAAAAAATGCTTTATATGAAAGGTCTGCTCCGAAAACCAACGATTCAGATGCTTCTTTCAAAATTACAATAGGTAGAATAGTTTCCTCACAAAATAAGAAATTGTGTTATTAACTCCCATTAACCGAAACCGAACCTGGAGACGCTAGTAAGGCGCAATTTGTAGCGTTAGTCCATGTTAGTGGCGACCTTATGGATTTGAGCTTTGATCTATGCACATAAGGTTCGTTATATCTATCCGACCAACTTTACAGTACTATTCCTGCGTGCCTTCAGAACGCATTTTGAAGATATTGTTTAAATTCCTAATTTTTTATATATATGAGAATTTTACATATAATTCATATATATTTGATTTAATTTTGTTAATTCGTTAATAAATATGCAAATATGCGAGTTCAAACTTATATTCATTACTTCATAAATCAATTTTGTGACGTAATATTACCACATTTTTGAAATCATCGTTCATTCTCATTAGTAGTAACAAGATTTCCTGAATCTTAGACCAAAAATCTGGAAAAGAATTAAGAAGGTATATAGTTGGTATCTATGATATTTAGGGTCTAAAAATTTCTTACATGTCATGATTCATCTAATTCAACTATCACTATCAGATGAAGAATCATCATTTTGAAGATATTGTTTAAATTCCTAATTTTTTATGTATATGAGAATTTTACAGATAATTCATATATATTTGATTTAATTTTGTTAATTCGTTAATAAATATGCAAATATGCGAGTTCAAACTTATATTCATTACTTCATAAATCAATTTTGTGACGTAATATTAACACATTTTTGAAATCATCGTTCATTCTCATTAGTAGTAACAAGATTTCCTGAATCCTAGACCAAAAATCTAGAAAATAATTAAGAAGGTATATAGTTGGTATCTATGATATTTAGGGCCTAAAAATTTCTTACATGTCATGATTCATCTAATTCAACTATCACTATCACATGAAGAATCATCAAGGGAAGGAAGATTTGAAAAATTTGAAGTACTCGTATTTGCACATGTTTTTTGGGCCATACATTTGCAGGAGCCAATACACGGAATTTGTTTTCTATTACAGGAACACATTGATCCTGTGCAATCTGAAATGAGAATTTTCATTCCATAAAGAATATTTACGGATCTGATATTCGAAATAATATATACCTTTCCAACAACTGCAGTTGCTAAGGATAGATGTTTCCTTAGGTAGGATTGGCATCGTCGTTAATTTTGGCAGAAGTTTTCCATTTTCTACATACCACCCACTAAATATAGGATCCGGTAAAGATGGTCATGGTACATTACTATTGATCCAAATTTTTGTTTGGTAATGGACTCGAAGGCTGTGTTGTCTCAAACTATCCAATGTTGGAGGTAATTTACTTATGGATCTTGAAGAAGCTATAATATTCCCCTGAGCTTGTTGATACATTTCACATTTTCGTTTGTCGTATACAGACAGATTACAAATTCAACAATATCATTGAATACTTTCAAACATGGCACCGGAAGTACATGATGAATTCAAAAATAGGAATTTTGTCATTAAATGTTTGATTGGGAATTTTAACCAACTTTCTGTAGATCAGGCGCTAGAGCATATCAACAAAAATTCCAAAGCTGCAGGAGGAACAGTGGGACAAACTGAAAATAGTACTATAGAATGGTTGAATGGTTCTTGAGTTACAACATTATTGGTATGAAGTTAGTCACATTACGCTCATCTTTGCATCTTCATTCGGTCAAAATGTCGAAGAAGGTAAAAAAATAATGAAAATTGATGAAGATTCTGAGCATATACTGCAGAGTGAACTTTCAAGATTTTGAGAATTTGAGAGAATAAGTATTCAATGATATTGTTGAATTTGAGATCCATCTGTATACGACAAACGAAAATGTGAAATGTATCAACAGGCTCAGGGGAATATTATAGCTTCTTCAAGATCCATAAGTAAATTACCTCCAACATTGGATAGTTTGAGACAACACAGCCTTCGAGTCCATTACCAAACAAAAATTTGGATCAATAGTAATGTACCATGACCATCTTAACCGGATCCTATATTTAGTGGGTGGTATGTAGAAAATGGAAAACTTCTGCCAAAATTAACGACGATGTCAATCCTACCTAAGGAAACATCTATCCTTAGCAACTGCAGTTGTAGGAAAGGTAAATATTATTTCGAATATCAGATCCGTAAATATTCTTTATGAAATGGAAATTCTCATTTCAGATTGCACAGGATCAATGTGTTCCTGTAAAAAAAAACAAATTCCGTGTATTGGCTCCTGCAAATGTATGGCCCAAAAACATGTGCAAATACGAGTAGGTACTTCAAATTTTTCAAATCTTCCTTCCCTTGATGATTCTTCATGTGATAGTGATAGTTGAATTAGATGAATCATGACATGTAAGAAATTTTTAGGCCCTAAATATCATAGATACCAACTATATACCTTCTTAATTCTTTTCTAGATTTTTGGTCTAGGATTCAGGAAATCTAGTTACTACTAATGAGAATGAACGATGATTTCAAAAATGTGTTAATATTACGTCACAAAATTGATTTATGAAGTAATGAATATAAGTTTGAACTCGCATATTTGCATATTTATTAACGAATTTTCAAAATTAAATCAAATATATATGAATTATATGTAAAATTCTCATATATATAAAAAATTAGGAATTTAAACAATATCTTCAAAATGCGTTCTGAAGGCACGCAGGAATAGTACTGTAAAGTTGGTCGGATAGATATGATATAACGAACCTTATGTGCATAGATCAAAGCTCAAATCCATAAGGTCGCCACTAACATGGACTAACGCTACAAATTGCGCCTTACTAGCGTCTCCAGGTTCGGTTTCGGTTAATGGGAGGTAATAACACAATTTCATATTTTGTGAGGAAACTGTTCTACCTATTGTAATTTTGAAAGAAGCATCTGAATCGTTGGTTTTCGGAGCAGACCTTTCATATAAAGCATTTTTTCGATAATCCTAACAGATCTCGAGTAAAACCGAGTGGAACATAATAGTTAATATGGGTGTTCAGGGCAAGCGTTTATATCTTAAGGAATTCCATTTAAGAGCATTGTATCCGACTTTTTTGACAATTAATAAAAAATATTTCTGAATCGTATATTTCAACAGAAGTTTGTGTGAGTGATGTTCACCGTATATAGATGACCATGAACAGAAAAAAATTTTTTGTCAATTTTTGGAAAAATTCCCCCCACCCCTTCCTGCACACGACGATTTTTTGACGACCAGTTGAATTTACATTGTAAGGGTATGGAGAATGATACCCAGTGGTCTATACATTTTAGCAATGAAGGTCCCACGGGGTGACACGATAGAGCCCGGTTTGAACTCTACTAAGAGTATGAGCATGACATATTGTCCCTTCGGTTATAGATGGCAAATTCGTAAATATCTCATGGAACAAGCGACTTACTTCTTTTTGTGTTCGGGTGTTATTTTCATAACCGATCATTTGTAAATTGATATTTTGTGCATTTTCGTTAATCGAACCATCATTCAAAATTGAAGTTAATGTATTTCAAACACAAATTAGACAATTAACCATAACTATCAGCACAAAACAATTTGCGAAGGCGTTCTAGAGAAACTAACATTGCCACATAAAGTGTTTTACGTAGTTTTCATTGTACAATCTGGAAAACACAATGTTATGGTTTTTTTCACATCTTGAAGGCAAATGAGTTTAGTATTATTGTAATTAGATTTGGGAATATTCGAGAGAATATTATAATGAATTTTGGTAATCACATGATTTTATTTTTTCTACTTTGAGTTTCGAAATAAACATGAAAGAGATAAAATTTCTGTATAGAGAATGACGTGACCTTTCAAACGATGTATCACAAGCCCATACTTCCTATTCGAAAAATTGAAGGTTGTACTTGTCTTTCGAAGGGGGTTGAAGGTAGGGTTCGCATTTTTACGAAGAAGAATGACAATTTAAAAATTTAAATTGACGTGTTTCGGGATTTTTCATAAATAAGTGCAGTAACCAAGATAATGAATTTATTTCATTTGGCTTTTTCACACTTTTATTAAAGTACCTCTCAACTTAATGAATCATTTTTGTTATTTCATCAGTATACCTAGTTCGCAATGATCAAATCAGAAATATTTCTATCATCATCTATACATAATCATTGGAAATAAAAATGGGTTCAAGCCTTGTGGACAGGAGCTTTCTGGCGCTCTAGTTCAAACAGACAAATTATATCTCCGAAAGTATTGGTTTCTCAGAGTTGGGAATTATATCAATGTATTCTTATGATAGAACTGCATCATAAAGGAAATTCAATTCAAATAATAGTTTATTTATCAAGATTAAATGAGCAATCTGAGAATGAGAACTGCACCATGGAAGAAATCGAATTAAATCTGACCAATTTTGCCCAATAACGAACTCAACCGAGATATTCATCTCCCCAACCTACTCTGAAAATTTCAACTACCTAGTTCATTCCGTTCGAGAGTTATTGTAGAAAACTTTTTTTAAATTTTCAAAATTTTTTTTTACACTTTGCGGTAATCTGTTCAATACAAAACTTCACATGCGTATAAAAGTCATGATTCTACAATTTGATGCTAAATTTTAGATAGATCGAGTGATCGGTTTCGGAAATATTCATAAAAAATATTTTTACTAAAATCAGCCGTAACTCTGAAACCGCTTGATGGATTTCTCTCATTAACGAGCTCGTCCGAGATATTTACGCTCCAAACCCACCTTGCAAATTTCAATCCGCTAACTCCTTTCGTTCGAGAGTTATCGTGCCTACGGCCGGCCGGCCGGACAGAATCGATTTCGACCTCGGATTCTTGATCAGTGAGTCGAACCAAATCGCTTAAGAACATTTTCATCGAAAAATTCGAAAATTACAGACATTTGGGCAAATTGATAAGCACTCAGTTCCGAGGAACTAGAGCGCCAACAAGCTTCGTATGACAATTGCCCAAAACAGGTTTAAAGTACCTACAAATAGTAGATTATTCATAAAACATGTATCAAAGAAGAGTCATAATGAAAAATTACCTTGTAATCGATCAAAAATTTCCTGATCTACGTTCACCAAATTTTCTCCTCTCCGAACTGCAGAATTATGCTTTCAATATTTACATTCTATTTGCTTTCTATGTCTATGGATGAAAAGCAGTCTCACTACTCTCAGATCTCTTACTTCATGTTCCGTTCCGAAATGTAAGACTTTTCTGAGAAAAACTAATTTCGGAGCAAACAACTGAGATTTTTCTCACTTCGCTCACAATTCTTCGATTGATTAGATAATGACATGTCTCAGGAAAATGAGTTGATATTATGACAATTCATACATAGAATAATTATATCACTCTGTGAAATACGATTTATCATTGAAATTTTGAAAAATCATATCTCCGAAAGTATTAGCTTGTTAGAGTTAAAAATGATATCATTGGATTCTTCTCGTAAAACTGCTTATTGAAAAAAATTTAATTTGGAATTTGTTCTGTAAAATAAAAATTTTTTTTTTGTTACTCCGAAACCATCTGTCCGATTTTGCCCAGTAACGAACTTAGCCGAGATATTTATCCCCCAAACCTACTCTGAAAATTTCAACTGTCTAGCTCATTCCGTTCGAGAGTTATCGTGCCTACGGACCGGCCGGACAGAATGAATTTCGACCACGGATTCTTGATCAGTGAGTCGAACCAAATCGTTAAAGACCATTTTCATCGAAATATTCGAAAATTACAGACATTTGGGCAAATTGATAAGCAGTCAGTTCCGAGGAACTAGAGCGCCAAAAATGCTAAATTTAAATGAGCGTTACATGATAAAGGTACTTTATACATTTGAATATTAATATATTATCGAAAGATATTATGTAAAATTATTACAGAAAATTCGTTATTAATCAATGTATTCAAAAAAAATTCATTTAATGCTTCTATTCTTCTGACAGTGAATGTGATTGAATGCGATACTTTATAATATAGAAAAATAATGAATTCACAGGTTTTTACATTTACAGTTCCTCTCAAATTTATATCCATTCCAATGTTCCAATGAAACTCCTTTACCGATAAATCCCCTACTTGACCTCATTTTGTCTGGGCAATATAAATTTGATGTTCCTAACAAATGGGGTTTACATATTACCAACTAAACAGATTCTGTTCTCAAAAGATATTTGTGATGCTGCAGGAAGTTTCACTAGGGAACGCTCTGCAGTTATAAGTGCTCACTTTGTTGAAGCAAAGATGAAAATTATATCAATTAAGCTATAGAGTATAGAGTATAACTAGTACATAATATGTGATTATGATTATATCCTGTAATATCGATGTTCGAACTAGTAACAGAGAAATGACAGTAACTCCATACGTTTTAAATACATATTTTTCTGCTTAATGATATCACATTTAGTTATATCTCTCATTAAAATAGTGATCAATTAAATCTCGATCAAGAACACCACAACAAGATCATAAACATTATGCGTGGTAATAGATCTTCTGTATAGTAGAAAATTTTTTGACAGTTCCAACAACCAATCAATTGTATCATATGAACAATTTCACCCAATCATGTCAACATTACATCGATAACAGACCATGGGCTGTTTTCACGTTGCTATGAACATATATTGATTTATTTCGATTATGAAGTTTCAAATATTTAATATTTCGAAATGTCACGATTTGGTTGTAATCTTGACGAGAATATTAATGAAATTATTGAATCGAATATACCCAAAAACACCGTTTACAGTAAGAAATTTGTATGGAAAGCATTTATGGACTTCTGCAACGATAGAAAGTATCAATTAGATGGAAATCGGACGGCGGAAGAATTGGCGTTGATTTTAAAGGATTGGGCTGTGAACATGAGGAAAAAAGATGGTACAGAGTTCAAAGAAAGTACGGTCAAAACCATGTGGAATATAACAAGTAAGCTGTTACAAGAAAAATATTATAAAGAAATGAAAGTTATTATTGACCCATTCAAAAGTGTTGTATTTCAACAAGCGCGAGCTGCCCGCGATTCTGTACGATGAAATCTGCAATCAGATCCTTGTAAAAGGAAACAAAGTTCGGCAGCATTAAGTTCTGTAGAAATAACGAAAATGGTAAATTTATGGAATGAAAATACTCCCGAAGGGCTTCAACGGAAATTCTATCACATAGCCGCGGTAGAATTAGCTTGGCGAGGTGGGGAAGATGCTGCTTGCTTGACTGATTTTTTTTCTATCGAATCAAACAACGATGGTTCTGTAACAAATCGAGTTGAATATAACCCTGTATTCAGCAAGACCTGCCAGGGTGGTTCACGAATGTGTACTGGAAGCAAATTTTTGATAAAAAACAACGACAGCAACGTTTGTCCTGTCCGATTATTCAAAAAACTGATTTCGAAAAGGGGCCCAAATATTAAAACCAACAGATTATTCCTTAGACCAAATCGTCAATGGAAATCCGAAAATGATCACTGGTATGATAATATGCCCATTGGAAAAAATACGATTCAAAATTGGACAAGATCGTCTGCTGAAGCGATTGGCTTGAATACAAAGGAAAAAATTGGTTCAAGCCCTGTGGACAGGAGCTATTGGGCGCATGTTCATCTTCCTTGTGGCCCGTACTGACCAGTAAAGAAAAAAAGCAGTATCATGTTGAATACCTTAATATTATTCTGGAACACAAATTTTCCATTACAATAATCTTCATCTAGCTTCTATTTAGTATCAATTCCTGTAGAACATGATCATAATAAGTGTTTTCCATATAATAAAATGTGTTTGAACCTGGTATGTAGGAAATCTGACATCAATTATTGGAATTAATTGATTTGACAAACAGCCGTCAAATGAGGTAAATAGATTTTTGTGACGATTTTCTGTGACCATAGAACGTCAAAACACGCTGGAATGTGAATTTTAAGCAATATCTTCTGGAAATGAGATCGTATCGAACTGAAATTTTGCACACTCGTGTAGAATGCTTGATTTAACGTCGGTACAAATTTTTTTATTAAAAAATTTTCCAACTGCCCGATCCCAACAATACTTAGATAATATTATATCCATAAATTAAGCATTTCATTATTGCATTTCTTGAAATAGGTACCTTTTCAAGTCGATCAACATCGTCCTTCTTTCGACGTCTAAACTATGACTTGATTCTTTATGTTTATGTCTTTGAATTTGTTTTCGGTGGAATTCAAAGAGTTCATAGAATAATCGATGAAAATACTGAGAGAGACCCAGGAAATTTGACACATTTTGTCTTATATCTCCAGAAATTGAAATCGTATAGAGCCAAAATTTTTCACAATGTTGCAAAATACTACAATTGACGTTAGTACAAGTTCTTGTTGCAATCTGATGAATAGTTCACGAAAAAAAATTTTTTTTTTCGAAAAAATTAAAATAAATATTTTTTTAAAAATTACCAACATTTCGATCATAACAGAATTTTGCCAAAAGTTGCGCGTTTATATCCTCGAACTGACTACCAAGTTTCGATTCAACATCTTCTTTAGTTCCTGAAATATCAGGGAAATAACCTCAAAATTTTAAATGTCTATAACTCCTAAACCGTCTGGCCGATTTTGCCCGTTAACGAACTTAACCGTCGCATTTTGATCAGAAACCTACCCTGAAAGTTTGAAGTTGATAGGACCTTCGGTGCTCCTGTTATCGTGCCTACGGCCGGAAGTACGGCCGGCCGGCCATACGGCACCCAAAAATCTGACACCGGATTCGTGATCAGGGAGTCCGAATTAGTCTATTAGCCAATTTTCAGCTCGAAATTCGAAAATTACAGACATTTGGACGAAATGATAGGACGATGTTCCCCTAGAACATGTTTATGTTTATGTTTATGTTTATGTTTAATGTTCTACATGGAATACAGACAGGCATAGCCCAAAATAAGTATTCTCCTATTCCAAATAACAGATAATTACATCGTCTGAAATATTTAAATGATTTGAGTACGATACAGATCCAATACAAAACATATTATAAACCAATTTCACAGTAAAATATGGCATGCGCCCAAAAAGAATTACTAATCTTATGACTAATTTTATGACAACTTTCTTAAGCTTGTTGCTTGTAGGCAACAGATCTCCGCCTACGGCGTCGATCTGTTTCCAAGCAACAAGCTTTCGAAATCTGTCATAAAATTTTTTCGAACAATTATCAATGTCCTTGGGTTATTACTACTGATAACAGCAACGAATCTAATGTTAAGTTAAATTTTAATAATTGTATTTTCACCAACTGTACTTTCTAGAAATAAATACATGTTTCGTGTTTCGTTGTGTTGAATTATAAATTTTTAGCACTCCTGTTCCTTGTCTTCAATCAATACAAGTCCAATCGAATTGAAGCTTGGTGAGTAGTTGTAGAATACAAACCTAAGGACGTTTGTGAAATTTTGTGAGATTCCGGGAGATGGTACTTTTTTCAGGAAAGTTCCCCGTCTTTTTGAATCTTTTTCAAATCTTTTTTCATCATTTTCGGAGAAATTTTGACCTAAATATCACTTGTTGACTAGAATATGAGGTACGTCCTTGTCTCTGGTACGTCTATCGAATCTTTCGGAGGTTGGTACAACATTAAAACAAACGTAGCATAGCTTTGGCGACGCCATCTGTGTGTCAGTCCCGGGACTGAATGATCGATGTAGTACATTCACCCCCAATTGATAAAAATTAATAAATTTCTTAGCGAGAATTGACAACAAATTCCCCCCAGCTGATAAACATCTCAGAACCCCCAAGATGTCATTCATTCCCCGCATATACATTTTTACGATTGCGTTTGAATTGAGAGATATCTCATCCCCCAGCAGCAATCACTAGTTCCTTAGTCCTTTATTCGTATAATTTTCCCTTCTTTGGACCCCCCTGGCCTGAATAAATGGGGTGAATCATCCGGCTTCCAAAAGATAATGTTTCATCTATTCGATAATAAAGTCGGCGACGCTCCCTTCGACATTAAATTATTTGATGGCATTATTATTCATCTAATTGAATGAGCAAATACCATTCATTAGAATTTTCGTTATTCTAGCGAAACTCATCCAATTACGAAAACACAGTTTCGTTTCCTATAGTTAATTCTTATAGCTAATTGAGGCAACAGAACATAAATTGTCACATCAATATGAACTCTTCAGAGTGTCACATGTCTAATATTCCCTCTATGAATTTCCTGAATTCTTCTATCGGCAGCATAAATATAAATATATCGAAATGAACATAGAAATTTATATAATGTTAAATGTATCTAACGGGTCCGCCAAATAACTTTTTGCGCGTATGTTCTGGGGAACATCGCGTTATAGTTTTGCCCAAATGTCTGTAACTTTCGAATTTTTTGAAGAAATTGGTCTCAAACGATTTAGTTCGACTCCCCGATGAAGAATTCGAGGTCAAATTTGATTCTGTCCGTCCGTTGCCACGATAATTTGAGAACGAAAAGAGCTAGCGACTTGAAATTTTCAGGGTGGGTGGCGCATCGCAATACGACGGACAAGTTCGTTAATGGGCATAATCGGCCCAGTGGTTTCCGAGTAATAATTTTGTTTTCAACCAATATAAATCCGATCGAATTGAAACTTGGTGAGTAGTTGTAGAATATGAATCTAAAAACGTTTGTGAAATTTTGGGCGAATCGTATGGCTAGAAAATTTTAAAAAAATTATTAAAAAATATTTTTTTTGTCACGATAACCTGAGAACGGAAAGAGATAGCGGCTTGAAAGTTCAGGTTATGTTGTGCATATGAATGCCACATTTGAGTTTGTTTATGAGCATAATCGACCAAACGGTTTCAGAGTTATAGCCATCTGAAATTTGGTGGTTTTTTGTTCCTCATTAACTCGAAAAATACTGAACCGATTGAATTCAAACATGGTTGTTAGTTGTAGAATGCCAACGCGAAAATGTTTGCGAAATTTGGTGAGGATAGCATTTGTAGAAAATTTTTAATAAATCATTGAAAATAAAAAAAAAAATTCTATATATCAGTAACTATACGTTTGAAATTGCTGAAATTTTGCAAGAGTGTTCATTACCTAACTCTACTGCCAAGTTTCAAGTTTTAACACGATCGGTTGAATATTGTTGGAGATTCGAGCATTCTTGTGTGAGTTCAGTAGATGGGTGACCGTTGCCTCGATAACTTTCGAACCAAAGGAGATAGGGACTTGCAATTTTCAGGGTAGGTTGCGTATCCGAAAGGGAGAGTTGAGTTCGTTTTTGGGCATAATCGGTTTAACGGTTTCCGAGTTATATCCACCTGGAATATTGTTTCCTTGATAACTCAAAAAATAAATATTCGATTGAATTGAAGCTTGGTAACTAGTAGTAGAAAATCAACACAAAGACGTGTTTAAAATTCTGTAAGAACCGTACTCCTAGAAAATTTGAAAAAAATGACGAAAAAAAAAATTTTAAGAACCGCGCCTCCAGAAAATTAAAAAAAAAATTGGTTCAAGCACTGACGTGAAGTCAGAAGCTTTTGCGCGTATGTTCTATTGTCCATTCTTCTGTATTGGACACCCTTAATCGAATTTACCATGGTAAATTATGTTGTCCATTCTCCTGTATTGGACACTCTTAATTCAAATTTACCATGGTAAATTCGAATTAAGAGTGTCCAATACAGGAGAATGGACAACATAATTTACCATGGTAAATTCGATTAAGGGTGTCCAATACAGAAGAATGGACAATAGAACATACGCGCAAAAGCTTCTGACTTCACGTCAGTGCTTGAACCAATTTTTTTTTCGTGATTTTTTTTTTAATTTTCTGGAGGCGCGGTTCTTAAAATTTTTTTTTTCGTCATTTTTTTCAATTTTTCTAGGAGTACGGTTCTTACAGAATTTTAAACACGTCTTTGTGTTGATTTTCTACTACTAGTTACCCATCTTCAATTCAATCGAATATTTATTTTTTGAGTTATCAAGGAAACAATATTCCAGGTGGATATAACTCGGAAACCGTTAAACCGATTATGCCCAAAAACGAACTCAACTCTCCCTTTCGGATACGCAACCTACCCTGAAAATTGCAAGTCCCTATCTCCTTTGGTTCGAAAGTTATCGAGGCAACGGTCACCCATCTAATGAACTCACACAAGAATGCTCGAATCTCCAACAATATTCAACCGATCGTGTTAAAACTTGAAACTTGGCAGTAGAGTTAGGTAATGAACGCTCTTGCAGAATTTCAGCAATTTCAAACGTATAGTTACTGATATATAGATTTTTTTTTTTATTTTCAATGATTTATTAAAAATTTTCTACAGATGCTATCCTCACCAAATTTCGCAAACATTTTCGCGTTGGCATTCTACAACTAATAACCATGTTTGAATTCAATCGGTTCAGTATTTTTTGAGTTAATGAGGAACAAAAAACCACCAAATTTCAGATGGCTATAACTCTGAAACCGTTTGGTCGATTATGCTCATAAACAAACTCAAATGTGGCATTTATTAGCACAACATAACCTGAAATTTTCAAGCCGCTATCTCTTTCCGTTCTCAGGTTATCGTGACAAAAAAAATATTTTTTAATAATTTTTTTAAAATTTTCTAGCCATACGATTCGCCCAAAATTTCACAAACGTGCTTAGGTTCATATTCTACAACTACTCACCAAGTTTCAATTCGATCGGATTTATATTGGTTGAAAACAAAATTATTACTCGGAAACCACTGGGCCGATTATGCCCATTAACGAACTTGTCCGTCGTATTGCGATGCGCCACCCACCCTGAAAATTTCAAGTCGCTAGCTCTTTTCGTTCTCAAATTATCGTGGCAACGGACGGCCGGACGGACAGAATCAAATTTGACCTCGAATTCTTCATCGGGGAGTCGAACTAAATCGTTTGAGACCAATTTCGTCAAAAAATTCGAAAGTTACAGACATTTGAACAAAACTATAACGCGATGTTCCCCAGAACATACGCGCAAAAATCACGAAAAAAAAATTGGTTCAAGCACTGACGTGAAATCAGAAGCTTTTGCGCGTATGTTCTATTGTCCATTCGAGTTTACCATGGTAAATTTGATTTAAGAGTGTCCAATACAGGAGAATGGACAACATAATTTACCATGGTAAATTCGATCAAGGGTGTCCAATACAGAAGAATGGACAATAGAACATACGCGCAAAAGCTTCTGACTTCACGTCAGTGCTTGAACCAATTTTTTTTTTTGAAAATGAAATTAAAAATAGCTACTGATTATAAATAAACAACATATCGCAGGAATTTGGACATAAAATGTAGACATCTAATGTCATCTTGTTTGTTATTGTTATTCCGTCGACTGGCACGCATCTGAGCTGATATATTTACTCTCTCTAACCATTTTAATTTGTATATTTTATTGATTGTATGATGAGGTAATAATGTTAAATGTTATATGTTTTGTCTATAGTTAATAAAAACAATTTTCTAGCCTTGAGAAAGGAACAAGCCGTTCCGAAACGTTGGCAAAGTCATAGTTAGTTGTCTACATTTTATGTCCAAATTCCTGCGATATGTTGTTTATTTGTTGAACATGGACGTGAACACTACAGAGGCTACTGATTATTTTCTCAAATTTCTTTTTTTATTTGAAAGTACAATCCTTCCGGTTAATAATGGAAAATAATTTCATTCAAATGGCTGCCTCGGCTGGCCATGCAGTAGCCTATACGATCGGTCCAATTTTTAAGCACTTTATCGATTGTGTGCAGCTGTATTTCACCAATGGCTTCACGAATATTGTCCTTTAAAGCGCCAATTGTTTCTGGCTTGTTGGCGTAACACTTATCTTTACGGCACCTCAGAAATAATAGTCCAACGGTGTTTAATCGCAGCTCCGAGGTGGCCAAACGACATCAGCTGTGCGGCTGATAATGCGATCTTCAAAAACAGGGCAACTCCTGAACCAATTGGACTTTGTATGGTGTCATACCAAGGTCTTTATGCAAAATTCGTCTCAATGATGTCTCCGATGAGGATGCCTGTTTCTTTCACTTTCTTCACAAGATAACGAACATACGGAGAAGACTGTGGTTCTCTTCTTCCTCAATCCGTACGCAACTTTCGCACACATTCTGCAAAATTACCATGATTTCAAAGTAATGTCGCAATATTTCCCAGTGTTGTTCAAGCGTATACACAACCATATTCGTTCAGCGGAAGGATAAAACTAATTATCTGTCAAATCAGACATGACCTAAGTGATACCATTCACGAAATAAGCACTAGTTGAAAAAAAAACTTCAGATGGGGGACCTTTTATTATGCAAAATAAATAATTATATTAATCAAGTATTTATTCTCAATTCATTATAAGGTCGACGGAAAAATCTTGTAATCAACTCGTTTATTAATCTAGCGATTAATAAACTATTTGATTAAGTAACTATTTCCGAAAAAACCGTGAATCTACATAAATGCGGAAAAAAGAACCGGCTTCAGTTGAAGTCAGTTGAAAACTTCCACCACTGATAATATTTAACATTCTTCAGATTAGCCAGAGGATAACCTGTCGTTGGCTAAACCACTTCCATCACGACCGCTCCTATTCATAATCACGATCCGATAAGTGATAATTTCCACAGGGGATTGACGGGTATGTCCATCTCGACTTAATGAGATGAAATTTTCAATTTAGTGCAATTTACCGAATGTGCAATCGATAAGGATCAGCCTTCTGGCTCGGCAAATTGAAAACGACTTTGTCGGCGATTGTATCCAATAAATTCTCGGAACCCCATTAATTGAATTCGAAAATCAAGATGCCATAGCTTAATTCGACAGAGCTATTTGTTTCATGTAGATTGTAGAGGAAACACCATTGGCAAAGATAGCAGGCCATTCTTTCTCGAAACTCTGCAAGGTGTAGATAATCGTGTTACACACACACTCCGTGGTACTTTTCTTATTTTGAACATCGAAATACTGTATACGTGGGTTTGATTTTATATTTCAGGATTAGAGAACAAAATTGGTTGAAGCACTAACGTGAGGAGTGTCCAATAAAGGATAATGGACAATAGAACATAACGCGCAAAAGCTCATGACTCACGTCAGTGCTTGAAACAATTCTTTTTTCGTAATTTTTTAAATCTTTCTTGGAGTATAGAACTAAAAAAATTTCACACACGTCATTATGCCGATATTCTACAGCTAGTTACCAAGCTTCAATTCGATCGAGTCTATATTTTTTGAGTTATCGAGGAAATAATATTGCAGGTGGGTGCAACTCCGAAACCGTTGGACCCATTATGCCCAAAAACAAACTCAATTCTCACATTCGAATGCGCAACCTACCCTGAAAAGTCCTTCTCCTTCCGTTCGAAAGTTAACGAGGCAACGGTCACCCATCCAGCTACTGAACTCACACAAGGCTTTTTTCAATGATTTTTTAAAAATTTTCTAGTGATACGATCCTCACAAAATACCGCGAGAATTTTCGCGTTGGCCTTCTACAACTAATAACCATGCTTGAATTGGATTAGGGCTTCACACGAGACGAGAGTAGGCGAGAATATAAAAAATCTCGTTTCGGTCTCGCCAATTCCCAAAAAATTAAGTCTCGTTAAAGTCTCGGTCTCATCTCGTTATCAGTTGTCTCGTCTCGTCTCGCTTGATTCTGAATAACGATAATAAATATTATAATATATAAATAAAATGGTAGATAACAATGAATAATTTTTGTAAATCTATTTTTATTACGCTCTTATGCAAAAATATTTGTACATGTACATAATTTTTCAAAATTTAAACACTGTTGATTTCATCTTTTCAATTACTCGATGACCAATAATTCAAACATAATCACGCTTACATCACATCATCTTTCAATGATGTACGTGTTTTTGCCATGATCATACCTGCTGTGGAAAATAATCTTCAACAGGTACGGATATAGCCATTAATAAATCATCAGCCATCTAGGAAAATGTTGTAACTTTTTCATGCACTTTCCACAACCCTAAAATACAATTTTGATTCCTATTTTCACTTTTCGAAACATTGGCTAGCTTCATTTTTCATTTCTTTACCAGTTTTATTATATGTACTTCCAGAGATCTATACAATAATTGTTCACATCTTCACTACAAGAAGCACGATAAAAAATAATAAATTTCTCCAGATGTTCGCATAGAGAAGAAATTTTGAAAGCATTGGGAATTAGGGGCAATAGAAGTTATCCGTTAAGTATTGAATTCATAATAGGATCAGATTTAATAGTTGTGAATTCTTTTGTTGTCTTGAAAAAAAATCTCAATTATCGCGAGGTCTTTAAAAAAACGTATATTCCTAAAACGATCGATGTATGATATAGACAAAATATATTGGTAATTATAGTGGAAACTCTTCATATTCAATTATTTTCTGTGGGTGTTGAAAAAATATTTAAGAAAACGGTGTATGTATCTGTAGTAAAAATATTGGTTCAAAAACAATTCAAAACAAATTGGTAAATTCGAATTAAGTGTCCAATACAGGAGAATGGACAATCCAACATACGCGCAAAAGCTCCTGACTTCACGTCAGTGCTTGAACCAATTTTTTTTTTCGTAATTTTTTGAAATTTTCTAGGGGTACCTACGGTTCTTACAAAAATTTTTTTTCGTCATTTTTTCCAAATTTTCTAGGGGTACGGTTTAAAAAATTTTAAACACGTCTTTATGTTGATTTTTTGCTAATAGTTACCAAGCTTCAATTCGATCCAATCTTTATTTTTTGAGTTATCGAGGAAATAATATTCCAGGTGGGTATAACTCGGAAACCGTTTAACCGATTATGCCCAAAAAGGAACTCAACTCTCCCATTCGGATACGCAACCTACCCTGAAAATTTTTTCGATAGTTTTGTTCGAAAGTTATCGAGGCAACGGTCACCCATCTACTGAACTCACACAAGGCTGATCGAATCTCCAACAATATTTAACCGATCGTGTTAAAACTTGAAACTTGGCAGTACAGTTGGGTTCTAAGGGCTCTTGCAATTTCAGCAATTTCAGACGAATAGTTACTGATATATAGAATTTTTTTTTTTAATTTTCAATGATTTCTTAAAAAATTTCTACAAATACTATCCTCACGAAATTTTGCGAGAATTTTCGAGTTGGCATTCTACAACTAATAACCATGTTTCAGTTCAATCAGTTTAGTATTTGTCGAGTTAATGAGGAGAAAATAACAACCAAATTTCAGATGGCTATAACTCTAAAACCGTTTGGCCGATTATGCTTATAAACAAACCCAAATGTCGTGTTCAGATACACATCCTAACCTGAAAACTTCAAGCCGCTATCTGTTTCCGTTCTCAAGTTATCGTGACAACAAAAATATTTTTTAATAATTTTTTAATAATTTTCTAGCCATAGGATTCACACAAAATTTCACAAACGTACTTAGGATCATATTCTACAACTACTCACCAAGTTTCAATTCGATCGGATTCATAATGGTTGAAAACAAAATTATTACTCGGAAACCATTGCGCCGATTATGCCCATCAATAAACTTGTCCGTAGTATTGGGATGCGCCACCTACCCTGAAAATTTCAAGTCGCTAGCTTTTTCCGTTCTCAAGTTATCGTGGCAACGGTCGGACGGCTGGCCGGACAGAATCAAATGTGACCTCTTCATTGGGGAGTCGAACCAAATCGTTTGAGACCATTTTCGTCAAAATATTCGAAGGTTACAGACATTTGGGCAAAATGATAACGCGATGTTTCCCAGAACATAGGCGCAAAAAGTATCTTCCAGGTAGACATTTCCGAGCCAAAGAAACCGAGGAGAACCTTTCAAAAATAAATATACATGTTTATTACTCAGTTTATAGACACATATACTCAAGCGAGAGTAAAAAATCGATCTTGAAAAAAACACATTCAAACCTAAAATATAAAAATCTGCAAGGATATAGATTTATGATAAAAGATACGTTACTATAAGAAGTTATAAGAACAGTTAACATGTTGAAGTAAAAATGTGAACATATTATTTTAATTTACAATAAAATATTTCACAGATAGTCACAAGAGTTGATATTTTGTAAAAAATATTGATCTCTATGTAGACCTTTTCTAATTTTTCGAATAAAACTTCATAAAAAAATTTTTACGAGACAAAAAACGGGTTGCGCTGTATGTGGTCTCGGTATTGCCTATAATATTTTTCAAAACGTCTCGTCTCGCTTTTCCGAGACTAGAACGAGACGAGAAGAGAAAAATCTCGCTCTCGTGTGAAGCCCTAAATTGAATCCAGCAAATTCTCGTGCATATCTACACATACTCCGCGATATGCCTTAATTAATATAGACCATCATCCTACATGATAGGTACAGAGATTTAATGCTATTTTATTTTCACACCGTTATGAATTTTTCGTTGATAAAGTATCGTGTTACTAGGGTGATTGATTATAAAAAGAGTTGAATAGGGTACCTAATCGAAAATCGATCTATAATATATTTCCGCACATCTACTAAATTTCCACTTTTCCTCTTTAGAGTTCAGTACAGGAATTATACTTTTGAAGAATTCATCATCGCAATCACAGTGAAGGATACCTATTACAAAGCTCCATTCAATTATTCCAATCATTCAATCAAGATGCATTATCATACATGTTTCAGAAGGCAATTTAACCATGAATAACGAAAAACATTGAATGCTTCCACGAATCGTTTTTTGGTTCAATTACATGATGTTTTTTCGTGGAATAGGTTTTTGTGCCTGTTAGTGTCCATGTTGAATCTAGGAAGATAAATATAGGGTACGGTAGCATAATTTAATTTTTTTTAAACATAATAAAACCCATTGTATGAATCAGAAAATATTTTTTTTTTTACTTAGTTTTCGTCTTGATCGCGAGAATATTAGGCGATATGTTGGCAATTCCTTCCTAGATGTTGGTCTTCAAATCTTGTAATTTCCTTGGACGGTTCACATATACAGGGGATTTCAGAAACAGAGAAAAAAATTTCTATAACATTTTTATTGTTTACATACCGGTCAGAATTCACTGTCACTATGACTAAATTTTCCTCAAAGAAACGGGATGATTTAAATATACAGACTTTACTGAAATATACAACCTGAACTGGAAATTACGAAAGAATTCTTTTGATATTCAGAATATATGTATTCAATTTAACATTGATCGAATGAAAACGAAATTATATACTATTATAATAAGCAATTATTTTAATTTTCGCTTTTAATGATATTCGACTTGAGATAAACTATTTTTGGTAGATTACAATCCGCCTTTAACATCATAATAGACACATCAAATTCAATCGATGATTAACTTAGTCTCGAACTGTCAATACAGTTAAAATTACACTTGACATGAGATTAGACTTATTGTTATTTGATATTTTCGTTGGTCAGTGCCTCAGAAACCGGGCACTCACCTACTTAAATCAACTCATTCATCAAAACTCGTTCATCGGATTGATTAGTGGATTTCCGAAGAATTTTGATGATTTCACTTTCACGGTAATCGTACTCTAATGGCTGATTGAATCCATCACAAAAGATGATGAAAATAAAAACGCACCCTTGTATTAAATATTATATCATCCTTCATTTTTATAGCCTACAAGACATAATTCCGTGTAACGCTGACCCCCAATAGACGTCTGCCAGACTAGCTGGGAGATCAACGATACACTTATGTTTCCTGGGATATAGGGTGATAATTGTTACAACTGGTTTTTAAAGGTCTAATAAAACAAATATTCCTTTGATCATAAAAAAAGACTTATAGCTCAGAGTTTCCAGAGAAAATTTAAGGTATCCTTCCTGATGGATGATCAGGATCCTTCCAGGTGATGAGTATGAGTTCTTCCAACTGGAATTCACGTGTAGGTAATGTAGAGATTAGTTTCAGTTCAATATCAAACATGAAAATATTCAAAGGGTTCAGTAAGTTTGATTTTTACCTCAATCGTTTCTCGCCCCAGCCAAAAACTACGAACAATGAAACCAGTGTTACACATACTACTTTGTAACATTATTTCTCTGTACATATCTGCGGATATAAATTAACAGCACACAAACTTTATTCATCGGAATTCATTAAAGCCTAGAAAAACAAGAGGCACACAATACCTTGAAAGTTGAAGACATGTTTTTCCTGATTCGTTCAGAACAACATCCATATTAATTTCACATATACCAGAAAAATGAGTAGGAGTTGAAATAATCAAACACGGAGTACTCTACATTATTTGCAAAAATGATAAATTCGATTCAGGAGAATGGACAATAGAACATGCGTGCAAAAGCTCCTGACTTCACGTCAGTGCTTGAAACATTTTTTTTTTAGAGAAGTATCTCGCTCGATGGCTTCGAACGTAAATAAAGAATAAATCCCCGAGAGCAAGCTATACCCACACATAATTGAAACGATAATATATTGAAATATTAAATGTAGATAATCAATGCGGTTTCATAAGACAAAACATTTCTAATTTAGACTCAAAATAAAACAACGATTTCAAACAATAATGTGACCATCAATTCACGTTCAATGCATCACGGGTTGCATAACTACGAAATCAGGGTAACGTGGTTTTATATCGTTGTACGATTTCTATCTATCAAACACCAAGGTCTAGATCACTATAGCCATCTCTTCTCGTTCTAAAATAATTCCTTTTAACCAGAATTTACACATTTACGACAATTTTAGGTGCATATCGACAAGGAATCCCCTTGCGATGACTTTCGGAGTTCGCATTGTGACATAATTGCGAATATCTAAATAGGGTTACAGTTGTGTGAAGTCTTTGGGTGATCACATTGTAAATATCCCATTTTAGTTACTTTTGCGATATCTCCAGGGGGTTGCTCAAGAACTCCATTTTATTGGCAATCTTACGGAGATATCTTATAGATCTCACTTTGTGGCTTTAATGAGAATATCTATTACTAACGCCGCATGGTGGTTTCTAGGAGGCCGCAATAGGAATTCCCATAAATGTTCAAATGTGACCTCTCAGAGACTTCCTAGGAAGGTCTGTGTTGCCTGGGGTACGTGAAATCATAATGATGTTGAAATAGTGGAAACATTTGGGTAAAAATTAACAGTGCTGTACCTAAGGTGGCGTAAGGGCACAGTAACAAAGCCTACACAGAACACAAACTGGTTCTCCTTACTCGCTCAAGCTCTTCGAGAGCTTATGAGGGGTCTCCTTGTGGAAGACCTAGGAGGATCAGTATAATAATATACAATATATAATGGAAATGAAGAATTAACTAAATTGAAACACTGTTAAGAGAAAACAATGAACTCTTTGGTGGAAAATATAGTGTTTTTCTTATATAGAGGGTCGATAATTTTTGAAACCATAAAAATAATAGTAGAGAATATAACAAAAATGAAAGGAAAAATAATTTACCGGTGATATGAGGGCGGGAAGTAAAAGGGGGTGAGTTTATAAGGGTGAAAAACGATTTATCCTATTACTCCTATAGAAAAAAGTAAAATAGAAAAGTTGTAGGTAATGAAAAGAAATACAACTTTTGCATATTGACCTTTTTCACATAACCTCAAAATGTATGTGAAAAATGAAACAACCAAGTCTTTTGATTTTTATTTTTATTTTTTACAGAAAACATTTTTTTTCACGAAATTTCGTGAGAACTTACCCTTTGGTGTCCTAAACACACTGTAATTTTTTTTTAAATGAAACATTAATTTTTTCAATCGATAATTTTCTCGTCTGGGCCTTACTACCTGTTGTTTCGTAGTATTTTCTGAGAAAATTTACCATAGTAATGTATCTATATTTGTTTTACACCATCAGAAAGTAGAAATTTCAACGAACGAAAAGCCCACCGACTCCTTTAAAAAAGCGGATATTTTGAGATGAAAATTATCGATTGAAAATTAGGGAGCTTTTTCGAAGCCAAAATAAGGTGAACAAATGAATATTTCGAATCGAAAAAATTACAATGAGTTTGGGACATAAAAAGTTAAGTTTTCACCATATTTCAAGAAAAAATATTTATTTCTATAAGTGAAAAATACAAACCAAAAGCTTGGTTTTTTGAATTTTTCACATAAATTTTTAGGTTATGTGAAAAAGGTGTGAAGACTAAAGTTCTAGATCTTTTCATTACTTACAACTTTGCTTTTAACTTTTACTTTTTCCATAGGGCTTGTAGTTTTGACGGAAATCGAGATAAAGCAGTTTTCACCCTTAAAAACTCACCCTCTTCCATTTCCCGACCTCAAATCACCCGTAAATTATATTTCCTTTCATTTTTGCTATATTCCTCCTTTTCCAACCGTTTTCATCCACCTATTATTTTCCTTCACTTTTTACCATTTTCAAAGGTTCAGCAGCAAAGGTCTAACATTGTTGTTCAGAATATAAAATTTAAGTAGGTAATGTTTACAAATTGTAGACATTACCGGCCTTAGTTCGGTTCTCAGATTCCCATTTAAACATGAGACCAAGAAGGATGCGAGATTTATTTCGTTCTTATACTCGACTACAATATTTCCGCCATTAAAATAGAGATTGTAATCGCTCGAATTGTCTGAGACAAAGCCCTCTGGTTATTAAATGAAACTGATGTATTTCCACATTGCGAAAAATTTCGTTTCATTCCTGCTCCCGTCCAGGAAATGGAATCCTGATTTTTCGGTTGGATTGTTCCTACGCTATTGTTCTAAAAGAGCGATGATATTTATTTCAGAATAATAGCCTTTCGTCGTTTTCGAACCATTTTTTGATTTCGTAGATCCCTACATAATCCTACGATAATTGTAGTTTGAAGTGAAAGAAGTGCATTTGCCTTTTTGCGCGTACATGTTCTGGGAAACATCGCGTTATCATTTTGCCCAAATGACTGTAATTTTCGAATATTTTGCCGAAAATGTTCTCAAACAATTGGGTTCGACTGCACGATAAAGAATTCGAGGTCAAATTTGATTCTGTCCGGCCGTCCAGCCGTTGCCACGATAACTTGAGAACGGAAAGAGATACCGACGGACAAGTTCGTTAATGGGCATAATATTTGTTTTCAACCAATACAAATCCGATCGAATTGAAACTTGGGAGTAATTGTAGAATATAAACCTAAGGACGTTTGTGAAATTTTGTGAGAATCGTATCTCTAGTAAATTTTAAAAAAATTATTAAAAATATTATTTATGTCACGATAACCTGAGAACCGAAAGAGACAGCGACTTGAAATTTTCAGGTTAGGTTGTGCATCTGAATGCGACATTTTAGTTTGTCTATAGGCATAATCGATCAACAGGTTATGGAGTTATACCCATCTGTAATTTGGTTGTTTGTTCCTCAATAACTCGAAAAATTCAAAACTTATCTAATTCAAACATATTAATTAGTTGTAGAATGCCAACGCGAAAATTCCTGCAAAATTTCGTAAGGATTGTATCACTAGAAAATTTTTAAAAAATCATTGAAAAGAATTCTATATATTCTAACTATTCGTCCGACATCGCTGAAATTCTTCGAGAGCCTTCAAAACCTAACTCTACCAAGTTCGAACATGATCGGATCTATGTTTTTGGTGATCCGGGAAGCCTTGTGTGAGTTCAGTAGCTGGATGGCTGACCGTTACCCCGATAACTTTCGAAAGAACAGAGATAGGGACTTGAAATTTTCAGGGTAGGTTGCGCATCCGAATGGGAGAGTTAAGTTCGTTGTTGGGCATAATCGGCCAAATGGTTCCGGAGTTATACCCATATGGAATATTATTTTCTCGATAACTCAAAAATTACAGACCTGATCGAATTGAAGCTTGCTAATTATAGTTGTAGAATATTGACATAAACACGTTTGTAAAATTTCGTGAGCACCATAACACTAGAAAATTTTGAAAAAATTACAAAAAAATATTATGTATCTCATGATAACGGAAGGAGATATCGACTTGCAATTTTCAGGGTAGGCTGCACATCTGAATGCGACATTTGTGTTCGTTAATTGGCATAATCGGACAAACAGTTTTGAAGTATACTCATCTGAAGTTTTGTTCTTATTTCCTCTATAACTCAAAATATACAAATCTGATCCAATCAATACTTTCTTGTAAAATATTATATGAGGTGAACTGTAGCCAATTGCCGATAACTAAAAAAGAGACACCGTGAAATATTCGCCGATTTTAAACATCAACAAATATTCCACGAGAGCTGGGCTAGGTCACCTCATCGCTCAGTGTTCCCCCGAAGAGGAAAGCGCTATTAGGAGCAGATATGAACTGGTTTCATGAATATTACCAATCGTCAGCGTAGCTTAGCCACTCAATTTCATTCGTTGCGTACTAGTAGGGAGAAAATCCCACCAGTGATACCCATGGAATTCTTTGCGAACTCCGACCCTCTGCGATGAAGAAACCTACAGCGATTTTCAGTGACGTTCATTCTTTTGCCATAAGGAGGTCAGGGATGGCAATGCCATCTACCTATAGAAGACCTTTACGGACTGAAAACACCCGGTTTAGTGTGGTTAGATAAGCCACAAACCAGTGAACATATAATCTGGTGAACTGTAGCCAGTTGTCAATAACTAAAAAAGACATACGATGAATTATTCATTGATTTTACCATCAACAAATATTCCCTAGGTCCCGATGGTGGGATTGTCTCCCTACCAGTTCGCAACAAATCGGTTTAAGTTTTCTAGAACTCCTTCGGTTTCATTCAGTGTGGCTAAATTACGCAGAAGATTGGGTAATAACCATGAAACCAGTTCGTATCTGTCCCTGAATTATGCTTTCCTCTTTGGGGAACACGGAGCGATAAAGTAACCTAGCCCGGCTCACGGAGAATATTTGTTGATGTTTAAAATTGATGAATATTTCACCGTGCGTCTCTTCTACTAGTAGAATGCCGACCCACTAATTTTCGCAAAATTTCGTGAGTATCTTGAAGTTTTTTTATATATTAATACATATTCAACGAATTTCAATTTTAATAGAATACTTATGTCAGAATTAAAATTCTGTGATCATAGACGATTCTCTCAAACTCTCATCAAAATAGTATGAAATATATTCATACAGTGGCGCCTGGTGATAATTTTGTTCGGGGGGGCGCTGATTCAAGAATACGAAAAAAAAATATATTTTGAAAGGTAATTACCAAAGGCCTATATCTTAAAATGAAACTCAATCCTTCTGTTTTTGTCACAGATGAACTTCTCGATCACCTTTTCGTTGAAGCCAGGAATGTCTTTAACTAAATTTTGTTCGAAGGACAACATTGCGGGCCCTGTCAGTCTTTCTTCCGACATTATATTCCTTAGAAACGTCTTGATCCATTTTTAAGTAGAGAAACATCCTTCAGTTTCTGCGGTTGCCATTGGCATCAATATTAAAATAACCAAAACTTTACATATTTCACAAAACGTTAAACCCAAACCATACACTATATTAAATTTAAAGTACGTACCTAAGCAACTGGTCACGTTCTCGTTTTCTTGTGTTATTAATCGAGTTTTTCGACTCATTATAACCACGTAGTGTATTTGCCACACGTAGTGCATTTGCCACACAACTTCAGACTTTCGATAATTTTTGACAGGACGTAACGGTTTTTGGCACTCTAGTTCCTCGGAACAGAGTGTTTATCAATTTGCCCAAATGTCTGTAATTTTCGAATTTTTGACTGAAAATGGTCTCAAACGATTTGGTTCGACTCACTGATCAAGAATCCGAGGTCGAAATCGATTCTGTCTGGCCGGCCGGCCGTAGGCACGATAACTCTCGAACGAAAGGAGTTAGAGGATTTAAATTTGCAAGGTGGGTTTGGAGCGTGAATTTCTGGGACAAGTTCGGTAATGGGCGAAATCCATCAAGCGGTTTCGGAGTTATGGGCAAAATCCATCAAGCGGTTTCGGAGTTATGGCCGATTTTAGTAAAAATATTTTTTATGAATATTTCCGAAACCGATCACTCGTTCTATCTGAAATTTAGCATCGAATTGTAGAATCATGACCTTTATACGCATGTGAAGTTTTGTATTGACCAGGTTACGCAAAGTGTCAAAAAAAAATTTTGAAAATATTTCGAACGGAATGAGCTAGGTAGTTGAAATTTTCAGAGTAGGTAAGGGAGATGAATATCTCGGTTAAGCTCGTTGTTGGGCAAAATAGGCCTGATGGTTTCGGAGTAACGAAAAAAAAATTTTTTTTTTGAGGAACAAATTTCAAATTCAATTTCTATTTAAGATGCAGTTTCACCATAACAATCCATTGATATCATTTTTAACTCCAACAAGCTAATACTTTCGGAGATATGATTTTTCGAAATTTCATTAATGAATCGTACTTCTATGTTTTCACAGAATGCTATAATTATACTATCTAAGCTTTATTAAATGCTCTGTGTTCATACTCGTACATGTCATCCTGTTCTATAAGAGAGAGTCAGATTCATTTCAGCTATTTTAATTTGATTTCTTCCATGGTGCAGTTCTCATTCTCAGATTGCTTATTTAATCTTGATAAATAAACTATTATTTGAATTTAATTTTTCATTTTCAGAAGAATACATTGATGTAATTCCAACTCTGAGAAACCCATACTTTCGGAGATACAATTTGTCTGTTTGAACTAGGGCGCCAGAGAAAGCTCCTGTCCACAGGGCTTGAACCAATTTTTTGATACCATTTCGTTGTGCTCAGGAATATTTTCGACATATGGACAGTGTCAGTCCTTAAATCCTCAACGGAACTTCATAACACGAAACAATAATTGGCACCTACAATACCTATCTATTTAGCGTAACCTTAAAAAATGGGTTCAAGCCCTGTGGACAGGAGCTTTCTGGCGCTCTAGTTCAAACAGATAAATTATATCACCGAAAGTATTGGTTTCTCAGAGTTGAGAATTATATCAATGTATTCATATGATAGAAATGCATCATAAAGAAAGTTCAATTGAAATGATAGTTTATTTATCAAGATTAAATGAGCAATCATGAGAATGAGAACTGCACCATGGAAGAAATCAAATTAAATCTGGCCAATTTTGCCCTATAACGAACTTAACCGAGATATTCACCTCCCTAACCTACTCTGAAAATTTCAACTACCTAGCTCATTCCGTTCGAGAGTTATATCTATGTCTATGGATGAAAAGCAGTCTCACTACTCTCAGATCTCTTACTTCGTGTTCCGTTCCGAAATGTAAGACTTTTCTGAGAAAAACTAATTTCGGAGCAAACAACTGAGATTTTTCTCACTTCGCTCACATTCTTCGATTGATTAGATAATGACATGTCTCAGGAAAATAAATTGACATTATGACAATTCATACATACATACATACATACATATAATTATATCATTGTGTGACAACGTTGAAATACGATTTATTATTGAAATTTTGAAAAATCATATCTCCGAAAGTATTAGCTTGTTAGAGTTAAAAATGATTACATTGGATTCTTATGGTAAAACTGCTTATTGAAAAAAAATTAATTTTGAATTTGTTTTGTAAAAAAAAATTTTTTTTTTGTTACTCCGAAACCATCTGTCCGATTTTGCCCAATAACGAACTTAGCCGAGATATTTATCTCCCAAACCTACTCTGAAAATTTCAACTGTCTAGCTCATTCCGTTCGAGAGTTATCCTGGCTACGGCTGGCCGGACGGCCGGACCGGCCGGACCGGCCGGACAGAATGATTTTCGACCACGGATTCCTGATCAGTGAGTCGAACCAAATCGTTTAAGACCATTTTCATCGAAAAATACAGACATTTGGGCAAATTGATAAGCACTCAGTTCCGAGGAACTAGAGCGCCAAAAAGGTATACTACTACTGAGCCTAGCCTATTTCTTCCTCCCCGGGCTTTTGCTAATACGCCCGAATCACTGAGAATCGCATGAGACTCGCTGGTCTCTGAGTGAGGACGTTTGCCGTTTCCATGTTAACCGGCGGTTTTGCTTGGGCGATGGAGATTCAGCCCGGCATAGTGCGGACGCCCCGGAGTAAACCTTGTCTATGCGGACGCTTAACGCAAATGTAATTATTGTGAAATATAGATGGTCGCTGGGTAAAAATGTTTTAATTTTACCACCTCACCAGCTGCCCCTGTATTCATCTATATAAATAAATATCTTATAGAAGCTGAGAAAACGGTCTATATCGATGCTAAATTCGATTAACAGTGCAAAAATAGAAGTGAATAGACAATAGAACATGCGCGCAAAAGCTCCTGACGTCATGTCAGTGCAAGCATTCTATTTTTAATCGTTGTAGACTATTTTAGACAGAAAATACAGATATTTGGACGAAATGATATCGCCCTGGTAGTGGTACGAGCATGCAAAATCGGCATTGCATTCCCTCTTCTAACTCGAAGAAGTCCCACTAGAGGGGGAGTGAGAATAAACGGAAACGGTTAGTTTACCCGCTTACATACCATTGTTACATACAACTGAACAGAGCACGTGCAATTTCATGCTGTATCTACCGATTAATGAGTTTGAACAAGACGAAATCGCTAAATTTGTCTCCCCCTTGAAGGCCGCCCTTGTGTGGTACACGCCGAGCAAACCCGCTTATGAGCGCACCGACTGGAACAAGCTGCAGCTGTAATGAAATTGTTTTCCGAATCCTCAGAACCTCCCCAAAACTGCCCGTTAAATGTGAAATCGGTTGTATTTGGCACTTCGCAGGTTTCGTTCGTTTGAGACGACTCCGTACCTAAGCTTGACAAACGGTTTCGTAACCAACATGTATTCCCTGCTGTCTTGAAAACCGATTTGCCACCTTCCTAATACCCATTGTTGGATGTTTGCGGCTCAACATCAGCCATCAGATGTGAACCTCGCGTTCAACGTAATCTTCCAGAGAGTTCCACAAACACGGAATTATTTATACGATCTAACGGCGTACAAAAAACTTATGTGATAATCTTTGCAAAAACATAATTTCTGTCTAAACCCCTCGATATAATTGCCCTTAATAGCTACCCACCCAATTGTATACCATTTTTGCTACTCCTTGGGTCATTTTGGCCCAAATTTTTAAATTTGAATAAAAACATCTTGTAACACTGAACCCCTTGAGGATGTCTGCCCGACCAGCTGGAAGGTCAACGATACAATAATTATGCTTCCTGGGATATAGGATGATAATTGATACAACTGGTTTTTAAAGGTTTTAATAATAAAAATTCTTTAATTATAAAAGAAATGAGGTATTCTTCTAGTTAAATCATTCACAGGCAATTATCAAAACCAAATTTCAGACGGGTATAACTCCAAAACCGTTTGGCCGATTATGTCCTATTAACAAACACAAATGTCGCATTCAGATGTACAACCTACCCTGAAATTTGCAAGTCGCTATCTATTTCCGTTCTCAGGTTATTGTGACATAAATAATATTTTTTCAATAATTTAATTAAAATTTTTTTATTTATACGTTCCTTACAGATTTTCACAGACGCCATTGTGTCAGTATTTTACAACTAGCTACCATGTTTTAATTCGATCGGATCTGTATTGGTTGATGACACAATTATTACTCCGAAACCGTTCGGCCGATTTTGCCCATTAACGAACTTGTCCGTCGTATTTGGACGCGAAATCTATCCTAACAATTTCAAGCCGCTATCTTCTTCCGTTTTTAAGTTGTCATAATTAAATTCCAGCTCGAAATTTTATTTGCACAATATCTGTAAAAATAAAATAAAATAAAATAAAATTTCGAGCTGGAATTTAATTATGACAACTAAAGAACGGAAGAAGATAGCGGCTTGAAATTGTTAGGATAGATGTCGCGTCCAAATATGACGGACAAGTTCGTTAATGGGCAAAATCTGCCCAACGGTCTCGGAGTAATAATTTCGTCATCAACCAATACAGATCCGATCGAATTAAAACATGGTAGCTAGTTGTAAAATACTGACACAAAGGCGTCTGTGAAAATCTGTAAGAATCGTATCAATAAAAAAATTTAATTTAAATTATTAAAAAAATATTATTTATGTCACAATAACCTGAGAACGGAAATAGATAGCCACTTGCAAATTTCAGGGTAGGTTGTACATCCGAATGCGACATTTGGGTTTGTTAATAGGGCATAATCGGCCAAACGGTTTTGGAGTTATACCCCTCTGAAATTGGGTTGTTATTTTCTCCATAGCTCGAAAATTACGAATCTGATCCAAATAAGACATGGTAATTAGTTGTAGATTTTGATTGTTGTTGAAAATTCTAGCAAAACTTCATGAGGATCGTATCACCAGAAAATTTTGTAGAAATCATTGAAAATCATTAAAAAAAATTCTATATAGCAGAATCTATTCATCCATGCAACATCGCTGAAATTTTGCGAGAGCCTTCAAAACCTAACTCGACTGCCAAATTGCAAGTTTGAACACGATCGGATCCATATTGTTGGAGATCCGAGCAGACTTGGGTGAGTTCAGTAGTTGTATGGGTGAGCGTTGCCTCGATAACTTTCGAATGAGAAAATAAAGGTAGATACTTCTAATTTTCAGGGTAGGTTGCGCATCCGAATGGATGTGTCAAGTTTTTGGGTATAATCGGCCCAAAGGTTTCGGTGTTATACCCATCTAGAGTATTATTTTCTCGATAACTCGAAAATACAGACCCAATCGAATCGAAAGGTAATTAGTTGTAGAATATCGACATATAGACGTGTGTGCAATTTTGTGCGGACCATACCACTAGAAAATTTTAAAATAATTACGAAAAAATATTAGGTATCTCACGATAACTTGAGAACGGAAAGATTTAGCAATTTTCAGGGTAGGTTGCGCATCCGAATGCGACATTCAAGTTCATTAATTGGCATAATCGACCGAATAGTTTTGGATTTTGATCTGGAATTTTGTTGTTATTTACTCTATAACTTCGAATAATACAAATGATCCAATTAAAAATCGGTGATTACTTACTTGTAGAATAGCGACCCACTAATTTTTGCGGAATTTCGTGGATATCGTATAATGGAGTTACTCGAGGCGTAACTTTTTTCCCATTTAAATTCAAATAGAAAACATATGTCATAGTTGAAAAATTCTGCAATCATAGACGATTCTCTCGTTACTGAAGTCTGTCATTAAAATGGTATGAAATGTATTCGTATATCATATATATAATAAAAGCTGAGAAAACGGTAGGTTTATTAATTATTAAGATTGTTCAAGAGGTGAATATACGATAAAACATGCGCGCAGCAGCTGCTGACTTCACGCCAGTGCTTGAACCAATTTTCTTATCAATTTTTGCGCGTATGTTCTGGGGAACATCGCGTTATCATTTTGCCACAATGTCTGTAACTTTCGAATTTTTTGACGAAAATGGTCTCAAACGATTTGGTTCGACTCCCCAATGAAGAATTCGAGGTCAAATTTGATTTTGACCTGCCGGCCGTCCGGCCGTTGCCACGATAACTTGAGAAAGGAAAGAGCTAGCGACTTGAAATTTTCAGGGTAGGTGGCGCATCCCAATACAAAGGACGCGAGTTCGTTAATGGGCATAATCGGCCCAATGGTTTCCCAGTAATAATTTTGTTTTCAACCAATATAAATCCGATCGAATTGAAACTTGGTGAGTAGTTGTAGAATATGAACCTAAGCACGTTTGTGAAATTTTGTGCGAATCGTATGGCTAGAAAATTATTAAAAAATATTTTTGTTGTCACGATAACTTGAGAACGGAAAGAGATAGCGGCTTGAAGTATTCAGGTTAGGATGTGCATCTGAACATGACATTTGAGTTTGTTTATAAGCATAATCTGCCAAACGGTTTTAGAGTTATAGCCATCTGAAATTTGGTTGTTTTTCCTCCTCATTAACTCGAAAAATACTAAACCGATTGAATTCAAACATGGTTATTAGTTGTAGAATGCCAACGCGAAAATTCTTGCAAAATTTCGTGAGGATAGTATTTGTAGAAATTTTTTTTAAGAAATCATTGAAAATTAAAAAGGAAATTCTATATGTCAGTAACTATTCGTCTGAAATTGCTGAAATTTTGCAAGAGCCTTTAGAACCTAACTATACTGCCAAGTTTCAAGTTTTAACACGATCGGTTCAATATTGTGGGAGATTCGAGCAGCCTTGTGCGAGTTCAGTAGATGGGTGACCGTTGCCTGGATAATTTTCGAACGAAAGGAGATAGGGACTTGCAATTTTCAGGGTAGGTTGCGGTCTAACGGTTTCTGAGTTATACCCACGTGGAATATTATTTCCTCGAAAACTCAAAGAATAAAAATTCGATCGAATTGAAGTTTGGTAACTCGTAGTAGAAAATCAACATAAAGACATGTTTGAAATTTTGTAAGAACAGTACTCCTAGAAAATTAAAAAAAAATGACGGTAAAAAAAATTTTTGTAAGGACCGTGTCTACCCCTAGAAAATTTTAAAAAAATTACGAATAAAAAAATGGGTTCAAGCACTGACGTGAAGTCAGAAGCATTCTCCTGTATTGGACAATCTTAATTCGAATTTACCATGGTAAATTCGAATTAAGTGTCCAATACAGGAGAATGGACAACATAATTTACCATGGTAAATTCGATTAAGGGTGGCCAATACAGAAGAATGGACCATAGAACATATGCACAAAAGCTTCTGACTTCACGTCAGTGCTTGAACCAATTTTTTTTTGAGTTGAGGTATTGGCTCAACTGTCAGCTTCATTAATAAAAATAATAATTAACAATGAAAATTATGTGGGACAAAAGAACGATATAATAGATACATTGTTCTGAGAAACATGCCCACAAATCGTAAACTGCGGTTATTTCATAGTGAGTTACCAGAAGTTTTTCGCCGTATAAGATTACAGGTATATAATTCGAACCATGAACATCTACACAAACGCTTGATCTCTTCGAAAACTGAACAAGACGTTTGATTGAACTGACTTATTCACTCATCTCAAAATCTGACCAACCCCAGGCGAAAGACAGATCGTATTATAGCGAAAACACCAACTGATGTCTCTGAATTATGATTGGTCTTACAACTTTGGTGTTTTCAACGACTCAACCACAGATACGGACTGTTTGACAAATGATAAATATTAATTACAGACGTCAATGTGAGTCATTTTGTTCGTGAAATAGTGTAATGATATATTACTCGTGACTGAATTTATCTCATAAGTCTGTCTATTATTTCTTAACTAAACTGAGTTGCTTACAGAAAACACCGTTTTCAAGCAACTCAGTTTCGTGAAGAAATAAGTCGAAAATTCAATCACTTGTGATATTACTAGTGAAAACGAACTATTCAAATCGAGTAATCACTTTTGAGTTGCAACATATCCAACAAAAGAAGTGACTAAATTATTTCCATAGGGAGACAAGGGGCCATTATTTCGAATCTAGATTAGGTACTCAATGGTTAATTGGAATCATCTCTAATGAAAGGTATACATAGACCTGCATTGGTTATATCAACTGGATCGACGTTGTCAATTTCGATTCTAATTTATTATTCGATTGTTTTCAAGGTCGCATATTGTATATTTTCAGATTAAAAGTGGGCAATTTGATTTGTTGTGTGTTGTGCCATCAAAGCATTTGCGGCTCTCATTGAATTTAGTTTCCATTTGGAAAAATTGCAAATTTTACTCCAATTTTCGACAAAATTTAATGTAATACATTCAAATTGATCTGGATAATTCCTGAAATTTAAACTATACAGTGTGGAGAAGCCAAATGGAGAATCCTATCTTCAATATGACAACTTATTTTCCTGAGACATGATATGTCAAATTTTTGATATTTTTTGCCCATGGTTAATCCATATGATGATGGGAATGGTAATGGTAAGTTAATAATATTGAGTTCAGAATATCTCCAGTAAAAACAAAACTGAAATATTGGCTAAAGTTTCAATTGATATAATATAATTTTCACAGTGGATTTGAGGAAAAAATATATCGTATATCATAGAATTGAGGAACGAATATCTCGGATGAGTTCGTTGTTGGGTAGAATTGGTCTAATGGTTTTGGAATAATAATTTTTGGCACTCTTGTTGAATTTAAATTCTTTTATTATATTGAATTTAATTTCTGCTATTAGGAAGTTCTATCATAAGAATCCATTGATATAATTCCCAACTTTTACCGATACTTTCGAAGATATGAATTGTCAAAGTTTGAACCTGAGCGCCAAAGCTCCTGTCCACAGGGCTTGAACCAATTCTTCAAATAGGGCTTGGGATACATCTTGTGAAAGGTCGCGTCATTCTCTATTCAGAAATGTTATCACTTTCATGTTTAATGTATAACTCAAAATAGAAAAAAATTAAATCATGTGTTTACCGAAATTCATTATAATATAACATTCATTATAATATAACATTCATTATAATATAACAATTTTACAAATGATTTGTTACGGAGATAACACCCGAACACAAAAAGAAATAGGTCACTTGTTTCAAGAGAAATTTCTGAATTTGACGCCTATAACCCAAGGGACTATAAGTGAAATAGATAAGCAGTTTCGCGAGCTTGGCATGTAAGACTGATTAAAAAGGCAGCTGCTAATACACTGTGTGAGGATGTGAAATTAGATGTGATGCTTCACTTTGAAGAAAATCCACATAAATCGAGAAGATATGCCTCCACAACATTCAATGTCAGCCATAAATCGATTCTAAACATAATTAAAACAATATAAAATGCATCCCTATAAAATGATACCGATGCGACGGACAAGTTCGTAAATGATGGACATAATCGGCTCAACGGTTTCCGAGTACTATAATTTTGTCTTCAGCCAATACAGTTCCGGTCGAATTGAAACTTGGTAGCTGGTTGAAGAATACTGACACAAGACGTTTGTGAAATTTTGTGTGAATCGTATCACTAGAAAATTTTAAAAAAATTATTGAAAAATATCAATCATGTCACGATATCTTAAGAACGGAAGGTGATGGCGTCTTGCAATATTCAGGGTGGGTTGCGCATCCGAATACGAAATTTTAGTTCGTTCGTTAATCCGTTTAAATTAAAACTCGGTAATTATTTATAGAAGTTTTGTGGCATTTCGTGAATATGGTGTCCTGAAATTACTTAAGACGTAAGTTTTTTCGTATATTAGTAGATATTTAACGAATCCCTATTCTGATAGAATACATATGTCAGAATAAAAAATCTGTTTTCTTAGACGATTCAAGTTATTCATATCTTATAAAAGCTAAGAAACCGGTCTATATCGATGGTACATTCGGTTTCGATTGTCCAATACAGGGGAATAGACAATAGAACATGCACGCAAAAGCTCGCTCCTGACATCACGTCAGTGCTTGAGCCAATTTTTGGCGCTCTTGTTCCTCTGAACAGAGTGCTTATCAATTTGCCCAAATGTCTGTAATTTTCGAATTTTTGGCTGAAAATGGTCGTAAACGAATTGGTTCGACACGATAACTCTCGAACGAAAGGAATTAGGGGATTGAAATTCACAGGGTAGGTTTGGAGCGGAAATATCTCAGACAAGTACCTTAACGGACGAAATCCACTAAGCGGTTTCGGAGTTATGGCCGTTTTTAGTTGAAACCATTTTTTAGGAATATTTCCGAAACCAATCACTCGATCTATCTGAAATTCACCGTCAATTTGTAGAATAATGACCTTTATACGCATGCGAAGTTTTGTATTGATCGGGTTGCCGTAAAGTGTAAAATAAAATGTTTTAATTTTCAAATTTTGTTTCCTCAATAACTCTCGAACAGAATGAGCTAGGCAGTTGTAGTTTTTAGAGTAGGTTTGGGGAATAAATATCTTAGTTAAGTTCGTTAGTGTGCAAAATCGGCCTGATGGCTTCGGAGCAACGAAAAAAACATTTTTTTTTCACATTACAAATTTCATATTTATTTTTTTCAAGATGCAGTTTCATCATCAGAATCCATTGATATAATTTTCAACTAATACTTTTCAAAATTTCAATAATGTTTTCACAGAATGCTGTACTTAAGTATTCTATCTATGAATTATTATATGATCTGTGTTCTTACATGTCATCTTATTTTCCTATGAGATAAATGTCAAAATTATTTCTGGTTCATTATTCTTGATATAAAATACACCTTCTGCTCTAGAAAAAGTATGATTGAATGCAAAATGACCAATGAAATAACCTCAGCTATCGTAGAATTATGAGGATGATATGATATTATACTTTTGAGGTGATAATATAATGTACGTGGAGATAATCCATATGATGATGGAAATATTTTCTTTGGTAAAATACATAATCAAATTGGGTTTAGAATATCTCTAATAAAAACAAAACTGCAATATTGTCTAAGTTTTAATTGATATAATATAATTTTCAGAGTAGATTTTAGGAATGAATATCTCGGATAAGTTCGTTATTGGGGAGACTCGGTCTGTCCATAGGTCTTGAAATAATTTTTGTCTCTTTGTTTTGCACATAATATATATTTTGGAAATTTCAGGGAGTTGGATTTTCATTTGGCTATTCTTTGTGAAAGGTTCATTATTTCGTGTCTTTGACCACTGCATAAATTTTAACCAAAGATTCCTCTCATCAAATGAAACACTTTTTTTATTTACCATTTTTCCAGATTCGGCTCAGGTAAAAATTTACAAGCGTTTAAAGATTTCACAATGTGCTAATACACTCCCGCATATAAATTATCTATGACATTGTTGGCGGACGAGATTAAGGCATGGTAACGTGGTTTACAGCTTGATTCGGGATTCCAACGCTTAGGGAAGGATCCATTAAAGTAGTGAAATTTCTGGAGTTTTCCATTTTAAAACATTCAATGAAGAATATCTCGAAAACGGTGCGTTTAAGGAGAAATGATGAAGAATAATATAATGTTCTAAAACGATGGAATATTCTTGAAATGACACAAGAAAAACTATATATGCTTTCTTTATGCTAATTTCGTTTAGTTTTATGAATCCACGAGTCCATAACTAGAAAACGAGTAGAAGTAGAAAATAACTAATAGTTGGAAAATATGTATCATAGTTATAGGAAACTTTACGCCAACATTCATTTCATTCGAAAAAAGGATGTCAAAGCTACAAAATAAAAACTGATTTTTTTTCAAAATTTCAACAGCCTGTATCTTTTTACCTGAGCTGAATTTGGAAAAATGTTGAATGAAAAAAGTGTTTCATTTGATGAGAAGAATCTTTGGTTAAAATTAATGCAGTGTTCAAAGACTCACCCTGTATATCAGAATAAAATCGTAGATGATCCTTTCGAATAACAGACAATCTCAAACAACTGAAACGGAGAATTCCCTACTGTTGGAAATCCGAATTTATTTCCTACAGAGGAATCTGAAGTGTTAAGATTAATAAACTGAAAACAAATTGGACAACATTGGTGCTATAACTCTTAGGAGCTCTGCCGAGTATACTGTCAAGTTGCTGACTTATGTAATAAATAAATCACCGCAAAATGGCATACTCTCTGATTCCCTTAAAAGGCTGTCATCTAGACACGTAGAGAGTTAGCGGCCGGGCGTAAAAGTTAACTGTACCTATCAATTATATCGAGTTCATCATGAATTTCCAAAAAAAGTGATGTAATTGAGTAAAACGAATTTCATAAGAATATTGATTTGGTTCAAATAAATGTGATTGAATAAAAAAGTGGAAAAGCCCTGTGGACAGGAGCTTTGGTACTCTTCTTCAATTTTTGACAAACCATATCTCCGAAAGTATTGGGTTTTCAGAGATGGGATTGACATCAATGGATTCTTATGATAGAACTGCACCATAAAATAAATTGAATTAAAATAATAGTTTATTTATCAAGATTAAATGAGCAATCCTGCAATGATTCAACCTCGTGGAATGGGTTGCTGCAACTTACACTCGGTGCATAGTTTTCACAACTCGAAATACCTAAGGAAAGTATCATCGAAATGTCTAGAGCAAAGCTGGAGACAATCATATCAGATTGTCCATTTATTCCTGAAATTTGAATAGGAATAGGCTGACGAAAAAATTATTTTAATAGTTCAAAATATATTAATAAAATACAATCCTCTTTTCATAATTTAGTAGTTCATTCCACTAACACATTCATTCTGTATTATGAACCTCAACTCAAGAAAGAATATTTGAAACACAAATGTAAATCAATATATCAGTATTTTTTTGCTAGCAATATTATGAAAATACCGTATATAGGAACATGTCTCACTACTTAAGGAAGTAAAAGGTAATATTAACCTCGGTGGTCAACGAATACGAATTTCTTTTGATGATTTCGATGATTCCATTTTGTTGTTCTTTCCTATTGCCTTCATAAACTACATCATTAAAATGATCCAATCCTAAATCTTCTGAAACATCATCCACAATATTTGCACATAAATTATTCAATATACAAAAAGTCAATATTACTTTTGGCATCAAATATATGTATATATTCACAAATTCAAGATGTTTTCCAACACGAAATATTTTCAAAGTACGAATTATATAAACAAAGTAGAATAGAAACAAGAACGCAAATAAATAGGACGTCTCTTGTAGGTAGATAAGATGACATCAATGAACAGTGAACACAGATAGAACACAGACAGATAGAATTCGCATTCTGTGAAAACATAGAAGTAAGATGTATTATTGAAATTTTTAAAAATCATATCTCCGAAAGTATTAGCTTGTTAGAGTTGAAAATGACATCAATGGATTCTTATGACGGAACTGCATCTTAAAAAAAATTAAAGTCCAAATTTACTCCGAAACCATCAAGCCGATTTCGCCGATTAACGAACTTAACTGAGATATATATCTCCCAAACCTACTCTGAAAATTTCAACTGTCTAGCTCACTACGTTCGAGAGTCTACGGCCGGACTGGCCGGACAGAATAAATTCTGACTACGGATTCTTGATCAGTGGGCTGAACCAAATCGTTTAAGACCATATTCATCAAAAATTTCAAAAATTTCAGACATTTGGGCAAATTGATAAGCACTCTGTTCCGAGGAATAAGAGTGCAATGACAACACCATTGTTAATGAAAGAAAACAAGACTATCATAATAAAAATGGGTTCAAGCCCTATGGACAGGAGCTTTCTGGCGCTCTAGTTCAAACAGACAAATTATATCTCCGAAAGTATTGGTTTCTCAGAGTTGGGAATTATATCAATGGATTCATATGATATAACTGCATCATAAAGGAAATTCAATTCAAATAATAGTTCATTTATCAAGATTAAATGAGCAATCATGAGAATGAGAACTGCACCATGGAAGAAATCAAATTAAATCTGGCCAATTTTGCCCAATCACGAACTTAACCGAGATATTCATCTCCCTAATCTACTCTGAAAATTTCAACTACCTACCTCATTCCGTTCGAGAGTTATATCTATGTCTATGCATGAAAAGCAGTCTCACTACTCTCAGATCTTTTACTAACTTCATGTTCCGTTCCGAAATGTAAGACTTTTCTGAGAAAAACTAATTTCGGAGCAAACAACTGAGATTTTTTATCACTTCGCTCACAATTCTTCGATTGATTAGATAATGCAATGTCACAGGAACATAAGTTGACAGTAGGACAATTCATACATAGAATTATATCATTCTGTGACAACGTTGAAATACGATTTATTATTGAAATTTTGAAAAATCATACCTCCGAAAGTATTAGCTTGTTACAGTTAAAAATGATATGAATGGATTCTTATGATAAAACTGCTTATTAACAAAAAAAATTAAATTTGGAATTTGTTTCGTAAGAAAAAAATTATTTTTTTTTTACTCCGAAACCATCTGTCCGATTTTGCCCAATAACGAACTTAGCCGAGATATTTATCCCCCAAACTTACTCTGAAAATTTCAACTCTCTAGCTCATTCCGTTCAAGAGTTATCGTGCCTACGGCCGGACAGAATGAATTTCGACCACGGATTCTTGATCAGTGAGTCGAGCCAAATCGTTTAAGACCATTTTCATCGAAAAATTCGAAAATTACAGACATTTGGGCAAATTGATAAGCACTCAGTTCCGAGGAACTAGAGCGCCAAAAACTCTTGAATTGGGTTGGTAAACTTCACTCATGTATGAAGTTCACAACATCAATTAACATAACTACTAAATATGGTAGATTTCACAAATCTTAGATTAGTTTGATTATTAATTAAATTCGATGGATGCATTAAAAATGAATCGACCTAGAATCGCAGCTCTCAGTTAAGTTCAGTTTGTATCCTGTTTTGGAATCAGGATTTTTCATTTGATTAACAATGTCAGCCTTGTCCTGGGGCATTTATTTCATGTATATAAATATAAAATATAAACAATATAATCAACATAAACACATAAAATTCTGTGATCATAGACGTCACTGAAGTCTGTCATTAAAATGGTATGAAATGTAATCATATATTATAAAAGCTGAGAAAACGGTATATATCGATGCTAAATTTGTAGTAGAATGTCCAATAGCTGTGAGTAGTCAATAGAACATGCGCGCAAAAGCTTCTGACTCTATGTCCGTGATTGAACCAATTTTTTCATTAATTGAATTACTGGTCCTACATATTTTTCATGTCCAAAAGCATAAATTAACCATTATTATTGCTGTATTCAAAAGCTCACAATATATTCAACAATTTCAAAAAATATCTGGTTGGCAAACAAGTTTGAGAATTAGTTATATGGAATTTTTATTGATATTGACATATCGAAGAGAATCTTTCAATTAGTGTTTTTGTCCAAGTTTTTGTCAAATATTTTCCTATATATCAGCGGGGAATATAGAGTTGAGATATTCACGAAATGTATATTTATAATCACAGGTAGAAAAATGTGGGAAAGCCATGTGGACAGGAGCTTTGGTGCTCTTGTTAAATCATTGACAAATCATATCTCCGAAAGTATTGGGTTCCCAGAGTTGGGATTGATTTAAATGGATTCTTATGATAGAACTGCATCACAAAAGAAATTAAATTCAACAAGAGTACCAAACATTATTAATCCGAAACCACCAGACCGATTCTACCCAATAACGAACCTATCCGAGATATTCATTCCTCAAATCTTCTATGAAAATTATATTATATCGATTGAAACTTAGCCAATATTCAAGTTTAGTTTTTACTGCAGATATTCTGAACCCAATTTAATTAACTTACCAAAATAATAATTAACTTACCATCATAATAATAATAATATGGATTATCTAAGAGCTATCTATGATAGCTCATGTTATTTCATTGGTCATTTTGCATTCAATTATACTTTGTTTGACATGTCTCTTATCTGTAGATGAGATGACAATGATGACATATGTGAACACAGATCATGAAATTCATAGATACGTTTGTTAATTTTCGATCACAGCACTCTGTGAAATCATAGACTTACAATTTAATATTGAATTTTTGAAAAATCATATCTCCGAAAGTATTAATTTGTTACAGTTTGAAATGATATCGATGGATTCTTACGATGAAACTGCATTAAAAAAAAATTAATTTGAAATTTTTCTTTAAAAAAAAAATTTTTTTTTTGTTACTCCGATAGCATCCGTACGATTTTGCCCAATAAGGAACCTAGCCAAGATATTTATCTCGCAAACCTACTCTGAAAATGTCAGCTGTCTAGCTCATTCCGTTCGAGAGTTCTCGTGTTAATGGCCTGAGGGCCGGTTTCTCAATTGCGAGTTAACTCGAGGTTGCGAGTTGACGCATGTATTTAGCGATATTCATGAATGCGCAACACTCGGGTTACCCGCAACCTCGGGTTAACTCGCAATTGAGAAACCGGCCCTCAGAGAATCGATTTTGACCACGAATTCTTGATCAGTGAATCGAACCAAATCGTTTAAGACCATTTTCATCGAACCATTCAAAAATTACAGAATTTTGGGCAAATTGATAAGCACTCTGTTCCGAGGAATAAGAGCGCGAAAAAGGGGAAGTCTACTCCACTGAAATGTATGTATTTCTTGAAAGAAATCGATTTTAACTAATCGACCCGGCACCTTCACCATTCTGTAGCAATGTGAACGATAAATACTTTATTCGAATGAGTGAACTGAACAAAACCCCAATTTTTAATTAAACCTAGGGGCCAGATATTTCTCTATAGGAAAATGTTCAAAATACCCAACTTTCGAAGTATAGGAATGTGAGTTGAATGTTATCTGTAGTCTATACGATTCCTGATGAGCCGGAATACGAATAAAGTCAAAGCATCAGATGCCAACATGATAAAAACTCTGAAACAAGAAACTTTTTAGCAACATTCTCAAATTCTATATCTTTACTACCAATTTCGCCTTAGTTCCAACGCCCGCTGCTGTTTTATAACTCTCATATCAACTGATTGTAGATATATTATGTTCCGAATTTATGTCAACAATCTGAGAAATATATGTTTTCTATTTCCACGCATAATTTTAACGCTGAGTCAACCAATCTAGTAATGAACGGAAGCTTGTTTTGGAATCAAGGTTCTATAATTATAATTCAAGGAAAACTCATTCTGGAGAAAAATAATTTACTGTACAATCGGGAACGTACCTATAGTAATTGGTTCAAGCCCTGTGGACAGGAGCTTTTTGGCGCTCTTGTTCAAACAGACAAATTATATCTCCGAAAGTATTGGTTTCTCAGAGTTGGGAATTATATCAATGGATTTCTATGATAGAGATGCATCATGAAAGAAATTAAATTTAAAAAAGCGTCGTTTAAAGAAAATGCTTCAAAAATTATCTTATAAAAAACTAGAACAAGAGGTGTACCAGAAATAATTTTGTCATTCATCTCTCACAGGAAAATAAGATGACATGTAAAAACACAGATCATATAATAATTCATAGATAGAATAATTAAGTACAGCATTCTGTGAAAACATAGGAGTAAGATTCATTATTAAAATTTCGAAAAATCACCATCTCCAAAAGTATTAGCTTGTTGGAGTTGAAAATGATATCAGTGGATTCTTGTGGTGAACCTGCATCTTGAAGAAAATTGAATTTGAGATTTGTAATGTAAAAAAAAATTCATTTTTTCTTACTCCAAAACCATAAGGCCGATTTTGCTCAATAACGAACTCAACCAAGATATTTATCTCCCAAACTCTGAAAATTTCAACTGCCTAGCTCATTCTGTTCGAGAGTTATTGTAGAAACAAAATTTAAAACATTTTAGATTTTTTTGACACTTTAAGCCACTCCGATCAATACAATATATGCATATAGTAGTCACTATTCTACAATTTGATGCTAAATTTCAGATTGATCGAGTTATCGGTTTCGGAAATATTCATAAAAAATGTTTTTACTAAAAACGGCCATAATTCCGAAACCACTTTGTGGATTTATCCCGTTAATGAACTCTTCCGAGATATTTACGCTCCAAACCTACCCTGCTAATTTCAATCCTGTTACTCCTTTCGTTCGGGAGTTATCGTGTTAATAGCCGGCCGGACCGTACGGCCGGCCGGACATAATCGACTTCGACCACGGATTCATGATCAGTGAGTCGAACTAAATCTTGTAAGACCATTTTCAGCCAAAAATTCGAAAATTACGGACATTTAGGCGAATTGATAAGCACTCGTTCCGAGAAACAAGAGCGCCAAAAATAAACGAACATATGACAACTCTGAAATCGAAATTCGAGTGAAATTTATTGATATCTACCTTCAAAATGCAAAGAATATGAGTTATAAGATATAAGTAGAATTATCAGTAGTAGTACCCCTAGAGCCTTGAAAATACCGAGATTATTTTATCATAGGCCTCAAGGCTATTATCCTTGCGCAACACGTTTGAAGGATTCTCTATGACAAAAATTTGAGTATTTATAAGGCAAAAATTTGATTGTCAATCTGACGTTTAATTATTATCAGTAATAATATAACAAGAAAGTGAGCTTAAATTGAAAATAATTTGACAGATTTTCTGAGAACTTGTTGCCAGGCAATAGTCACGAGAGCCCGCAGGGCTTGAGTGGCTATTTCCAAATGGGAACAAGTTTGAACAAAATCTGTCAAATTATTTTCTAATTTATGGAACTCGCGAGTTATATTTGACTAGATTATTTTTTTGTTCACAAATTTTCACAATAAGAAAGATCAATAAAACTATCATAAACCGATAATTTTCACCCATTTTATATATCGCATATATATATTGACACAATTAGGTAATTATTTTGACAACTATCTGACATTTGCTAGGCAAATATAAGCCACAGTGATTATTCCCGAGAATAATCACAAGAGATTTATTCCCACCATAATAATGACATAATTGGTTGAAACTTACCCTTGTGACAAATTAAGAAGCATTTCATTGGTTTTAAGAAACGTCAAAAAATAATCAATACAATAATTGATTGTCAATCTGATAACACCACATGTAGGTTATTATCACACACCAAATTTGTGCAAAATGTGGTATGAAGGTATGGTACGAGCGCTCACAAAATACAGAACCCTCAGAAATTGAATTAAAATATGACTTCATGGACAAACAGATGTAAATATCTTTGTCTGAGAAATATGCCAACAGTGTGGTCGTACAAAGTGACATCGTTTTTTGTTAGCCTATCTGTAATATCACGATTAATGCAATTCTATTTTCTCACTAGAAAAACTACTCCTCATGAGACCGTGGAATAATCACGATCTAATCTAGAAGAAAAAATTCTGTTTTGATGAACAGGGAAACTTGCAGAATGGCGGGTTAACATCTTCCAGGTCCCAGTATTTCTTTAAACACGGTTAGAAGACGTCCCCATGAAGTCAATTCAGGAGCAAAACCTTTGAGTATAGGCTTTTAAGTCATACTTGATCACAAACATAAAAGATAAGCCCGAGCAAAGATCCATGTGACCTTCACTGACGAATCCAGATGTGGACGTTTTTCGTATACTTATTCGTCAAGTTTAGGTCTCGACACTACCATCAGTATCAAGAAATCATGCTGCTACTTCCTGATATGTACCTCCAAACTTATATCAGTATCAGGGCACTTACGAAGAATTTGTTCAAACTCATACGGGGTAAGGCTGTGAGGATGGGTGTTTTTGAGTATGTTAGGTTCGTAGGGTCTTTGCATTTGTTTTCTGCCAAAGCCATGGAGTTGTGGTTGTAGGAACACCGGGCAAAGATCAAGCATTCTATAAACATATATGGTATCGAAAAGTCAGAGATACGTTTGAGTGTGTTTTTGCACGCATGTTCTAGGGAACAGAATGTGTTATGAGTATTATATTATTGGACCCCCTATATATTATATCATTATGAATGTTGTATTGTTGGTATTAACTAATATTAAGGATTGGTTGTAAGGTTGATAATTTGTTTGTTAACATGATTGTAATTAATTGGTGCACGCATTCGTGTTTCCAAAATGTACCAAAGGAAAGAATACCAATATTATCAATTGGGAGTAATCAGTAACTTCTTGTGTTGTGTTTATATGAGAGCACGAATAAGTGCTGACGAATGAAGAGATCCGCGGAGAGAGCGGACGGAAGACGGAAGGTTTTCAGTCAGCAGTTAGCATTAGATTAAAATTGGTCAATTCGAGAAGGAATTGAATTGGAACTGTATAAAGCGCATTTTATGTAAAACATTAATAGTTATTTTTGTATCTAGTGCGCGAAATGCTACTTTGGTGATCGAGAACTGATTTTTTTAACGAGGCGCAGCCGAGTTAAAAAAATAGTCGAGATCACCAAAGTATTTCGCGCATGAGATGCAAACAAAATTTTTTCTACAAACGCCAAAAATATTTTTCTAAAATAAGTAACATGCATAGCTCAATATGAAAAATAGTATTGAACTGGCTTAAAATGTTTTTCCAAATCAAGTAAATACTGTAACTATGAAAATAAAACGGCATTTGTTTGTTTGATTGAGGAACATAAAGGTTAAAATATAAAAACTCCATATAGTTTACATGCAGTGTGCGAAGTAAGTACTTCGCACACTACTTCGCGCACGGTGTCATGGTAACGAAGGAAAATGAAAAAAAGGGTCACTTCGCATATTGTTTTCAATGCGCGAACCTTGTCATTTTTTGACGTTTGTAGAAAAAGATGTTTTAATCAGAAAAGTGGTTTGATTAATAGGCCGTTGTATAATTCAGAAGTGGGATCGACAGAACAGTTTTTTTTTCTCGATTTTGTGGCGAGTTTAAAGTGATTTTGGACCGAATAAAATTAGTGACAAGGAGGAAATAAGTAGCGAGGAAGTGCGTCGGAATCGAGTGTACGACGATTTGATTGAACAACACAGAGAAATAAATCACGGCCACCCTTAAAAGAAAATTCGACGACAACCTCAGACTTCCATCGATTTCAACAAATCTAGGAGATTTTAACTTTGAACAGAATGACGCCGCTGCAGTTAACATGGATAGAAGCACTGGAAAAATTGCAGTCAAGGGTGATATAATTCCGCCCTTCGATCCTGATGATTCATGGATGGAGCGATTATAAAAAATCTGGATATATGCAAATGAAATTAAAGGGCGCAGCACGTGAGTAGTTTTTCCGACTAGACAGCTACGACAAGACTTGGACAGAGTGGAAAACAGCGTTATCCAGAGCTTTTCCGAGATGTGTTGATTACGCCACTTTATTAGAAGAACTGGTTGCACGTAAAAAAAATCCCGGCGAAAGCATGACGCACTATTATCATGCTAAACTGAATTTGACTCAACAATGCCGACTCGATAATGAAGCTACGATATCTTGTATAATTCGAGGTCTTCCTCAAGAATTACAACCAAATGCCCGTGCATTTCAATGTGGTACTCCAGACGAATTGTATGCAGGTTTTATCGCCCCTATGGACAATTACCAAAGCCCTCAAAAGGACGCAATGCAGCTCCATTCCAGAAAAAGATTCAAAATAGAGTGCTACATTTGTGGAAAATTGGGACACATTGCAAAGGACTGCTGGAGCCGAATTAAACCGTCTACTTCGAAAGAAGGAAGACCAGGACGATCACGGTGCGCCTTATGCCGTCTTACAAACCACGCCACTGAGGATTGCTTCAAGGGACAAACTGGGTCAAGGTCAAGTCAAAGGGAGGATATGAAGCGATGCGATTTTTGTAAGAAAGCGGGACACCGCCAAGACGATTGTTGGTTTAAGAAACAGAAAGTTGAGGAAGTTTACACTTAAGGGCAAGTACTGAATGACTTATATAAACTGACTGTCATAATAAATAATATTCCGTTTAGAGGGTATTTAGATACAGGAAGTTCAGTAAATGTGGCAAATATGAAGGTCTTAAATAAAACACACTTACAATTAGTGCCCTCTAACACGGTTATTAAAGGTTTTGGTGAATCATTCGTGGTTCCAAAAGATATAATTAAAACAGATATTTTAATAAATGAAATGGAGTTCCATATCGAAATACTAGTAGTTAATACACCAATGAGTGATATTGATATTATTAGAGGACAACCTATATTAAATCAACAGGACATGGTGTTGGAAATAAAGCACAATCATGTGACTTCATCAAAGTGTAAAAATAAGCGTAATGTAAAATGTTTAAAGAGAATTGAATCTGCTGTAGTAAACCACGGTGATATGACTGAAGAAAATTTGAATAAATTGCTTCAATTATTAAATTTGAAACAATCATGCTTTGACAATCTCCTGCTGAACTGAGCACAATAAACAATACTGAGAGAAACAAACAATATACTAAAAACTAGATTATCAGAAAAAGGAAAAACAATAATGCGCGAACTAGTAAATGAATTATTTAGCGCAGGTATTATACAGACATTGTATCGATTATAGAAAACTAAATGCCATTACTGTGAAAGATAGATACCCATTACCAAATATTGAAGATCTTATCAACAAACTAGGCGGCAACAAATATTTTTGTAGCCTAGATATGAAGCAAGGTTATTACCAAATCCTATTAGCAAAAGATTCGATAGATAAAACTGCATTTATTACTTCAGATGGGCAATATGAGCGTCTTCGTTTACCATTTGGATTATGTAATGCACCATCAGCTTTTCAAAGGTTCATAAATAATCTTATGGGCCCTCTAACGCCATGTGGAAATATTGGTTTATCTCGATGACATTTTGATCCCGTTCAAAATCAATAACTGAAGGAATAAAAAAACTTAACACTATTTAAAAATTTGCGATGATAATAATTTAGAATTAAATTTAGAAAAATGCTATTTTTTCAAAACTGAAATGAATTTGCTGGGGTACGAAATTAGTGAGAATGAAATCAAACCTGGTTCAAAGAAAGTAAAAGCTATTCAAAAATCCTACAAATGTTCATGAAGTAAGGAGTTTTTAGGTCTAAGTTCGTATTTCAGGAAATGTATTAAAAATCATGCTGAAATAGTTGCACCTCGAACAAAATTACTTAGGAAAGACGTAAAATAGGAATGGGGAATAGATCAAAATATGACAGTTTCAAAAATAAAATCAATCTTAGCTAATGAGCCTGTTTTAAACATTTTCAATTCGGGTTCATAAAAAAAAAAAGGAACTACATACTGATGCCAGCTCAAATGGTATTGGTGCTATTCTTTTTCAAGAATCAAATAGTGGATTAAAAAATCAGTGGATTATTATAGCAGAGCAACAACCGTGGATGAGTCCTTTTACCATTCATATGAGTTGGAAACTTTAGCTGTAATTGAATCTATAAAAAGATTTAGAATTTACCTTCATGGTACTCATATTAAAAAACTAACGGATTGCAGTGCAGTTCGAAGTACATTTATAAAAAAGGAATTAGTGCCCAGAATAGCACTGTGGTGGTTAGCTATTCAAGATTACGATTTTGAAATTGAACATCGTCCAGGTAGTAAAATGGCACCTGTCGATGCTCGTAGTAGGAACGCAGAAAATATTTTAAGAATAGAAGTTGACGACATATGCAAGACGAACGAATTCGAATAATTCGTGAAAAATTAAAATCAGGAACTACCGACAAAAACATGAAACTGACATATTGTCTAAAAAACGATAGGGTTTACAGGAAAATTTTGAATGATGAATTGAGACTGTTAATTCCGAAAATATGCAGATTTAATATTATGAGAAAATATCACGACGAAATAGGTCACATATAGGCCTAAAACGATGTGAAACCTTAATAAAAAGTAAATTTTGGTTTGCAAAAATGACAAGATTTATAAAGAAATATTTTAATGCATGTATTGATTGTGCATATAAGAAAAGTCAATATGGAAAAAAAAGAAGGTTTTCTTCATCCTATACCTAAAGCAAAGGAACTCCTTTGTACAAGGCATATTGATCACCTAGGACCTAGGTAAAACAAACAAAAATTACGGATATGTTTTTATGATCATCGATTCATTTTCTAAATATGTACTTGTTTACAAGACCAACTAGAACGACCAACTCAAACGAGGTAATTTATTGTTTGAAGGATTTGTATAGTATGTTTGGAACACCAAAACGAATTATCGCAGATGGTGGAAAAGCATTTAAATCTAAAACATTTAAAGAGTTTTGCAACGAAAATAAAAATTAATTTAGTCTCAAATGCTGTAGCTTAACCGTACTCTTTTAGACAGTATAAATACAAGCATAGACAACGAAAATGAATAGATGGATAAACTGCCATATGTGGCCTGGGGAATGAATAACACAATCAATGAAAGCACAGGGTATCCCCTAAATATGTACATTAATGTTTGGCTTCTATAAAGATCGTTTTGGAAATTTAGGTCAAAAAGACATATATTTCCGAGAATAGGCAAAAAATCGCAGAAAATGCTAAGCAAAAAAAAAAATGGATAAACAAAGTAAAACAATGAAAAAGCAGTTTGATAAGGAACGGAAAGAAAACACGAAATAAAACATAGGCAGTTTGGTTCTTTGGCGAGGAGCTAAAAAAGATACCAAGGATTTCGGTCGTAAGACTGGAATAAAATATGGAGGGCCTTATAAAGTATCAAAAGTTCTAGGAAACGATCGATACGAAATGGTCGTCCTTAAAGGCATGAAAGGTTACCAACGATATTCTGCAGTGGTAGCTGCAGACGCAATAAGCGAATTTAAATCTGGCACATGAAGTGAATCCAATTCACTTCAGATGATGAGGTAAATAGTATCGACGAGTTAATTGATCTATTAGTCACAAAAAAAAACAACAAAAAGAAAAATATTATGGAATACCATAAAACAAGTTATGAAAACATAATAAAAATGGAATACCATACAATCAGTGTTGCCAATCTGTTACAATTGTAACAGATCTGTTACTATCGGAAGTAATCTGTTACCCTGTTACTCTGAGCAGAAATCTGTTACCATTTGAAGCAAATCGGATTTTCCTTCAGACGAAATGTAATTTGTAAGTGTTTATTTTTGAATGTTCAGAATTATTTCCACGGGACACTAATCAACGCTATTATAATATATTATTTCAAATTTCAATCAATGAAGTTTCAATAGCACAAGTCAAATTAATTAATTTTTAGGTTAATGATAATTCTGTTACGTTTTTCTTGGATCTGTTACTATTTTCGATTATCATCTGTTACTCTAGTTTGAAATACTCTGGCAGCACTGCATACAATAATAGAAATGGAATACCATACATTAATAAAAATGGAATACCATGCAATAATAAAAATGGATTACTATACAATAATAATAAAGATGACGCCCGAAAAGCAGTTTTTGATTAAAAAAAAAACTGACAAGAATGATATCAAGCAGATATTTTATGCGGGCGAGAAGGCATTCAAAACTAATTTTGGTGGTGTTCCTCTATGACCAGGGGTAGGAACCTAAATCTTGTTTCGCAAGAAACTTTGTTCCATATTCATATTTTACAAAAATGGAATACCATACAAAACAAAAGATTGAATAAAATATGGAACATCATAACATAATATTCCCACTTATTATTACTCTATGGAATATAGTATTTGTGATTGATTGGTTGATAAAAAATATTAATATAACAAGAAAAAAAAAACAACAAAAAAAATATATGAACTTTTACAGAAAGTCTTCTGATTTCAGAACTAAGAAGAAATAAAAACCCGTCTGATCATAAACTGGCGAGGACGCACAGAAAAACAGGATGGCCGAATGTTATGAGTATTATATTATTGGACCCCCTATATATTATATCATTATGAATGTTGTATTGTTGGTATTAACTAATATTAAGGATTGGTTGTAAGGTTGATAATTTGTTTGTTAACATGATTGTAATTAATTGGTGCACGCATTCGTGTTTCCAAAATGTACCAAAGGAAAGAATACCAATATTATCAATTGGGAGTAATCAGTAACCTCTTGTGTTGTGTTTATATGAGAGCACGAATAAGTGCTGACGAATGAAGAGATCCGCGGAGAGAGCGGACGGAAGACGGAAGGTTTTCAGTCAGCAGTTAGCATTAGATTAAAATTGGTCAATTCGAGAAGGAATTGAATTGGAACTGTATAAAGCGCATTTTATGTAAAACATTAAAGATCTTTTAATCAGAAAAGTGGTTTGATTAATAGGCCGTTGTAATAAATGCTATAATTTTGCCAAATGTCCGTGTATATCGACTTTTTAGCCGAAAATGGTCTCGAACGATTAGGTTCGACTCATTGTAGAATTCGAGGTCAAATTTGATTCTGCCCAGCCGGTCGTCCGTTTCCACGATAATTTTCGAACGGAAAGAGATAGCCCCTACAATTTTCAGGCTAGGCTCCGCCTCCAAATGCAATGGTTAAGTTCGTTTTTGGGTATAATCGACCAAATGGTTACAGAGTTATACCCATCTGTAGTTTTGTTATTATTTCCTCAATAACTCAAAAAATATATATCCTATCAAATTGAAACTTGGTAATTAGTTGTAGAATGCCGATGTGCAAATTTTTACGTGGGGATCGGATAAGGAAAAAAAAATCCAAACTAAAATGAAATTTTGTTTCTCTATTTCAGTATCGGAATGAGTCCATTCCAGCACTAAAAACAGTGCTGGAATGAACTCATTCCCGCACTGTTTCTAGTTATATTTTTCGTTTTGTGGTTGTCAGCATTGACACTCGCTCCTATCGAATTTCAACACACGTCAATTGTCAATCCATATATATAATGTAATCTGGATATAGCGAAATAATTATTGAGACGAAAAGTTTTATTTTCATTAAAAGGTATAATTAGGTACTACCTTCTTGCAGTTCTTGCTAATTTTGAATCATTCATGCTCTTAGAAAACTGTTTTAAATCTGATCTATAGGTTATGTACTTATATATACACTGCCTTTTTTTAGGAATGAAGGGAATTTTCCTAATCCAAAGATGAATACATATAGTACAAATGTATCAATAAAAGCTATTAAGCAGCAATTTATATCCTGAACCAAGTATCGTTAGTGCTACAAGAAAATTATGTTTATGTGTCTGTATAATGTACATTTATACGATTAAAGCTTTTGTTACTTTACGAATGATTCAAATCAAAAAAGCTGTTAATCACATAACAAGTATCCTTAGATGGTAAATATCTGTATGTATGTAATTTGTATATTCTCCAGGATGACGTTACAGGTTCATGTTAATTCTTAATTCCTTAATTGTTTATTCCAAAAAAAAGTTTGGAGCTATAAAGATGTATTATCTTGCCAAGGGAAATTAAATGACTGACAATACCTTTGAGTTTTGATATCTATCAAAATTTCAATAAGCCAGTACTTATTGGAAATTATAGTTTAAAAGCAAGTCCATTGATCACCGTCAGTTAGCATATCGTTCTTGGTCTGTTGTGGAGGCCTAATATCTGTATTATGGTAGTTGCGATACTCAACATTAAAACAAATCAAAGATATTTGAAAAACGATGAGGTGAATTTAGTAGGTAAATTTTTGTACTATAGAAAGTAATTCTTGTCTTATGCTATAAAGTCACTAGAGTTCTACGTTTCTTAGAAGAAATTTTGTTTTCAATATTCTTACTATTAGTTATGTCATATTTGAAGAAACTCTTTTAAAGTGTTGGTGTTAATTAAGTGGGTACAGGTAGTAATTACACACTGAAAAAGTATGATGTATTATAAAAATAAAATAGTAAGTCATTCAATTTTTGCTATCGTACAGTTGTTAAATACTTTCACGTTAATATTACAATTTGAACCAGTATTTAACGTAGAGATTCCTGGTATTTTATGATGTGTTTCATTCATTGAAATAGCCTGATTGAAGCATGCAGAGGAGGTAGAAGGCTGGTTATCATGCATAGAATCCTGTAAAGTTCCAATAGAGACTTCTGACATATTCTGCTGTTTAGAAGTCAAAGGCATATTCAGGTCCTGAGTATTTTTGTTGATTTGTTTTGATAGTGTGTTAGAAATATCAATCTTTTTTGATAGAGACGCATCAACATATCCTTCAGCAACTGCTGAACTCTTCCATCCTCCATGTCTCTTTAATGTCATCAAATCTTCTCCGCTGTTCGCTAGATGGGAAGCTGAGCTTCTACGGAAGCAATGACCAGAATAAAGTTCTGGATGGGGCAAATTTAAAAAATTTGCAATTTTTTTTGGCATTCCACCTATTTTATTGATGCCAATAGGTTGTATGCTACATTTTCCTGATCTAAAATTAATGAAGAATCGATCGTGATGTGTATGTGATGGTCTCAATGCATAATATTCTCTAACAAGACTCAACCAGAATGGGTCTGAAATAATAAATTGCCTGGGACTATAAGTTTTTGTATTTGGTATGGTGATCAAAATACAATCATTCTTGAATCCTATGTCTTGAACCTTTATATTGCAGAGCTCTACCCTTCTGCATGCCCCAGCATATCCCATGATTAATATTACCTGAAAGATATTATATTAATCGTACATAGTTAAACATGATTAGATTGTTACCTTAATATCTAAATAAGTATCGTTTAATGCTTCCTTCAAGAATTTGTCAATTTGTTCGAAATCGAGAACTTTTGATTTCTTCGGTTTGTATTCTTTCGAGAAAGTTTTTAATAAGCATTGCAGTCTTGCAAATTTTGAAATATCAATGCTTTGTCTTATATTAAGCATACTACGTAACATCGAATATGTTTTCCATAACGTAGAACATTTATATGTCTTATTTAAATGTTCAAAATACGCTAACAAAACATTTTCTGAAATTCTAATTACCGAATTCTCTTCGGACCACTTCATGAGTTTTACATATTCTCTTTCATACAAGGATCTGGATTTTTGAGGTATTAATTTATTTGCAATTTCTCTTAATTCTGGTGGTGTTAAATCGATTTCGTCGGACATAATTTACAAATTAAATGTGTAATTCTAGATTATAATGGAATTCGATAAGTCCGATTCAAATTCAAATTTCGTAAACTGTCAAATTTCGTAACAGTCACACCAACTGCCAAGATACAATACAAAAGACACTAGGATGTATGATCCGAATTTTTCGTTAAATTTCAACAGTATTTTACAAAACTTGAATGAAATAGACAAAATATCGTCTAATACTCGTTGCAGAAGGCTATTCCAACACTCATGCGTTCGAAAACGAGCGACGAAGGAGCGAGTTTTCGCATTCGTGTTTTAATAGGAGCCCATTCTGCAACTTGTTTTAGAATATACTATTTCAGATCTGAGAACTATGTGTCAGATTCTGGTGAATTTCCGCACAAACCTTCAAGCAGCCATTTTACAATATATTACCTGATTTCAGCTTGATCGGCTTGGTATTTTTGAAATTATTTCATTCTAAAGTTTGATTCTGGTTGATGCCCAATGCATTTTTCGCGTGTTGAACGTTTCCTTTATTCATACTCAAATTCATGCAGTATTTCGTGAAGGTGTGAGAGGTTTAAATAGACAATAGAACATGCGCGCAAAAGCTCCTGACTTCACGTAAGTGCTTTTTAAGAATTTATTTACTTAGTCTGCAAAAATTTTGATCCATGTGATAAAATATATTGTTTCATTGAAATGGTTCTGAAAACTCCAGACATACAGGGTGAGTCTTTAAGTTATCAATTAATTTCAACCATAGCTTCCTCTGATGAAATGAAAGACTTTCTTCATTTACAATTTTTCCAGATTTGACTGAGATTAAACATTTCACAATGTGCTAATGCACTCCTGCATTTCGATTATCTATGACATTCATGGTAAACGAGAAAACGGACTGTATCTTGGTTTACAGCTTGATTCGGAATTCCACCGCTTAGGAGTGGATAAGAATAAGTAGTGAAATTTCGGTAATTTCTAATTTTATAACATTCAATGAAGAATATCTCGAAAATGGTGCGTTCAAGGAGAAATGACCAGGAATAATTTAATTTTCTAAAACGATTGTATATTCTTCAAGAGAAACTTTATCTGCTTTCGCTAAAGCCGCTTTAAACTAGGCAATATTGATGCAACGCAATAGCAATGCAACGCATTGCATTGCATGAATATGATCATTCCATACTGCAACTTAAGTGCAATACTATTTTCAAGGACTTGTACGATCAACTTAAAGAACACTAAAGGCACTTTTGCATTTATACTTTTATCACAGCTTTTATATTGCGACAACATTAACTTGCATTATGAGATCAGGGGAAATTTCAATTATTATAACGGTGTTTTATGTAAGAAGAAAATATGTCAACAAATAAAAGGTAGGCTGAGGTGGGTCATTCGATTGAAAGAAGTTATGGATAATTGGGCATTCCGCGAGCTTTTATTGAATAGGATTATCTAAAAGTTATTTAAGTTTTGGGCAATATCAGTCAGTGCTTTCGAACGTGCTGTTTTATTATGATAATCATCAGACTTGATGGAATATAAGCGAGCATGCTTTTCATACAATAGTATTATACTTGTTCTGTTTCTGTAGACTAAACATACTTCAGAACTCATACCTTCATGCTTAATTCATCGAGTGATAAAAAGAAATTCCAACCATATAAAATTGATGAAAATAGATAGAGCTAAAAAATGTTTCGAATGATAGGTTGAGTCAAACACCTCGTGAATTTTATCATATCATATTCATGTTGGCTTCCATTAAAGTCACTAAAAAACAAACCAGAATTGCCAAATAATAGCATGAAAAATAGCCCCAGCTCTAATTCTAAAAGTTGCATCAGCTGATCAGAAAATTGCCGTCACGCATGCGCCGTTGGGTCATTTCACATTGCATTGCTCTTGCATTGCACCAATATTGCATAGTGTAAAGCGGCTTTTATGCTAATTTCATTTAGTTTCATGAATCTGCGAGTCTATAACTAGGAAACTAGTGGAAGGAGGAAAAAACTTGTATTTGGAGGATATGTATCACAGTTATAGTGATCTACACACCAACATTTTATTGGGGAAAAGCATGTTAAAGCTACAAAACAAAATCTGATTTTTTTTTAATTTCAGCTGAATTTGGAAAAATGGTAAGAGAAAAAGTATTTCATTTGATGTTAAGAATCTATGGTTAAAAAGAATGTAAAACTCAAAGACCCACCTTTGTATAGTCTTCGAATCGGAACAAGGTTCATCAATACAATATTCCTAACTTAATTACCAAACACAAGAGCTATATCTTTATCGACTCCAGGTCAGTGGAGTTTGCACTATTACGACTAATAAATCATAGTAGTTTGAGGGCCATATAAACCACATAAAGTTACCTAACTAAATTTGAGATGACAATCAATTATGACCCCAAGATCCTCAATCTCTTGAACCTTATTCAAGTTATGTTTTAAGGGTTGTCAGTTTGTCACATAATATTATAGGAGGCATAATTCTAAGGAAGGTTAAAATCTCAGAATCAGCATTTTCAAAGTTGGGAATGATCTCAATGGATTCTTATGATAGAACTGCATTACAAAAGAAATAAAATTCAAAAAATCATAAAACTACGGTTGATTATTGAAATTTTGAAAAATCATATCTCCCAAAGTAAAAGTTTGTTAGAGTATGATATCAATGGATTCTCATGATGAACCTACATCTCAAAAAAAAATTTAAAATTTGTAGTGTAAAAAAATTATTTTTTTCTCGTTACTCCGAAAACGCCTGGCGTGCAAAGCAGTCTTTTTTGGAAACGTGAACACGAAATGTTTCTGGTGAACTTAAAGACTTGGAATTTGCAGGGTAGGTTCGACACCTGGACACTCCGGTCGAGTTCAAATAGGCAAAATCCACAAAATAATTTCGATTTGAAATTTTTAATTCCAATATTCTCAATGTATGTATGTGGTTATTTTTCGTCGTTATTTTTCAACTAACAATCGAGCTTCAATTCGATTAAATCAGTAGTTTTCAAGTTATTGAGAAAACAAAATTTCAGATAGCTATAGCTTCGGAACTACTCAGCGGATGTTGCCTAATAATCAACTTAAAAGGCGCATTTGGACACCAAACCGACCCTGGAAAGGAAATGCAGAAATTTGGAAAAATTATAAGCCCTCTATTCAGGGGGAGCCAAAATGCGCCAAAAATCACTCGTTTCATTTCGGTCACACCCCGTAGGTGTAAAATAGCGAATAATTAAATAGCTGAAACCCTGCCATATTCATGGTTTTTTATTCTGCGGGAAAATTGCACCATTCCGAATGAACCCATTTTTTACGAGCTCTATTTGCCGCGCATGTTATGTTATCACTTTAACTCATTGGTGTAACTTGAAACTCTTGCATCGTTATCTGATATAATGATAAAACTTTTCCATCGTGACTTCCATCATTTAATGGATCTGAGCTTGTGGTTTTCCTTTGCGGGGGTATATTCTGCTTTCCAACTTTTTGTAAAATGGAGAACTTTCAAGGACGACGCATTAAGTTTTTTACGATGTACCATCATCAGTGTGTTCTGCGGTATCTATTAAAAATTTGTTCAAGCCCTGAGGACAGGAGCTTTGGCACTTTGGCACTGACAAATCATATCTCCGAAATTATTGGTCTCTGGGAATGATAATAATGCATGGATTCTTACGATAGAACTACATCATGAAAGAAATTATATTCAAACAGACCGATTCTCTCCAATAACGAACTTATCCGAGATATTCATTCCTCAAATCTACTCTGAAAATTGTATTATATCAATTAAAACTTAGACAATATTGCAGTTTTGTTTTTACTGGAGATATTTTGAACCCAATTTGATTATGTATATTACCAAAGAATATATTTCCATCATCATATGGATTATCCACGGGCATTATATTATTCATAATTATATTATATTATACATAATTCTACGATAAGTGAGGTTATTTCATTGGTCATTTTGCATTCAATCATACTTTGTTTTATAGAACAGGAAGGGTATTTCATATTGAGAATAACGAACCAGAAATAAATTTGACATTTATCTCTTATAGGAAAATAAGATGACATGTAAGAACACGGATCATATAATAATTCAATGATAGAAATATTAAGTACAGCATTATGTGAAAACATAGAAGTACGATATATTATTGATATTTCGAAGAATTATATCTCCGAAAGTATTAGCTTGTTAGAGTTTAAAATGATATCAATGAATTTCTGGTGAAACTGCATTTCAAAAAAAATTGAATTTTAAATTTGTGAAGAAAAAAAAATGTTTTCTTCGTTACTCCGAAACCATCAGACCGATTTTACCCAATAACGAATTTCGCCGAGATATTTATCACCCAAACCTACTATGAAAATTTCACCTGCCTAGCTCATTCTGTTCGAGAGTTATATATTGTAGAAACAAAGTTTAAAATTTTTTTTTACACTTTATGGCAACCCGATCAATACAAAACTTCGCATGCATATAGCACTATTCTACAATTTGATGCCAAATTTCAGATAGAACAAGTGATCGATTTCGGAAATATTCACAAAAAATGTTTTTACTGAAAACGGCTATAACTCCAAAACCGCTCGATGAATTTCGCCTGTTAACAAACTCGTCCGAGATATTTACGCTCCAAACCTACCCTGTAAATTTCAATCCTCTAACTCCTTTCATTCGAGAGTCAACGTTTTAGCGGCCGGCCTGACGGCCAGACGGCCAGACGGCGGGACAGTGAGTCGAACCAAATCGTTTAAAACCATTTTCAGCCAAAAATTCCAAAATTACAGACATTTGGGCAAATTGATAAGTACTCTGTTCCGAGGAACAAGAGCGCCAAACATTGGTTGAAGCACTGACGTGAAGTCAGGAGCTATTGCGCGCACGTTCAAATATATATATTCACGCTTCCTTCGAAGTCGATCCAGCATAGTTTCTGAAAATATAATTTTTTTTAAGATAATGAAAATTCAACCTTAAACTGACAAAATTACTATTAATACTGTTTTATTCACCACTATATGACACTCTTATTCGAATTTACCATCGATATAGACCGTTTTCTCAGCGTTTATAAGATATGAATACATATCGTTCCATTTTAATGACAGACTTGAGTAATGACAGAATGACATATGTATTCTATCATAATTGAAATTCTTTAAATATATCAGTATACGATATTCACGAAAATCGGATAAAATCAGCGCTGCGGCATTCTACAAGTAACTACCGAGTTTTAATTGGATCGGAATTGTATATTTTGAGTTATAGAGGAAATTACAAAAAAAATTCAGATGTGTACAACTCCAAAACCATTTGGCTGATTATCCGCCGTATTCACAAAGCATTCAATCTCCGTTAAGTCCTAACTTGAATCGCAACCTCAGTTGAAACCTCACGTGAAAATTAACGTGAAACAGGCCTGTTTCAGCACCGTTAAATACTTTAACTGAGGTTGCGATTCATATTTATCCTTAACTGAGGACCTCAGTTAGGACTTAACGGAGATTGAATGCTTTGTGAATACGGCGGTATGTCTATTAATGAATTCAAATGTTGCATTCGGATGCGCAATCTACCCTGAAATTTGCATTTCGCTATTTCTTTCCGTTCGTCATCGTGACATAGATAATATTATTTCATAATATTTTTAAAATTTGCTAGTTATACGATCCCTACAGAATTTCACATTAGTCTTTATGTCGATATTCCACAACTAGTTTTCAATTTCAATACGATCAGATATGTATTTTATGAGTTATCGAGAAAATAATATTCCAGTGGGTATAACTGCGAAACCATTGGGTTGAGTATGCCCAAACACGATCTCAACTGTCCCAATCGGATTCACTAACTCTCTCCGTTCGAAAGTTATCATGGCAACGGTCACCCATCCAGCTACTGAACTCACCCACTTCTGCTCGGATCTCCTACAATATAGATCCGATCGACTTCAAACTTGGAACTTGGGTGTAGAGTTAGGTTTTGAAGGGTGTCGCGAAATTTCAATGATGTCGATCGAATAGATTCTGTAATATAGAATTTTTCAATGATTTTTTAAAAATTTTCTAGTGATACGATCCCCATGAAATTTTCTACAACTAACTACCATGTTTAAATTTGGTCGGTTTTGTGTGTTTTCAATTATTGAGTATATAACAACAACATTTCAGATAGGTATATTCAAAACCTTTTGGCCGATTATTCCAATTAACGAACTTGAATGTCGCATTCGGATACACGACCTATTCTAGAAATTGCAAGTAGCCAAATCTTTCCGTTCTCTATTTATAGTTATCGTCAGATAAATAATAATTTTTTTTTCTAGTGATATGATCCCCACAAAATCTCACATAGGTACCTACGTATTTATGTCGGTATTTTTGAACTAGCTACAAAGTTTCAATTCGATCGGATTTGTATTGGTCGAAAACTAAATTAGTTCCGGAAAACCGTTGGAAGGGTTATGCCCCTTAACGAAAGTTTCAAGTCGCTATATCTTTCCATTCGATAGTTATCGTGGCAATGGCCGGACAGAATCAAATTTGGTCTCGAATTCTTCAGCGGGTAGTCGAATCTATAATCGTTTGTGGCCATTTTCGGCAAAAAGTTCGAAAATTACAGACATTTGGGCAAATTGATAGCACGCTGTTCCCCAAAACATGCAAGAAAAAATATTGTTTTCTATGCATTTGAATACTAGTTTGCTAAGTTAGTTATGTGTGTTGATCTACAATATGATTATTAATTTAAATAATTTTGATTTAAAATAAGGTTTATCATATTCTGCAATAGAAAATACTTAGAATACAGGGTCCGAGGCCGCCATACCGACATGGGCGAGGAGGTGATAGGGTACCATAAGGGTGTCACACTTTCTCTTGTTAAACCATCCGCCGGGTCTTCTGATGGAAGTTAGGGATGGTTTAGGCCAGGGGTGAGTTTGCTTATTTTGCAAATATTTTAGAGACCAGTTGAGATAGAGTAATGAAATTTGATGGTTTCAGTAGGCAGCTCGAGTACTTGAAACCCTCGTGAAAAAAGTTTGTATAACTCCCTCTAAAACAGAAGTATACATGGTGTTCCAAAAGAGGCTAGTCATCTCACAACTTCCAAATTTTCAATGTGATACCCTGTGTATACTTTGTAATTTAAACGTTTGCTTGTGACGAGAACTTTTTTTATTCAAGCAGCCGCTTTTGATTAATTTTTTAGGCAAATAGGTGCATTTGCAAGACTGTAAAAATAACAAAATATCATGGACACAGAAATTTTTTTATTTGCGGAGTGCATACGTTTCATGCTAACAATTCACTAAGTGAAATATCAGAAAATATTAAAAAATGACAAAGTATACAGAGTATCACATTGAGAAATTGGTAGTTATGAGATGACTAGCCTTTATTGGAACACCACACTTCTTGATATCCTGAAAATATGGAGACTATGGTCCCTAACGACAATCGCAAGAGAAGAAATTTCAATATGGTAATGGAAAGCAGGAAAACGCCAATCTGTATTATGTAGTGCTATAACCTGTTATTGAAAGTGTTGTGTCTTCTTGACATATTTTCGATAACATCTTTGTAACCGCTTGAGCCCCAAGTGTCAACGATACACCAAATGAAAGGTAAAAGATCGTAGTTTTGGAATTTAATTTATTATTAGTACTTTTTCGTGGAAAAATCATTTATTTTAAACAGCATCCGCACCCCTTACAATTTAGTTTAGTGGGTGTACTTATTTTACCAGGGTTTCAAAGTAATCGAGCTGATTACTCAAACCGTCAAATTTCATTGCTATATCTCAACTGGTCTCTAAAATATTTGCAAAACAAGGAAACTCACCCCTGGTTTTAATCAATCCTAACCTCCATCTGAAGACCCGGAGGACACTTTTACAACAGGAGTATGACACCCTAATGGTACCCTATCACCTCCTTGCCCATATCGGTGTGACGGCCTCGGACCCTGTATATTGTTTTAGTTTCGGTACTCCTAAATAATTTATTCGGGAAGATTTGGGAAAAGTTATAGCAATAAATGAAACCAGGAACCGTATGGTATTCGCCAAAGTTTATACAGTCATTTCCAGTTGGGTATTGATCATTCTCTCACAATATTTGAATTTGAGAATGGCATACTGAAATATTTTGCGTGGAGAAGTTAACTTCGAGACTTCGCGATTGTTTCTTCTGAGTCAACTCGAAAACGTTCTATACTATGGGTGAAGTTTATTTTCCCTCAATTCGTTATGAAAAACCCGTTCTTCAAAGTTTGTTAATTTTTTAGGGAACACTCCTGTCCATGTCGCAGCGTCCCAACGTCTCCTTTCGGCGCATGTAATCTGCCGACAACAAGATTGATGATCCTGTCGCCCATCTCTAATCCGAATACTTCGTTCTTTTGTTTTCTCACTGGTTTCGGCTAACAACGGACCTGAAAATAGTTTAGGGTTCGATCCTCTGTTATCAGTTGAGGACAGATCGATACCTAATGGTGGCATATTGAACGTGTGGTGAGTGGATTCAGAATGGGGTTAATTGTTTTTGACATTTTCTTCGTGAATTTGTCCATCAATTCCAATAATTAATCTGGAAGATGGACATGAAGGAGAAGGAAACTACTGATTGCTTTAGCATTCAATCTTTAAAATGTTGTCGCTTTGTGAAATTTCCACAATAATGCCAAGTACTTGCAATATAAAGATGCGTGGAAATGAACCTAGAAAGAAACTATCAGATATGTGATATAGCAATCCACTCTGACAGTCAAGCTGCTATTAAAGCTCTGAGCTCCCATGTTATCGAATCCAAGCTAATATAGGAGTGCCGAAGAAAACTCAATGAAATAGGCAAGAACAACAGGGTTGCCTTGGTCTGGGTTCCTGGTCACGCGGCAATCATAGGAAACGAGGAGGCCAACACACTTGCCAAGAAAGGAGCACAAACCCCCTTTATTGGCCCGGAACCCCACTGTGGGATTGGTAGATGTACCTACAAAAGTGAATTTCGGATGAAAGAAGAAACTGAAAGAGATCTAGAGATCTCTCCACGGAATGTATCACTCCAAGAAATTCCTCCAGAACTTTGATACTGTCAGAACCGAGAAATACTTGGATGGACACTGCGGCCTTAAGAAGCATATGATGAGATTAGGGCTAACAGAACTGACGAGTGCAGATTCTGTTGGGAGGAGGATGAAACTCCTGATCATCTGATAATGGTATGCCTCGCCATGTCAAACCAACGCAAGGAATGCTTTGGGCAAGAATTCTACAGGAGCGAAGACGTAGCATCCTTGAAGCCATCCCAGATACTGGAGTTCATCAGAACTCTGGAACTGGAAGGCGAGCTGTAGATGGTAATGACATCGACAGCTCTGGCGGAGGGGCACAATAGACCTTAAGGTCGCAGTGCAACGTTACCCCCTACAACAATATACAATATACTTAGGGCGCCCTCTGAGGAAGATATATTGGCCTCACCCCAGGGATTTTCAATATTGTGAATCGATAATGTATCTCTCTCTCTCTCTCTCTCTCTCTCTCTCTCTCTCTCTCTCTTTCTCTCTCAATTCATGTGCATATTGTAGCCATTTCAGTGTCCCATTGCCATGGCATTTCGTAGTCTTTTGAATAGAAGGCACGTTTTCTGGAGGATAATTTTGGTGGAAATGGTAAAGCGCCCCAGTGACAGATATGAACCAATTATCCAAGTCAATAAACTGTATTATTTTTGTTATCCGTCGATTAGTTGGTTGAAGTTCCAGTTGATTATACACTTTTGTGCAAACGAATCAATGCTCGTTATTCGCCGTCATTTTGTAGGTCAGGTGATTTTCTGGTTTGGTGACATTCGGTGGCCACCTTGATCACCCGGTCGGTCAAAATGTGATTATTTCTTGTGGGGACTTCTGAAGGAGCGTGTTGACTGGCATAAAGTTCGAACTCTGCAAGATTTGATGAAAAGAACCATCACAAACAACAGCGATGCTAGATAGAGTGGCAGCCACTTTCAAGAACGGCTTCAGCTGTACATTGCTGATGGTGGCCACCACATGTCAGAGTTGTTTTTCACCATTGAGTTTCATGAATACTAAGAACTGACGTACTCACCAATTTGAATAAAAATTTTTTTACATGAAAATAGACAATTTTGTTCATTTTAGAAATACGTCCGTATTCACTGCCCCACCATATACAGGGTGAGTCTTTGAGTTGTACATAAATTTTAACCATAGATCCCTTTCATCAATTAAAATACTTTCCGGGTCTTCTGATGGAAGTTGGGGATGATTTAAACTAGGGGCGAGTTTTATTATTTTGCTAATATTTTAGAGACTAGTTGAGATAGAGCAATGAAATTTGACGGTTTGAGTAAGCAGCTCGAGTACATTGAAACCCTGGTGCAATAAGTTTTTAAAATAAATTATTTCTTTCCAGGGCAACCTACCAATAATAAATTAGATTCCAAAAGTGCGATCTTTCAATTTTCATTTGGTGTATCGTTGACACTTGGGGCTCAAGCGGTTACAAAGACATCATCTGAAGAATGTCACGAACACACAATATTTTCGTTAACGGGGTAGAGCACTACATACAGGTCGGCGATTTACAGCTTCCCATCACCATATTGAAATTTCTCTTGCGAGTGTCATTAGGGACCATAGTCTCCATATTTTCAAGATATTAAGATGTATACATGGTGTACAAAAAAGGCTAGTCAAACCAAATTTTCAATGTGATACCCTGTACACTTTGTCATTTTTTAATTTTTTCTAATATTTCATTTAATGATTGAATTGTTAGCAAAAAACTTATGCATTCCGCCAATAAAAAATATGCTGTCTATGATGTTTTGTAATTTTACAAGCCTTGAAAATGCGCCTAGTTGTCTAAAAAATAAATCAAAAACGGCTGCTTAATTAAAGAAAGTTTTCCTGACATACTTGCGTTAAAATTTGTCGTGAATTAAAAAATGGGTTCAAGCCCTGTGGACAGGAGCTTTCTGACGCTCTAGTTCAAACAGACAAATTATATCTCCGAAAGTATTGGTTTCTCTGAGTTGGGAATTATATCAATGTATACATATAATAGAGCTGCATCATAAAGGAAATTCAATTCAAATAATAGTTTATTTATCAAGATTAAATGAGCAATCATGAGAATGAGAACTGCACCATGGAAGAAATCGAATTAAATCTGGCCAATTTTGCCCAATAACGAACTTAACCGAGATATTCATCTCCCTAACCTACTCTGAAAATTTCAATTACCTAGCTCATTCCGCTCGAGAGTTATTGTGGAAAAACTTTTTTTATATTTTCAAAATTTTTTTTTTACACTTTGCGGTAATCTGGTCAATACAAAACTTCACATGCGTATAAAGGTCATGATTCTACAATTTGATGCTGAATTTCAGATAGATCGATAGAACTTGTCCGAGATATTTACGCTCCAAAACCACCTTGCAATTTTCAATCCGCTAACTCCTTTCGTTCGAGAGTAATCGTGCCTACGGCCGGTCGGCCGGCCGGACAGAATCGATTTCGCACTCGGATTCTTGATCAGTGAGTCGAACCAAATCGTTTGAGACCATTTTCAGCCAAAAATTCCAAAATTACAGACACTTGGGCAAATTGATAAGCACTCTGTTCCGAGGAACTAGAGCGCCAAAAAAACAAGTTTCGTATGACAATTGCCCAAAACAGGTTTAAAGTACCTACAAATAGTAGGTATTCCATAAAACACATATGAAAGAAGATGAGTAATAATAAAAATCTACCTTGTAATCGATTAAAAATTTCCTGATCTACGTTCACCAAATTTTCTCCTCTCTCGAACTACAGAATTATGCTTTCAATATTTACGTAATATTTTCAAACATTTTCGGGTGAGGTCCCCGTTATTCGCTAAAATACGATTATTTCAACCCCAATATTTTTGAAGTTACAATATTCCCTTCTGTCAAGTTGACATTATGAGAATTCATACATAGAATAATTATATCAATCTGTGAAATACGATTTACATTGAAATTTTGAAAAATCATATCTCCGAAAGTATTAGCTTGTTAGAGTTAAAAATGATATGAATGGATTCTTATGTAAAACTGCTTATTAAAAAAAAATTTATTTGGAATTTGTTTTGTAAAAAAAAATTTTTTTTTATTACTCCGAAACCTTCTGTCCGATTTTGCCCAGTAACGAACTTAGCCGAGATATTCATCCCCCAAACCTACTCTGAAAATTTCGACTCTCTAGCTCATTCCGTTCGAGAGTTATCGTGCCTTCGGACAGAATGAATTTCGACCAAGGATTCTTGATCAGTGAGTCGAACCAAATCGTTTAAGACCATTTTCATCGAAATATTCGAAAATTACAGACATTTGGGCAAATTGATAAGCACTCAGTTCCGAGGAACTAGAGCGCCAAAAATGACAACGTTGTGAGATGACTAGCCTTTTTTGGAACACCATGTAAACTTCTTAATATCTTGAAAATATGGAGACCCTGATCCCTAAGGACACTAGAAAGAGAAAAAATTTCAATGTGGTAATGGGAAGCTGGAACACGCCGATCTGTATGTAGTGCTCTACCCCGTCAAAAATGTTATGTGTTCGTGACATTCTTTTGATAACATCGTTGTAACCGCTTAAGCCCCATGTGTCAACGATATGAAATATGAAACAACCAAATGAAAAGTAGAAGATCGCAGTTTTGGAATCTAATTTATTGTTAGTAGGTTACCGTGGATGAAAATCTTTTATTTTAAAAATTGGTACAAGCCCTGTGGACAGGAGCTTTCTGGCGCTCTAGTTCAAACAGACAACTTATATATCTCCTAAAGTATTGGTTTCTCAGAGTTGAGAATTATATAAATGTATTCTTATGATAGAACTGCATCATAAAGGAAATTCAATTCAAATAATAGTTTATTTATCAAGATTAAATGAGCAATCTGAGAATGAGAACTGCACCATGGAAGAAATCAAATTAAAATAGCTGAAATAAATTTGACTCTCTCTTATAGAGCAGCATGACATGTACGAATATGAGCACAGAGCATATAATAAAGCTTAGATGGAAAAATTATAGCATTCTGCGAAAACATTGAAGTACGATTCATTATTGAAATTTCGAAAAATCATATATCCGATAGTACCTATTAGCTTGTTGGAGTTCAAAATGACATCATTGGATTTTTATGGTGAAACTGCATCTTAAGTGAAAATTGAATTTGAAGTTTGTTAATTAAAAAAAAATTTTTTTTTCGTTTCTCCGAAACCATTTGGCCTATTTTGCCCAATAACGAACTCAACCGAGATATTAATCTCCCTAACCTACTCTGGAAATTTCAACTGCCTAGCTCATTCCGCTCGAGAGTTATTGTAGAAATTTTTTTTTTTAATTTTCAAATTTTTTTTTAGACACTTTGCGGTAACCCGGTCAATACCAAACTTCACATGCGTATAAAGGTCATGATTCTACAATTTGATGCTAAATTTCAGATAGATAAGGGATCGGTTTCGGAAATATCCATAAAAAATGTTTTTACTAAAATCGGCCATAACTCCGAAACCGCTTGATGGATTTTGCCCATTAACGAGCTTGTCTGAGATATTTACGCTCCAAATCCACCTTGCAAATTTCAATCCTTGAACTCCCTTCGTTCGAGAGTTATCGTGCCTAAGGCCGGCTGGCCGGACAGAATTGATTTCGACCTCGGATTCTTGATCAGTGAGTCGAACCAAATCGTTTGATACCATTTCGGCCAAAAATTCGAAAATTACAGACATTTGGGCAAATTGATAAGCACTCTGTTCCGAGGAACTAGAGCGCCAAAAAGTACCCCTACCATTTGTTTTAGTGGGGGTTACAAAAACTTATTTCACCAGAGTTTCAAAGTACTCGAGCTGCTTATTCAAACCGTCAAATTTCATTGCTCTATCTCAACTAGTCTCTGAAATATTTGCTGAATAAGGAAGCTCAGCCCTTGCTTAAACCATCCGTAGCTTCCATCAGAAGACCCACAGGCCAGTTTAACAACAGGAAGTGTGACACCCTAATCATACCACATTACCTCCTCCCCCGTGTTGGTGTGGCGGACTCGGACCCTGTATAGAGCTTTTGCGCGTATGTTCTAATGTCCATTCTTCTGTATTGGACACCCTTAATCGAAATTACCATGGTAAATTATGTTGTCCATTCTCCTGTATTGGACACTCTTAATTCGAATTTACCATGGTAAGGAGTACAGGAGAATGGACAACACAATTTACCATGGTAAATTCGATTAAGGGTGTCCAATACAGAAGAATGGACATTAGAACAAACGCGCAAAACCTTCTGACTTCACGTCAGTGCTTGAACCAATTTTTTTTTCGTGATTTTTTTCAAATTCTCTAGAGGTACGGTTCTTACAAAATTTTAAACACGCTTTATGTTGATTTTCTACTACTAGTTACCACGCTTCAATTCGATCGAATATTTATTTTTTGAGTTATCAAGGAAATAATATTCCAGGTGGGTATAACTCCAAAACCGTTAGACCGATTATGCCCAACTCAACTCAACTCTCCCATTCGGATACGCAACCTACCCTGAAAATTGCAAGTCTCTATCTCCTTTAATTCGAAAGTTATCGAGGCAACGGTCACCCATCTACTGAACTCACACAAGGCTGCTCGAATCTCCAACAATATTTAACCGATCGTGTTAAAACTTGAAACTTGGCAGTAGAGTTAGGTTATAAAGGCACTTGCAAAATTTCAGCAATTTCAGACGAATAGTTACTGATAAATAGAACTTTTTTTTTTAATTCTCAATGATTTTTTAACATTTTTCTACAAATAGTATCCTCACGAAATTTTGCAAGAATTTTCGCGTTGGCATTCTACAACTAATAACCATGTTTGAATTCAATCGATTTAGAATTTTTCGAGTTGATGAGGAACAAAAAACAACCAAATTTCAGATGGCTATAACTCTAAAAGCGTTTGGCCGATTATGCTTATAAACTAACTCAAATGTCGCATTCAGATGCACAACCTAACCTGAAATCTTAAAGCCGCTATCTCTTTCCGTTCTCAGGTTATCGTGACAACAAAAATATTTTTTAATAATTTTCTAGCGATATGATTCTCACAAAATTTCACAAACGTGCTTAGGTTTATATATAAGTTTCAATTCGATCGGATCTATATTGGTTGAAAACAAAATTATTACTCGGAAACCATTGGGTCGATTATGCCCATTAACAAACTTGTCCGTCTTATTGAGATGCGCCACCTACACTGAAAATTTCAAGTCGCTAGCTCTTTCCGTTCGGACAGGATCGAATTTAACCTCAAATTCTTCATTGGGGAGTCGAACCAAATCGTTTGAGACCATTTTCGTCAAAATATTCGAAACTTACAGACATGTGGGCATAATGATAACGCGATGTTTCCCAGAACATATGCGCAAAAAGTATTTTTAATTCTGCATATACAGGGTGAGTCTTTGACCACTGCATTAATTTTAACCAAAGATTCCTCTCATCAAATGAAACACTTTTTTCATTTACCATTTTTCCAGATTCGGCTCAGGTAAAAAGTTACAAGCGTTTAAAGATTTCACAATGTGCTAATACACTCCCGCATATAAATTATCTATGACATTGTTGGCGGACAAGAATAAGGCATGGTAACGTGGTTTACAGTTTGATTCGGGATTCCAACGCTCAGGGACGGATCCATAAAAGTAGTGAAATTTCTGGATTTTTCCATTTTAAAACATTCAATGAAGAATATCTCGAAAACGGTACGTTTAAAGAGAAATGATGAAGAATAATATAATGTTCTAAAACGATGGAATATTCTTGAAATGACTCAAGAAAAACTTTATATGCTTTCTTTATGCTAATTTCGTTTAGTTTTATGAATCCACGAGTCCATAACTAGAAAACCAGTAGAAGTAGAAAATAACTAATATTTGGAAAATATGTATCATAGTTATAGGAAACTTTACGCTAACATTCATTTTATTCGAAGAAAAGAAGGTCAAAGCTACAAAATAAAAACTGAATTTTTTTCAAAATTTCAACAGCCTGTATCTTTTTACCTGAGCTGAATTTGGAAAAATGTTACATGAAAAAAGTGTTTCATTTGATGAGAGGAATCTTTGGTTAAAATTAATGCAGTAGTCAAAGACTCACCCTGTATACAGTTCTTTTAGAGAGGAGTCGAGAGATTTATATTTAATAATTTCAGTAAATAGTAAATATGTAAATATCGTTTTTCTTCGATCGTGGGAAAAGTGACACTATTTTGACTTGTTTTCTATGCGCAAAGCTCAACATTCCAGAATAGTGGGCAGTTGCTAAGCAATTAGAAAATAACAGTGCGGTAATATTCTTACCGCACGGCTGTAGCGTGCGGTAATGTTGCAAATGGATTATTTCAATAAAATGAAACAAAGTATGGGTTTAATTTTTATATTGATAAAGTTGTTGTAAAAGAAATGAAAGAAACATCTAATTTATAACGATATTCTTGAACACAAATTAGTTAGTGTTAATATTTACATTTATTATACAGTTTGTACAATTTATAAATTGTACTGGAGGGCAACGAGAATTTATAGACGTTGAAGCTGCATGGCTAATTGTTTGGTTTATCTCGTTTCGATCATTTTCATTTGAAGTAGAGGCAGGGGTGTTCAATATTTTATTAGCCACTTCTACCTTATTATTAAGTGATTCGTCAATATATTCTTCCGCCACATTGGAAGATTCCCATCCTTCGTGGCGCTTTAAAGAAAGAATATCAGCTCCAGCATCTACCAAATGTGTTGCCGATGATCTTCGGAAACAATGTCTTGTATATTCTGTCGGATTTGGCAACTGTAAATAACTTGCAACAATTTGCGGCATTTTTCCAAATTGATTTATTCCAATGACTGTCTTCCATCCTTTTCCCTTGTTGAATTTAAAAAAAAATCTAGGATTATCAAAATCTTTGGGTTAAATGATAATGATCTAGGTTTATTTGTTTTTTTTTCACCAGTTTTTTGAACCGAAATCTTCTATATCCTGAACTTTCCTTCGGACAAGCTCATCTCGTCGACAGGCTACTGCTATTCCAAATATTAGAGCTACCTAAAAGGTAACCAAAAATTGTATATTTCGTATTTTATGTATTATCTACTTACTTTGGTCGATAAAATTCCTTATAAAATATAACGAATCAAACAAAACCAGTTTGACAATTATTTTACTTTTGTCATAACAAAGTAATTTCTATGGTTACCTGTTTTATATTTCAATATGAACATAGAGAAACCTATTTAAACTTACTTGATTACATCTTGAATGAGATATTTTCTAATTAATTTTTTAAATGTAAATCAACGATCGAAGAAAAAATAGTATGTATAATTCGTGGGAAAAGCATATTCCCAAACTCCTGTGTTACCAGACTCGTCGCTACGCTCCTCGTCTGGTAATTATCACAGTCGTTTGGGAATATTATGCTTTTCCCACTAATTATACAATATACTATTTCCTTGCTGCATGTGTATGAATCGATCTTCCATAACCTCGGATACATAAGTATAAATCGTGAATTGCGGTTAGAGCAAGTTAGAAGGTATTATTTATATGACATTTTAGGAACCGTCATCACACTGGCATCGCATTTTGTACTTAATTCTAAACATAAACTGATATAATTCATTAAACTTTGCTACTGATCCTTTCATCTTTACTTTGGAATGAGTGGCTTTACTCCAATATGCACCGCAGCATCGCCCTCGGACACTCCATTGTCCCTTAGTATAAGAGGCTTCAAAAGGTGGCTTCCCATGAACGTGAACTTTGCCATCTCACCGTCTCATAAGGCCATTATTGATAATGGAAAATTGATAGCACTGAAATGACGTCCAGAACTTCAGCTCAATCGTTTATTGAATGATAAATAATTTTCACTCATTGCATCATAATTTTTTTCAAGATGCACTTTCACCATAAGAAACCATATCATGATATCATTTTAACTTTAACAAGCTAATTCTTCCGGAGATATGATTTTTCAAAATTTCAATAATAAATCGTACTTCTCTGTTTTTACAGAATGTTATAATTATTCAATCTATAAATTATTATAGCCTCTGTGTTCATACATGTCAACTTATTTTCCTATAAGAGACTTGACATGTCAAATTCATTTCAGCTATCGTAGAATTATGAGGATTATAATATGATATCATACTTTTTGGGTGATATTTTAATGCCCATAGTTAAGCCATATGATGATGGGAATGGTAATGGTAAGTAAATAAAATTGAGTTCAGAATATCTCCAGTAAGAAGAAAACTGGAATATTGGCTAAGTTTCAATTGATATTATATAATTTTCAGAGTGGATTTGAGGAATTAATATCTCGTTCATCATAGATTTGAGGAATGAATATCCCGGATAAGTTCGTTGTTGGGTAGAATTGGTCTATTGCTTTTGGATTAATAATTTTTGGCACTCTTGTTGAATTCAAATTCTCTTATGATGTTTGAATTTAATTTCTGTTAAGATGAAGTTTTAACATAAAAATCCATTGATATAATTCCCAACCCTTACCAATACTTTCGGAGATATGATTTGGCAATGTATGAACAAGAGCGCCAAAGCCCCTATACACAGGGCTTTCCGACGAAAATAAGGTTTCCTTAAGTTTTCCCCTCGGTCAAAAAAAGTCAAAATTCTAATGTACTTAGAATCCATCTTCTGATGGACTGGAAAAAAATGGTATAATGTATTGGTTTATAATATTTCTATATTTCCACAATATCTTCGACAATAATAGTTTCAATCAAGAAATCGATTTTAAAATTAAATCTTGAAGGCTTTCGCAAAATGTCAGCAATATCTGACGGATAGTTTCTTGGATACATAATTTTCTTGTCATATGATCTTTATGAAACTTCTCATATGTCTTTGAGTCAGTATTTTGCAACTAACTCTGCAGAGATTCAATTCGATTAGACAGTATTCTTCTAGTTTTGGGGAATACAAAATTTCAGATCGCTAGAACTCTCGGTGGATTCTGCCCATTAACGAAGTTAGCCAGACCAGTTGGAGTCCATACCTACTCTCAAAATGTCAACTCATTGCGTTCGAGGGTAATCGTGCTGACGGCCGAACAGAATCATGTTTTACCTCCGATTCTTGATCAGTGAGTCGAAACTATTCGTTTGAGACTATTCTCAGCCAAAAATTCGAAAATTGCGGTCATTTGGACGAATTGTTAGGCACTCTGTTCACCTGAACAACGCGTCAAAAATTGGAATAATTGCCTTAATGATTACGAAGTTATCTTCGAGGGGGAAACTGCTAACAAGAATCTGTTCACCAGAATTCCAATTCAACCGGAATTCCATTGGAATTCTATGGGAATTCTATAGGAATTCAATAGGAATTCTATTGGAATTCTATTGGAATTTTATTGGAATTCCATTGGAATTATTTTGGAACCCAAGGAAAACAGAGGGAATTGCAAAAATTGGTTCAAGCACTGACGTGAAGTCAGAAGCTTTTGCGCGTATTCCTATTGTCCATTCTTCTGTATCACCCTTAATCAAATTTACCATGACAAATTATGTTGTCCGCTTGGCTGAAGGACTCAGGTCGATGGCCATAAATACATTTATTATTATTATTATTATGTTGTCCATTCTCCTGTATTGGACACTCTTAATTCGAATTTACCATGGTAAATTCGATTAAGGGTGATACAGAAGAATGGACAATAGAACATACGCACAAAAGCTTTTAACTTCACGTCAGAGCGTGAACCAATTTTTTTCTTTCGAGAATTTTTGCGCGTATGTTCTGGGGAACATCGCGTTATAGTTTTGCCCAAATGTCTGTAACTTTCGAATTTTTTGACGAAAATGGTCTCAAACGATTTAGTTCGACTCCCCAATGAAGAATTCGAGGTCAAATTTGATTCTGTCCGGCCAGCCGTCCGGCCGTCAGGCCGTTGCCACGATAACTTGAAAACGAAAAGAGCTAGCGACTTGAAATTTTCAGGGTGGGTGGCGCATCCCAATACGACGGACAAGTTCGTTAATGGGCATAATCGGACCAGTGGTTTCCGAGTAATAATTTTGCTTTCAACCAATATAAATCCGATCGAATTGAAACTTGGTGATTAGTTGTAGAATATGAACCTAAGCACGCTCGTGTGCGAATCGTATTGCTAGAAAATTTTAAAAAAATTATTAAAAAATATTTTTGTTGTCACGATAACTTGAGAACGGAAAGAGATAGCGGCTTGAATTTTTCAGGTTAGGATGTGCACCAGAACGCGACATTTCGGTTTATTTATGAGCATAATCGGCCAAACGGTTTTAGAGTTATAGCCATCTGAAATTTGTTTGTTTTTTGTTCCTCATTAACTCGAAAAATACTAAACCGATTGAATTCAAACATGGTAATTAGTTGTAGAATGCCAACGCGAAAATTCTTGCAAAATTTCGTGAGGATAGTATTTCAAAAAAATTTTAAAAAAATCATTGAAAATTGAAAAAAAAAATTCTATATATCAGTAACTATTCGTTTGAAATTGCTGAAATTGCAAATTGCAAGAGCCTTCATAACCTAACTCTACTGCCAAGTTTCAACACGATCGGTTGAATATTGTTGGAGATTCGAGCATTCTTGTGTGAGTTGAGTAGATGGGTGACCGTTGCCTCGATAGCTTTCGAACGAAAGGAGATAGGGACTTGCAATTTTCAGTGCATGTTGCGTATCCGAAAGGGAGAGTTGTGTTTGTTTTTGGGCATAATCGGAAGAACGGTTTTCGAGTTATACCCACCTGGAATATTATTTCCTTGATAACTCAAAAAATAAATATTCGATCGAATTGAAGCTTGGTAACTAGTAGTAGAAAATCATCATAAAGACGTGTTTAAAATTTTGTAAGAACCGTACCCCTAGAAAAAAAAACGAAAAAAAAAAATTGGTTCAAGCACTGACGTGAAGTCAGAAGCTTTTGCGCGTATGTTCTATTGTCCATTCTTCTGTATTGGACACCCTTAATCGAATCTACCATGGTAAATTATGTTGTCCATTCTCCTGTATTGGACACTTAATTCGAATTTACCATGGTAAATTCGCGCAAAAGCTTCTGACTTCACGTCAGTGCTTGAACCAATTTTTTTGAAATTTTCTAGGGATGCGGTTCTTAAAATTTTTTTTTCGTTTTTTTTTTCAAATTTTCTACGGGTACGGTTCTTACAAAATTTTTAATACGTCTTTATGTTGATTTTCTTCTACTAGTTACCAAGCTTCAATTCGATCGAATATTCATTTTTTGAGTTATCAAGGAAACAATATTCCAGGTGGGTATAACTCGGGAACCGTTTGACCGATTATGCCCAAAAACGAACTCAACTCTCCCATTCGGATACGGAAACTACCCTGAAAATTGCAAGACCCTATCTCCTTTCATTCGAAAGTTATCGAGGCAATGGCCACCCATCTACTGAACTCACACAAGGCTGCTCGAATCTCCAACAATATTTAACTGATCGTGTTAAAAAATGAAACTTGGTAGTAGAATTAGGTTCTAAAGGCTCTTGCAAAATTTCAGCAATTTCAGACGAATAGTTACTGATATATAGAATTTTTTTTTTCAATTTTCAATGATTTTTCAAAAATTTTCTACAAATACTATCCTCACGAAATTTTGCGAGCATTTTCGCGTTGTCATTCTACAACTAATAACCATGTTTGAATTCAATCAGTTTAGTATTTTTCGAGTTAATGAGGAACAAAAAAAAATAAAAAAATAAAAAAAGCTATAACTCTTAAACCGTTTGACCGATTATGCTCATAAACAAACTCAAATGTCGCATTCAGATGCACAACCTAACTTGAAATCTTCAAGCCGCTATCTCTTTCCGTTCTCAGGTTATCGTGACAACAAAACTATTTTTTAATATTTTTTCAATAATTTTCTAGCAACACGATTCTCACAAAATTTCACAAACGTGTTAAGGTTTATATTCTACAACTACTCACCAAGTTTTAATTCGATCGGATCTATATTAGTTGAAAACAAAATTATTACTCGGAAACCATTAGGCCGATTATGCCCATTAACGAACTTTTCCTTCGTAATGAAATGCGCCACCTACCCTGAAAATTTCAAGTTGCTAGCTCTTTCCGTTCTCAAGTTACCGTGGCAACGGCCGGACGGCCGGCCGGACAGAATCAAATTTGACCTCGAATTCTTCATTGGGGAGTCGAACCAAATCGTTTGAGATCATTTTCGTAAAAAAATCGAAAGTTACAGACATTTGGGCCAAATGACAACGCGTTGTTCCCCACAACATACGCGCAAAAAACCCATTACTTTATCTGACTGATGAACATTTGATTTCGAAAGGATCGAATGAAAAAGCATCCACTTCTAACTGCTAAAATCCGGTTCAAACTAGCAATTTGGAGTTTTTAAACATGATTGTCCGATAGGTGTCGCACTCTAAAATCAATAGGAATTCTTTATAATTCAATAAGAATTCTTAATAATTCAATAGTAATTCTGCAGAATTCAATAGGAATTCCATGGAATTCCTTATAAATCAATAGGAATTCTTAGAATTCCATTGGAATTCTACATTCTTCTACACCAGAATTCTTAGCGGTTTACCTCTCAGTTATCTTCCAAAACGATTGAAATTCTACGAGAAGCATATAAATTATAAAAATCAATAGGTGTGATATGGTAGCACGACATCATACAATTTTCCCCCTAATTTTCCGCAATGTGTCGGGAAACACACTATCAATAGGTCCGCTCGTTTCCTTTCTTCCTCCTTTCGATTATTTACTGCCGTTTCTCGTGCGGCAGTGTACATTACGGAATTTTTCGCTCTCGATTTATCGACGAAAATATTTGGAAAACGAGATGATGGGATTATTCGCTTTTCTTCGGAATTGGGGTAATATACCGAGAAATAAACCTCCTAATGGACCCGAATTTCAGAACAATATCTCAATTTCGGGGGAAACTTTCAGTGCAATACCTTGATTTATAGTTTTCTCCAAGTGAAATAACCCACCAGAAATGACATTTCATAATAGTTGAAAATCCAACTGGAAACTCTGGCAGGTTATGGAAATCAATTGAATGTGTAATAAGGTCTAAAAATATTATTCAAACGATGGAAGAAATATTAAAAAAAAAAAAAATTATAGAAACACCGAGAAGATGTCAGGAACTCTAATGCGCTTGTTCATTTAATGATTGGTTGTTTATAAATTGTCTAATTTGTGTTTGAATTTAATTAACTTCAATTTAGAATAATGGTTTATATTAGCGGAAATGTACAAAATAACAATTTTACAAATGATTGGTTACGGAGATTATACCCAAACACAAAAAGAAGTAAGTCCCTAATTTCATGAGAAATTTGTTAATATATTTTGATTTAAATAATTTGTTCGTATGCCTCTACCTACTCAAATATCAGGAATAAATGGACAATCTGCTATGATTGTCTCCAGCCTTGCTCTAGACATTTCGATGATACTTCCCTTAGGTATTTCGAGTTGTGAAAACTATGCACCGAGTGTAAGTTGCAACAACCCATTCCACGAGGTTGAATCATTGCAGATTGCTCATTTAATCTTGATAAATAAATTTAATGACAATTTTTGAAGCATTATAGATTGCTCTTTTTTTTGGCGCTCTTGTTTAAATGATTATTTTTGAAACATTTTTTTCTGAACGACACTTTTTTTTTAATTTATTTTCTTTCATGGTGCAGTTCTATCATGATATCATTCCCAACTCTAAGAAACCAATACCTTCGGAGAACCAAACAGCTCCTGTCCACAGGGCTTGAACTAATTTTTATAGAAGGAAATTTGACTAGTGACTCTTATCTAGAGTTACTGAGGAATCAAATATTACCTGCAGTCATTGATCTCTTTCCCTGTGTGAATGGTCGACAAGTAGCTGACAATATTTGGTTCCAACAAGATGGTGCGCCTTCGCATTATGGAATTGAAGTGAGGAGGTATCTTGATGGCACATTTCCTGAGAAATGGATTGGTAGGAGAGGAGCAGTTGAATAGCGATCCAGATCTTCAGATTTAAACCCTCTCGACTATTACCTACTGTTTACCAAAATCGGCCAGACAATTTGGAAGACCTGCGATTTAAAATTCAGAGAGAAGTCGGAAGAATACCTGCGTTGAATTATTCATTGAAGAGTTTTGATGAACGGTTTGCACATTGTCAACGGTGCTCAATTCGAACATTTAATACATTGAAATTATTTTCCATCCTTGAATCCTTGAATAGGAAACTCATCGATTTCAAAAAGCGAGTAACCATACCCAATTGATTATTTTCTAATGTTTTAATAAAAATTGGTTTGAACCATTTTTTTTTTCGTGTTTTTTTTTTAAATTTTCTAGGGGTACGGTTCCTAAAATTTTTTTTTTCGTCATTGTTTTCAAATTTTCTAGGGGTACGGTTCTTAGAAAATTTTAAACACGTCTTTATGTTGATTTTCTACTACTAGTTACCAAGCTTCAATTCGATCGAATATTTATTTTTTGAGTTATCAAGGAACTAATATTCCAGGTGGGTATAACTCGGAAACCGTTAGACCGATTATACTCGAGAACGAACTCAACTCTCCCATTCGGATACGCAACCTTCCCTGAAAATAGCAAGTCCCTATCTCCTTTCGTTCGAAAGTTATCGAGGCAACGGTCACCCATCCACTGAACTCACACAAGACTGCTCGAATCTCCAACAATATTTAACCGATCGTGTTAAAACTTGAAACTTGACAGTAGAGTTAGGTTCTAAAAGCTCTTGCAAAATTTCAGTAATTTCAGACGAATAGTTACTGATATATAGAATTTTTTTTCCAATTTTCAATGATTTTTCAAAAATTTTCTACAAATACTATCCTCACGAAATTTTGCAAGGATTTTTGCGTTGGCATTCTACAACTAATAACCATGTTTGAATTCAATCGGTTTAGTATTTTTCGAGTTAATGAGGAACAAAAAACAACCAAATTTCAGATGGCTATAACTCTTAAACCGTTTGGCCGATTATGCTCATAGACAAACTCAAATGTCGCATTCAGATGCACAACCTAACCTGAAATACAAGCCGCTATCTCTTTCCGTTCTCAGGTTATCGAGACATAAAAAATATTTCTTAACAATTTTTTAAAAATTTTCTAGTGATACGATTCTGACAAAATTTCACAAACGTGCCTAGGTTCATATTCTACAACTACTCACCAAGTTTCAATTCGATCGGATTTATATTGGTTGAAAATAAAATTATTACTCGGAAACCACTGGGCCGATTATGCCCATTAACAAACTTGTCCGTCGTATTGAGATGCGCCACCTACCCTGAAAATTTCAAGTCGCTAGATCTTTCCGTTCTCAAGTTATCGTGGCAACGGCCGGACGGCCGGCCGGACAGAATCAAATTTGGCTCGAATTCTTCATTGGGGAGTCGAACCAAATCGTTTGAGACCATTTTCTTAAAAAAATTCTAAAGTTACAGACATTTGGGCAAAATGATAACGCGATGTTCCCCAGAACATACGCGCAAAAATTGGTTTAAGCCCTGTGAACAGGATCTTTGGCGCTCTTATTCAAACTTTGACACATCATATCTCGAAAGTATTGGTTTCTCAACTTTTGGGAATGATATCAATGTATTCTTATGATAAACTGCATAATAAAGGAATTTCAATTCAAATAACAGTTTATTTATCAAGATAAATGAGCACTCTGAGAATGAGAACTGCACCATGGAAGAAATCAAATTAAAATAGCTGAAATGAATTTGACTCTCTCTTATAGAACAGGATGACATGTACGAGTATGAACAGATGAACACAGATCATATAATAATTCATAGATAGAATAATTATAGCATTCTGTGAAAACATAGAATTACGATTCATTATTGAAATTTTGAGAAATCATATCTCCGAAAGTATTAGCTTGTTAGAGTTGAAAATGATATCAATGAATTTTTATGGTGAAACCGCATCTTAAAAAATTTGTAAGTTAAAAAAAAAATTTATTTCGTTACTCCGAAACCATCTGGCCTATTTTGCCAATAACGAACTTAGCCGAGATATGTATCTCCCAAACCTACTCTGAATATTTCAACTGCCTAGCCCATTTTGTTCGAGAGTTATTGTAGAAAAAAAATTTAAAAATAAAAAAAATTGTTTTACACTTTACGGCAACCCAATCAATACAAAACTTCACATGCGTATATAAAGGTCATCATCGCAATCGCTTGCTGGATTTCGCCGGTTAACGAACTTGTCCGAGACATTCACGCTCCAAACATACCCTGCAAATTTCAATCCTCTAGCTCCTTTCGTTCGAGAGTTATCGTGTTAACGGAGGGATGGCCGGACAGAATCGATTTGGACCACGGATTCCTGATCAGTAAGTCGAACCAAATCGTTTGATACCATTTTCAGCCAAAAATTCGAAAATTACAGACATTTGGGCAATTTGATAAGCACTCTGTCCCGAGGAACAAGAGCGGCAAAAAAACCCCACAACCAATTTTCCTTTCATTCGCACCCATATATTCCCATTTCAATAAATAAAGTAGAGGGGTGCGGGGCGTAGGAGGTGAGAAATATCAAATTCAAAAAATGGGTTCAAGCCCTGTGGACAGGAGCTTTCTGGCGCTCTAGTTCAAACAGACAAATTATATCTGGTATTGGTTTCTCAGAGTTGGGAATTATATAAATGTATTCATATGATAGAACTGCATCATAAAGGAAATTCAATTCAAATAATAGATTATTTATCAAGATTAAATGGGCAATCATGAGAATGAGAACTGCACCACATTTTCAAATTTTTTTTTTGACACTTTGCGGTAATCTGGTCAATACAAAACTTCACATGCGTATAAAGGTCATGATTCTACAATTTGATACTAAATTTCAGATAGATCGAGTGATCGGTTTCGGAAATATTCATAAAAAATATTTTTACTAAAATCGGCCATAACTCCGAAACCCCTTGATGGATTTGGCCCATTAATGAACCTGTCCGAGATATTTACGCTCCAAAACCACCTTGCAATTTTCAATCCGCTAACTCCTTTCGTTCGAGCTTTATCGTGCCTACGGCCGGTCGGCCGGCCGGACAGAATCGATTTCGCACTCGGATTCTTGATCAGTGAGTCGAACCAAATCGTTTGAGACCATTTTCAGCCAAAAATTCCAAAATTACAGACACTTGGGCAAATTGATAAGCACTCTGTTCCGAGGAACTAGAGCGCCAAAAAAACAAGTTTCGTATGACAATTGCCCAAAACAGGTTTAAAGTACCTACAAATAGTAGATATTCCATAAAACATGTATGAAAGTAGATAAGTAATAATTAAAAATTACCTTGTAATCGATCAAAATTTTCCTGATCTACGCTCAACAAATTTTCTCCTCTCTCGAACTACAGAATTATGCTTTCAATATTTACGTAATATTTTCAAACATTTTCGGGTGAGGTTCCCGTTGCATCGCTAAAATACGAGTATTTCGACCCCAATATTTTTGAAGTTACAATATTCCCTTCTGTCAGTCCCGTCATAAATTGAGAGAACTGAGCATTCGTCTATGGATGAAAAGCAGTCTCACTACTCTCAGATCTCTTACTTCATGTTCCGTTCCGAAATGTAAGACTTTTCTGAGAAAAACTAATTTCGGTACAAACAACTGAGATTTTTCTCACTTCGCTCACATTTCGGAATACACTTTATTCTCATAATTCTTCGATTGATTAGATAATGTCATGTCATGTCATAAGTTGACATTATGACAATTCATACATAGAATAATTATATCAATCTGTGAAATACTATTTACATTGAAATTTTGAAAAATCATATCTCCGAAAGTATTAACTTGTTATAGTTGAAAATGATATGAGTGGATTCTTATGATAAAACTGCTTATTAAAAAAATTTAATTTGGAATTCTTTATGTAAAAAAAAATTTTTTTTTTCTACTCCGAAACCATATGTTCTATTTTGCCCAATAACGAACTTAGCCGAGATATTTATCCCCCAAACCTACTCTGAAAATTTCAACTCTCTAGCTCATTCCGTTCGAGAGTTATCCTGCCTACGGCCGGACAGAATGAATTTCGACCACGGATTCTTGATTAGTGAGTCGAACCGAATCGTTTAAGACCATTTTCATCGAAAAATTCGAAAATTGCAGACATTTGGGCAAATTGATATAAGCACTCAGTTCCGAGGAACTAGAGCGCCAAAAAGCATTCGATAAATTGTTTTTGAAATAAAAAATCGACGGGTGCGAGGATTTTCCTCAATCTTCGTACAAGAATTATTGACGATTTACGTTACTTTTTTGGCACGCTGTATATACATATCATTGCGTAAAATTCGAAGCGTTTTTGTACGATTTCAATCGTTCAGGGAGATACCTCTGAATGATTAATAAGGGGATAATGGATACCAACCCGATTTTTTCGTTCGAATATATGCGAGCGTTCTAGAAAAATCAGGTTTTTTTCTGATGAATAGGGTAACATCTGGTCTCGTTGGAATAATCGTACATCAGCTCTGGTCGCGGTTACATCGTGGAAGTAGATTTTTTCTTCGCGGAAATATTTCATTCGCTAAAATTTATGTGCTTCTCATTTGTTCGAAACCTTTTGACCCATTTTTCATTTATTCGTATCACGAGTCACCAGATCGCATGCTCGTTTTGATTTACTACTTCCAATAATAAACCTTAAGAATCGAGCAGATGAACATATTATTCCGAGTGAAGCACATTTGGAATTCTTGCAGTTCTTGGAGGATAATCAAGTGATCTAGATCCTGATGTTCTTCGTTAGCAGTCTAGACAGAGTTCTTCCTAGGAACAGTGAGATTGAATTTCTGAACATGCTAAACAATAATGCTCGTGACTCAATGAAATAGTTATTTAATCAACTAGTTTATTAATGATAGCGATTAATGGTCGAGATATTTTAACACGTGAGCGGAGCGAGCGTGTTAATGTTCGAGACCATTAATCGCTAGATTAATAAACGAGTTGATTACAAGATTTTTCCGTCGACCTCATTATGAATTAGAAATAAATTATTTATTCAAATAAATTTTATTTCTCACAATATAACATTTGACAATGCTCGATGCTCACTTTGACATATTAATATTTATGGTTCCAATTGAACAATTCGTAAAATTCATAGACGGTATTTTCGAGATGTGACATTCTGAATAGTCCACATTTAGATCGTTACTGACGATTTGCGATAAGGAATGTGTGGAACTGGTGGGAGCTGATGTATTAATTACTGGCGAACGATTATCGCATAAAATTTTTTCAGCAGTTTCTAATCTATTTTTCATCGAGTTTTCGATGTACCCTTCTGCAACAGATGTTGATTTCCATCCTCCAAGCCGTTTGATGGCTGCAAAATCTGCTCCACTGTCCGAAAGGATAGATGCAGAAGAACGCCGACAACAGTGACCTGTATAAAGATTGGGTTGTTCTAATTTGAGAAATTTTGCAATTAACGATGGTAATTTCGAAAACGTATTGATTCCTACTGGCTGTATTGAGCATTTAAAGTTCTTGTTTAAGACGAAAAACTTTTCGTGCGGAGTGTGAATTGGTCTCAAGGATATATATCTCTTGATTGGATTCAAAAATGTACGCTCCTCATTATCCACCACAGTGAATATCCTTTTCGAGTGCGTTTTGGATGAATTCACTGTTATTAAAAATTTCGAGCCCATATCCTGCACATCATTTATCTGCAACTTATACAGCTCATCTTTTCGCAATGCCCCGGATACTCCAAATATTAAAGCGACCTTCAAATAAAAAATTTAAAGTTACATATTTTATATCCACGTGACAATAAGAAAAATTTAGAAAATTAATTTAATTGAGTTTTATATTTACCTTTGACATCAAGAAAATACTGTCTGGAGCATTTGCTATAAACTCTTTTACATGATCTTTCTCGAGAACTTTCGATTCCTTAGGAATATAACCCACTTTTTGTCCCTTAATGAACATCACCAGTTTGTGATATCTGCTTATATCAATATTCCTTTTAATGTTCAATGTTGCTTTCAGCATTGAATACTTTGGCCATAAACTTGCTAAGTATCCCTTTTCTGCAACACTCTTAAAGTATGCCAACAAAACTGTTTCAGAATAATTGAAAACGATCTTCTCCTCGCACCATGACATGAATTCTGCGTAGGTTTTGTCATACAAATGTCGGCTTTTTTCAGGTAGCAGGGTCAAAGTTGCTGCTTTATCCATTTCTGCAACGTCCGGGGGAGTTAAGGGGATATTGACTTCGTTACTCATTGTAATTAAAGTAACTGGCGATATTAGATTAAGATTAAGATTGAAAGCAGCTATATTACTCGTAATTTGACAGATCGATTATGTTTGGATTTTTTTCATTATTTCTTTTCTCTGTGGAATAACAATGGAACCAGAGATAAATACGCGACTATTCTGTGATGGAAGAATGAGAGACACAGGTCTCATACATAATAAAGGAAATTCAATTCAAATAATAGTTAATTTATCAAGATTAAATGAGCAATCATGAGAATGAGAACTGCACCATGGAAGAAATCAAATTAAATCTGGCCAATTTTGCCCAATAACGAACTTAACCGAGATATTCATCTCCCTAAACTACTCTGAAAATTTCAACTACCTACCTCATTCCGTTCGAGAGTTATATCTATGTCTATGGATGAAAAGCAGTCTCACTACTCTCAGATCTCTTACTTCATGTTCAGTTCCGAAATGTAAGAATTTTCTGAGAAAAACTAATTTCGGAGCAAACAACTGAGATTTTTCTCACTTCGCTCACAATTCTTCGATTGATTAGATAATGTCTCAGGAACATCATTTGACATTATGACAATTCATAGAATAATATCATTCTGTGACAACGTTGATATACGATTTATTATTGAAATTTTGAAAAATCATATCTCCGAAAGTATTAGCTTGTTAGAGTTAAAAATGATATGAATGGATTCTTATGATAAAACTTCTTATTAAAAAAAATTTAATTTGGAATTTATTTCGTAAAAAAAAAATTTTTTTTTTGTTACTCCGAAACCATCTGTCCGATTTTGCCCAATAACGAACTTAGCCGAGATATTTATCCCCCAAACCTACTTTGAAAATTTCAACTCTCTAGCTCATTCCGTTCGAGAGTTATCGTGCCTACGGCCGGACCGGCCGGCCGGACCGGCCGGACAGAATGAATTTCGACCACGGATTCTTTATCAGTGAGTCGAACCAAATCGTTTAAGACCATTTTCATCGAAATATTCGAAAATTACAGACATTTGGGCAAATTGATAAGCACTCAGTTCCGAGGAACTAGAGCGCCAAAAATGAAATATCAGTCGAGTTGTGACGTTACTCATATTACTTCTGAATACTCTATGTTCGGTTGCCCATGACAATCATGCATTAAAATAGAAAGAAATTGTGCATTAAAATGAGTCATTAATGCATGATTTTGTGAACGTTAAACAGAGCTTTTATTGGGAGGTCGACGGAAAAATAATATACGATTTACACTAATTTATTTCATATTGTGACGCTTTTCGTCGACACAGACTTTATCAGACTACATCATACTAAATTCTTAACAAGTAATGATCTCCCTATACCTAGATGACATGGACACAGAGTCTTATTTAAAACTAATTACATGAGAGACTTATTTGAAACTAATTACATGATAGACTTATTTAAAACTAATTACATAATCACACTGCTTGTTTTTGTACCCATTTACAATAATTCATTCCTGACGCTTTTATAAATTGATTCTCTATTTGAATAGATTGAGTAACGAGAAAAATTTAGATCTAATTGTTCATTAACTAAATTACCCGTATGTTTTTCTCCATTTATTTCCACGATTTCCCAATAATTAAGTTGCGCACCTTTATTCAAATTGTGTAGGTAGAATTTTGACATCAGGGTTAAACTTACGTCCATCTGCTAGTAAATAATTCGAATAATTTGAATTAATTTTGTTGTTTTTGTAGCTGTGATGATGTTCCTTTATTCTTATGCCAAAATCCCTACCAGTTTTTCCTATATTATCATATGATTTATATCTACATGTATATGATTTATCAAAACTCCCGCAATTTAATCGATAAACACCGGATTTATCATCTATATTACTTTTTGATTTATTGTTCTTTATGAGTTTTGCGAGGTTATTGTTTGTCCGGAATGAGATATTCACCTGTTGGTTTTGAAGAAACCTTTTAAGTTGTTGACTCGGTGTAACAAAATATGTTGAGCTATTGAATATTTTCTTTTTATCCTTAATTTCTGGAAATATTAAACTAATTGTTTTTCTAAATTGTTTTTAATTCAACATTTTTCTGATTAACTCTGTATTATATCCATTAGTCGCCGCTATTTGTTCGATAATTTCTAATTCTGTACAATGATTTTCTTCGGATAAAGTAATATTAATTAGGTGGTGTAACATACTATGAAATGCCGCGACTTTACGTTCGAATGGATGACACGAGTATCGAGGAATGATTGTATCCGTATGGGATGGCTTCCTAAATATTGAAAAATTAACGTTTGTTATTTTTCCGCGTTATTGTTAAATCCAAGAAATTAATTGCATCATTATTTTCAATTTCTGTTGTAAATTTGACATTTGGATGAATGCTATTAATAAAATCTACAAATATTTTCAGTTTCTGGTCTGTTCCTTTAACACGCGAGCACATCATCTACGTATCTAAACCGATATACGAATTTGAAAAAAATAGGATGTTTTAGGCAGGAAGACTTAGGTCTATAGCCATTTGGAACCATCCAATAAAGTTTATCTCTCTCTCTAGGATGTTTTAGCGATGGCTTCTAGGTTGTCCATGAATATTTCTGCCAATAGGGGGCTGAACGGATTACCCATGATAAGTCCTTCACCGCTAGTATAAATCTTACCGTTGAAACTAAAGTAATTTTGATTCAAACACGTTTCTAAAAGCTGCGCTATAAAGGGGTAGAAGAACAATATAGCCTTAGCTTATAAATTCTTCAGCTCTTTATAATATAATTTTCATGAGATGAATAATTGCTCAATTGCTGTTACCATAAACCTAATATAATATAATGTTAGGTATATGGCAGTTAGAGGAAGGAACACTACTTTGTTATCTCGAACTGTGCTATCAAATGTAGGTACTCATCCTAAGTAGAAAATAATCCGCAGGAAAATTCACTATGCACTATTTAATTCACAAACACCAGGTAGATATTTAATACATAATAATAATAATATTTATTTAGCAAATGCAATTATAAACATTTCATTATAAGCAAGAAAAAAAACCTTCATCGCGGCTTTTTCCATATTTTCTCTTTCTTTATGGCGCTTTAGTTCCTCGGAACTGAGTGCTTATCAATTTGCCCAAATGTCTATAATTTTCGAATTTTTCGATGAAAATGGTCTTAAACGATTTGGTTCGACTCACTGATCAAGAATCCGTGGTAGAAATTCATTCTGTCCGGCCGTAGGCACGATAACTCTCGAACGGAATGAGCTAGACAGTTGAAATTTTCAGAGTAAGTTTGGGAAATAAATATCTCGGCTAAGTTCGTTATTGGGCAAAATCGGACAGATGGTTTCGGAGTAACAAAAAAAAATATTTTTTTACACAACATATTCCAAATTAAACTTTTTCAATAAGCACTTTTACCATAAGAATCCAATGATATCATTTTTAACTCTAACAAGCTAATACTTTCGGAGATATGATTTTTCAAAATTTCAATAATAAATCGTATTTCTATGTTTTCACAGAATGATATAATTATTCTATGTATGAATTGTCATAATGTCAACTTATTTTCCTGAGACATGACATTATCTAATCAATCGAAGAATTATGAGAATAAAGTGTATTCCGAAATGTGAGCGAAGTGAGAAAAATCTCAGTTGTTTGTTCCGAAATTAGTTTTTCTCAGAAAAGTCTTACATTTCGGAACGGAACATGAAGTAAGAGATCTGAGAGAAGTGAGACTGCTTTTCATCCAGAGACATAGAATGCTCAGTTCTCTCACTTAATGACGGGACTGACGGAAGGGAATATTATAACTTCAAAAATATTATGTTGGTGTTGAAATACTCGTATTTTGGCGATGCAACGGGGACCTCACCCAAAAATGTTTGAAAATATTACGTAAATATTGAAAGCATAATTCTGTAGTTCGAGAGAGGAGAAAATTTGGTGAACGTAGATCAGGAAATGTTTGATCGATTACAACGTAATTTTTCATTATTACTTCTCTTCTTTCATACATGTTTTATGGAATATCTACTATTTATAGTTACTTTAAACCAGTTTTCGGCAATTGTCATACGAAACTTGTTTTTTTGGCGCTCTAGTTCCTGGGAACAGAGTGCTTAGCATTTTGCCCAAATGTCTGTAATTTTCGAATTTTTGGCTGAAAATGGTCTCAAACGATTTGGTTCGACTCACTGATCAAGAATCCGAGGTCGAAATCGATTCTGTCCGGCTGGCTGGCCGGACGGCCGTAGGCACGATAACTCTCGAACGAAAGGAGTTAGAGGATTGAAATTTGCAAGGTGGGTTTGGAGCGTAAATATCTCGGACGAGTTCGTTAATGGGCGAAATCCATCAAGCGGTTTCGGAGTTATGGCCGATTTTAGTAAAAACATTTTTTATGAATATTTCCGAAACCGATCGATCTATCTGAAATTTAGCATCAAATTGTAGAATCATGACCTTTATACGCATGTGTATTGTATGTATTGACCAGATTACCGTAAAGTGTAAAAAAAAAATTTGAAAATTTAAAATAAGTTTTCTACAATAACTCTCGAACGGAATGAGCTAGGTAGTTGACATTTTCAGAGTAGGTTGGGGAGATGAATATCTCGGTTGAGTTCGTTATTGGGCAAAATTGGCCAGATTTAATTTATTTCTTCCATGGTGCAGTTCTCATTCTCAGATTGCTCATTTAATCTTGATAAATAAACTATTATTTGAATTGAATTTCCTTTATGATGCAGTTCTATCATATGAATACATTGATATAATTCCCAACTCTGAGAAACCAATACTTTCGGAGATATAATTTGTCTGTTTGAACTAGAGCGCCAGGAAGCTCCTGTCCACAGGGCTTGAACCCATTTTTTAATCAAAGAATTGATCACTTGTATTCTTGTATTGCACTTATTTATGAATGCTGCACAGTAATTTCACAAAAAATTTAATTATTCAAGCCACACTATATTGAAGAAATCCATAAACGTGGCGGACTATCGTATAGCGTACTTCTCTAGACCAAGTTGACATTTAATCACGTTGCAGACCAGTACACACAGTAGTTCATGGCTGATCCCGCTAATAGCAAGATACCAATGTTCAAGCAGGACAACTTCTGTCGGATAAGCTTTCATAAATGTGAAAAACTGGTCCAACTTTGATGTGCATGGCATGTTTGGGGTGTATGGGAACCTCCTTCAATGCAGCATGTGATGGTGCCTCAGATGTGGAACGAAAGTAGCTCAAAAAGCAGAATATACGTAACTCTTCATGCTGCGAACAAAGATATACAGTATGCGTCAAATTTATGGAACAAATTCATTTTCTCAGAAGAAAAATATTTGGCAACAAAATCCTGAAACAGTCAACTTTTGTTTCACTTTTACCAAATTCTTATGCATTTTTGAAGGATTTCTGTTGCACCCTGTGCCATCCCCATCAACCCTCTGAATTTTTTGAATAGGGAAAGTGGGTCATGTGGTACTTTTTTGGCAAGGTCTTTATATCTTCCTTACACGCGTGCAGATATTTTCAAGAAAACATTTTTCGTTTCTGAAAAATAGTTATTTCAAAGAGGTTTTCAGTATGTGCACTTTGTCATGGCTCATTTACTTTGAGACGATGGTACCTGATGAAATTTGTCACCGAATGCAAGTCGACCATTTCAGTTTCGTTCATGCACAACTTGTAAATTTCTGCACGCCTGTAAAGAAGATATAAAGACCTTGCCAAAAATGTACCACAGGAACCACTTTCCCTATTCAAAAAATTTAGAGGGTTGATGGGGATGGCACAGGGTGCAACAAAATCCTTCAAAAATGCATAAAAATTTGGTAAAAGTGAAACAAAAATTGATCTGTTTCAGAATTTTGTTGCCAAATATTTTTCTTCTGAGAAAATTAATTGGTTCCATAATTTTGACGCGCACTGTATAATATCAGAAGAAACTGTTCTGTTATAGACTTCAAAAGTGGTAGAACTTGAAAATTACGAGCTGCAATTGTTCGGAGTAACAGGGAAGAAGAAATTTTCTCTTCCGCATTCCATTCAGATGAGTGAAGTGAGATTGGAGCGATTCAGAGGCCTTTAATTTCGAAGTAGATTAATTAGGGATCCTCGCCCTTTTTCTGTCAAGTCTTAGATCAGATTTTATCTGGTGGTCGATCATTACGAAACCTTAATTGAAGATTTCTGCACCTCGGGCATAGGGTCGTTAGGAATTATAATGTGAACATATTGCTAAGGATTGAGAGTGATTTTCGCAAATTATGGGGCGATTGATGTTTCGATCTAACAAGCTTTGGATAGAGAGAGCGATAATTTATGATCACGGGAGAAAATTAAGTTATTGTTTTTTCGCCAGGGTTCCATGTAACTTATACAGGGTGTCCCAAGTTCGAGTGCCTATTAGACGTTTCTGGAGAACTTTATGTATTTGAAATCTGAAAATTGGGATTATGACATTGCCTGAAATTCTCTACAAAGCTAAAATATTTTCGAAGGCGAAGCACTTCCGGTTATACAGGAGTGAAAATAAATTCGATGAAAAATTTTTTTTTCAAGTTTTGCATTCCTGGTATGATCAAGTATTCAATGCTGAATACATTTCTGTTAGAACCATTGTATTCATTCGAATAGTTTTAAAAATATCGAAAAAACACCGTAAATAAAGTCAAATATATTTAGTCAATATTATGTTCATTATTCCTATTTTAAACATCCTGAGCGCGAACCGTTTTTACAACATCAAAGAGGAAGGTCATGCATATTTTGAATTTAAGAAATATCATCATAGGGTGTTTCAAATTATGTGTCGAAAATTGTGACCAAATATCGGCCATAACTTCTGTTTTTCAAATTAGAACCCTATTTTGTTATGATTGCGTTGCATTCTGCGGTGAAAAATAATTATAGTTTTCTAACATGATTATGCTCCTAAATTCAATAATTTCTGAGTTTTTTCTTAATTCAGGAGCATACTCATTTTAGTAAACTATCTTTATTTTTCAGAATCCAACGCAATCATAAAAAAATAGGGTTCTCATTTGAAGCAGAAATTATGGCCAATTTTTGATCACAATTTTCGACGCAAAATTTGAAACACCCTGTGATGATATTTCTTAAATTAAAAATATGCATGACCTTTACACATTCTACCTCTTCGATGTTGTGTTTGACTTTTTTTTCGATATTTTGAAAACTATTTGAATGAATACAATGTTTTTAACAGAAATGTATTCAGCATTGAATACTTCATCTAACCAGGAATGCAAAACTTGAAAAACATTTTTTCAACAAATTTATTTTCACTCCCTGTATAACCGGAAGTGCTTGAGCTTCGAAAATATTTTACCTCTGTAGAAAATTTCAAGCAATATCATAATCCCAATTTTCAGATTTCAAATATGTACAGTTCTCCAGGAACGTCTAATAGGCACTCGAACTTGGGACACCCTGTAGTCCAGTCAAGATCTTCATCATAATCATAATTATAATCATATTTATTGATCCCCTAAGATAAATACATGTGTATAGGACAAGTCAGATAGGTAATGATTTCAAAGCGAAACATTGGTTCAAGCACTGACGTTAAGTCTGCGGCTTTTGTGCGTATGTTCTATTGTCCAATCTCCTGTATTGGATACTCTTAATCGAATCTACCATGGCTCTTGACTTCACGTCAGTGCTTGAATCAATTTGTTTTCGTAATTTTTTGAAAATTTTCTAGGGGTACGGTTCTCACAACATTCTTTATGTCTTTATGTCGATATTCTACAACTAGTTACCAAGCTTCAATTCGAACATACGCGTAAAAATGAAAAGACAAGAGGAGAAAAACGAACAAATCAAAAGTAATATCTAACCTTTCAAAAATCCCCTCTCACAAATATAGATACTCCTCTGTAGCCGCATGGATCTCCTGAAGAAGAATCGCCTCCACTAGTTTTCAAAGATATTCATTCTTGTTCTTAAAACTTCAATATTTGATTTCAAAAAGGAAAATGTCGACCCTCCTGGCCTTAGGAGGGTCTCTTTCAACACCAGGTCTGGCGAATCCAAACGATGATTAATCAGAACTTCAGATGTTCGATGACCGCTACAGGACCCTAATGTAGGGCTATCATCTCCCATAGATACATGCTTCACTTTTTATTATGAATCAGCCCGAAAATTTATGTCATAATTTAATATGTCATCATGACACAAGGTTCTCGAAAAATTTCAGCGATGTCAGATAACTGATTTGATGATATATTATAAATTTGTTTTTAATTAATTTTTTTTTAAATTTCTAGTAATACGATCTTCACGAAATATTATAAAAATTTTTGCGTCAGCATTCTAGAAATTATAACCATGTTTGAATAAAATCGGCATCGTAGTTTTTGAGTTGTTGAAGAAATAATAACCAAATTTCAGATTGATATAATTCCAAAACCATTTGGCCGATAATGCTAATTAATAGACGTAAATGTCGCATTTAGATGCACAATCCACCCTGAAAACGTGCAATTCGCTAATTCTTTCCGTTCTCAAGGTATCGTGACATACATAATATTTTTTCATGATTTTTCAAAAAAAGGATCTCCCAACACGTCAGATGAATATTTTCTGATATATAGAATTTTTTCAATGATTTTCAGTAATTTTTTAAAAATTTTCAGTCATACGATGTTCACAAAATTTACAGATTTGCAAATTGCAGGAATTTTCGTGTTGGCATTCTACAACTAATAACCATGTTTGAATGTATTTTTCGAGAATTGAGGAAATAACAACTAAATTTCAGATAGGTATAACTAATAATAGGTATAATTATGCTTATAAACAAACTCAAGTGTTGCATTCACATACATAAACTAACCTAAAAATTTCGAGTCGCTATATCTTTCAGTTCTCAGGTTATCGTGACATAAAAAATATTTTTTAATAATTTTTTTAACATTTTCTAGTGATACGGTACGATTCTCACAAAATTTCACAAACGTGATTAGGTTTATATTCTACAACTATTCACCAAGTTCAGTTTGATCGTATTTATATTGGTTGAGAACAAAATTATTACTCAGAAACCATTGGGGCGATTATGCCCATTAAATAACTTGTCCGTCGTATTGGGATGCGCCACCTACTCTGAAAATTTCGAGTCGCTAGCTCTTTTCGATCTCAAGTTATCGTGGCAACGGCCGGACAGAATCAAATTTGGGAAATTTGGGCAAAATGATAACGCGATGTTCCCCAGAACATATGCGAAAAAAAAACAAATTCTAAGAAATAGAAAGAAACTAATTCTGCATGAGTACCAAATTCAAGGTATCAAATTATACAGAGATAATCTATGCCTTTCTAAATAAACATTTTATAACTAATCCGTGCTTACGTCTCTTCCTTTTTGTGCGCATGTTCTGGAGAACATCGCGCTATCATTTTGCCCAAAGTAATTTTCGAATTTTTTGCCGCAAATGGTCCCAAACGATTAGGTTCGACTCACTGATGAAGAATTCGAGATCAAATTTGATTCTGTCTGGCCGTTGCCACGATAACTTGAGAACGGAAAGAGAGAGCGACTTGAAAGTACCTACAAATTTTGTTTTCAACCAATACAGATCCGTGCAAATTGAAACTTGGGAACTAGTTGTAGAATATTAAAGTTTGAGGTCACTGTGGACTTATTATGAGCACTTTACACAAGTAACAACACTCTTGTCCACTACAGTTTTTGTCGTCTGACATATGTTTCGGAAACAATCTCCCGCTTTCTGAAAGGCTGATCAACACAAATGTTAACTAAGCAGACATCTATATCTTGTTAATCATCATTTGAGTTGCGCAAAGCACAAAACCTCGCACTGATTTGACATTAACAGTTCTGTTAGTTGATAAACACTTTGACCAGCCTTTCAGCCACCGGGTGAAAGTTTCCATCTTCAAAGACGAAGCGTTACTGAAGCATTCTATCAATTTCTACACTTAAGTATGGGTATTATACCCTTAGTCATAAACCGATTAGTGATAATATTGAGTTGAATAGGGTTAGATCATTATTGAGTAAAATATATTTTCTCTTATACATTTCGATCCCTTCAAGTGTTCCTAAGTGACACTCATTGGAATTTTTCAGCAATTGGATGGAATTTTCTGAGATTGAGTGGCCAGTTGTTAAAACGTGATTTGCAACAGCAGATTTATCGATGTTGTTGTTCCGAATTTGTTCCGTATGCTCTTTATATCAATTTATTTTTGTATCTCCTATAGTTACCGAGATAGCCATATAAGTACGCATTTGTACGCTCAGGGCCGTCGCTACAGGAGGGGGGGCTACAGTGGAGGGAGGGGAGCCTTCCCCCCCCGGATCATATCTCGAAGGGCGCCAAATTGACCGCTGATAGTTGAAAAACAAAATAACATAATAAAAACAGATTTTTGATACTACTACTACTTGCATAAGATTATTATTATACATAATTATAAGGATGGCCCTGTCATCTAGTCGATTTATTCTTTCTAGAGCGATCGCATTGTAGAAAGTTTTGTTGCTGCTAGAGACTATAGATGGCAGGAGTGGGGAATTCCCGGCTTCCCCGGCTATACGTCAAAATCGTTCAATATAAAGAAACATAACCTTGTACTTCTTATATAAATTCCCAATTTAAACGTATTATTAAAAATTCAAACTGACTGGAGTGGAATTCAGAAGGAGTAAAAATATTGCTTTAATTCAGGAATTACAAAAAACTCATTCAATATTGATATAGCATATATTTTCGAAGAATTGTTGGAACATTCCACTCTAGATAGCATTGTATAACATGACATTGCTATATCTTCTTTCGAAAGTTTTCTTTTTAATATTTGTATGTGAACTCTTCCGATTATTCGTATCATCTCGAAACCTTGATCTATATATTTATTTTTGTCAAATACAATTATGTTGGTCCTGGCTCTTTTGAGAGATGCTAACAAATTCTTTTCACTCAAAAACATAAATTCAGAATGCAGTCTTGTTTGTAATAGTATATTCTAAAGCAAGTTGCAGAATGGACTCTTAGCGAGTTTTCGAACGCATGAGTGTTGGAATTGCCTTCTGCAACGAGTATTAGACGATATTTTCTCTATTTCAGGCAAGTTTTCTGAAATACTGTTGAAATGTAATGAAGATTTCGGATTATACATCCTTTTTTATTGTATTTCGGCAGTTGGTGTGACTGTTTAGAAAGTTGACAGATTACTGGATTTGAATCGTACGTAGGGCATGGAGATCAGATTTAAAACAGTTTCCTAATAGCATGAATGATTCAAAATTAGCAAGTAAATCTCTAGTACCTTATTTTTTAATGAAAATAAAACTTTTCCACGCAACAATTATTTCACTATATCCAGATTATATTGACAATTGACGTGTGTTAACATTTGCTAGGATCAAATGTCAGTGCTGACTACCACAAAACGAAAAATATAACTAGAAACAATCCGGGAATAAGCTCATTACAGCACAGTTTTTAGTGCTGTAATGAACTCATTACTGAAATAGAGAAAATAATTTTCATTCATAGTTATATTAATTTATAATTCATTCTTTATTACGAAAGTAATTTATCAATATTAATGACTTTATCCATATTTTTGTGTTTTCGATTTTAGTATATTTTTTCAAATTAGGGGCGCCAAAAGCCGTTCCCCCCCCCCCCCCTCGGAAAAGCTCTTAGCTACGGCTCTGAGTAGGCATATAACATAAAACACATAGCCCCAGCGATGTCCCAATGAGGCAAATTTTACGTCTTCAAATTTCCAAATCATCTTGGATTATAATAATCAAATTCACGTTTTTCCATGTCGCATAATTGATCACTCACTCGCTTGCGTTTTGTGTGTCACTAAATCCAATTTCTTACATCTCGGTGGTGCATTAAAAGGCGACAGGAATTTTAAGCGTTGCGTAGGTGAAATACGCGAAATATGCGAAGCGAACCTCGCACCATAAAGGCAAAAAGGAAAGGCTGAGACCTCTTCTGTGAAACACTTCAGAAAGTAACATAGGGTTAATTTCATTTTTCGCTCGAATTAACAGTAACTAGAATGTTGGCTTTGGAGCCGCCGGATGTGTAGGAGGTAGTTACGTGACACGCTTCAAATTGGCTTCGGAACGGAACACGAAGCGTAAATGGAACGTTTAACGGGAACTGAGATGGATAGGTCTTGGTGGTTGGAGGCAGACCCCATTGGGTCACAAAATGCAGATTATATTGATTTAGTACTTTTGTTACCCCCCCTGAGATTTGAAGGGTTTTCCAATAAGAGGTGTTATTTTGATATTTAAAGAAAAATGCCATTTTTCAATATAAATCATCGGATGTTTATTTCATTATAAAGAAGAAGCTATGCCTTTAATAGTGGAAAATAACACCAGGCAAATGACCACCACGACCACAATTACAGGACCATATCCTTTTAATCAAATTTTCCATAACCAAATCGCAAAGTGGCTGCCCTATGTCCTCGATAGCCTCACGAATTCCATATTTGAGGTCTTAAATCGACGCTGGGCTATTGCCGTAGACCTTCTCTTTCACGTGGCCCCAAAGGAAGAAGTCGCAAGGTGTTAAATCACAAGATCTCGGTGGCCAATTGTGATCACCTCTTCGAGAGATAACACGGTCCGGAAACTTTTCCCGCAAAAGATCAATGGTTTCGTTGCTTGTGTGGCACGTAGTGCCGTCTTGTTGAAAGTAAACGTTGTCGAGATCAATACCATCCAATTCCGGCCAAAAAAATCACTAATCATCTCTCGATAGCGCAATCCATTCACCGTAATTGTTGCTCCAGCCTCATTTTCGAAAAAGTGAGGTCCAATGACTCCGCCGGACCATAAACCGCAGCAAACAGTCACACGTTGAGGATAGAGAGTCTTCTCAACAATAACTCTTGGATTTTCCGAGCCCCAGATGCGACAATTTTGCTTATTGACGAAGCCACCGAGGTGGAAATGGGCCTCATCACTCAAGATGATTTTTCGATGGAATTCCGGATCATTATCATGCATTTCAACGACCCAATCAGCGAAGACACGACGTTGTTGATGATCGGCCGGCTTGAGTTTTTGTGTTAACTGAAATTTATAAGCCTTAAGATCCAAATCTTTATGCAAAATACGGTGTTATGTCGTATGTGGAATGCCTAATTCCAAAGAAGAGGAATGGACATACCAGGGATTTCTTCGACACTTTCGGCTACAGCAGCAATATTCTCGGCTATTCTTGAGCGACGTGCACGGGTTTTATTCTTCACATAACTAACTTGTTCCAACAGCTCGAATTTTTCCACCAATTTCTTTATTGCGGTCCGACAAGGTGCTTCACGACGACGCAAAAATGTTCGAGTTTTACGAACCGTCTCTGGCAAATTTTCACCATTTTTATAGTGAATTTTAATAATTTCAATGCGTTCTTGAAGCGTGTATCGTTTCATTTTTATTAACTTACATTACAGGTTCAAAAGTGATATCTACCGAAATAGCGGGCTATTCAAAATAACACCTCTTATTGGAAAACCCTTTATATTGTTCATGTTTTCATTGTAGAAGGTAAAACTTGATCGGTGCGCCTCACTCTATCGAAGACTCATTGCATCGAAAGTTCGCCACATCGAAGGTTCACTCCATCGAAAATGACGCCCACTTACTCCTGAACTTGAAATCTCCTATATCGATCGTCTTCGTCCGTAGTTTGGCTGGATGAGAGATAAGTCTTTTTATTGAGTGTACATCAACAAAGCGCAATCTCTTTAACCCAGGGCTCTTTGAATGTGAAGCTGCGGCTCGTCAGTTCCATACGTAAATTTTATTTATTCTCATTAATAAATATAATAGTTTTTTAACAACTTACCTGTCTAACCTAAAATTTGAAATAATTGAAGGATGAATGTGTTCGACAATTTTCATTTAGTGAATCATTATGGAAAATTTTTAAATCTATGCGTTATAAGTTGAGGTTTTGTAACGTGCAGAAATTTGTCAAGAAGAAAACATCCTGCAGTGATATTGCTAATGAAAATATCACGATCTATACTTACTGTTCAAGCAGGACTATGGTATTTTCGCTTAATTGGAATGATGAAAACACGGTATAACAATAGGAAAAGAAGAACATATTTTTCAAAACATTAACTGTACAGCGATTGTCCATGGTTTTTTATTTAACTGACTGCATTATCTGTTTACATCAGAGGCAGTAGACAAGTAGTAAATAAGTTCTCCAGAACAAAATTACTACGAGAGATTGAACTGAAGAAAACTATTTTCTTTATTTCAGTATCGTAATGAGTCCATTTCAGCCCTGAAAACAGTGCTAGAATGAACTCATTCCCACATTGTTTCTAGTTATATTTTTCGTTTTGTGGTAGTCAGCACTGACATTCGATTTTATCAAATTTCAACACACTTCAATTGTCAATATAATATAATGTGGATGTAGTGAAATAACTGTTGAAGAAAAGCTTTTATTTTCATTAAAAAATAAGGTACCTACTAGATATTTCCTTCTTGCTAATTTTGAATCATTCCTGTTATTAGGAAACTGTTTTAAATCTGATCTCCATGCCCTACGTACGATTCAATTTCCGTAATCTGTCAACTTTTGTAGCAGTCACACCAACTGCCAAGATATAATACAAAATTCACTAGGATGTACAATCCGAATTTTTCGTTAAATTTGAACAGTATTTCACAAAACTTGCCTGAAATAGAGAAAATATCGTCTAATACTCGTTGTAGAAGGCAATTCCAACACTCATGCGTTCGAAAACTCGCTGCTTCGTCGCTCGTTTTTGAATTTTGCATTCGTGCTTGAATAGGAGCCTATTCTGCAACTTGTTTTAGAATATACTATTATTAACTCGCACAATATTATCCATTATAGAACTTATATTATGTATTCCTTGAATTAGAACTATGATAAACTAGTATAACAATGGGAGAAGAAAAAAAATCGTATATTTAAAACATTTATTGTACTGATTTTACATGGGTTCTTATTCAACTGACTTCTTTTTCTGTTAACATCAGAGGCAGCAAACATACTAAATATATCCTCCAGAGGAACATTACAGCAAGATTTTGAACTGAAGATTACGATTCCATCGATTTTTAACAATATTATCCCTTAGAGAACTTATAACATGTTACTCGAGTATCATATCCCGATTCGAAATAAAATTGAAATCTAAATGATATGCGGCTGTATATACTTTCAATACGAACGACATATACCTAAATATCATTTTAGTCAATCCATCGAAGCAAGTTGAAATTTTCATCAATTAAATGAGTGGGATAATTTGTTACACTCTAGAACTTTATTTATGTTTAATTGGTTTCTGTATTGGGTACTTCTCATTCGTAATAAGGTGTCGATACTCCCTACTAATTCCTGTTGAAATTTTCGGCCGAAAAACGGACCTAGAATTGTCAAATCAAATCTTTGGTCTGCTACTTCACTCTGTAAACGATGGTGGCGCTAGAGTCGATTTCTCAGATTCTGACATGCGAGTAAATGATAATTGACATGCTAAATAGTTCCACCATAGCTAGTTCGAAAATCGAATTAAAAAGTATATACTGAAGCAGTTTATTGAAAAATCACTGGACTTTGAGTCACTTTGAGATTAGTGAATGAAATGCAAATGCGTCACATCAATTGATGTTATAAATTCTCATTTCCAACATTTACGCAAGAATTATTAAAAGAATTTATCTTTAAATAACCATCATAAAATGATTGATTCCATATTTATCAAAAAAACTCAGAGAACGTGACAATATTGCATAATTATTTACGAAATTCTGTAGTACTTTAATTGGATAGGTCAGTTCTGAACATTTTGAATGTTGCCTTCACTTTTCCATACTGCATGCTGTGTCTCTATTTCTATAGTCTAAGGTTGTAGTGATGAGACCTCTACTGAGTAGGCTATCGAACGTTCTGTTGACGCTACGTTGTATTATTATTATTATTATTATGACTGAAAATAACAGTGCACCACAACAGTGCGCCACTGGTTCCGGCGTTCGGGTGTTCCCGGAGATTTAATCTGCTAATATCCACTCCTTCCACATAGTGAAAAACATTACTCTCCTTACTCAGGGCAGTCTGGTGAAAATTCAAGAAATATTCTGGAAATTGTTCGAAATTTGCCTTCAGATGAATATGTTAATTCATGTCCCAAAATGATATGTCAATCAAACAAAATGATATGTTAATCAAACCAAGAAATAAATCGATTACTCAGATAACATCATTGAGTTATGTAGTTTCATGGAAAACCATATTTTCTGTTATGATATAATGATATATTTTCCAATAACTCATTTTCTCGTTACACTTTCAGGACATACAAAAGTTCAGCAAAGTTTCCCAGTTATTGAATTTTCTCTGAAACTTTTTTCTACGTTTCTGCAAAATGGGATTTTTTTTTCGCTCATAAGTCAAAATATCGAATTTCAACTCATTCGGATATAGTTTTCTAAATATTGTGAAAATTATATTGGGTGGAAACAAAAATAATTCTTTTTCCAGAACCAATAAACATGCAGAAATATATCTATTGTGTTAGTAGCTCCAATGTGATAGCTGAAAACCATATTTGGGCCAAACACCAGCAAAACACCGACTTTCGAAAGATTTGATGGCCCACTGTTAGGAGAGCGCAAAAACAATATGACTTGGAAATGTTGGACGTAAGGTTGAGATATAACTGTATCGGGATAATGATAATATATGCAATATAGTCTATGCGTTTTTGTAGTAAACTGTCTTGTACGATAATTTCGTTATTAAATAATCATAATACTGAACAATAATTTGGCAGTCATAACTAAGGGATTCTCGCAAATTTCTACATGACCTGAAAGTTTCTCAACGATATTACAGAATTGTACTCAATATGCAGCTCTATGGTCAGGAGTAGGCACACAGCTTCAGATTTAGTTAATCATTTTCAGGATATATCAAATGGAAATCATTATTTCCATCTTCAACCGAAATTGAATTGGCTTATCGGGATGTTTTTGATTTCAAACTCTCCATAGAAATAGCATTCGTTCTTCGGAAGGATCGTCGTACCATAAGATATCGATCATATTCTTGTACCATATTTCTCCATGCTAATGACTTGGCTACAACTACTGGGCACCTCACTAAATTATAGAGGTTTTCAGTAATAATTCATTATTCAAATAATTTTTCATTATTTCTAGTTACGAATTCGTCATATTTTTCTTCTATGTACCTCTATGGTTTTCAGTCAAGCGAGAAAAATAGAATGTAATATAACCTTCTGTGTTTATTTATTCTATGATGATTTTCATTTTGTCATTTCCGATTGAGATATACCATCAGTTAATCGTATAAGTTCGGGTATAGATCGATAATAAATAAAACAATCAATAATATGAATCAATAATTTGGCAGTCATGACTAACGGATTGTGGCGAACTTCTACATGACCTGAAAGTTCCTCAACGATATTACAAAATCGTACTCAATATATGCAGCTCTATGGTTAGAAGACGGCGCACAGATTCAGATGTAACGTGCGTACAGAAAAAATCGTGGTCAAGCAGGCTAGGGAATTTTAAAACTTGCAATGTTTGAACTACGTTCAGACGCAGAATATTGACGTTCAAAATTCCATAGCCTACTTGACCACGAATTTTTTTGAACGCAAGTTAGTTAATCACACTCAGGCCATATCATGTGGAAAACATTATTCCCATCTTCAATCGCAAACCAGAGGATATCGATGTTTATTCTTGTAACAAATTTCTCTATGCTCCAATTAAGGCTACAATTACTGAGTACCTCAAAAAATTATACAGGTTTTCGATAAGAAATCATTATTTGAATAGTCTTTAATTATCCGCAGTTACGAATTTGACATATTTTTCTACTATGTACTTCTATTGTGTTCAGTCGAGCGATATAGATGCATAGAATGTTGTTCGATGCCTCTTGAAGTAAACCATAATGAAATATACCACTCTGTGTTCATTTATTCTATGATGATCTTCATTTTGTCGTTTCCTACTATTGTGATCAATTATACAGGTTTTACCAATTTGAGATATTTTTCTACTATGTATTTCTATTGTGTTTAGTCAATAGATGCATTGAATGGTGTTCGATGCATCTTGAATTAAACCCTAATGAAATTTACCGTTCTGTGTTTATTTATTCTATGATGATCTTCATTTTGTCATTTCCTTCTATTGTGTTCAGTCGAGCGACATAGATGCATAGAATGTTGTTCGATGCACCCATAGACATAAAATAATATGGACTGGTTGTGAGAAAGGGACCATTGATATCAGCATTGAAAAAAGACAGAATAGTTAAAGGCAAACCATAGTATAAGAATATATTCATATAATTTGGCGATTGGCAAAATCACAGAATACGAAACATTGGTTTCCTTTATCCTTTGACATTTCTTGTATACTGTATTGTTTGGTTTCATGTATTGTGTATGTGTTTTGGTGATTTGTAGACAGAATAGTTAAAGGCAAAATATTTTCATTTAAATCCGAGACTCGTTTCTGAATTTTCTGATGCTTATAATCTGAAAATATTTCCCATAAATTTCATTACTGTAATTCATTCAGCTTTTTTCGATACTCATTCAAAATAATCAATATTCCTCTTAAAATAATCGGGATTTTCCAATATATCCCAATTCCCAATTTGTGTATTTATTTCTATCCTTCATAACATCTCTCTTTCTAATGTATTCCGCAACGAACTGTGTGATAAAGTTACGTGAGGGCCAGTCCATGTTATTCTATGTCTATGGATGCACCTTGAAGTAAACCATCATGCAAAATACCGTTCTGTGTTAATTTATTCTATGATGATCTTCATTTTGTCATTTCCGATTGAGATATACCATTTGTTAATCGTATCAGTTCGCGTATAAATCTCATAATGGAGAAAACATATTCGAAGAACAATTATTGCGTATCTTGGAAAACTCATGCGAAACATGTATTCAAATCGTTATGCTGTCTCATGGAACACCAAAGTTTAGTGGATATCGCTATTTGCTGTGGCAACAAAACACTCCATGCTCATAAATGCATACTGGCAGCAAACAGTCATTATTTCAAGGATGAGTTCGAGAAAAACCCATCGGTTGAGCAAATTATAATTTCTGGATTTGATTTTGGCGTCTTAAAGTCGATAATGGAGTTCATGTATTGTGGAGAAACCATCATAGAAGAAGAAAATGTGAAGTATTTGATTGGAGCAGCTAAACTGTTTCAAGTAAGAGGTCTTGATACTCTGTTTTCCGACAGACAAGAACATCAGCATCTATTAGAGGACGTATTCATACCATACCCCCAGTTCATGAGTAATAAACCGAAATATCCAGTGGCGTATCATTCCCCCAGTAATCAACATATATCGAATGAAACTGGTTTGAAAATTCCTTCTTTCAACATTACCGATCCGTTCAACAAAAAGAAACTGAAAAGAAAATATTTGAGATCAGAGGCTGAGAAAGCTTGTGCGAAAGAGGCTCATGCAAGCAGAATGGCTTTGGCTCATTTGCAAAAAGAAATTGCTTCTACTTCTCAGGTGAATTCATTCATTATTGAAGAATCTTGTACTGAAACAACTGTTGAGAATTTCATCCCACATGCAGATGATTCTTGTATCGAGGTATCTAAATCTGAACAGCCAGTGCAACTGATCGATTACACTGACGGTAGTGCTACTTTCACTTGTAGCAACACTGTGGGTTCCAAACAAAATTTAATACAATTTGGCGCTGTTTCAAATTCACAAGAAATAATGTCTGATAAACTGAAGAACCTATTTGGTACAGATTCTCAATCTGACATAGAAATTATATTCAAAACAAATGATGGGAACTTTGTCACTGTGAACGATGAAGTACTACAGAATATATCTAAAGGCGGACTTCAGTACCAGATAGTAGACGAAGATGGCCACGTTGGTGAAATTCAAGATCTGAAACCATCGGCAGAAAAGATTGATACTCATCAAGGTATAGAAATGATCAAGGATTTCATGAGATCGGCAAAGATATCTTCTACAGCAGCATCTACAAGTTGTGGATCTAGTTCAATTATTATCAACGACGAGGCGGGAAATGAAAATGGTACCATTTCGGCATATAAAGCAGAATCTTCGTTGACCAACACAGATCCTGAGTTTTCAGATAGAAAGCCAATCCAATTCATGTTGATCGATAATGGAGACTTCGATGGTGGTATTATAGATACATATTCTCATGGTATTAAGATATCTTCGGAAAAAGAGTCTTCAGAGTTGCCAAAACACCTAGATGAGCACAATTTCTCGAGTTTCAGCACAGTTGTCGATAGAGAAAGCTCTATGGATTTCGAAAAACCAACGTTGAAATTTTCACCTGATATTTTTTTTGCAGACCCCTCGAATTCAAGTAATGAAACTGGTGATCAAAAATATTCCGTAACACCAAAGTCCTAGTGACTAGTCCTAGTGATTAGTGATTTTTTATTTCAATACATGTTATTGTTGTTGGTTTTCATTTGATATAATTTGATAATTTCAATAAAGTGATATTTCAGAATAATGGGTCTTTTATTGAATCATGAGGAGATAATAATTATCGATAATTTGAATTTGGCGCTCTTGTTCAAACTTGAACAAATCATATCTTCGAGAGTATTGGTAAGAGTTGGGAATTATATCAATGGATTCTTATGATAGAACTTCCTAGTAGCAGAAATGAAATTCAATATAATAAAAGAATTTGAATACAACAAAAGTGCCAAAAATTATTATTCCAAAACCAATAGACCAATTCTACCCTACAACGAACTCATCCGAGATATTTGTTCCTCAATTCTATGATGAACGATATATTTTTTTCTCAAATCCACTCTGAAAATTATATTATGTCAATTGAAACTTTAGCCAATATTTCAGATTTGTTTTTACTGTAGATATTCTGAACTCAATATTATTAACTTACCATTACCATTCCCATCATCATATGGATTAACCCTGGGCATTAAATATCAAAATTTGACATATCATGCCTCAGGAAAATAAGTTGACATGTATCAACACAGATAATATTATAATAATTCATAGATAGAATAATTATCGCATTCTGTGAAAACACAGAAGTACGATTTATTATTGAAATTTTGAAAAATCATATCTCCGAAAGTATTAGCTTGTTAGAGTTAAAAATGACATCAATGGATTCCTATGGTGAAACTCCATCTTGAGAAAAACTTATTTTGAAATTTGTAATGTAAAAAATTTTTTTTTTGTTACTCCGAACCCGATTTCGCCCAATAACGAACTTAGCCCAGATATTTATATCCCAAACCTATTCTGAAAATTTCAACTGTCTAGCTCATTCCGTTCGACAGTTATCGTGTTAACGGCCGGCCGGACAGAATATATTTCGACCACGTATTCTTGATCAGTGAGTCGAACCAAATCGTTTAAGACCATTTTCAGCCAAAAATTCGAAAATTACAAACATTTGGGCAAATTGATAAGCACTCTGTTCCGAGGAACAAGAGCGCCAAAAAATCAAAAGCAATCACGTGACGTCTGAAGCTTTAGCTGAAATTAATGACTATTGGAGATACGTTCAGGAAATCGAAATTTCAATCGGACATATTCTGGAAATTGTCTGAAATATGAAACATTAAAGAACGTCATTTTCAATGCAAATCCAGGGTTGTGTTCGAATATTAACTCCGTAGAGTAATATTTACTCCATTGCGTTTGAAAACTGAAAAGTTGAGTAAATTTTACTCTGTGACTGTCGTCCGAAAAGTCGGAGTATTCGAATCGGAGTTCATTTTACTCCTGTCAAAATTGACATAACTCGAGGGACGGAAAATCTGGTATCTTTGTCTCACTGTTTTATAAATGTTTTGTGAGGTAATTTAATAGTTTTAATACAATATATATTTATGATTAGAGGATAACAATAATAATAGGATCTTTCTTAAACCAACATAACCTATTTTCCGATATTGGCACCTTATGTCACTGTCAGTGTCAGTGTCAGAGTTAACTCCAGAGTAAATCTGTCAAACCTTCAAAAACTCTACTCTACTCCGTGGCGTTAATTTTCGAACACAGCCCAGATATTGGTTCTCTTGTTTCTAGGAACAGAGTGTCTATCAATTTGTCCAAATGTCTATAATTTTCGAATTTTTGGATGAAAATGGTACGATTTGGTTCAACTCACTGATCAAGAATCGTTCATACATATACCGCCGTGTCACAAAGCATTCAATCTCCCTTAAGTCCTAACTGAGGTCCTCAGTTAATAATAAATAAGAATCGCATCCTCAGTTAACGTATGTAACGGTGGTGAAACAGGCCTGTTTCACGTTCATTTCCACGTTAACTGAGGTTGCGATTCTTATTTATCCTTAACTGAGGACCTCCGTTAGGACTTAACGGAGATTGAATGCTTTGTGAATATACGGCGGATAATCTTATCTACATATAAGAGACATGTTATATTTATTTCTAGTTCTATACATCATTCTTGATATAAAATACCTCCTGATGTTCAATTAATCATATTAGGTTCAGAATACAGAAAACTGAAATATTGGCTAAGTTTCAATTGGTATAATATAATTTTCAGAGTATATTTGAGGAATGAATATCTCGGAAAAGTTCGTTATTGGATAGAATCGGTCTGGTGGTTTCGGATTAATGATTTTTGGCACTCTTGTTTTTTTTTAATTTAAATTTAAATTCTTTCATGGTGCAGTTCTATCATAAGAATCCATTGATATCATTTCCAACTCTGAGAAACTAATACTTTCGGAGATATGATTTGACAAGGTTTGAACAAGAGCGTCAAAGCTCCTGTCCATAGAGCTTTCCCACTTTTTGGCGCTCTAGTTCCTCGGAACTGAGTGCTTACCAATTTGCCCAAATGTCTGCAATTTTCGAATATTTCGATGAAAATGGTCTTAAACGATTTGGTTCGACTCACTGATCAAGAATCCGTGGTCGAAATTCATTCTGTCCGGCCGGCCGTAGGCACGATAACTCTCGAATGGAATGAGCTAGAGAGTTGAAATTTTCAGAGTACGTTTGGGGGATGAATATCTTGGCTAAGTTCGTTACTGGGCAAAATCGGACAGAAGGTTTCGGAGTAATAAAAAAAAAATTTTTTTTTTACAAAACAAATTCCAAATTAAATTTTTTTTAATAAGCAGTTTTATCATAAGAATCCATTAATATCATTTTTTACTCTAACAAGCTAATACTTTCGGAGATATGATTTTTCAAAATTTCAATGTGAATCGTATTTCACAGATTGATATAATTATTCTATGTGTCGAATAGTTCGTTTTTATTCATGATTATTTATCACGAAAACTTCAAGAATTACTCTCAATAACTAATGATTCGTTACGGCCGACGTTTCCGTCGATCACGCTCCTTTCGTCTCCCGAAACTAACTGCTCTCGTGCCCTCCTCTCTTTTCCTCATTTTCATAATTTCTTATCCTATACTTCATAAACTAAACTTGCTGAAGAGGCACTTAAGCTGAAACGTAATCTTCGGCTACGCAAGGCAACAAACATATCATGTGTCACCTAGCCAAACAAATCAAATAGTCGACTTAAACACTAATTCTCCGACACGGCCAATCCTGACATAACAGTCGTCCTCGGCTGTTTCTAAAACAAAACAAATTCTTGCAAACCTTGCAACAAATACACATCCTTATACCTGTTAAAATCATTGCTATCCACTTTATCTCATTTATTAGTTTGACTATCATGCTTGGGGCTCATTACTCCATGACAAAACTGATCCAATCAGTTTGACATCTACAATTAAAGCCAAGTGTGATAATTCAACCTTCTTAATGATTAGTTGACAGATTCTAAAATACCTAACAAACACATTCTCAATCAACTCAAAATCGTTGATATTTACCACATTCAATGTTGCAACTTTTATGCCTGCTGCTCTTTGCCTCATGACAAAACTATCTGGTCAGATCAGTTTCACACTTGCAAACACAGCACAACTTAAAAGTTCAACCATCATAATGATCTGATTCATTGATTCCACTATTATGACTGCTGCTCATTACGCCATGACAAAACTATCTATTCAGATCAGTTTCACACTTGCAACTACAGCAAACTTAATAGTTAAACCTTATTCCATCTCTAGTGTCTCTTTCAGAATTTTCCTCACATAGATCACCAACGTCTCTTTCAACATTTTCCTGATCTAAATCTCAACGTCTCTTTCAACATTTTCCTCACATAGATCACCAACGTCTCTTTCAACATTTTCCTGATCTAAATCTCAACGTCTCTTTCAACATTTTCCTCACATAGATCACCAACGTCTATTTCAACATTTTCCTAATCTAAATCTCAACGTCTCTTTCAACGTTTTCCTGATCTACATCTACATCGTCTCTTTCAACGATCTCCAGATCTAAATCTACAACGTCTGTTTCAATGTTTTTCAGATCTGAATCTTCAACCTCTCTTTCAACGTATTTCTCTTCCACTCTCATTACATTCCACTGGAATAAAGCCCTCAGGCATTTTCCTCTAAACTTTCCTCAGCACACGAATAAGTTATTTCATTAGAAAACTAATTCAACTCATACCTATCCATCTCCTTTCACATGCAACTTTTACAATGACAAAAAGTCCACTTAATTTCAAATATAATTTTGACCAATGTTTTCCTTCCCTTTTCAACATCTCAATTCAAAGTTCAGCTTTATTACCATCAAATCTTCCCTTTCTGTACCATGCACTTAATCTCTTAAAGTATGAACATCAGTTTTATTATCTACAATCAACAATGTTCATCATCTAATATCATTGTCTACACTCCATTATTAATCTCTAAAAGGATAGCGCAATGGTTCGATTAATCCAACAATTCAGTGCTGTTTGAATTTATCCCATGTATCTTACCAAGACCTTACGAACTACTCATAGCACGCCCAACTTTTTCATATGATCACACCAATTGTTTATACCAGAATAATAATTGTATCACTTTCATAATGATAATGGGCTCTTCCTATACCTATCCCTTGCTGCGTATGCAGTACGAGAAACGACATGGGTCGACATCGACAACGACACCCGACACCCTAGACCCCAGGTACTAAAATGAGTAACAATTTACGCATCTTGGGAATATCACATATCACATTTTATTTAGCTGTACGTCATATCTTACACATACCTCTCTAAAGTTTTCAACAAAAGTAACACAGTTTTCATTATCAAATGAACATAGCATAGTAAAATACGGTTTAATTCATAAACCTTCACCAATAGTATTCAAATACCTCATCTGGGTTTTTCTCGCGTCCCAAAAGCATTACGGTTTAATGAAAGCGATTCATTACTGACTAACTAAATATCCTAAAAACAATATGTAAACATATTGTCCGGTCAAGCCTTTGGCTATTCCTTTAAGCAATTTATAGGTTTTGAATAGGTCATCATTAATCTCAATGTGGATAATTTTTGTATCGATAATTCCATTATCATTATCGCTTTTCTGTTCTACAAGAAGTTAGTAACTCGTTATCCCCGTTAGATTTATACTCTTTTAAATATCCCTTGCTTAGTTACTATTTTCAATTTCTTTAGTTAAAATATTTCGAGAGAGCCATGCAACAGATCTGTGGCCATACGTTTCCCTTCAAGATGCTCAATGTCAAGTGTAAACCTTTGGCAAAATACACAGCACCTATATACTCTAGGTGTGCTCTCTAATTATTTTTATTGCATTATAATTTCAAAATATTTCAGTCTGTAAATAGTAAATACCAAGAATGATAAATTGCATTGACAACAACCAGAGTCTCTACCTCATAAAGAGTAATACCTAGATTCGGTGGAATATATTATTTTCTTGTAGAATCCAATTAAGCTGAGTTTGTTATCAATTTTTAATGCAATATCGTACCAAGACAAAGCTGCTGTGGGTAAATAATTCAATTGAGTCTTGTAGATCACATATCTTAAGCACTGTTAAGATTTTAATGATAATTTTTTTTTTTTTTTTTCGAATCATTTAAGGTTCCAGTTTTCACTTTTTCTCTTTTGTTAGATATTAAAAGATAAAGGGACCGGCAAGTTGTGAACATTTTGGAATTTGTTCGTATTTCAGAAATTTCCACTTCTAATCCAAGATATTCAATTTTCCTTACAAGCATTGAACGAGAATGCTGCAGTCTTCAATATTTGTTACACCTTTTCTAATCTTTCTATCGTTACATCGATAGCTTAGGAAACAATCAACATGTCATCTACATCAACAATAACACAAGACAGGAAATAAAGCCCAAAACTTTCATTTCTGCACACTGAAAAACTGCCGTAGCATTTTACAATCCAAAAGGCATGAGCAACCTTTCATAATGCCCATCTGGCATTCCAATTCTACTCTCTATAATCGAGACATAATCGATCTGTACCATTTTTCTTTTTACAAAAATTATCGTACTTGAAAACGACAGTAGCTAAGACAAATTATATCAGCTTTCAACACCTGAATTTTGCTTATCACACTTTTCACTATATGCAAGTCGATTAGGCGATTTTCGTACTATTTTATTCTCATAAATTAATCGTACTTCCAATTGTATACTAGCGACTAGATCTCTAGGATTATTTTCAATTTTCAATTAAGTAATTCGAAAATTCTGACAAAATTGTCGCAAGCCATTTTTATTTTATTATAATCATCAATATCTGTTTTGATACGAATCAACAATCAATAGTCCTGATAGAATTCATTTCATTGCAGCCATTTATCCTCGATTTATTTCTTAACAACAAACATGTTTTTTCTACTAGCCTAAACTCAAAGCATCAAGCATTTCACCTAAAATCATTATATCATGATATCTCATTTCAGATATCCATCTGTAAATACGGGATGATCAATGTTAATCATCAATTTCTGAAAAAACCAGTACCCTGTACTGTACTAAAAACTGTTAGGTTTCCTAAACTCTTGAAATTAATGATGTTATTGAATTATCTTACAGTAAATTTTACTACCATTTTATCCCTAATCAATGAGCATTCTGCTCCGGAATCAAAATAGAATTACTTCAACTCACCACACTGCTTTGAAATACCTGTTGGAACTAAGTTCACCCTGTTGATTTGTTTCTTCTCACCTGTCCTCTCATTATTTGGACGACTTTGTACTATATTTTCAAATGAATACCTACAGTTCTGAATTCCGCCCAGGTAATACCAGCCTGTAGCATATTCGTGATACCTAACCATTGAGACGCACTTCCTTGCAAACTTGCACTAATTAAAACACAACCTTGTACTTGGTTTTTCGGATTTGGCACAAATTGACTGTATTGCACCAAGCAATGGGATCAATATCTGATAATTCAGAATGAAATTTAGGCAACGGCAAATTTCTTTCACTCTATTCGGTACTTTTCACTGCATTTAATATGATTCTGAAATTATGATTCTGAATACCCAACATTGATCTCTATATCGTGTTTGCGAGTTGAATCCCACTTCTGATGTCGAATAGTTCGTTTTTATTCATGATTATTTATCACGAAAACTTCAAGAATTACTCTCAATAACTAATGATTCGTTACGGCCGACGTTTCCGTCGATCACGCTCCTTTCGTCTCCCGAAACTAACTGCCCTCGTGCCCTCCTCTCTTTTCCTCATTTTCATAATTTCTTATCCTATACTTCATAAACTAAACTTGCTGAAGAGGCACTTAAGCTGAAACGTAATCTTCGGCTACGCAAGGCAACAAACATATCATGTGTCACCTAGCCAAACAAATCAAATAGTCGACTTAAACACTAATTCTCCGACATATGTATATTCTATGTATGAATTGTCATAAAGTCAACTTGACAGAAGGGAATATTGTAACTTCAAGAATATTGGGGTTGAAATACTCGTATTTTAGCGATGCAACGGGGACCTCACCCGAGAATGTTTGAAAATATTACGTAAATATTGAAAGCATAATTCTGTAGTTCGAGAGAGGAGAAAATTTGGTGAACGTAGATCAGGAAATTTTTGATCGATTACAAGGTAAAAAAAAATGAACTATTATTTGAATTTAATTTCCTTTATGATGCAGTTCTTTCATAAGAATACATTGATTTAATTCCCAACTCTGAGAAACCAATACTTTCGGAGATATAATTTGTCTGTTTGAACTAGAGCGCCAGAAAGCTCCTGTCCACAGGGCTTGAACCCATTTTTTTTTATACAGTTTAGTGAAACTGTCAATGTAACTAAATCGTTCACTTAGATACCATCATTGAGCTATGTATTTAAAAAAAAATTCTTGTTGCGCGCATGTTTTAGGGAACAGCATGCTATCATTTTGACAAAATGTCTGTATTTTTCGATTTTTTTGCGAATAATGGTGTCGAACGATTAGGATGGATTTACTGATGCAGAACTCATGGTTAAATTCAATTCTGTCCGGCCAGCCGTCCGTTGCCGATATAATGTTCGAATGGAAAGAGATAGCGTCTTGCAAATTTCAGAGTAGGTTGCAAATTCCGATTGAATTTAAACTTAAAGTTGTAGAATACCGCATATTTTTGCAGAATTTGGTTTCGACAGATAAGACAGGCACAACTGAAGACACTACTCGAAGATCATATGAGTTAAAATCTACATTCCATATATTTACGAGTTTCAAAGAACAGGGCCTGTCGGAAGAATTATCCTTTGCTCTTTTGAAGTTGGCTAGGTTCAAGTCGGAAACGGACGGATTTATTATGGCTTGTCAAGATGCAGTGATAAATACAAGATGGTATAAAACGAACACAATAAAACTTGTAACCATGCTCCAACAGGGAATATAGAGAGACGTAATGCGGCACTCTGAATTCTCTACTTCCATCTGAGAGATGTTCAAGGTACAGACCTACTCTTATATCGTCTACTCGCGTACTCTTCTTTCGTCTGTGGGCGTGATGATCTGTGTTCCTGGTAGTTGATGATTGATATACTGAACTTCTCGAAGGCTATCCGCCAACCCCTAAATTAGAAGGCTCTTTGATTCCTGATTTCCAACATGTGTTGATGTTGGTATTCCAAGTTTTGCGAACCCTCCCTGCATTCGAAGTAGGAATATTCTTTGTGTTGAGCAGATGGGATATTTATATATAGATTATACTGATCCTCCTAGTTCTTCCCCAAGGAGACCTCTCATGAGCTATTAAGAGCTTGATCGAGTCAGGAGAATCGGTTTGTGTTCTCTGTAGGCTTTGTTACTATGTCCTTACAACACCTTGCTGCAGGCTATAATTCATGTTCACTTCTTTCGTGGATCTTTCAAGGTCGAGAATTTCGAGTAGTAGCAGGCTCCTAAGGCATTCTTGATTTGGATTGTCTTCAGTGAACCACTCTGTTTCATTCCAAGAAATTTATGAGCTTTTTCATCTTCAAGGTGGCGAATGATATTTCCCTCTTCTGGTTCAATTTCTTCTCCTGTTTCTCCGCTTCTTCCTTTGCGTATATGAAAAACAACACACTTATCAGCAATTGTTGTATTGTTGTCTTGGAAGGAGCGAACAGGCCATCTATGTACAGGAGAGGTGTCCTCTTCTACCTGGTGGCCCAGCTTCGTTCCCTATTCTGCTCGCCCTGAACTCTGCTCTGAATGGTATGAGCGTTATGCTACAATTATGGGCTTAGCAAATCCCCTTGAAAGACGCCTTGTCTTTATCTTGTCATCTCATATAAGTGGTCCGAACTTCCTACGAGATTGCTTGGTTCCCCATAGCGCCATAATATTTTCCATCCCTTGATAGATGTTAGGGTAAATTTTGAGCTTCTTTAGCAGCCGTATTATCAAACTGTGCGTCGATATGTCATATACTTTTGCGTAATACAACCATGACCATGTTGGTCGCGCTTGTAGTATCTTGCATCTTGACATATGCTCTTGTCTATCAGTAAGTTGTCCTTGCACCCCTTTAATCCTTTCCTTGCACCTCTCTGTTCGTAAACGTGATTACAGAATATGGTTTTGAAGAACTCTTAGAAATCTTACACAGCGTGTTGAGACACGTGATTGGGTTGTAGTTATTCGACTGTCCCAAATCACCATATGTCGGTATCAGTACTGTTCTACCCTCTACCAAGCACGAAGGAAAGGAATTGGCTCACGGTGAATTATCATCCTACTGAGTATTCTAGGTAGGAGTTGGTGAGCAGTTGGAAAGTTGTCGTGAAAGTTTGCTTGTTCTTCAGGGTATGGCTAATCTCTTCGGTTGTAATTTCAGTCAGTTCTTTGTTCTGTTGCAGGTTTTGTTCTCATAACTCCTGGAATAAGTGAAGTGTTGGAGTATTCTTTATTTCTGCTTTCTGCTAATCGCTCGTACATATATTTCCAGAACTGTTATACCTCCACGGGTGATGGTGGGTTCTTTGCTTGTACTTGTTTAGGTTTAAATAATTTCGAAGGTTTTGCAATGACAGTGTTGTTATCATCTATATGCTTTCGCCTTTTGATCAGCATCTTCCTTGTCACCACAAGTGTTCTTATTTTATCGACAGCCTTCCGCTTCAGTAGATGGAAGATCAGCAAGCTTTCTGCTTGGCTTAAATTGTGCTTTCAAAACATCTATGATTTCTTTTTTTTTTCTTTTTTTTTTGTATAATTTTTGTAAAAAGGATCTTTGATATAGTCATTGGTCCGTTGACATTAAATAAATAAATAAATAATTAAAATACATAGGTACCAAGATGCTTGACCCCCTAAGGTTTTTATCTTCTTGTCTAGATGATTCAATCCCAACATATACATCTTTTGTTCTGTTTCTTTCTGATGGACAGATAAGCGAAGTAACCGTTCTGACTGCAGCCACTACATCTTCTAGCAAACAGTCATCTTTTAGTTGATCTTCCATGGTATAATTCATCACCGTTAGTTCTGCAGCCTTGAATCTTGTTTTTTTCGTTTCTTGCGGTCCTTATGTGGGAATTCCTCCCTTAGGATCTATTATTATTGAATAGAATCAGAGTGGCTGCCAAATCCTATACCCTCAATTAGAACAAAGTTGGAATAATACACATTCTGTTAGTACGTAATGAGTGAAACACAAATTAATTAACAAATGGAGAATTGCTATCGGCCATCATACTTCCTGTAAACATCCCTAATTAGAGTCTCTTTTTTTCAGGACATGAAGGCGGTCTCCAAGTTCAGGATAATTCGATCGCTAGTGATGGTATGTATATTATTTTTTTAATATTGTCGAATTTGAATTAACGTTGGCTAATAACTTCGGATAGAATAACAACAATTATGAAATATTCCCCAAATTAAATCTTCCGCTACATTTAATTTAGGCTAAAATAAGTTATAAAATGGGTGGCTTTGCATAACAAGCTGTAGCGCCCTCGTTCATTGAATGATAAATGAATTTCACTTATTTGCAATATCTAACACTAGCTGTCATGTTTGACGAGATGCCAAATACAATTTTTTTCAGAAAATATAAAAAAATTGTTATCTATAGTAATAATTTTATCCACCGTCATTAAGCAGCAAAAAGATTTGGGGTATTTATTCAAAAGAAAAATTATGACGCCACTGTGTGAAAATGAATGACGTCATAAGTAAAAGTTGTATGCCAAATAATTGATTAGATTTCCGCCTGTCACCGGTTTTTATATCTGTTGCTTGATAATGTATTTGTAGTTGTGTGACCTTATGAATTTTATTGAGTTTTGAGAATGGGATGAAATCTGAAACATTCATGCCAACGAAATTTTAAGAAAAGACACATGGTGAAATATTTATTGATTCTAACCATCAACAAATATTCCGCGTGGCCGGGCTAGATCACCTCATCGCTCAGTGTTCCCCAAAGAGGAAAGCGTCATTCAAGGGGAGACACAAACCCAGGGTTTCATGGTTATTATCAATCATCAGTGTGACTTAGCCGACACTGAATGACAACGAAGGCATCCTAAGGAAACTTTAACGAATTTTTATTAAGAAATTATGCAACGTATAGTTTAATTTCCTTTATTAATATTGAAATTGTGTACTCAGAACGTTTTGACATATTTTTTGACAGCACTATTGTTATTTACAGTAACTTAAAAAAATCATCTCGGCCGAAAAATTAAATCGTGAACATTTTCGTGCGATTATTTTTTACAACTTACGACGTGGATTAACTCAGCATCAGTGCATCGATGAATTTAATTCAATTTTTGGCGATGAAGCTCATCAAGTACCAGTGTTTAACGATGGTTTGGTGGATTGAATCGAGGTCGTGGTTCGCTCCAAGACGAATTTCGTGGAGGTCGTCCAAAATCAGTTGTTGTTCCGGGAGCCATTGATTCTGTGCGCGAACTGATATTGAAAGGTCTTCATGTGACCTATCGTGAGATTGAGACAACCTTAGGCATTAGTGGGACCAGCATACATTCAATATTGCATGAACATTTAACTGTCAAAAAAATTTGTTCGCGTTGGATCCCACACAATTTGTCAATCGTTTAAAAAAACGCTCGTGTCGATTGATCGAAAGAAATGCTCCAAAAATACGATTGCGGTGCTTCGAAACACGTCTATATGATATCGTGACAGGTGATGAATCGTGGATTTACCCGTATAAGCCCGAAAGTAAACAGCAGTCGATTGTATGGGTGTTTCAAAATGAGTCAAATCCAATAAAAGTTGTTCGCACACGAAGCACTTCCGAGCAAATGGTCGCCTGTTTTTTCGGAAAAACTGGAAATGTCGCAATCGTACCACTAGAACAACGCAGAACAGTCAATACTGAATGGTACATTACCATTTACACTATAAAAGTAACTACAATCTTGTCCACTACAGTTTTTGTCGTCTGACATATGTTTCGGAAACAAAGTTTCCATCTTCAAAAGAAAACATATGTCAGAAGACAAAAAACTGTAGTGGACAAGAGTGTAGTTACTTTTATAGTGTTCATAATAAGTCCACAGTGAACTCGAAATAGAATTCACAACCATTTGTTCGCCAGTTGCCTTCCAAGAAATGAAAAACCAGCCGCCGAAGACGGATTACTCTTCACCATGACAATGCGAGCACTCACACATTGACTCAAACAACTGCATTTTTGAGCACTCAAAACGTCGATGTGATGAGTCGTCCGCCGTATAGTCCTGACTTGGCACCGAATGACTACTTTTTATTTCCGTACGTGAAAAATAAACTGAGAGGTCAATGTGTTACGACACCTGAAGAAGCAGTTGATGCGTTCAGAATGCATGTTTTGGACATACCTCAATCAAAGTTACAAACGTGCTTCGACAATTGGTTCAATCGCATGCAGAAGTGTATGGATCTTCATGGGGAATATTTTGAAAACAATAGAGCGATTTTCGATAATAAATATTTGTTTTTGTTCTCTAATTCCGAAATATAAAAGGCAATCCACCTAATTAGACATTTGGTCAGATCAACACCTCCTAAAAGGAAGGCCAATCAACTCTCCATCTCGTTTCACAATATGGCGTCGAAGGTGGATGGAAGTTCAATTGACAACTGTTTGATTACAAGTGAAGATTCGTAGTATTCTTAGTGAATAACGTTTCTACGATTTAATTATTTTGTCGGTATGTAATTCTGCGGAACGAGCTACCAGTGCATGTACATTTATGATGAATGCACCGGACTTGCATACATGTCAAAGAAAAGTTATCTGCAGAATGGAAGTGTCAGGTTTTGAGGTATTGATAGCTGTAACAGATAGCCATATAGGGTTAATAGAAAAGCAATATCTGCTTTTGCCGAACCTCCTCAATTTACCAATGAGTATAAACATCCTTATAGTTTTAACATTCATAAGAAAGGTAATCGAAAAGTATGTCCAAATTACCGAGGACTCAGTGTTACCAACTCATTGACCAGAGTATATGGTCGAATAATAAAATGTAGAATAGAGGATGAAATACATGTCATAGAAGGGCATAATGGGTTCAGGGCAGGAAGATCATGCGTTGACAATATTTTTTGCCTGAAGCAGCTTGTGGAATGAAGAACAAAGAGAAACTTGATTTTTGTTGACTTGCAGAAGGCTTATGATAGTGTACCACCCTCTAAATTGTGGAAGACCTTGAAAGAAAACGGTGCAAGCCAGATATAGGTATATTAGGACAGTGAAGGAGCTCTACACGGATATTTCAGCAAGGGTGAAGTTGGGAACCGAACTGTCTAAGAAGTTTCGTATCTCAAAACATCTACGACGCGACGAGACTGTCCAGTAGCCTCGACTCTGAAACATTGGCAAAGAAAATGTCGAAATATTCAATAGGTAAATATACACTTTTCACTCTACACTTTGCTGACAACCAGGTTTTCATGGCCCAAGATGAGGAAGATATTTATTATATGTTGAGGAAATAAGATGAGGCATATATAGAGTGGGGTATAACCATAAACACCTCACAGCAATCGGATCCAGAGAAAGGGAAATAAAGAATAGGATCGCCCGAGGGATATCAATTACGAAACAACTGAATGGCGTACTTTGGAGTTCACAAATAAGAAATTATATTAAAAAAAATCTATACAACCTTAGTGGAGAATATGAAGTACCTAATATGGAGCCGAGGTATGGGACATGACAACGTAACTTAAGAATAAAATGAAAGCAATGGAGATGGGATATTGGAGGCGATTCTTTAGGGTTACAGGATCAAGTCAAGAATGAGGAGATGAGAGCTAGATTAGGTGTTTATACAGATATTAGAGACACAAATAAAGCAAAAACGCTGTAATGGTTTGGGCACGTGTCAAGAATAAGTGACGAGAGATGGCTATTTAAATTTCTCAATTGGGTTTCACCGCAAAGAAGTGTTACGTGTTAAACTGAATTTTAAACTGATTCACAGATACGGTAACATATAAGTTATTTTCAGGGGTGCAGCTCGCGGCTTAGCTGCAGTGGAGAAGGGGGTAGGTTTAACAAAATTTAAATAGAATTAACTTGAGGGCGCCAGGTGGTTTCCAATAATATAAAACCCCTGAAAATATATGATTTAAACCACCAAAATAACTGTACTGTATAGAATCTGATCAAAATGATAACACAGGATGAATAATTTCGTAATATATTGATCTAAACAACACACAAAATTACTGTGTGAGAGGTCCTTAGTATTTTATACAGTGCCTGAAGGGCTTAGATTAATGAGTGCCGGCATTCATTCACAAGATATTATTGTGATAAATAAATCAAATTCACAAGTAAGGAGAAAATGTGGTTATATAAATGAAATATTGTACTCATCCAATATTCGTGAGTGTTAGATTCTTTTAGGGACGGTGCAGTTTTCCCTGGAGGTGGTGTTCGTTTCCTTGGGGTGGTCAAGCAGACGTGTGAGGTTGACTTTAATGAGGAGAAATGTCCAATATGCCTTATTACGGGGTTTCACTTCGATATTGACCTTCGATTGTAAGAAGATGAAGGTGTAGTTATGTGTACTTATGGCCCAATCTCAATGAGAATCCCAATCGGAATCCTAATAAGATTCCTAATAAAAAGCCTACGAAAACATAAAATTCAATTTTACAATCATTAATAATTCGTTTGTTCTTTCATTTACCTTGGATGTTGGCGGCTTCAGAGAGATTAAGTGAACGAGCGTTGAAAATCCCGTGTGAAACGGTAATTTCACAATTTCTTCTCGCAATAATATCCCAAAATACTAGGAATTGTGAAAAATTAACACCTTTGAAAACAATTATCCAACAAAATTCGTTGATTGATAAACTCAATACACGTTTCTCTTTGTGTTTCTCGCTAGCGTTCAACATAAGAATGAATTTTTTTAACCTTAAGACGTAAACTTAAATTCGCATATGTGAATTCGAAAGATACAACTTCCCGTGTATGCATGGTTATCTACCTCACTGTTGGAATTCCACATCCGCCAAAATTTTGTAACAAATCTCCCCCCCACGTAGAGGAAGAGTTAGGAATCTAACTCGAAATCTGCACCTGGTTTCAAATCATTGACGTGCCATATCCCGACGGAATTTCCGAAATCATCTTCAAGCTCATATGTATAAAATCCACTCTTCCTCCTGACCCTGTAAGGTCCGACATACTTCGCACTCAACTTGTGAGAGAAATATTTTGCTTTATTAGAAAGAGCATGATTCTTGTGCCACACAGTATCACCAACAGAATAAGTGACTGCTCGTCTTCGTAAATTATATCTTCTGCTGACTTTATCGTAAGCATTCTGAAGTCTTTTCTTAACAGATTCATAAACCTGATTAAGACCAACGGTTCGTAATGGATCAATACGATCTATACTTATACTCTTTTCGTCCACGTCAAGTTGCTTATGTTGATCACCCGAAATAATATGTTCTCTCCCGAACAATACAAAGTATGGAGTAAATCCAGTTACCTCATGTACTAGGGTGCGAATAGCATAAGTCACCGAAGGTAAGTAAAGGTCCCATTTTCGATGGTTATCTTGAATGTAACACGACAACATAGTTTTCACAATACGATTACATCTCTCCGTCGGATTATTTTGAGGATGATACAACGCGTTAAAGAAAATTTTCGTTTTATACTTCTTACATAATTCGACGAATTTCGAACTCCTGAACTGAGGTCCGTTATCGGTAATTAAATATTGAGGCACCCCAAACAACAAGAAAACTTCATTTTCCAAATATTCGCATATTTTAGGTACAGTTGCGTTACGTAGAGGAACTGACAGAACGAATTTAGAAAAATAATCGCAGACGACTAAAATGTATTTATATCCTTTAGTAGATCTAGGTAGAGGACCCATAATATCGATACTAATCATCTGAAAAGGACGAGATAAAGAAGGACGTGCGCCTAAAAATCCAGCGGGAGGTTTCTGAACAGGTTTGTGTCCGATACAGACATTACATTTTCTTATGAAATTAGATATATCACACTTCATTTTCGGCCAATAGAATCTTTCACCAATCTTATGATACGTTTTAAAAACTCCAGGATGTCCTGACGTAGGTCTAGAATGCATTTGCCAAATGAGTTTAGAACGAAATTCCCTCGGAACCAGTAACTTCCAATAATCATTTTCTTCTCTCAGAAGTTGTGGAAGATTGCTTTTGACATATTTGAAAATCCTACCATCTTCAAGGCGCCATTTGGGATATTTTAAAGGATTTCCCGCAATAGAAGTTTTCAAGTTCAAATAAAATTTGTCTTTAGTTCCAGAAAAATCTCCCAAATCTAAATCTGTAAGTGAGTTAACCGAGTCACAATCAATCTTAGGAACGGAGCGTGAAAGATAGTCCGGAACGACATGATTCTTCCCTTTTCGATGTATAATTGTAAAGTCGAATTGTTGGAGTCTTACCGCCCATCTACTCAATCTACCATTAGGATCCTTGAGATTGTGCAACCATATTAGAGAATGATGGTCAGTTATTACCGTGAAGTGCGATCCCTCGATATATGGTCTCAATTTTTCTAATGCCCAGACTACACACAAAAGTTCCTTTTCAGTTGTCGAGTATTTTCGCTCAGCTTTATTCAAAGAGCGACTGAGATAGCAAATTACTTTCTCTCCTTCAGGTGTTTGTTGACTAAGGACAGCTCCTAAACCAAAATCACTACTGTCCGTTTGAACAGTAAACGGTAACGAGAAATCAGGGCAAATTAACAATGGAGCAGTTACTAAATATTCCTTAATCGTTTTGAAGGCAATATCACATTCTGAACTCCAAATAAATTTCGCGTTTTTACGTAGAAGTTGTGTCAAAGGAAAAACGGTACATGAAAAATTCGGCACAAAACGCCGATACCAGGAAGCCATTCCTAGAAATGATCTTATTTCTTTAACTGTTTTCGGTACGGAAATCTTCATAATTGCGGTTACTTTATCAGGATCAACACGCAAACCGTGTTTGTCGACAATGTACCCCAAATATCGTAATTCAGGTTTACAAAAATTACTTTTTTCCCTACTGATCGTTAACCCAGCATCACGGAGACGATGAAAAAGTATATTCAAAATTTCTAGATGTTTTTCGAAAGATTCTGTTATGATTATAATGTCGTCCAAGTAAACAAAGACATAAGGTTCCAAATCAGGTCCTATTATTTTATCCATAAGACGTTGCCAAACTGCTGGTGCATTCATCAAACCAAACGGCATTCTAACGAACTGAAAGAGTCCGCGATTCGGTACTGTGAAAGCCGTATACTCTTTACTCGATTCTTTCATGGGTATTTGCCAGTACGCAGATTTTATATCCATCGATGATAAAAATTTTGCCCCTTTAAGTCGATCTAAAATTCTCGAAATGTATGGTAACGGATAAGCGTCGCGTTTAGTTACACTATTCAACTTACGATAATCCACGCAAAATCTATAATAACCGTCTTTCTTCTTGACTAATATAATCGGTGATGACCACGAGCTACTAGATTTCTCGATAACTCCCAATTCGAGCATTTTGTTCAGTTCTTCGTCAATATGTTTTTGAACCACCGGAGACACCGGGTAATAACGTTGTTTTATGGGAGGTGAATCTGTTTGAATTTCAAATTCCACCAAATTAGTGCGGCCTACTCCATCTCCCATTTCTGAAAAATGTTTTTCAATAAATTCCTCCAAGATCTTTTGTTGTGAATCGCTCAGATCGGTTTTACAATGCAATGCGATAGTTTTCGTTTGCAAATCGACTTCCGAACACGAAAAATTCCAAACATCTTCATTAAGATTCGGTATTATCTCCATGGCTTTCCAAAAGTCCAAGCCTAAAATGAATTTATTTCCCAAAGTAGGTACAACCAATACATCAATTACCTTCACCTTAGTCGTGAGTTGTATAGGAATTTGAATCGTTCCTATAATTGGACAAGATTGGCCGTTTGCAACAGTAACCGCTGGTGAATCACATTTACTCATAATAAGATTGAAATCGCGAAGCCTTTTATAAACATCTTCTCCCACAATAGTTCGCGAAGCACCGGAGTCCAGAAGACCGAAAAATTGTATGCCAAAAATATTTACTTTTAAATAAGGTCTTTGATCCTTATCTAAATGAGAAATAATATAATTTAAAACAACTTTCTGTTTTTCCGAATCAATGTAACTCTTATCGGTAGCACAAGATTGGGATTTCGATTTGCTACCCAAAATCGACTCCCTGCCTAGTTTTCCGATATACACCTATTTGATTTTTTACAAGTTGGACAGGTATGAACAGTTACGTTTGGCTCTCCACACCTAAAACAATGCTTTCTGGGTGGTCTTCTACAATATTTAGATTTATGACCGCTCTGCTGACAATTCCAACATTTCACAACATCAACTGTAGCACATCTTTCATCTCGCGATGTAGATGGAACACTAGAATTAACATTGACATAAGCCAAATCAGGTTCTAAATCACCCTTTCTACGAGAAGGTTTACTGAAATTTTCTATATTTTGCTTTTTAGTCTCCAATTTCGTACATAACTCAACAAGATGATCGATTGAATCAACTTCGACTAAACCGAGATGTAGTTGATAATATGGATTTAGATTTTTCATAATTATTTTCAACTGAGTTGATTCTGGAACAGAGCAGGTTAGTCTAGAGAAAAAATTTTTCATGTTTGCAACAAAAATTCCTATATTCTCGTCATCACCCTGTGTACGTCTTTTAGTTTCCTCGAATAAACGATCGTCGTAATCCGGCGGCTGAAATTGTTCCTTCAGTCCAAGGGCTAATTCGTCCCAACTACTTATTCGAGAACAATTCGCGCTAAACCACTTTTCGGCGGTACCACTAAATAAATCAAAAGCTGACTGAAATAATTCATCCTTATCCACATGTCTAGCCTGACGAAATCTTTCGACCCTCTCCAGAAAAGAAGCTACTGAACATTTTCTATCATCTCCTGAAAATTTCAAATTCCATTTATAGACTGGAACAGATTTAACAGAAGTAGTCGCGGTCTTAACAGATTTCTGTCTCGAAGTTCCGGGCGTGGCAGTAATATCAGCGCTATTTTCATCCGATTCATCGTCACTCAATCCCAAATTCAAAAGACTCGAATCCAAAACGCTGGTTTCCTGATTTTGAACGATACGAATGCGATTTTTCAATTTAGGCATCAACGTCAAACTTTTGCTAAGAAGTTTGCTACGGGTTTTCCGAGTATCATCATCCTCACTAGGTATCCTATCAACACGTTTCACGATATGAGCAATCTTAGATATAATTTTCTTATAAGGTCCACTATTAACATCATCAGAAAAGTTTTCGATCAACCCCTGTATCTCATTAATTTTATCCTCAACAATTCCAAATTCTTCTTCAGATTTGAAGGTATACGGAGGATAAGTAAGTTTTTGTCCCGATTTCTCCAATTTTAAAACATTTCGTAAGCAAATCCGCATTTCCCCGACCGAACCAACATCCTCAAATCCCCTTATTTTCAATTCGTAAATAAGTTCCTCTCTAGCCAGGCGATTACATTCGAAACTTAATTCCATATTGAAACAAAAATCAACCGATAAAACTCAATATAATCAAAAACAGAAATGAATCCAATGAAAAAGCCTGAGAGTGTAAAAGAACTTCCGCAATTTGACAACTCCAACAATGCCGCAATACTTGAAAATCGCTTAGATTTTGTCTCGAATTATTTCGAAACAACGCTCGACTAAAACGACCGAAACGACAAAAACCGCAGGATAAACATTAATTCAACGAAAGAAATGCCAACATATGCTCGTATTTTTACGAGGCGATAAGGTAAATGAAAGAATAATGAACGAAGTAATATTTCCGAAAATAATCGAATTGTGGTCAATATAGCAATATCAATTCTACTTGGAATTATTATAGTATCAAAAATGCTAGGGCCTTTAAAATCAATTTGAAAAATTATTAAGACAATTTTTAAGGTTATACAAGTGAAAACTGACGACTAAGGGGGGTGCCCCACGACAGGGTGCCAAATTTATATGTTACGTGTTAAACTGAATTTTAAACTGATTCACAGATACGGTAACATATAAGTTATTTTCAGGGGTGCAGCTCGCGGCTTAGCTGCAGTGGAGAAGGGGGTAGGTTTAACAAAATTTAAATAGAATTAACTTGAGGGCGCCAGGTGGTTTCCAATAATATAAAACCCCTGAAAATATATGATTTAAACCACCAAAATAACTGTACTGTATAGAATCTGATCAAAATGATAACACAGGATGAATAATTTCGTAATATATTGATCTAAACAACACACAAAATTTCTGTGTGAGAGGTCCTTAGTATTTTATACAGTGCCTGAAGGGCTTAGATTAATGAGTGCCGGCATTCATTCACAAGATATTATTGTGATAAATAAATCAAATTCACAAGTAAGGAGAAAATGTGGTTATATAAATGAAATATTGTACTCATCCAATATTCGTGAGTGTTAGATTCTTTTAGGGACGGTGCAGTTTTCCCTGGAGGTGGTGTTCGTTTCCTTGGGGTGGTCAAGCAGACGTGTGAGGTTGACTTTAATGAGGAGAAATGTCCAATATGCCTTATTACGGGGTTTCACTTCGATATTGACCTTCGATTGTAAGAAGATGAAGGTGTAGTTATGTGTACTTATGGCCCAATCTCAATGAGAATCCCAATCGGAATCCTAATAAGATTCCTAATAAAAAGCCTACGAAAACATAAAATTCAATTTTACAATCATTAATAATTCGTTTGTTCTTTCATTTACCTTGGATGTTGGCGGCTTCAGAGAGATTAAGTGAACGAGCGTTGAAAATCCCGTGTGAAACGGTAATTTCACAATTTCTTCTCGCAATAATATCCCAAAATACTAGGAATTGTGAAAAATTAACACCTTTGAAAACAATTATCCAACAAAATTCGTTGATTGATAAACTCAATACACGTTTCTCTTTGTGTTTCTCGCTAGCGTTCAACATAAGAATGAATTTTTTTAACCTTAAGACGTAAACTTAAATTCGCATATGTGCATTCGAAAGATACAACTTCCCGTGTATGCATGGTTATCTACCTCACTGTTGGAATTCCACATCCGCCAAAATTTTGTAACAGAAGAAGAGGAAGACCCAGAAGAACGTGGAGGGAAGGAGTTCAGGAAGCGATAGACAGGAGAGGTTTGTAAGACCGAGATTGGGAGAGTCTGTGGCGACTAAGATGCGAGACATGACATTATTGTTGTATTTCATATAAACATCCTTCTGATAATAAAATACCCCTTTTTTATGTTGTCGACTCAGTTCATAATTTGAAAAATATAAGAAAATTCTGTTAGACCTATGGTGGGTTTCACGAAGCTTCGATTAGCTTAATTGTGGATTTAATTCGATGGTTGCATCAAAATTGAACTGGGAATCGACATAGAATCCCACCAATTAGGTAATTAAGGGGTTAGGTGTAGTCAGAGACATGAAAACTGACAATTTAAATAATTTTTTTTGCCAGATAGTTATTTTATTTTATAAAAGTAAAAATATAGGATCATTAAATAAGGTTTCGACTTGATTTGACAGAAATTTCAGAAAAAAAATTGGTTCAAGCACTGACGTGAAGTCAGAAGCTTTTGCGCGTATGTTCTATTGTCCATTCTTCTGTATTGGACACCCTTAATCGAATTTACCATGGTAAATTATGTTGTCCATTCTCCTGTATTGGACACTCTTAATTCGAATTTACCATGGTAAATTCGAATTAAGTGTCCAATTGTCCATTCTCCTGTATTGGACACTCTTAATTCGAATTTACCATGGTAAATTCGAATTAAGTGTCCAATACAGGAGAATGGATAACATAATTTACCATGGTAAATTCGATTAAGGGTGTCCAATACAGAAGAATGGACAATAGAACATACTCGCAAAAGCTTCTGACTTCACGTCAGTGCTTGAACCAATTTTTTTTTTCGTCATTTATTTCAAATTTTCCAGGGGTACGGTTCTTACAAAATTTTAAACACGTCTTTATATTGATTTTCTACTACTAGTTACCAAGCTTCAATTCGATCGAATATTTATTTTTTGAGTTATCAAGGAAATAATATTCCAGGTGGGTATAACTCGGAAACCGTTTGACCGATTATGCCCAAAAACGAACTCAACTCTCCCTTTCGGATACGCAACCTACTCTGAAAATTGCAAGTCCCTATCTCCTTTCGTTCGAAAGTTATCGAGGCAACGGTCACCCATCTACGGAACTCACACAAGAATGCTCGAATCTTCAACAATATTTAACCGATCGTATTAAAACTTGAAACTTGGCAGTAGAGTTAGGTTATGAAGGCTCTTGCAAAATTTCATCAATTTCAAACGAATAGTTACTGATATATAGAATTTTTTTTTTATTTTCAATGATTTATTAAAAATTTTCTACAAATGCTATCCTCACCAAATTTTGCAAACATTTTTGCGTTGGCATTCTACAACTAATAACCATGTTTGAATTCAATCGGTTCAGTATTTTTCGAGTTAATGAGGAACAAAAAACCACCAAATTTCAGAAAATTTCAGATGGCTATAACTCTAAAACCGTTTGGCCGATTATGCTCATAAACAAACTGAAATGTCGCGTTCTGGTGCACATCCTAACCTGAATATTTCAAGCCGCTATCTCATTCCGTTCTCAAGTTATCGTGACAACAAAAATATTTTTTAATAATTTTTTTAAAATTTTCTAGCCATAAGATTCGCACAAAATTTCACGAACGTGCTTAGGTTCATATTCTACAACCACCCACCAAGTTTCAGTTCGATCCGATCCATATTGGTTGAAAACAAAATTATTACTCGGAAACCACTGGGCCGATTATGCCCATTAACGAACTTGTCCGTCGTATTGGGATGCGCCACCTACCCTGAAAATTTCAAGTCGCTAGCTCTTTTCTTTCTCAAGTTATCGTGGCAACGGCCGGACGGCCGGCCGAAACTAAGTGGGTAGTTGTAGAATATGAACCTAAGCACGTTTGTGAAATTTTGTGCGAATCGTATGGCTAGAAAATTTTAAAAAAATTATTAAAAAATATTCTTGTTGTCACAATAACTTGAGAACGGAATGAGATAGCGGCTTGAAATTTTCAGGTTAGGATGTGCACCAGAACGCGACATTTCAGTTTGTTTATGAGCATAATCGGCCAAACGGTTTTAGGGTTATAGCCATCTGAAATTTTCTGAAATTTGGTGGTTTTTTGTTCCTCATTAACTCGAAAAATACTGAACCGATTGAATTCAAATATGGTTATTAGTTGTAGAATGCCAACGCAAAAATGTTTGCAAAAATTTGGTGAGGATAGCATTTGTAGAAACTTTTTAATAAATCATTGAAAATTAAAAAAAAAATTCTATATATCAGTAACCATTCGTTTGAAATTGCTGAAATTTTGCAAGAGCCTTCAAAACCTAACTCTACTGCTAAGTTTCAAGTTTTAATACGATGGGTTAAATATTGTTGGAGATTCGAACATTCTTGTGCGAGTTCAGTAGATGGGTGACCGTTGCCTCGATAACTTTCGAACGAAAGGAGATTGGGACTTGCAATTTTCAGGGTAGGTTGCGTATCCGAAAGGGAGAGTTGAGTTCGTTTTTGTTCATAATCGGTCTAACGGTTTGCGAGTTATACCCACCCGGAATATTATTTCCTTGATAACTCAAAAAATAAATAGACGATCGAATTGGTGCTTGGTAACTAGTAGTAGAAAATCAACATAAAGACGTGTTTAAAATTTTGTGTGAACCGTACCCCTAGAAAATTTGAAAAAAATGACGAAAAAAAAATTTTAAGAATTGTACCCCTAGAAAATTTTAAAAAAATCACGAAAAAAAAAATTGGTTCAAGCACTGACGTGAAGTCAGAAGCTTTTGCGCGTATATTCTATTGTCCATTCTTCTGTATTGGACACCCCTAATCGAATTTACCATGGTAAATTATGTTGTCCATTCTCCTGTATTGGACACTTAATTCGAATTTACCATGGTAAATTCGAATTAAGAGTGTCCAATACAGGAGAATGGACAACATAATTTACCATGGTAAAATCGATTAAGGGTGTCCAATACAGAAGAATGGACAATAGAACATACGCGCAAAAGCTTCTGACTTCACGTCAGTGCTTGAACCATTTTTTTTTTCTTTCAAATTAACAAAATGGCAGCCCCAGGAAATTTTTTTCCATATTTTCGGGAAAAAACGAACAGTTAATTGTTTATAAAAAATCGAAATTTAAACAAAAAAGAAAATCCTTCGATCAGGCACAAGTTTTTCATGTTCTCGAAAAGCTGTATAAATATCATTAAAATCTACCTAGCGGTTTTCGAGCTACAGTGGTCACCAGTTCAAAGAACATAGTATTGTGAAAAACGCATTTGAAGTTTTACACTCAATTTACGTATTATTTAATTACTTTAGAGTCATCTATTCCTGGGCCATATAATAGTTCTTCAGCTGTTATGGCGACCTCCAAAATATCTATTTGATGTTGTCTACTTAGCATTCTACCTTCTGGAGTGTTGTCGTTAGCACGCTGGCTGCAAGCTACCAGCTGTTAGCTACCTGCTCTCGCCCAGAGCGCCCGAGAGCCCTTTGCTAATTATCGAATAACTCGAGAAGTATTAGTCGGATTTACTTTAAATTTCCAGAGAATATTTCTGAGATATTATGCTTTAAGAAAATGAAAAAAAAAAGATTTTTTGAAAAAGCTGACTACACCTAACCCCTTATGATCTGTCAAAGCTTTGTGAAACCCACCGTTACCATATGTTTATATCTAACATCAATTGAGAAGCAGAATGTGAAACTATAGTGCTACAAATTTTCAATCAAACCACAGCGTTAACACTTATTGCACTGGGTCCTCACTTGAGTATCATGAAGATACTAAGATCTAAGATTTCTGTTTGATTCAAAATGATCCAATAGAGGACCCATGGAAAGTATAGTTGCGCTATTAAATAAAATCATCGCGTTATTGCCTGGCATGTATAATTCAGTAATTTGTTTGAATATGAGAAAAATCCTATAATTCCACTTTTGAATTTACCCCCTTTTGTCCATCCACGTTGGCGGCCATATTGGTTCTGATGACTGGCCTTCAGTGTTGAAGTATTGATCAGATCCATACCACCCTCGTATGAGCGCTCAAAAGTTCGTTTGGGTATCGATTACTGCCACCTTTCTCTATTACAATTTTCGTCGAAATGAAAATTTCTAATTTCCATATTTCTTCCCGCTGTCACCAGATTTCTCTGAATACGGTGGATCGACATCCCACCGAATTTAGGATACAGGATTTATTCGATCACATAACTTTCAGATTCATGAGCGAAACCCTCTAAAACATACAACTTTGAAGTCTGATTTGGGACCCATTCATTTTCAGGAAGAATATACCGCCGAAGCTGAAAACCTGAAAATTTATGCACCACAGGAGGGTAATTTTATGGATTTGCGACTTGAATGATTGGAAGTTTGGTTAATTCCGCGAGGCTTGCTCTTTTGCAGCCGTTGAATAATTCTTTGGTTCGAAATTTACAGCTCGTTGGATATTATGCCATCCAACAATTCCGTATAATTTTAACAAATTGAAATACAGGCACCAGAAGGTGCAACCTATTCGTCTCCCCTGAGAAGAATGCCTCACTTCGAAAAATTGGGGCCTCACTCATTTATGTGTACCTGTCATCCGAATTATTGCGTAGCAAGTTGTCTAATTGGTGTATAGATTTCTCTGAAAATGTCGAAATTTAGCTGCAATACAGGGTCATTCTTTCTCAACCTCACCCAAAATTATATCTACCTCTCCTTTTCAATTTATATCTGTGTGACATTTCTGCTACTTCCTCTGAGAAATTCATTATATACGCTGATGACATTGCCCTTACATTTCGTCATTCTGATTTCAGAAGTAGAGAAAATATTCTATCTGCAGAGTTGGTAATCCTGAAAGTTGCCTATTTGAGTGGCGTTTGTATCTGAATCTCTTCAAAAATGGTACTCTTGAAGGCTCTAAGCCTCACCCCTTCGAGAAAATCAGCTCCTAAAATTGATTTTTTGAGCGATTGTTTCATAGCAAAATGATTGAACATTTTTTCTTGTAGAACAATCATGCAAAAAATAAAATACAACAAATTGGTTCAAGCACTGACGTGAAGTCAGGAGCTTTTACGCGCATGTTCTATTGTCTACTCACCCGTTTTCTCGGCTTTTATAGTATATGAATACATTTAATACTATTTTAATGACATGCTTTTCAGTAACGAGAGAATCTTTGACCACAGAATTCTTTCATATGTATTTTATTGAAATCGAAATACGAAAAAACTTACGCCTCCAGTAACTCCAGGATACGATATTCACGAAATTCCACAAAAATTAGTGGGTCGGCATTCTACAAGTAATCACCGAGTTTTGATTGGGTGAGATTCGTATATTTTGAGTTATAGAGAAGATAACAACATAATTTCAGAAAAGTATAACTCCAAAACCATTTGGCCGATTATGCAAATTAACGAACTTATATTTTGTATTCGGATGCGCAACCAATCCTGAAAATTGCAAGTCGCTATCTCTTTCCGTTCCCCAGATACCGTGAGATACATAACATTTTTCGTAATTTTTTAAAAATTTTCTAGTGGTACGATTCTCAAAAACTTGGTTCAAGCACTAACGCGAAGTCAGGAGCTTTTGCGCGTATGTTCTATTGTCCATTCTCCTATATTGGACACTCTTAATCGAATTTACCATGGTGAATTATGTTTCCGATTCTCCTGTATTGGTCACTCTTAATTCGAATTTACCATGGTGAATTCGAATTTACCATGATGAATTCGAATTAAGTGTCCAATACAGGAGAATTTTTTGAAATTTTCTAGGGGTACGATTTTTTTTTCGTCATTTTTTTCGAATAATCTAGAGGTACGGTTGTTACAAAATTTTGAACAAGTCTTTATGTTGATTTTCTACTACTAGTTACCAAGCTTCAATTCGATCGAAACTTTATTTTTTGAGTTATCGAGGAAATAATATTCCATGTGGGTATAACTCGGAAACCGTTAGACCGATTATGCCCAAAAACGAACTTAACTCCCCATTCGGATACGCAACCTACCCTGAAAATTGCAAGTCCCTATCTCCTTTCCTTCGAAAGTTATCGAGGCAACGGTCATCCATTTACTGAACTCACACAAGGCTGCTCGAATCTCCAACAATATTTAACCGATCGTCTTAAAACTTAAGACTTGGCAGTAGAGTTAGGTTATTAAGGCTCTTGCAAAATTTCAGCAATTTCAGACGAATAGTTACTGATATACAGAATATTTTTTTCCAATTTTCAATGATTTCTTAAAAATTTTCTACAAATACTATCGTCACGAAATTTTGCAACAATTTTCGAGTTGGCATTCTTCAACTAACAACCATGTTTGAATTCAATCGGTTTTTGTATTTTTCGAGTTAATCACGAACACAAAACAACCAAATTTCAGATGTCTATAACTCTAAAATTATGCCGATTATGCTTATAAATAAACTCAAATGGCGCATTCAGATGCACAACCTAATCTGAAAACTTCAAGCCACTATCTCTTTCCGTTCTCAGGTTATCGTGATAACAAAAATATTTTTTAATAAATTTCTAGCGATACGATTCTCACAAAATTTCACAAACATGCTAAGGTTTATATTCTACAACTATTCACCAAGTTTCAATTCGATCGCATTTATATTGGTTGAAAACAAAATTATTACTCGGAAACCATTGGGCCGATTATGCCCATTAACGAACTTGTCCGTCGTATTGGGATGCGCCACCTACCCTTAAAATTTCAAGTCGCTAGCTATTTCCGTTCTCAAGTTATCGTGGCAACGGCCGGACGGTCGGCCGGACAGAATCAAATTTGACCTCGAATTCTTCATCGGGGTGACGAACCAAATCGTATGAGACCATTTTCGTCAAAAAATTCGAAAGTTACAGACATTTGGGCAAAACGATAACGCGATGTTCCCCAGAACATACGCGCAAAAATTGTCTCTATGTCGATATTCTACAACTAGCTACCAAGTTTCAATTCGATCGGGTCTGTAATTTTTGGGCTATCGAGAAAATAATATACCAAATGGTATAACTCCGAAACCGTTTGGGTGATTATGCTGAACAACGAACTCTCCCGGATACGCAACCTACCCTGAAAATTTCAAGTCCTTATCTCTTTTCGTTCGAAAGGTCACGGTCACCCATCCAGCTACTGATCTGAGGCTGCTCGGATCAACCTGGATCTGATCGTGTTGGAATCTGGAACTTTGCAGTACAGTTAGGTTTTCAGCGATGTCGGAGGAATAGTTCCTGATATATAGAATTTTTTTTATACGATTTTAAATGATTTTTCAAAAATTTTCTAACTATACGATCTTCACGAAATGTTGCGAGAGTTATCGTGCAATATTCTACAACTAATTACCATGTTTGAATTGGATCGGATTCGTATTTTTCGAGTTATTGAGGAAATAACAACCTAATTTCAGATGGGTCAAAAACCGTTTGGCCTATTAGCTGACAGGGTATCCCTCAGCTCGGGTTGCTATCCTCCATAAGCTCTCGTAGTCTTTTCCCTGCAGCTCAGGTTTATTTAACCTGAGCTGTCCTGTACCGCCGACATTACATGCGTCTCATGTAACATCCCTCCCATTGTCGGTGTATTACCTACATAAGGTCCATTTTCTTAGCAAGTAGGGTTAGGCACTTGACTAGATACCTCGCAGGGTTTCTGTCAATCAGGGTCGTGCCGTCACCCCCATAGTGAAGTCTCCATTGTGTGTGGGCTGCTGGACTCAAGTCGCTCACCGTGTTCAGGATCGGTGTCTTCAGACACCGTTTAGCTGTAGCCTGTAGGTCCCCAGGTTCGCCTCGGCCCTCACCAGAAGGTGAAGGGGAGGGAGTCCAATAGTCGATAGTCGCAGTAGGAGTACTTTTCATTGCTTCAGTAACACCAAGCACGGCCAGTCTTTGAACTTTCTCCAGCTCTTTGACAGCCCTGCCCTGGGTCATTTTTGTCCACCACAGAGTGGACATGTGAGGGAGGACCGCACTTTAGCAGTGTAAATCAACCTAGTGATTCCCGCGCTCAAGCCCCTTGTTTTTCCAATTGCCCTGAGAGCAATAATGAGGGTTTTCTTTGCCTTGGCAACTGTTACTGATAGCTGTGCGTTCCAGGAAAACTTGGTATCAAGTATAACTCCCAGGTAGCGTACCTCATCATCCAGGTTTGGTTGCACACCAATGAGTTTGGGATCTTCTTCCACACAACAATCCCAAAAAATCTGATCTTAAAATTTTTGGGGACCATTTTCTGCCAACCACCGGTCTTCAAACATTCTATACAATACATTAAATACACTAATTGATTTATATGTAGGTGCAACTTCATGTTGGAACCATCAGTACTGAAAATTCAATAACTTTTGCAAAGCTTCGGAATGTCAGTGAATTCATATGATCGAAGTCACATTGAAATTTAATGGGGAATCCAAAAATGTGATAAATATTAAGCATGCCTTCTTGTATGATGCATTTCTATCATAAGAATCCATTGATACCATTCCCAACCCTGGGAGACCAATACTTTCGGAGATATGATTTGTAAAAGTTTGAACAAGGGCGCCAAAGCCCCTGTTCTCAGGGCTTCCTCACATTCTTTTTATTGCGATTTGTATCAGCAGATACTCTTGAACGTTAACCCCAGCGGGATGGTAAATTCACGTTTGATTAAATATGATAACAGATCATTTGTCCGACATTTCAGTTAACAGGATTTCCAGCTGTGTAGGGAATCATCTATTACACAAGCAAACTTGTGTTTTACCAAGAAATTAATATTCAAACGAAGCATTAAGTGAGGTAGTGCAGTCTAATAAATGCACATCCATTTGGGAGTTCTGTGAATATATGAGTCTCATTTCATTCCATCTTCAACGGAATGGATTAGTGGTTAGTCCGGGACGATGAGGATCTAGTGGAACTTTCTATATTCGTGTTTATGAAGTAGGTATTACTTATAGTTTACATAAGTTTAGTAATAAGTTATGCCACGGTTACCAATGTATTAGGTGACGGCAGAGGCCTTCGTTTGCCCGCTTAGTATTTGGTTCGTTTCCAAAAATAATTTTAATCTTGAAATCTCTATAACTACACACTTGACCACTACGAATTTTGTCGTTTGGTATACAGGGTGTTTCACGAATGATTGTACAGGCTTTCAGTGCAGATGCAGGACATTGTGGTGAGTCTAAATCAGTGTCCGAAATATGTCCTAGCTATATTCGTATAAGAGATACAGGATGATAAGAACGACGTTGAAAATTATAGACCTATATGCAAATCCTCCTACATACCAAAGTTATTAGACACCTTGATTGCTAATAAAATTTCAACTCTGTTCAAACATATCTTTCTAGACGAACAACACGGTTTCATTCCCAAAAGATCAGTCACCGCCAACTTGCTGACATATTCAGATTTCATATTACAATCCATGAAAAACGGAAAACAAGTAGACTCAATTTACACCGATTTCAGAAAGGCATTCGATACAGTTGCTCAGTGGCTACTAATTGCTAAACTCAGGGCATTAGGCATTGGGTCACCATTCATTGATTGGCTGGCGAATCGCATAAACGGGATAAGATTGAAGGTGCTCTTACTCGGAGTATATTCTGATGAATTTATTATGGAATCAGGTATACTTCAGGGCTCACCCTTATCTACATATTTGTTCCTGGTCTTCATTAATGACATAGGACGATCTATAAGATTCAGTATGTTCTTGCTTTTTGCGGATGATCTTAAACTTTTCCGTCGAATAACATCAGTAGATGATTGTGAACTACTTCAGCTGGATATAGATGCAATAGTAAAGTGGTGTTCAGAGAACGAAATGGAACTCAACATAGACAAGTGCCAGGTAATGAGATTCAGATTCAGAGATGAGTAGATTGAAGTCGCCATTTGTTCATAGTTATCACATAAACCAGACTTTTCTGAGGGAATCAAAAATTATAAAAGATCTTGGTGTTTATTTCGACCAAAATATGAATTTCATTTACCACATACAATACATCACAAATAAGGCGTTTAAAATGCTCGGTTTCATCAAGAGAACCATGAGATGTTTCAATGACTTAAATGTTATGAAAACTGTGTATTGTACCAATGTACGGAGTATTTTGGAATTTTCCACCGTCGTTTGGTCACCTTCTTATGCTGTGCATATTCAGAATATTGAACGTGTCCAGAGAAAGTTTTTTAAATGGGTTGCATTTAAATTAGGTTTGCTGCCATCAAGCAAGAATTACGATATCGTCCAAACTAGAACCGAACTAAGATCGTTAAAGATGAGAAGATTGAACTTCGATATTATGTTCATTTTTAAACTCGTAAATAACTACACTGATTGCAAATATCTCTTAGAGAAAATAGGAATTAATTGCAGGCCTGCATTTTTGAGATCGAGAGAAACTTTTTACATAAGATTCAATCCCACAAATTATACTGTGAATAACCCCATCGATAGAGCACAGCGGTCAGCAAATGCTTGTGAATTAGATTTATTTTCGGTATCAATTTTTTCACTCAAACGCTACTTCGAATCGGAGTCTTAAGTTGATAGCTGATCATTAGTAATGCTTTTCTATTATAATTTTTTTTGTATTTTTTAACATTTTACTGTGCTTTGTATAATATTATTACTGATTCATTGTTGAATTTTCAAGCTTTGCTTTTGACTTATGAATTATTTTTTTTTTGTTATTATTAGTATTCTATTAAAATGTAAACTGGCATGTCCGTATGAATAAATAAATAGAATAAATAAATGTTTCATGTATTTTATCCAAAACTTTCAATCGGCATAACTCTAGAAAGCCAGCATGGATCTTCATGAAAATTTCAGGGAATGAGTATAGACCTATGCCTAATATTCGCTCATAATGTCTTGTTGATAACGCAGGTCTGGACTGAAAATATTATTTTCTTTATTCCACATCTTGTAAAACACCCTGTACATCAAATTTTCAAGAAGTGAAATTTTTATCAGAATACAGTGAACATTCTTTCATACAAGCCTATTGGCAATAATGGCACACTCCGTATCAATATTTTATGATCTATTGAATATTTGGAATTTTCAATTTATAATAAACACGGACCTGCGAATCTCTGAATAATACGTTAATACTTATTGGATGAATAGAATTTCTCAGTATTATGACTTCAGGAATGTGGTGCATCTCATTCCACCCAATTCACAAATTCAGGGTTTCGACTTCAGATTACCTAAAATGATTTTTCAAAAAAATACTGCTACGTTCAAAAACATGGTTCAAATGATAGAAATTCTCATTCTTGAATTATTTATCTTTGAAAACTATTTGTTTTGAATAACTGAAACAGATGGTAGCAGTATCGAAGATTTCATAGAAACAAAAACCCAAAAAAAATATTGAACATTGAAGTGAACTCATTATGAAAGGGAATTAAAGGAATGAGAATGTGACTTGTTCTCGAAAATTGCCCTATTTCTTTTTGACACTTGCTAGCTCTTGTATTGAATGTGCTGCAGCTTTCATTAGCCTTTCTGGTCCATTATTTATCTCCTCACATGCAGCTTGGATCTGTCTGTAGCTTCAGATTTTATGTACCTACCATTTATTTTCAATGCTATGTGAAAGATCACAGAAGATTTTCGTAGTGCATTTGATCAAAAGAGCTAGAAAACGTTCAACAGAAAGAGGGGATATTTTCGAAAACAAGTTATTATTTTTTTTCTCATTTATTGTCAATTGTTTTTAGTTTAATATATGATTATAATATACATTTCACATTTTTATTCTTAAGTCAATTTTATAATAGTTCAATATAATGTTATTTCGAGTCTCAGTTGGGGAATATCGGTCCAAGCAACCAAAAGACACGCAACTATATGAGTTATCATGAACCATCATTCCATTTTCAAGTAAATAGGTAATCAAATGTTGAACTCCTAAATTTATGTAATGGATGGGATAAGATGCAGCACTATAATTAAGTGATGTTGTTGATAATTTCAATTGATTCAATAAGAATTAACGCATTATAATTTTCTCAGTCCAGACCTGCGTTATCAGCAAGTCATTATGAGCGAATATTAGGCATAGGCCTATACTCATTCCCTGAAATTTTCATGAAGATCCATGCTGGCATTCAAGAGTTATGCTGATTGAAAGTTTTTGATAAAATACATAAAACACCCTGTATCTCTTATACAAATATAATTAGGACATACTCCGAAGACTGATTTAGAGTCACCAAAATGTCTAGCATTTGCACTGAAAGCCTGTAAAATCATTCGTGAAACACTTTGAATAGTGTGTGGATAAAGTAGGGAACAAATTTCATAATTATATTATTCGAATGTATTTCTTCGCAAAACTGCAAACGGCAGTCTGGATCATCTTCGTTAAATTCGTGAATCTTTTTAACTTTTAACTTTTTAAGGATGACAGAACTCTTTTTGGCGCTCTTGTTCCTCGGAACAGAGTGCTTATCAATTTGCCCAAATGTCTCCAATTTTTGGCTGAAAATGGTTCTTAAACGATTTGGTTCGACTCACTGAACAAGAATCCGTGGTTGAAATCAATTCTGTCCAGCCGGTCCGGCCGTAGACTGATAACTCTCGAACGGAATGAGCTAGACAGTTGAAATTTTCAGAGTAGGTCTGGGACAGAATACTGTCATCGTAAATATGACCTATAGATTCTTTTTAAATATATTTTTTTAATTTTCCAGTCTTACGATCCTTGCGAAATTTTGTTTGAGTCTTCGTGTCGATATATTTCAACTAACCATCGAGCTTCAATTCGATCAGATCAATACTTCCCGAGTTATTGGAAAAATAAAATTTCAAATGGCTATAACTCGAAAATCACTCGGCAGATTTTGCCCACTTACGAAGTTTACCGGAGCATTTGAACTTCAAACCTACCCTGAAATTTTCAACTCTCTAATTAATTGAATCCCAGAGTAATCGTGATTACCGACGGCCGGTCGGATTCTTCTTCACTGGGTAAAAACTAATCGCTTGAGGCCATTCTTGACTAAAAACTCGAAAATTATTAACATTTGGGCAAATTGGTAGGCACTCTGTTCCGGTGAACAAGCGCGACAAAACCGACAATATACAAATTGAACCTGTTACTCGAATGAAAATCCCAACCAGTTTGTTTTCTGATTGAACATTCCTAGTGGTAATTCATAAGTTGAATAACAATAGAAATAGAGTTTGAGGAAAAAACGGCAGCTAGCAGTTAGAGTTCAATTTCCAGAAGACAGAAACCAAGGGAAACAAAAAACATTTATGGGAGTGAAGAACGATCATTTCATGTTTTATTGTAAAGAGCTGACCAAGGTTTCAATGAAAGGGCACTCATATCAAAGGAGAAATAGCTGCCAACGTGAAAATAGCGGTCACTTAAACGCCCTCCAGGGAACAGGGGACTATCACCGCAGATCATCACGATTCTTTGTATTTTCAAAACAAGCGGCGCCATATTTGTCCGTGAAATTTGTGATGCTGGCGAATCTTACAGCGGAGGACTCGACATTTGGAACGAATTTGCTATTATTAATACATCCAGTGACGTTATAATTATTAGGTACACCCAGATGGAAGATATTGTTCAACTTGATCTTTGCGTGCTTGATCCACCTGGAACAGCGTGCTATCGTTCTTTTATAGTTATTGAAAAAATGGGTGCAAGCCCTGTGGATAGGAGCTTTCTGGCGCTATGGTTCAAACAGACAAATTATATCTCCGAAAGTATTGGTTTCTCAGAGTTGGGAATTATATGCATGTATTCATATGATAGAACTGCATCATAAAGGAAATTCAATTCAAATAATAGTTTATTATCAAGATTAAATGAGCAATCTGAGAATGAGAACTGCACCATGGAAGAAATCAAATTAAATCTGGCCAATTTTGCCCAATAACGAACTTAACCGAGATATTCATCTCCCTAACCTACTCTGAAAATTTCAACTACCTAGCTCATTCCGTCCGAGAGTCATTGTAGAAAAACTTTTTTTAAATTTTCAAAAATTTTTTTTACACTTTGCGGTGATCTGGTCAATACGAAACTTCACGTGCGTATAAAGGTCATGATTCTACAATTTGATGCTAAATTTCAGATAGATCGAGTGATCGGTTTCGGAAATATTCATAAAAAATATTTTTACTAAAATCGGCCATAACTCCGAAACCGCTTTATGGATTTCGCCCATTAACGAGCTCGTCCGAGATATTTACGCTCCAAACCCACCTTGCAAATTTCAATCCGCTAACTCCTTTCGTTCGAGAGTTATCGTGCCTACGGCCGGCCGGCTGGCCGGACATAATCGATTTCGACCTCGGATTCTTGATCAGTGAGTCGAACCAAATCGTTTGAGACCATTTTCAGCCAAAAATTCCAAAATTACAGACATTTGGGCAAATTGATAAGCACTCTGTTCCGAGGAACTAGAGCGCCAAAAAAACAAGTTTCGTATGACAATTGCCCAAAACAGGTTTAAAGTACCTACAAATAGTAGATATTCCATAAAACATGTATGAAAGAAGAGAAGTAATAATGAAAAATTACCTTGTAATCGATCAAAAATTTCCTGATCTACGTTCACCTAATATTCTCCTCTCTCGAACTACATAATTATGCTTTCAATATTTACGTAATATTTTCAAACATTTTTGGGTGAGGTCACCGTTGCATCGCTAAAATACGAGTATTTCAACCCCAATATTGTTGAAGTTATAATATTCCCTTCCGTCAGTCCCGTCATAAATTGAGAGAACTGAGCATTCTATGTCTATGGATGAAAAGCAGTCTCACTACTCTCAGATCTCTTACTAAATGTTCCGTTCCGAAATGTAAGACTTTTCTGAGAAAAACTAATTTCGGAGCAAACAACTGATATTTTCTCACTTCGCTCACATTTCGGAATACACTTTAATCTCATAATTCTTCGATTGATGAGATAATGTGATGTCTCAGGAAAATAAGTTGACATTATGACAATTCATACATAGAATAATTATATCATTCTGTGAAAACGTAGAAATACGATTTATTATTGAAATTTTGAAAAATCATATCTCCGAAAGTATTAGCTTGTTAGAGTTAAAAATGATATCATTGGATTCTTATGGTAAAACTGCTTATTGAAAAAAATTTAAATTGGAATTTGTTCTCCAAAAAAAAAATTTTTTTTTTGTTACTCCGAAACCATTTGTCCGATTTTGCCCAATATCGAACTTAGCCGAGATATTTATCTCCCAAACCTACTCTGAATATTTCAACTGTCTAGCTCATTCCGTTCGAGAGTTATCGTGCCTACGGCCGGCCGGACAGAATGAATTTCGACCACGGATTCTTGATCAGTGAGTCGAACCAAATCGTTTAAGACCATTTTCATCGAAAAATTCGAAAATTACAGACATTTGGGCAAATTGATAAGCACTCAGTTATGAGGAACTAGAGCGCCAAAAAAATTGGTTCAAGCACTAACATGAAGTCAGTAGCTCTTACGCGCATTTTTTATTGTCTACTCATCTCTATTGGACACTCTATATCGAATGTAGCATCGATATGTACCGTATTCTCAGCTTTTATAATATATTCAATCAGGTGGACTGTGCTAATTGCCTAATAACTAAAAAAAGACAAATATTCCGCGGGGCCGGGCTAGATCACCTCATCGCACAGTGTTTCCCAAAGAGGAATGCGTGATTCAAGGGCAGACACAAACTCAGGGTTTCATGTTTATTAGCAATCATCACTGTGACTTAGCCAACACTAAATGACACCGAAGGCGTTCTAGGAAACATACATCCATCGGTCGCGAACTGATGGGGAGAGAATCCCACCAGCGGCACCTATGGAAATCCTTACGAACTCCGACTCTCTGCGATGGCCGCTAGTGGAATTCTTTCCCTACCAGTTCGCGACGGATTTGAGTTTCCTAGAACGCCATCGGTGTCATTGTTGGTTCGTCCATAAAATCTACTTGTGAGGGTCCGTGCATGCGTGGATTGAAGATGCGATATGTCCTGAACCACTGGCGTTGGAGAATCGGAACTTTTTGTGAGGTTTGTGATTTTGAGAGGACTTTCAGTCGCAAGTGGATTGCGACTTGGACTGTTTTTGGTTTGTTGGGTTGTGTTTGGAGTGATTTAGGACTACCGGTCATGGTTCTGAACCGATATTGTGAGGTTTTTAAATAATATCCATGGCAATTCTCTGTACGGACAAGTCTGTTTGGGGGAAATAGCGTTGTTTCCGAGTTGGAGTGTCCGTGGCCCTGGGGCTAATTTTGAAATTCATGTTACCCCTAGCGGGCATTTACGTTATGCGCATGAGCAGACGAGAAGTGATTTAACTCCTGAAATTTTCGTCTGAGAGGATTGGGGTTTGGAGGTGCAGGATGACACTGATTGATAGAATCTCCTAGGGAGTGTCCGCAGATGCAAGGATTGAAGCTGATATATATCTGCTGAACCAAAGGTGTTGAAGAATCAGAGTTTTTTGTGACGTGTGTGATTTTTAGTGGACTTTCATCCACGAGTAGATTGCGCATGCGCAGAGGTGAAGTTCCCATGAGCTTCTGCGGTATATTCTTGGGGAAGACTTGGGAGGGTCAGTATAATCATAATCATGTTTAGAGCCAATTGCAGATGGACATCATAATGAAAGAAAAAGGCTAAAAGAGCATTGACGTGGGGTCAATCTGCTTATTTGCTTTGACGCGCGTGCTATAAACATGATTATGATTATACTGACCCTTCCAAGTATTCCCCAAGATGATATCTCAGAAGCTCATGGGAGCTTGTTCGACTAAGCAAACTCAGTTGTGTTAATTTTCAACTTCGTTACTCTATCCTTATGCCCTCTAAGACGCAGCACTCTTAATTTATCACCAGACAGTGAATGGTGTCCACTACCCTCTGGGTAGATATCTGGCTCGTTAGGTATATCCACTGAGCTTGAAACCCTCATCATTCAATTCAAATTAGCCAACGTGAACACGCCCGCCAAAGAGTACTGACTTCACGTCAGTACTTTTTTATATTTTTATTTCTGAAGTCTTTCCGGACTTATGAACGGGTGTTACAGTTACTTCTTTCCACAAATTTGGGAAATAATATGTTCTCAACGATATAAATGTAAAATGTACAACAATGGCCTCCGAAGCCACTCAGCACAACATTTTAAAACATATGGTGGAATTTTTTCTGTCCCCAGCTGATTTTTTTTGTTTCAATGTAGTTACTGCCTCAAAAGAATTCCCCTACAGTTACTTCCAAAACGGTTACTTATAGCACGCTGTTCCCCAGAACATGCGCGAAATAGTATATTCTAAAACCAGTTGCAGAATGGGCTCCTATTCAAACACGAATGCGAAATTCGAAAACGAGCGACGAAGGACCGAGTTTTCGAACGCATGAGTTTTGTAATTGCCTTCTGCAACGTGTATTAGACGATATTTTCCCTATTTCAGGCAAGTTTTAAGAAATACTGTTGAAATTCAATGAAAAATTTGGATTATACATCCTAGTGACTTTTGTATTGCATCTTGGCAGTTGGTGTTACTGCTACGAATTTCACAGATTACGGAATTCGAATTTGAATCGTACTTAGGGCATGGAGATCAGATTTAAAACAGTTTCCTAAAAGCAAGAATGAATCAAATTTAACAAGAAGGAAATCTCTAGTACCTTAGTTTTCATTGAAAATAAAACTAAATAAATATTATATTATATTGAAAATTGACGTGTGTTGAAATTTGATAGGATCGAGTGTCAGTGCTGATCACCACAGAACGAAAACTATAACTAGAAACAATGCGGGAATGAGTTCATTCCAGCACTGTTTTTAGTGCTGGAATTGACTCATTACGATACAGCAATATAGAGAAAGATATTTTGATGATTGTACCTAATATTAGTGTATAATTTCGGAAGAAGTGTACTTTGAAGGCGATACATTAAATTTTTATGAATAATGCATATTTAGTGTTTCATTGGCCGATTCCCGGTTGTTTTTTGACACCGTAGTATTTTGATGTGAGAATAAAACTATTTGTGACCCTTGAATCGTTCTTTCCTTCACGGACCATGAAATTTTCAGTCCGTGTACAAGAAGAACAATTTGGTCGTTTTTGCGTCCATTCGCATCGGACGGATAACAGTTATTAAAAGTTCAGGGGTTGTTGGCACTGCCATGTGTTTGCAGACTACTGAAGACTATACGTCCGTAACTTGCAGTCGCGTAAGGGCGAATTGGACGGCCAACTGGATTATCTCGTTATTAATATGATTCCCAAACGGGTAATAGAGGAAATGAGTTCATGTTTTGTGAGCTACGGTAACTAATAATTTTCGTGAATTACCGTACCTACATGAAATTTTAAATCGCCCGATGCACATGCTCCTCATATTTAATTTTTTTATTGTTTTCGCTGGTTGACAATATTCGTTATTGTATTACATTGTCAAATAATGGAGAGGGAATATGATTTATTATTTTTGCGCGTATGTTCTGGGGAACATCGCGATATCATTTTGTCCAAATGTGAAATTTAATTCTGTGGTACCGTCCGGCCGTCTGGCCGTTGCCACGATAACTTGAGATCGGAAAGAGCTAGCAACTTGAAATTTTCTGGGTAGGTGGCGCATCCCAATACGACGGACAAGTTCGTTAATGGGTATAATAGGCCCAATGGTTTCCGAGTAATAATTTTGTTTTCAACCAAAATGAATCCGATCGGATTTAAACTTGCTGAATAGTTGTAGAATATAAACCTAAGCACGTTTGTGAAATTTTGTGAGAATCGTGTCACTAGAAAATTTTAAAAAAATTATTAAAAAATATTATTTATGACAGGATAACCTGAGAACGGAAAGAGATAGCGGTTTGAAATTTTCAGGTTAGGTTGTGCATCTGAATGCGACATTTGAGTTCGTTTGTAAGCATAATCGGCCTAACGATTTTAGAGTTATAGCCATCTGAAATTTGGTTGTTTTTTGTTCCTCATTGACTCGAAAAATACAAAACCGATTGGATTCAAACATGGTTATTAGTTGTAGAATGCCAACGCGAAAATTCCTGCAGAATTTCGTGAGGATGGTATAACTAGAAAATTTCAAAAAAATTATTGAAAATAATTGAAAAAAAATTCTCTATATCATAAGCTATTCGTCCGGCATGGCTGAAATTTTGGAAGAGCCTTCAGAACCTAACTCTACTGCAGAGTTCCAAGTTTGAACACGATCGGATCCGTATTGTTGGAGAACCGAGCAGCCTTTTGAGAGTTCGGTAGCTGGATGCGAATCGTCGTATGATATGTTGTCTATGGTCGTATTCTAGCGAGAACTTTCAAAAATATGAATGTCATGATGACATATTTTAGCGCGTATGTTCTTGGAAAAATCGTGTTATTTCCTCACAAATCTATGGGAGATGATAGCCCTACATTAGCGGTCAGACCTGGTTTTGAAAGAGATCCTCATTAGGAGGAGGCAACTAAATATTGAAGGGATTTCTATGAACAAGAGTGAATATCTTTGAGGAATAGAGAAGGCGATTCTTCTTCAAGAGATCCATGTGCCTTCCCAGGAGTATATTTGTGAGAGGGGACTTTTGAAAGGTTATGTAATATTTTCAATATGATATCGCTGAAATTTTGCTGAAGGCTTCAAAACTTAACTTTAAATTAACCACACTTTCTGATCTTGTAAGATGAGAGGCTCATTTGTGGATATTAAATCTCGTGATGGGTAGAGAGGAATTTTAGGCCAGTTTTTCTATCACTAATGAGAATATATCTTTATGTTTCACCTCATCACCTTTAGATCTATCAATGGACATTTATTGGTTAAGAATAAGTAATTGAATATTACTGGAATTCAATTGAATTTCATTCAATATGTTAGTAACTAAACTTATAATTTTCTTTACTTTGATTATTTAAATATGACATTAATTCCAATAATATTTTTCAAGAATAATTATGTATTCTTCTCCTAAAGAAGAATTGAAGGTAGACAATAATGTGTTAATTTTTTCATCATTGCTTTCTATCCTGAATTCACGAAAAAAAAATTGGTTCAAGCAATGACGTGAAGTCAGGAGCTTTTGCGCGTATGTTCTATTGTTCATTCTCCTGTATTGGACACTTTTAATCGAATTTACCATGGTGAATTCTATCGTCTATTCTCCTGTATTGGACAGCCCTAATCGAATTCACCATGGTAAATTCGATTAAGAGTGTCCAAAACAGGAGAATGGACAATAGAACATACGCGCAAAAGCTCCTGAATTCACGAAGAAAAAAATTGGTTCAAGCACTGACGTGAAGTCAGGAGCTTTTGCGCGTATGTTCTATTGGCCATTCTCCTGTATTGAACACTCTTAATCGAATTTACCATGGTGAATTCGATTAAGGCTGTCCAATACAGGAGAATGGACAATAGAACATACGCGCAAAAGCTCCTGACTTCACGTCATTGCTTGAACCAATTTTTCAACTTATGAACCTTTGTAATCGTACAGCGAAAACAAATATCGAACAATTATGAATTTTCAAGTTGGTATTGAAATTGAACAGTCAGTTTTTGTTGCAAATCCATAGATTTTTGAATGCTTGGCCATTCATTTCATGTAAAGCCATATTAACTCAAATGAAAAATTATGTATATTATACAGGGTGCTACCCTGGACTTTTACGGAGAACGGGACGTACGATTTTATTGAAAATTTGGTTCCTTGGATAAGAAGTACCTACTGCTCGATGGATCTAGAATATATTCAGCGCTGCGATGTTGCCGCTTATATCAAAAAGTACTAACAAATTTGATATTACAATTGGCTCACCCTATATATTATTGCCTTTTTCGATCCTCCGTAGCCTCCTGATTAATTCTGTATCAACTATCTCTAGCGGTTTTCGAGTAATTAATTAATTTACTTCTTTTTTTGTGCAAAACATACCTTCAATTCAACATTTATCACTTTGTTACTTGGAATCCTAGAAAGCCGAAATTTCGGGTATGGATTAACAATATCCCGTGTATCATTAACGTATAATGATATACGTCCCTAATCATACAGGGTGTTCCTTAAAGACATGCTAATATTTAAGGGGGTGATTCTTTGACTAATTTTAAGAAAAAACTTACCTATGAACGTATGTCCTAAAAGTCTTTTGATATACAGGGTGATGAAATTTTGGTACTGCGATATGATGCAATTTTAATTTGATTATTTTATCAAAAATCTGACAAGAAAACATATTTTTGGTTCTTATTCATTATGGAAAAAATGTGATATCTTAATTTGCTTTCAGTCAATGCACAAACATTTCCACTCCGCATCAGATTATGGAGGAATTGATCCTTATGACAACGATTTTAATTTTTCAAGCGGTAACCGTGCGTCGGGCAAAGAAATCCTATGAGACCAAATTTGCTTAAAAATGAATGAGGATGTCAAAAGTAATTCTTATTTCAAAAGAAAGCAGAGGCGCAGAATTTTTTTCTCCAAGAATATTCAATGCAAAACCCGTATGGACGCCACTGGTAGAAAAAAAATTGTGTTCATCACAAAATGCATCTTGATGCATAGAAGACATGTATCAAATGTTATAAAGATGTCTACAATATTATCTCAATTATTATTAATGAAATGATATTTTTCCAAAATTTTATCACCCCGTTTCTCACAAAGACTTTTAGGACATACATATATTCATAGAAAGTTTTTTTCTTAAAACAATTCAAAAAATCACCCCCTCAAATATTAGCATGTCTTTAAGGAACATCCTGTGTAAATGAAATTTTGAAGAAATTGTGTATTCTTCACGGTCAATGCCATCAAATTGTAGCAGGATCATGCAGAATGTTTTGGTTAGGCCTAAATCATATTCTGCACTTCTGGTGAAAGTATGAGGATTTGCGTTAAAATAAGTTAATCCATTTAAAATGTTTTCTTCGCTTCGGCATTGCTCGTTTTAGTATTTCCCGAAAAAGCTGTTGAATCGATATTGGTAATATTTTGCAAAACTTTTCTAATTGAGATTGAAAATAAATTAACGATTTCAAATTATCAGGTAACCAGTAAATCAAATTCACGTTTTACTGGTTGCGAACTACTAAATTCATAACATAAACAAGGGTTAAGTTGAAGTGAGAGTGAGAGTGAAGAGTAGAATCCAGCGTGACGGGATTTTATTCCGTTACAAGGCTTCAACGAGCAGTAAATATTATTTTACGAAATGCAGAAAAATATGGATTTCAGTTCTCGGAGTCGAAGAATACGTATATTAAATTCTGCATGCTAAGATAACCCAATAGAAACGAAACATGAAGTGCAGAATTGCAGATACTTGTACAATTATTTGATAAGACCATATTGAAATGCTGCCGAATTACGAGAAGCGCCCTGTATGGATGAGTTTTCAAATAGAAAAGGGACTTTGTCAGCAGAAAGGCAATGTAGGGAACTTTTCCTATATTAATTCCCGATCAGTTCTAATAGCAGTTGGGAAGCTTCGGTTTAAGTTAAGTCCAGATAAGGGAACCGATATTGTTTCAGGGTAGTTTAACCTCTGAGAGGAATGTTTTTGTTGTTCAAGAGCGAATTCCTCACTTAGTGGTTCCTCTTAGATAATTCTGTAACCCGTCAGATTATTGGCCATGTAGTCTTGAGACTGTCATAGATCTCCTCAAGGTGAATATCTGTAAATTTGGCTACCGAAACAGTAGCTTATTTTCAGGAAATTATGTTCATAAGTATGAATTCAACTCAATCTGGTATATGTATATTTGTCGGTCGATCTAGTTTCAGTATAGTCTAGTCAACAAGTGCTTTTTAGGTCAAAATTTTTGCGTATTCTCCGAAAATGATTGAGGTGTCATTCGATTCGGAATGGCATGTACATAGTTTTTGAGAAAATGTTTAGGCTGCTTGCAAAAATTGCAATAGTTATAAACAATTAAGTAAAAAAAAAGAAGGGGCTTTGGTTTTTTGCCAATATCTCAAAAACTATCTGAGATAATCAAATTTGAAACAGAGATTCGAGAAGAGGAGGAACTTTCCTAAAAAAAATTTCCAACTCCCGGAACTAGGACCAATATTTATAATTTTGCCAGAGGGTTGAAAATACTCCCGAAAACAGGTACTCCGGCTTGCTTGAGCATCGCCCCCTTCGGACCTTTCATGAATAAATATTATTTAAACTTATTAAACATGAAAATAAAAAAATTTAAAGAATTCAGACGTCTGCAGGATTGATCGATGAACAATAATCCGTGGTCCAAAAATGTTTATCGCTACTTTTCAATGAGTTATCCATTAGTTAATTAACAATTTTTTGTAGCATGAACATTAAAATTGCAAGTGCGATTAATAAACTATTGATATGAGAATTTTTTCCTTTCGTGGAGCTATTTTTCAAAGGTCTTAAAATAGATTCCCGTTGGAAAATTGTTAATTTTCGTTTTGTTATTAACAATGTATTTAAGTGGAAAATTATAAAACAATGTATTTAAGTGGAAAATTATTCTACGCATTGGTTTATAAAAATTTTTTAAAGAATAGGAGAAAATAATTATTCTAAATAATTTTTGAGTAGTTTCTGATCATAAGAAAATGGATCGATAGTAAAATTATAAATTGCTTTATAATTTTTCACTTAAGTAAATTGTTCATAACAAAACGAAGATTAACAATTTTATAAAATTTTCCATTATAAATCTATTCTAAGACCTTTGAAAAATAGCTTTACGAAAGGAAAACATTTGGAGATTAATAGTTTAACAATTAGCGTACTTGCAATGTTAATGTTACAAAAAATTGTTAATTAACTTATGGATAACTAATTGAAAAATTGCGTTAATCATTTTTGGACTACGGATTATTGTTCATTGATCTATCCTGCAGGCGCCTGAATTTTTTCAATTTTTATTTTAATATTTAATAAGTTTAAATAATATTTATTCATCAAAGGTATGAAGGGGGTGAGGCTTGCGCAAGCCGGAGTACCCGTTTTCGGGCGTATTTTCAACCCTCTTAGAAAATAATAAATATTGGTCCTACAGTTCTAGCAGTCGTGTCTTTTTTTTAGGAAATTTCCTCCTCTATAAGAATCTTTTTTCAAATTTGAATTATCTCAAATATCTTTGGAGATATGGTTAATAACCTAAACCTCCTCCTTTTTTTCACTTAATTGTTTATAATTATTGTCACTTCTGCGAGCAGCCTTAGCATTTTCTCAAAAACTATATGTATGCCATTCCGAATCGAATGACACGTCAATCATAAGTTTCGGAGAATACGCAAAAATTTTGACCTAAACAGCTCTTGTTAACTAGACTAGTAATGCAATCGAATTCCAATGGATAGAGCCTTAGCCACCAGCTTTCACAATCCGTTGAGCTACTTCGATAGGTTTGGAATAAACTGTGAGCTACCTACTCCTGAGCGAAGTAAGCCAACCTAATTAAATAATATCAAGTTTTATTTGAAATGATTTATTTCACCAAGTGAAGTATGGATTAGAAAATATCAATGCTCATAACCTAAACCAAATAATGCAAATTTTAATTTGGCATTAGTTATTTCACCGAGTAAAGTATGGAGTAGAAATTATCAATGTTCATAACTTCTACTCATTTCTATACAAGCCGAAAGTTGTATAGATTTTATAAAAAACTGTAGGATTTTTATATCAATCACCTAGGGGTTGATTGAGGTGATTCTCTGGCTGAACTACCCCGCCTTAGACCAATAGGATTCTCTTGGAACGATCCCACGGTCTTAAGGCAATTCCTGGAATCTAGTCGCCTCCTTGGGAATGCCAGAGAGTCGGGCTTGGTCTGAAATTCTTCATCCTCATCTGTATGGTATAGCTAACGGTTCCAATCCTTATTGAAATCCTACATAACCTAAACCAAATAATGCAAATTTTAATTTGACATTAGCTGCCGGTTTCATAATGAATTTTAGAGTTCCTTTAAATTTAAAGTATCCTTCAAAGTGACATTTTGGTTCAAAATATCCAACTAAAGGATGCTTTAAATTTAAAGGAATTTTAGAATTTATTATGAAACCGGCCCTAGTTATTTTACCAAGTAAAGCATGGATTAAAAATAATCAATGCTCATAACTTCTACTCATACAAGCAGAAAGTTGCATAGATTTTATAAACAACTTAAACCAAAGAATGCAAAGTTTTATTTGAAATTAGTTATTTCACCAAGTAAAGTATGGATTAGGAAATATCAATGCTCATAACTTCTACTCATTACTGTATGAGCAGAAAGTTGCATAGCTTTTATAGATGAAATTATTCCTTATTTGTTTCTTAAATTGGCAAATAATGAATCTGCCGATTCTAAAGAACCCTGAATAAAAACTTTTCTCGTCTTCTTAAGGTTCTTCTTCCGAGCAATTATCTGGGATACTCGGTATGATGCTTCAGTTGCAGCCTCATATTTGTCGACTGTTGACCAATTAATTTAAGTTAGTTGTTTCAATATTTCCGTTCAGTTTTATTACGCCTCCCAATATGCCCTTTTTGGGGTGACGGAGACAGATTATTAAAACAAACATATTATTCAATACAATTTCCGTGAAGAAGTTGTGCTTTTCTCATTCCGAAGGGAGATGCAAGTCTCAAAATCACAGTCCTGGCACTGCCAGCAATCTTGCATTTCAAAATATACAGATATGGTACTACTACTATTGTGAAACCCAAGGTCTAAAACGTGGAAAAGATTTGCTCACACGACAAATTCTCAATCGTGTACTTGGTCTGAGAAAAAGTGCTAAGGACTACTACATCTAATCTCATCTAATATTTCAGAATATACATTTCGGAGGAAGACGTACCCTGTGATCAGAGCTATTGAAAAAGGATCAGCATCATTACCATGTGACCTGACTCCACCGAGAAGTGACGATCGAGTTTCACTCGTTGTATGGTCTAAGGATAAGGACAAAAATTCTATATATAGGTAAAAGATCAGCTACAGTAAATTCCTACTAATAATCACTAATGTTGCCTATTTAGGGGCTTGCTTAGAAGACCTAGGGATGTTAATTTCATTATCAATTTCAATATTATGCTCATATCATATCAATATTGTACTCTCCGAATGCAATGGTATTGTTCATTACTAATTATCCACGGTGCTCATCTAATAGTTTTCGATGAAATACAGTACCGATGTATTGCCAGGGTTGTGTTCGAAAATTAACTCCACGGAGTAGAGTTTTTGAAGGTTTGACAGATTTACTCTGGAGTTAACTCTGACACTGACACTGGCAGTGACAGAAGGTGCCAATATTGGAAAATAGGTTATGTTGGTTTAAGAAAGATCCTATTATTATTGTTTTCTTCACATATATATAACTCTAATCATAAATATATATTGTGAGCAGTATTAAAACTATTAAATTACCTCACAAAACAGTGAGACAAACAGACTTGATTTTCCGTCCCATGAGTTATGTCAAATTTGACAGGAGTAAAATGAACTCCGAGTCGAATACTCCAACTTTTCGGACGACAGTCACAGACTAGAATTTACTCAACCTTTTAGTTTTCGAACGCTAATTATATAATATCAATCGAAACTTAGCCAATATTCCAGTTTTGTTTTCACTGAAGATATTCTGAATCCAATTTGATAAACTTACCAAATTAAATATTTCCATCATCATATGGATTATCCAAGGGTATATATGGCAGGGGGTATTATAATATCCTATAATTGGTCATTTTGCATTCAGTCCTACTTTGTCTGAAGTAAATTAAAATTTTCAAATTAATATCAATTACATTCAGTCAAAGCCAGAGCATTCAAATTATATATAATTAATAGAAATATGGTTCATGCGGAGTAATATATATATGTTGGAAGGTTTAACGGGTAATTCCGCAAAAGGAGCAGATTAAAAATAATTCTGCTGGTACCTGCCGACACGTGTTTCTGCTAGTTGACTTCTTCAGGACATGGCAACCAAGAAACCAAGGAAAAGATGGAAATCAAAGTGAAAATAGGTGACACCACACCAGGAGCGAGCAACCAAGCACGTCTCGGCAGGTACCAGCAGAATGATTTTTGATCTGCTCCTTTTGCGGAATTACCCGCTAACCCTTTCCACATATATATATAATTAATGTTTGTGATAGCATTAGAAAATTCACAAATATCATTCCTAAATAAACTAATACATCTTTCAGCTATGATGTGAGGCATTCCGCTCTTGCTCAACCTATCACATGGCGAGACAAATCTATATTACATAGAAGTTTTTTTCGGACATTCACCCAACCAGCAACACTCAACTTGGATAAGATAAGCCAAAAGGACGATGGAATCTACAGATGTCGAATAGAGTATTTACTATCAGGAACTAAAAACTATTGGGTGAATCTTCAAGTTATCGGTGAGTCAAATCTATTTGACTTTTATTGAATGTATGAGTTTTTACAACTTTACAACTCAAAATATATTATGTCTCGATGAACTTAATTTCAATAAATGAAAAATTAAAACTGTATCAACTAATATAGAATTATCGAAACCAAAAAAATTACTGTGGAAATTTCAGGATGTAATTTACAAGGTGTATATCCAGCGCTTGGATATGTATTACACAATTGAAAATATGACAAAAATAATTAATACTGAAATACCGAAAACGACGTCTTTTTCGGGGAATGTCGTCGGCATAGATTAATTTTTGTGAGCGGGTTTCGGTTAGGTTGGATAACTAGAGGTAAATGGAAGTGGGGCAAGTACTGACCCCTGGGGAAGTCCATTAGTGAATTTCTCTTGTTTGCTTATATTATCGCCCATGTGAGCTCGGAAAGTACGATTGTTAAGCATATTGTTGATGAGATTTGCTATTGTTTGGCTCTAGAAAATTTTTAGAAATTTGTATATAACTCCCAGGTGCTAGACTGAGCGTCTTATACTGCCGTGAGGAGGTTTTATTCATGTTTTTGTTCAAGCATTGAATTTCATTCGAAATTAAGAGATCGAATGAGTAATTAATAGGTACTTATTATTATTATTATTAATTATTGAACGGGATCGTGTGGCTAGGTGTTAACATACCTTCGCGAGGATTTAAAACTAGCTCACCAATATGTATTTTAGGTTATCACCTCAGCTCTTGTTATTTTTGTGATAAAAATAATAATGAAAAATTCCCAGGCTGGTCAGCTCTGGATATTTGTTAGCTATTTGTTCGGTTCTTTCCTTGTCCGATCCACGGAGCCTGCATGTTACGTCTGCTGACTGGCCCATGCGGCACAAGTAGTATTTGTACCGAAGGTGCCCTGTAAGCACTCCCACCATAACCAGGAGCAGGAGCTTTCTGGAATAGGAAGGTGAGAAATCCACGAATCTTTTTTCCTGTGCAAGTTCTGAAGTATTTCTCAGAAGAGATGTGTTGGTGATCTTTTCCAAATCCACAGAAGTATTCTGGTCTAGCAGGTGTTACTCTGGAGGCCCTTTATGCAAGTTCATCGATTTCCTCATCTCCTTCAATATTACAGTGCCTTGGCACTCATAGAAGAGTCATCTAATTGCCTTTATTCAGTTGCTTTATGGTATTCCGGCATTCCCAGGATAATCTATCAGTGGTCTCTCAGTGTGACCTCGTTGTCCGTTGTAATTAGGGCTTCACGCGAGAGCGAGATTTTTCTGGCCTCGTCCCGTTCTCGTCTCGGAAAAGCGAGACGCGACGTTTCCAAAAATATTATAGGCGATACCGAGACCACATACAGCGCAACACGAGAGTCTCGCTTTAGGTCCCGCAACATTTTTTGTATGAAGTTTTATATACGACTCGACTTTTTTCAGCACCCATAGAAAACAATTGAATATGAAGAGTTTCCACTATAATTACCAATATATTTTGTCTATATTATACATCGATGGTTCTAGAAATACACGATTTTTAGAAGATTATTAATTTGTTATTTCCTTGCGATAATTGAGATTATTTTTCAAATAGAATTCACAACCATAAAAACGGATGCCATTATGAATTAAATACTTTACGGACAACTTTTATTGCCCCTAAATCCCAATGCTTTGAAAATTTCGTCTGTATCTAAACATCTGGAGAAATTTATTCTATTGTGCTCCTTGCAGTGAAGATGTGAACAATTATTGTAAACATCTGTGGAAGGGTACGTTTTTATTTTAATCGCAATTTCTAATCGATTAATCGTAAAATAATCGGTGTGTTTTTATTTTCGTAAAGTGAATGAATACTTGAAAATGAAAACACATCGATTCATTTACGATTAATCGATTAGAAATTTCGATTGAAATAAAAACGCACCCGAACTATACGTAAAAAACGTAATGGAACTGGTAAAGAAATGAAGCTATTCAATGTTTCGAAAAGTGTTATGAGGAATACGCAAAGAAAACCTTCAATGATCTACCCACTGGGAAGGTATTCTTTGAAAACTCTACCAAATTGTTTAATTCTATTAAAAAATGTATCGACATCGATAGCCTATTTAAAACATCAACAAAACTTTCGAAATATTGGAAAGCTGAGTTTGAAGAATATTTGCTGTTAGAAAGAGCAAATAGGAATCAAAATATTTTACAGTGGTGGAGAGTGATGAAAAAGTTCTTCCTACTCTGATGATTTATTAATGGCTACATCCGTTGAAGGATTATTTTCCACAGCAGGTATGATCATGGCAAAAACACGTACATCATTGAAAGATGATGTGATGCAAGCGTGATTATGTTTGAATTCTTGGTCATCGAGTAATTTAAAAGTTGAAATTACCAGTGTTTAAAATTAAAAATAATATGTACATTGTACATGTACAAATATTTTTGTATAAGAGCGTAATAAATATAGCTTTAGAAAATTATTCATTATTATATACCATTTCGTTTATATATTATACTATTTATTATCGTTATTCAGAATTAAGCGAGACGAGACGAGACAACTGATAACGAGACGAGAACGAGACATAATTTTTTGGGAATTGCCGAGACCGAGACGAGATTTTTTATGCTCTCGCCTACTCTCGTCTCGTGTGAAGCCCTAGTTGTAATGTAGATGTGCTCCCTTTCAAGGTTCCTCTTCAGACACTATAGAGCACAATTTAGGCAGCTAGCGTCACTGTTTGTGAGATATAGAGCTCGTGTCCCAGGGTCACAGAGATCCTGAGTTTCGGCTCATATACCCCAATTGTACGCCCTGATCTGATTTTGAGCCATCTGTATACCAATGATGACTTTTTGTGCAATTGATTAGTGAGGTCCACTGCACACATACGAGCTATTATGACCGTTGCAAAGGGTGTTTCGATATCGAATATGATTGGCAACCAATGATACTTTGTTCAACCCCTCGTATATATGCTGCTCCACAAAAGTTGAGGAAGTTCAGAAATTTTGTGACCGTTTCAAAAGTTCTTTCACATTTATGAGAAAACAAATATTTACTCTTTTATGTGAGAAAGGTTTGCTGCTTGTATGATAGCTTTTTCAGTTTCAGGCAAATTCTTGTCGAATAATGCTAATCATCACTAAGTCAAAATCAAATGCAACATTGATTGAAATGGGCCAATGAGCACGTGAATTGGGACGATCTATGGAGGTCTGTACTCGTCACAGATGAATAGAAATATGGACGGTTTTAGCATAGTCAGCATGTTCGGGTATGGACCCATCCTCTGGTGCCCAGAAATCGTGGATCAGTTCAGGAAGTACATCCATTCAGAGATGAAACAGTTACTGTTTGGGGAGACATTTGATTAAATGGACGTACAGAATTATTGGTGCTTGATGCTACCATGAATGCACAGATTTACATAGAGCAAGTCATGGATATATTATTCCTTTTCATACTGCTATTGGGCCAAATTCCTTATTTTTGGACGATAAGGCGCCACCACATCGTGCGAGAATTGTCGATGAAGCTCATGCTATTCTACATTTGGCCTTGTCCTTACGGTTGCCAGACCTCTATCCCATTGAACACGCTTGGGATCATCAACAAAGAGCTTTGTATTCTCAACAACCACCTCCACATACACTTCAAGAAGAAACTGATCAAGGGAACAATCTGATCGAAAGTATGCAAAGGCGTTGTCAGGCTGTGGTTGATGTTCTAGGAGGCCATATATTTTGTTGTGGGGATAACGTTGCACTGTGCCCTTAAGGTCTATTGTGTCTCCCATCAGAGCTGTTGATGTTATCGCCATCTACAGCTCGCCTTCCAGTTCCAGAGTTCCGATGAACTCCAGTATCTGGAATGGCTCCAAGGAGGCTACTTCTTCGCTACTGCAGATTTCTTGCCTAAAGCATTCCTTGTGTTGGATTGAGATAGCTAGGCATTCCGTAATCAGGTGATAAGGAGTTTCATCCTCCTCCCCACAAAAACAGCACTCGTCAGTTTTTGCTAGCCCTAATCTCATCCTATGCTTCCTAAGACAGCAGAACCCTTTGAGGAAACCAGTGAAGAGGTGCAGCGTGTTTTTACTGAGATCCATATATCCACACAGTATGTTCCGGGCCAATAAAAGAGGTTCGTGTTACTTTCTTGGAGTGTGTTGGCCCCCTCATTTCCTTCAGTTTCCTAGTGACCAGGAACCCAGACCAAGGAGACCCTGTTATTCTTGCCTACTTCATTAAGTTTTCTTCGGCACTCCCATATTAGCTTAGACTCGATAACATGGGAGCTCAGAGCTTTAATAGCAGCTTGACTGTCAGAACGGATTGCTATATCACACTTCTGATAGTTTCTTCCTAAGTTCATTACCACGCATCTTTCGATTGCAAGTATTACGGCCAGAAAGACGCTCGGATAGGAGCCTAGTGATAGTGAGCATTTGGTGCCTGCCCAATATACTCCAGCCCCATGTCCTATATTGGTTCTTGAACCACCTGTAAACCATTTAATGGCATTTTTTTTAAGAACTTGGGGGGTGTGTTCTCCCTGTGTTTCTTCCTACCTAGCATCGTAGTGAAATTATTTTCGATGCGTACTTTCTTAATAATTTAGTCACTAGGAAGATTGGCTGATGAAATGTACCTGGTAAGAGAGGACCAGGCTTTCTGGTTTTCAATACTCTGATTACCTGTTCCTTTCCTAGATATTCTGAGAATGGCCTCATGGTCCATTTTGTCTATAACTAGATGAAATAGGGTGTGAGATTTGTGATAATCTAAGAGCCCCAGTAGGCCATACTCTTTACTGAACCTTATTTTTTCAATGTTTTTAGTGAACTGATTTTGCACTACAAATAATAAAAATAAATGCTCACCTGAAACTGTGCAACTTATAAAGAACTGGGCAAGTGAATGAGTTAGATAATTGAGTATTTGATTACTCATATTTGAAAAATTGGTGAAACAAAATGGAAACTTTTGAAACAGTCTCAAAATTTCTGAACTTCCTTAACTTTTGAAAAGCAGTGTATATCAGTTCATAGATTTTCCCATGTATTGGCACGATACACGATATACCTACATAAGTGTGAACAAACGCGGAAATTTATTATAATTTATAATCTATATGATGTAAGTCTTTCGTCGCTTCCTCTCGGAAGTGTAATAATGTGTGCAGCTAAAATTAGAATTTCCTCGAGAACTATATATCACATTCTTTAATAATCTTCGCTATTCGGGCTATTTCGTTCTTAATCATGAATGAAGCTCTTCATTATTCACCCTTGGCAATATAACCGACTCTGCTCCGTTTTCGCAGGCATATTAATTTGATGCATTTTCAGTTCCCCCGCAGAAAGCCACCATAATCGATGAGATGGGCAAGCACTTGTCCTCGATAGCTGGTCCTTACAGTGAAGGAGGCGACATGAAACTAAAATGCGTCGTAATTGGAGGTGAGTATGGACTGCGGTCTGTTATTCTTGAGATTTATTGCGAGGAAAACCTCTAGAATCTCGAAAAGGAGGTACGACATCTTGAACCAATTAGAAAATACTCTATGTAAACATGTTCTCGTGCTTTGATGTGGAGGTATCCGGAGACATACTGGATGTTTGTTGTATGAGGTATTAATTTTTTGTAGCTTTGTGGTGTTTATTTTAAAACCAAAGATGCCAGGGTCGCTGATATACAAGGTCATTCTGAAATAGGTGATCAAAATTTAGGAGCATATAGAGCAATTGAAAATATGACAAAACATCAATAGTCGCTAATAGCCTCCAAAAAAGATAGAACCCCCTGACGAGTGCTTTAAAAAATAGTTTTCATATATTCTTTATAATAGCTACGTTCGATTTGCTAGTACATTCCCAAATTTCTATTCCATATTATACAAAGATCTCAATCGAAAGCTCTCCGAATGATGGCCAATGCACCTTGGTACGTAACTAATCAATCGCTACACTAAGATCTAAGAATACCATACGTCCATGAAGTCATAAAAAACAAAAGCACAAAACATCACACAAGGTTGGAAGGGCACTCTAACATGCTTCTGCAATCACTTCTATCAGACAACCAGCCAAGAAGATTTCGCAAAATTTCAGCGATGTCGGACGAATGGTTTCAGATATATAGAATATTATTCAATTAAATTCAAACATTTTTAGTGATTCGATCCTCACGCAATTTCGCAAGAATTTTCGCGTTGGCCGTCTACAACTGATAACCATGTTTTAATTGGATCAGTTTTGTATTTTTCGAGTTATTGAGGAAATAAGATCCAAATTTCAGATGGGTATAACTTCAAAACTCTTTCGCTGATTATGACTATAAACAAACTCAAATGTCCCATTCAGATTCACAACCTTACCCGAAAATTTGAAATCGCTATCTATTTCCGTTCTCAGGTTAGCGTGACATAAATAATATTTCTTAATAATTTTTTAAAATTTTTCTAGTGATACGATTCTCACAAAATTTGACAAACGTCCTTAGGTTTGTATTCTACAACTACTCACCAAGTTTCAATTCGATCAGATTTGTATTGGTTCAAAACAAAATTATTACTCAGAACCATTCGGCCGATTATGCCCATTAAGAAACTGGTCCATCGTATTAGGATGCGCCACCTACCCTGAAACTTTCTAGTCGCTATCTCTTTCCGTTCTCAAGTTATCGAGGCAACGGACGGCCGGCCGGCCGGACAGAATCAAATTTGACCTCGAATTCTTCATCAGGGAGTCGAACCCAATCCTTTGAGACCAATTTCGGCCTAAATTCGCTAATCACAGACCTTTGGGAGAAATAATAACGCCATGTGTTCCCCATAACATAAGCGCAAAAAGGTACTCTTGTTTATTGGATAAGATGCACCACATTTTCTAGCAAAATCAATTTTTTATTCGATAAACAACCGGTTGTGAGATATTCGTTATGCTACGGTCAACCATTCAGCTACTGAACTCACCCAAGGCTGCTCAGATCTCCAACAATATAGATCCGATAGTGCTCAAATGTGGAACTTGGCTGTAAAGTTAGGTTTGAAGTCTCTCGAAAAACTTCAGCGATATCGGACGGATAGTTTCTGAGATACATGATTTATTTCAATGATTTTTCTTTAATTTTCTGAAATTTGCGCGTTGGCATGCTACAACTATTATGTTTGAATTGAATCAAATTTCTATTCTTTGAGTTATGAGGAAGTAAAATCAATGGGCTCAACTCCAAAATAGTCCGATTATGCCTACTAATTTCATAAACGTCTTTGTTACGTTATTCTACAACTAGTTTCAATTTGATCGGATTTGTGTTGTTTGAAAACAAATCGGACACCGTTTGGCCGATTCTACCCATTAACGAACTTAGTCGTTGCACTTGGACGCGCAACATACCTACCCTGGATTTTCAAGTCGCAATATCTTTCCGTTCCGGGCAACGTCCAGCCGGACAGAATGAAATTTGACCTCAAATTATTCATCAGTGAGTTGAACTTAATCGTTTGAGACCATTTCCGGCAAAAAATTCGATAATTACAGAACTACAAAATGATAGCCCGCTGTTCCGCGGAACAGTCAAAAAGTCATGACGAAACGAAGTTGTTGCTTATTCTTTAATGCGAGGCCCTGTATATTATTCCATATTTCCATTTTTCTCGAAATTCTAAATTGTATCGTTTTCGATATATCGGATTTTGAAAATAATTATCCAATAAATCATACAAGAATATTTTAATCCATTAAGTTTATAATCCATCAAGCATCGTATGCAAAAAAATACAGGTAATGTGAATAATTTTCCTGCAAAAATGCTGATAGAAGAAGAAGTTGTGAGCCCAGAGATGTGCAAAATAGTTTATAGTTTATACTTTGCATATATTTTTCATTTCGAATTCAAAATAGTTTTTAATTATACATTTGTAATACTAAATGCAAAAAACATATATTTGTAGCTTTGAAATTTTCCTTTATTTTATTAGTAATCCCACAATTCGAGTAATTTATTAAATTACATGAGGAGTACTGAGCTTGATATCATTATTTTTCAACTAACATAGTTTCAATTCAATAAGATCAGTATTTTTTTATTTAATGATGAAACAAAATTCAGTTTGTTATAACTCGGAAATCACTATGTAAATTTTGTACATCAAAGAACTCAACCCAAATATTTATGCCACAAACTTACCCTACAAATTTCAACTCTCTATCTCATTTCATTCGAGAGTTATTGGCCTGACGGACGGACAGAATTAAGTTTCATATCGGATTCTTCATCACTGATATATTCTATTTTGAGTTCACTGTAGTTGACAAGAGTGTAGTTACTTTAATAGTCTTCATCACTGAGTCAAAACTAAACGTTTAAGAGCATTTGCAGCCAAAACATCATTTGGGCAAAATTGGCTAGTTCAGGTGAACAAGCCCGCCAAAAAGTCTCGTAAATAAGTTTCTTCAACATCTTGTTATACTTGAGAGTATTGTGCGATCTGTCGTCATATTTCAGGAAAACCACCTCCTGAGGTTCAATGGTTACGAAATGGAACACCTCTGGTATCCCAAAAAATCAACAACGATTTTCAAAATGTACCATCCTACCTACTGATTAGGAATAAACTGACTCGTTCCGACTTACATGCATCCTTCACTTGCCGAGCTTCCAATAACAACTTGATATCACCAATGGAAAAAACGATTGGGATTGAAATATACTGTGAGTATTCGTTGTAAGAAAATTAGTAAAACTTTCCACACGCAAATCTTCAGTGTAGCACTCAATCCATGAAATTATTTTATTATTGTAAATAGGAATGTTCCATCAGGGTTTTCCCACTGAAGCTTTCATTTTGAATAGCCTGCATTTACCACACCAAAGTAGTAAGCAATTCAGGTCATCCTTCAGAATCGGACCCCATTCCAGAGCATTCTTAAATATCTTCTGCGAACATTGCCAACTGGTATCTGATACTATGAACAGAAGAGGTGCCAACACGGACCCTTGAGGTACGCCACTTGTCGCTTGCCTCGCATCAGAATAGGAATCGCCAATTCTGCCATGAAAACCTCTGCTGGTGAGGATTGCTCCGATCCAGAACAAAAGATCACCATGCACTCCCAAGTGCTCCAGCTTCAAGAAAAGACTTCTCGGGGAAATCTGTCGAAAGCCCTCGAAAAATCTAAATAGATTACATCCACAGGAATTCTCTGGTCTATCATACAGGTCCAGGTTTTGACAAAGTTCAAAAGGATTGTGATGATTGAGTGATTGATGAAAGGAATCTATTGATGTACAACTTAAAGACAAACCCTGTATGTAAGCCCCCAAACTCATGTGTGTGCAACTAAACCTGGGTGATGAGGTACGTTACCTGGGCGTTATGCTTGATACCAAGCTAACCTGGAACGCACAATTTTCAGCAACATTTGCTGAGGGAACGAAAACCCCCATGATTGCCCGCAGGGCCATTAGCAAAACATGGGGCTTGAGCCTGGGAATCACTAGGGGAATTTACACTGCTATAGTGAGGCCCTTCCTCACATATGCTAGTACTGTGTGGTGGACGGAAATTAATCAAAGCCAGGCCGTCAAAGAGCTGGAGAAAGTTCAGAGACTGCTTTGTGTTACTGTAGCAATGAAAAGTACTCCAACTGCGGCTATGGAGGTACTCGCGGGACTCCCTTCTCTTCAACTTCTGGTGAGTACTGAAGTGAGGCTGGGGGCATACAGGTTGCAGCTAAACGGAGCTCACCAACAAAAGAAGTACTACAACTGAGTAGGAGTAAGCTCCTACCTAACTGGACACTGTACCCTGAGAAAGCACCTGCACAACATCGGGATTCTCCGAGTTCACCCTGTTTGTGGGAATTGTGGGGAGGCAGATGACTCTGCCTCACATGTCATATTATTTAACTGTCCAGCCCACACACGATGGAGACTTCACTATGGTGGTGACGAGACGACCCTGAGTGCCAGAAACCGTGCGAGGAACCAAGTCAAGGGCCTAATCCTACATTCTAGGAGAATGGACCTTATGTGGTAATACACCGACAAGGCAATGGGAATATATGAGAACCTATGGCAGCTAGCAATCCGAGCTCAAGGGGATCAAAAATGAGATGCTGTCTGCTAATAGGAGACTGACTGAGGTGCGATAAGCCTCTCCAGGCTGCAGCACGAGCTTCTCGCTCAATCTGCATCGGTCTAACACATAACACAAACAAACAACCCTTTATACACGTATATGACTGTATGTATATCTACGATAAGTTGATGAGGATAGGGAGGGGGGAATCTCAGAGGCTCAAAAAATATTTCACAATGTTTGATGTATGCTGTGGACAAGAGACTAGAAACGTACTGATACTAATGCAACTAATACGACAAGTTTCTCCGTTTCTCCACAAAAAGTGCGATAGGCTTGTCACTCCATCTGCACAGAAAATTCATACATACATAATTCACGTTTTTGTCGACTGGCATGTCCCATAATCTCTTCTTCTGTACTTCTTAATTAGGTCAAAGTTCTGATTGATACCAGTTGAATTTCAGTTGGACCAATTTCTGTGAAAATACTGAACAATAAGCGACTTTCTGCAAAGAAGAAATATGAAATAATCTGCCAAACATATGGATCAAGGCCATCTGCTAAAATACATTGGCTAATCGATAACAAGGAAGTTGATTCACATAGATTTACCTTCAACCAAACAGTGAGTATCGTACTTGTTAGTTGAATACTCACGAATTGGAATATTCCAACAACAACGTATTCATATAACATTCATATGTAACTATATTGAGTTACGAGAATAATGAAATTATTAGGAATTGTTGAATATTTTTCTTAAAAAATGCTGTTAGGAAACCACAATCAGTACACGACCAATTATACAAGGTTATGATGTCCCAGTTTAATAAACACACTTAAAATTATTGCCGAAATTTTTTGATCGCTAAGTTGGCACAAGTCTTCACTCCCTCCGAGTGTTTGAGTCCAGTCATTCGCGCTGGGTGGCGTAAATCTTAGATTCACGAGAAAAAAGTCCTGTGGAGTGAGATCAGGTGACGTGGCTGGCCACTCAATATGCCCTCTTCTTCGAATCCAGCTTTGAGTTGGTTTTGAACCATGTAGCATTTTGTTTTGTTCTATACATTCAATGATTGTTACTCTCAGCACCTATATCATACTAAATATTATATAATTTGTTTCAGGATTTAGACAGTGGAAATTCAAGTATATCAATTCTCACATTCTATCCAAGGAGAGAAGACAACGGACTTTCCTTGACCTGTCGTGCAGTTAATCCATCTTTAATGCGGAGTACGGTAGAAGACACTGTAAAATTAAATGTTTCCTGTGAGTTTTGCATACACCTACCCATGTTTGAAATAAACTGCTCCTTGTTTCGCCTTCATTGGGCTATACTGTAAAAGAATAATTTTATTCCAGATGAATCAACAAGTCCAGAGCGTTCCTGCCAATAGGGTCCTTCATAATGGCTTCGTATAATTAATATACATATGCATATATTTCACAAGTCAAATAGACCCCAGGGGGTTCATTGATTTGCCGAGAAAGCAAGAGCAGACGCGTTTCTGTTTCATATATGCATATGTATATTAATTATACGAAGCCATTATGAAGGACCCTATTGGCAGGAACGCTCTGGACTTGTTGATTTATAACAACGGTATCGCCATTTTTCGTTATTATTTTTGAAAACGCTAAACAGCGTTCATGGCCATTGGAAGATACTCTCTGAGCTCTGCGGGACTCGTTTCTCGATTAATATCGAGCGAATGGTGGCATATGATTTCACACTTCAAATATTCACTGGTGGGGAAAGGCTGAATTCCGTGTTTTGTCTCATAGGTGTCGTGGGCGATTAGGTATGATCGACCAAGCCGGCTCTGAGAGGCTCAACCCGGTTCAGTTTAGTTGAATTTGTTGAGAAGCTACAGAGTACTGATGAAGGCCAAGAAGCCAGAAACGCGTCTGCTCTTGCTTTCTCGGCAAATCAATGAACCCCCCTGGGTTCTATTCGACTTGTGAAATATACGCATATGTATATTAATTATACGAAGCCATTATGAAGGACCCTATTGGCAGGAACGCTCTGGACTTGTTGATTTATAACAACGGTATCGCCATTCATTATTATTATTCCAGATGTCCCACAACCTACCATTACTCTTGGACCAAATTTAAAGAATATTAAAGAAAGAGAGGACGTTTATTTCCAATGTGGGGTGGATGCCAACCCTGAGTGGTACAAACTCCTTTGGAAGCATGATGTGAGTTGTTGGTAATAATTAACCTCAAAACACGAACAGCTTCCCCATATCCTATTAACCTTTTTTTACAGTTTCATACCAAAGCCCTATTATTTCGTTGAAATGGCTTTTGCGCGCATGTTCTGGAGAACATCGCTTTATCATTTTGCCCATATGTCTGTAATTTTCGAATTTTTTGCCGAAAACGGTCTCGAACGATTAGTTTCAACTCGCTGATAAAGAATTCTGATTTGAAATTTTCAGGGTTCCGTCCAAATACGACGGACAAGTTTGTTAATGGGCATAATCGGCCCTACGATTTCCGAGTAATAATTTTGTCATCAACCAATACAGATCCAGAACGAATTGAAACTTCGTAGCTAGTTGTAGAATACCGACACAAAGAAATTTGTTGAATTTTGTGGGAATCGTGTCACTAGAAAATGTTTAAATTTTTTTTTAAATGTTACTATACAGGGTGGTCCAGATCTTACCCAAGAAATTTTAACCACGTATTCTACGTCAAAAATAAGCCCTGGTTTTTCTTGTAAACATATGTCAAGAAATGCTTCCTCTTTGAGATACAGGGTGTTAACATTATTAGAAAAAAAAATGTTTTTTTTTTACCTCGAACATCTTCTTCAAATTCGTATTTGAGTGTGGCTATTAACGCTTATTTTTTCGTAAATACACGTTTCGTTTACAAAGATAGTATTTTAGTAATTATTATTGTGTACCATATCAAATTTTAGCGATTTCCTATTGCATGAGAATGTGTTTAATTTTTTTACTGGTGCCTCAAAAAGTCAGGAGAATGAATTTGCTTCAAGTTAAATAAGGATTTCAAAATTAATTTTGATTGTTGAAAAAACCAGTGGCGTATCATTTTTTTTGTCTAAAAATATTCAGTTTCGATGCAGTATGGACGCCACTGGTAGAATAAGAAAATAATAATTTCATTCAAAAAGTGCTCCTTGATCCTTTAAGCCTATGTCCCAAATTTCATAGGAATATTTCAAGAAGTGTAAAAGTTATTAATAAAAAACATTTTTTTCATAACTTTAACACACTGTATCTCAGAGAGGAAGCATTTCTCGACATATGTTTATAGGACAAACTAGGGCTTATTTTTGACGTAGAATACGTGGTTAAAATTTCTTGGTTAAGATCTGGACCACCCTGTATACGACTCGATCGAATTGAAGCCTGGTAACTTGTTGTAGAATATCACATAGACAAGATATACATAACATATCAACATAAAGACAACATATCAACATAAAGACATGTGTTAAATTTTGTGAGGACCGTACCAATAGAAAATTTTTAAAAAAATACGAAAAATATTATGTATCTCACGATAACGACATTTAAATTCGTTAATTGGCATAATTGGCCAAACGATTTCGGAGTTATACTCATCTGAAATTTTGTTGGTATTTTCTCTATAACTCAAAATAAATAAATCTGATCGAATTAAAACTGTGTAATTACTAGTAGAATGCCAACCTCCTAATCTTCGCGGAATTTCGTGAATATCGTATCCTGAAAGTTACTTGAGGCGTTTTTTCGTATATTGGACGATTCACTCATTACTATAGTCTGTCATTTAAACGGTATGAAATGTATTTATATATTATAAAAGCTCAGAAAATGCTATATCGATGATAAATTCAATTGAGACTGTCCAATAGAGGTGAATGGACAATAGAACATGCGCGCAAAACCTCCAGACTTCACGTCAGTGCTTGAACCAATTTTTTTCCTGTTAAATTTGATCTGAAATGAAATGTAAATATTCAGTCACCTTATTTTCAGAACAAGATATTACAACCCGATAAAAAAAATGGTATTATATTGAGCAACAAGGATTTAGCTCTTCAGAATGTGACGAAACACCAAGCAGGAAACTACTCATGTGTAGCATCTAATGTAGAGGGAGACGGAGAAAGCAATATTTTTCATCTTAAAATTATGTGTGAGTATTTACTGAATTCAAATAAGGAAATTAATATGTTCCAAAAGTTTCCATTTTTTTTGAATATGCAAAATCTAAATATTCACTCACTTATCTCATTCTTTTACCCATTTCTTCCTAAGTTTGAGGGGTTTTTATTCATTTTCAGTATTTATAGTGCAAAATCAGTTTAAAATTTAAATTTATAAAATAATGTTCAGTAAAGAGTTATGGCTTATGGCCCTCTCGAACATCAACCACAGCCTGACTTCGCCTTTGCATACTTTCGATGAGATTGTTGAAGTAGCCTTGATCAACTTCTCTCCAGAGTTGCGGTAAAAGCAGTCTGAGCTCTTGAAGTGTATGTGGAGGCGGTTGATGAGAATCCAAAGAGCTCTTTGTAGCTGATTCCAAGCGTGTTCAATGGGATTGAGGTCTGGTGACCGAAGGGGTAGTGCCAAATGTGGATTACCATGTATTTCCAGAGCTTCATCGACAATTCTCGCACGATGGGGTGCAGAGCTGCGCCGAAGCATTGTGCTTAGTGCTTGTGAATGTGATTGAAGCCTTTTTGTGCCTTCCGAGTACAGTGCTCCCGAGCACTTTTTAAAACCAGTGCTTAGTGCTTAGTATTTCAAGCACTTCATGAAAATGCTCAGTGCTTAGTAATTCCTTAAGTGCTCCCGAGCACTTCCATGGAATACTAAGCACTAAGCTTTTCCGAAATCTTGTCCTAACACGAATAGACGCTGAAGCGCTGTGGTCGGAGGAGTTAATGAGTAAAAGATTTATTCGATATATGCATTTAAATTTATATCTTATTTACAATGCTGAATTGCTTATGATTACAATCACAATAGAAAATAATGCTATCCGATTTCTGCGGATTATATTTTTGACATTTCGAGGAATCGAGGAAACTGACTTCATATTGATCAATTCGAATTAAATTATGTATTAATGAAAAAATGCCCTGAAGAGTACTGAATTCACGTCAGTGCATTTTTTATTATTAGGGGGATAGAAAATACTTTCATAATATAATACTATGTTGCTGTCATATATGTTTCGGGTTTTGTCCCATTTTTAAATAGGGGAATACATTTTCTCTATTTCAGTATCGTAATGAGTCCATTCCAGCACTGAAAACAGTGCTGGAATGAACTCATTCCCGCATTGTTTCTAGTTATATTTTTCGTTTTGTGGTAGTCAGCACTGACATTCGATTCTATCAAATTTCAACATACGTCAATTGACAATACAATATAATCTGGATATAGTGAAATAATTGTTGAGGAAAAGCTTTATTTTCATTAAAAAATATGGTACTAGAGAATTCCTTCTTGCTAATTTTGAATCATTCATGCTATTAGGAAACTGTTTTAAATCTGATCTCCATGCCCTACGTACGTTTCAAATTCAAATTCCGTAATCTGTCCGTAACAGTCACACCAACTACCAAGATACAATACAAAAGTCACTAGGATGTATAATCCGAATATTTCAATAAATTTCAACAGTATTTTACAAAACTTGCCTGAAATAGAGAAAATATCGTCTAATACTCGTTGCAGAAGGCAATTCCAACACTCATGCGTTCGAAAACTCGCTCCTTCGTCGCTCGTTTTAGAATTTCGCATTCGTGTTTTAATAGGGGCCGATTCTGCAACTTGTTTTAGAATATACTATTCTCTATTTCAGTATCGTAATGAGTCCATTCCAGCACTGAAAACAGTGCTGGAATGAACTCATTACCGCACTGTTTCTAGTTATATTTTTCGTTTTGCGGTAGTCAGCACTGACATTCGATCCTATCAAATTTCAACACACTTCAATTGACGATACAATATAATCTGGATATAGTGAAAAAATTGTTGAGGAAAAGATTTATTTTCAAAAATATGGTACTAGAGATTTCCTTCTTGCTAATTTTGAATCATTCATGCTATTAGGAAACTGTTTTAAATCTGATCTCCATGCCCTACGTACGTTTCAAATTCAAATTCCGTAATCTGTCCGTAACAGTCACACCAACTACCAAGATACAATACAAAAGTCACTAGGATGTAAAATCCGAATTTTTCATTAAATTTCATCAGTATTTTGCAAAACTTGCCTGAAATAGAGAAAATATCGTCTAATACTCGTTGCAGAAGGCAATTCCAACACGCATTCGTGTTTTAATAGGAGCCCATTCTGCAACTTGTTTTAGAATATACTATTCAAGGCATGTAAATTCAAGGGTCCAGATATCATAATGAGTTGCGTACGTAACTTTCGTAACAGTCACACCTACCTATCAAGATAGAATACAAAAGTCACTAGAATGTATAATCCGAATTTTTCACTAAATTTCAACAGTATTTTACAAAACTTGCCTGAAATAGAGAAAATATCGTCTGATACTCGTTGCAGAAGACAATTCCAACACTCATGCGTCCGAAAACTCGCTCCTTCGTCGCTCGTTTTCGAATTTCGCATTCGTGTTTTAGTAGGAGCCCATTCTGCAACTTATTTTAGAATATACTATTACATGTGCAGAAAAACTGAGACGCTTATGGAATTCATATATCCATTCATTGTATCAATCGAATTTACCATGGTGAATTCTATTGTTTGTTTTCCTGTATTGGATACTCTTAATGGAATTTACCATGGTAAATTCGGCCACTGTAGCTCGGAAACCGCTAGGTAGATTTTAATGAAATTTATACAGCTTTTGGAAAACATGAGAAACTAGTGCCCGATCGAAGGATTTTCTTTTTTGTCTGAATTTCGATTTTTTATAAACAATTAAATGTTGGTTTTTTTCCCTAAAATATGGAAAAAAATTTCCTGGTGCTGCCATTTTGTTAATTTAAAAACAAAACAAAAAACTTTGATCAGACTAGACTAAACTAGAACTAGACTATCTATTAATAAAAGAAATTTTTTTGTCTGATTGATTTTTTATGAATCTCCAAGGATAAGTGACCGCAAGGAGGTTCGGTTGGAACTGGGTCAACACAAACAGCCATTACTTTTAAGATGATCAATTTTTTTTTCTGAAATTTCTGTCAATTCAAGACAAAACCTCAATAAATGATGCTTAGGTTTAATTTTTTAAAATAAAATAGTTTACTTGCAAAAAAATTATTTAAAATTGTCATGTTTTCATATCTCTGACTACACTAACCCCTTTTCGTATCATCTGTCAAATTTATTTTTTGCATAAAAACATAATATTGAAATGAAACACGTGTATTATCTAGACTTATATTAAACACACTATATACAACTTGCTTGTCTGGAGGTTGAGAGTAGAAGGGAGAGTTTTTGTTCGCCACCAAGATAAGGTGGAGGGAGAACATAGAATTGACAAGCATACAAATCCTCTATGTCTTTACGGTATAAATTTTTGTTAGTCACAACACCCCCACTCAACAAAAATCAACCATTTGACAGAGACCTAAATCTACAATACATCTAGAATTCTTGTGGTTCAACAGAGGCTTAGTGAGAATGTCAGCTACCATCTCCTCAGTCGGTTTATATTCTAGGTTTATGAACTTGTTAAAGAATGCTTCTCTTATGAAGTGGTACCTAATATCAATGTGTTTTGTCCTGTCGTGAAAAACAGGATTGGCGACTAATTTTTGTGCACTCTGATTATCATTGAAAATTTTGATCGAGTCAATTTGTCCCGTTAGATCGAACAGTAAATTTCTAAGGTACAAAGCCTCTTTAGTGGCTTCGCTTAAAGCCATGTATTCGGCTTCAGTGCTTGAGAGTGCAACAGTTTTTTGCTTCACACTTTTCCAAGACACAGGGCCACCAGACAACTTGAAAACATAACCCGTGTATGATTTTCTGTCCCCTTTGTCTGAAGCCCAATCTGCATCAACAAAACCTATCAAATCCATATCTGATTTTGTAAAACTCAATGATAAATGTTTTGTACCCTTCAAATACCGAAGCAATCTTTTGGCGCATTGCCAGTGCAATTTGGTGTAATTATTATTAAATTGGCTAAGTGAACTGACAGCATAGGCAATATCGGGACGAGTTAAAACAGCCAGATACATAAGGCTCCCGATAAGCTCTTGATAAGGTACATTCAAATCATTAACAAATTCACTCTGAGGAACATTGAGATCAACACTGTTATCAAGAGGAGTTGAAACACTTTTACAATCTGACATATTAAATTTCATCAAAATTTCATCGATATAGTGTTCCTGATCCAAAGTTATGACATTAGTCTCATTATTTCTTTGAACCCGAACCCCTAAACATTGTTTAGCTTCTCCTAAATTTTTGATTCTAAAATTCAAGCTCAGATGTTCCTCTAAAAATTCAACTTCAGAATTGTCATTTGAAAAAACAAAAAAGTCGTCCACATATAGAGCAACATATGTCAACGAATTGTTCTTCTTTTTCATATACAGACATGGTTCAAATGAGGATTTTACATATTTACAACCTAACATAACTTCGTCCACTCTAGAGTTCCATGCTCGACTTGACTGTTTTAAACCGTATACAGCCTTCTTAAGTTTATACACTTTACTCTCATGTCCCTTGACAATAAAACCTTCTGGTTGTTTCATGTAGACGTTTTCTTCAAGAACACCATTCAAAAAAGCTGTTTTTACGTCTAAATGAATGATCTTCAGCCCGTAGTTCACTGCCAAAGCCATAAGAAGTCGAAGTGTTGAATGACGCACTACAGGAGAAAAAGTCTCGTTGTAATCAACACCCTTCTTTTGCGTAAAACCTTTCGCCACTAGTCTAGCCCGATAATCTAGAGCGCCCGCACTATCACATTTGGTTTTTAAAACCCACTTGCACTGCACTACCGTTCCATTTTGTGGTGGATCAACGAGTTCCCATGTCTCGTTATCTTCAAATGATCTGATTTCCTCCAACATTGCCTCCTTCCATTTGAATCCGTCTGGTCTAGAAAGTGCTTCGCGAATAGTTTCGGGTGTACGAGCCATATCAGTCTCCTTTTCTTCTTCAACCGATAGATATGTGACAAAATCATCAAAGTTTTTCTTTTTGACAACTCTTTTTGATCTTCTCAGTGCTTCTATATTTGGTTCAGGAGTCTGTTCTTCTTGTACCTCCATATTACTTATTTCTGACTCTGGGACGATTGATTGTACCCCCACTGAATCAAATAATTCTGTCTGTTCATGAGAGATATCACTGCTAGTTTTTTCGAGGACTGAAACATCACGACTGATTATTACACTTCTTGTCGTTGGATTGTAGCATCTGTATCCTTTAGTGAATTCATCGTAACCAACAAGAATGTGCTTCACCGCCTTTGGGTCCCATTTGAGTCTCTTCGATTTTGGAACATGGACCATAGCCTTACTTCCATAGATCCTCAAAGAACTTATGTTTGGTTTCCTTTTGTTCCATATTTCAAAAGGAGTTCTTTCAACGCCTGCTGCAACAGATCGGTTTCTTATGTAGTTTGCCGTGTTACATGCTTCTGCCCACAGATACTTTGTGACATTTCCATCGAACATAAGACATTTGGCCTTCTCTATTAATGTACGATTAATTCTTTCAGCCATACCATTTTGTTCCGGCGTGTACGTGTTAGTTTTCTGATGGATTATTCCATTTTTCTTAAGGAACTTCTCAAATTCTCTACTACAGTACTCGGATCCATTATCTGTCCTGAGAATTTTTATTGTCTTCTCTTGTTGGTTTTCTACCATACTTTTGAAGTTTCTGAAGATGTCATGAAGTTCATCCTTGGTTTTCATAAAATAGATAAAGCTCATCCTGCTAAAATCATCGAGGAACGTTATGAAATATTTGGCCCCTCCCAGTGAGGTTGTTTCCATCGGACCACAAATATCACTGTGTACAATCTCAAGAATACTACCAGCTCGACTTCCATTATTTGGAAAGGGGAGTCTAGATTGCTTACCCTTACAGCATACTTCGCAATTCAGTAGAGAAGTACTATCTTTCCCATTAAGTTGTATTCCATCTACTAAATTACACATCTTATTCAAATAAGCACTATTCATATGTCCCAATCTTCTGTGCCAAATATCAGTTCCAACTAAAAAACTTGCCTTTGCTCCACTTGTGTTCAATTTGTAAACGTTGTTGTGCAGGCTAGCAGTTGCCACTAAAACATTGAATATGTTGTAAATCTTACAACCAAAATCATCGAAACGAACCTTGTTTCCATTACTTATCAGTTGAGAAACTGACAGGAGATTTGTCGTCAAATCAGGAACATATTGAACGTTCTTCAATAATATATCAAACTCTGAGCTATCTACAGCAGTTTTGATATTTATATCACCTGATGATTTCACAGCTATGCTGGATTTGTTAGCCACCATAATTTCTGAAAGTTCAGGATTTCTTTCATTTATTATCCAGTTGTTTTTGGCTGTTAAATGTAAACTGGCTCCACTATCTACATACCAATCATTGGTGTCGAAACTTCCTGTGGCAAAAACAGAACTGAAGCTTCCCTTTTCTTGGTTCATCGTACATTTAGACATAAAATGGCCAGTCTTTTTACATTTATAACAAATTATCTTGCTTCTATCTTTGTTTTCATTTCGCTCACTATTGTCATTTGATCTGTCGTTTTTCTGTGGCGTTGACGTAGAAGTGTGGCCAACCTTTTTTCTATAATTTGTTTTCTGTCGATTTATGCCGTTTGCTGAAAATGCTCCACTGCTACTTCCCTCTGGTTGCATATCTATCAACTTTGACTTAATGGAGTCTGTAGTTATTTGTATCCCAGAATGCTCCACTGCCATTATCATAGGGGAATATTTTTCAGGTAGTCCCGCAAGTAATAGTGATCCCACCCATTCTTCATCTATCCTGAAACCTGTTCTCCTTAATTTCTGCGACGTTTCAACAATTTGATTGATGTAGCTTTCCATTGTTTCGTGGTTCTCCAATCTTGCTGAAATAAGGGTTCTCAAGAGTCCTATTTTCCTGGCGAATCCACTATCATCATACAAATTTTTTAGTTTCAACCACACTTCTCTGGGAGTGGTAGCTTCTCGAACGTGGGTGTACAGGGATGGTTCTAAAGTCAGTATAAGTTTTGCTTTGGCCTTTGCTAGTAAAATTGTGTCTGATTCGCTTCCATCTATGCACTTACTCAGTCCTTCGAGTACTAACACGTTTTCGATGGCGAAGATCCATTCTTGGTAGTTTTCACGACCAACCAATTTCGGCACACTAGCAAAATAATTCACGGCCATTTTGTCACTAATTTAAAAAGTCTTAATACACAACTGTGTTTATTTATCACCAGATTAACAAAATATCAATTTATTGAAATCACGCACCTGGGCCCATAACCTATTGAAATGAAACACGTGTATTATCTAGACTTATATTAAACACACTATATACAACTTGCTTGTCTGGAGGTTGAGAGAAGAAGGGAGAGTTTTTGTTCGCCACCAAGATAAGGTGGAGGGAGAACATAGAATTGACAAGCATACAAATCCTCTATGTCTTTACGGTATAAATTTTAGTTTCGGGTGTACGAGCCATATCAGTCTCCTTTTCTTCTCTCAACCTCCAGACAAGCAAGTTGTATATAGTGTGTTTAATATAAGTCTAGATAATACACGTGTTTCATTTCAATACATAATTAGCCACATTTTGACGTCTTTCATCGGGAGTGAATATAAATCGAACCCAGAGCTGAATATCAAGATTATTATGTATTTAATACATACTTAATTTTGAAACGTTAAACGTATATTTCATTTGGAGGAGCAGTCAATTTTGATGGCTTGCCTTCTATTACCCGCCGAACGGAGAAATATTATTATTATTATTATTCATTCTCCTCCGCATAACATAATTAATATACCATTATTTGTATTTTATTCAATATCTCTACTATGGGGTGTTTCAGACTTAGCCATTCGTTCTGGTAGCCCCTGTATTTAAATGATTTCATGGACAGCGCACCTGCCTGAGACGAATAAAAATCACCCCACATAATTAATGTCTTACGTTCCGCTACAAAACCCATTTTAGTTATAGTACAAAATAATAAAGATACAAAATCGTTATTTATCCATTCTGAATGCACCAGCTGGAAAAAAAATTGGTACTCAGGCAGAGAGAAATTGCTAAGGTTTCAAATAAACGTAATAAATAGAATTCTAAGAGTGTCAACACACGGGCATATCGAATCGATTCCAATCTCCTGAGTCCTTTTCTTAGACTCGGTTTCTAGGTATTCATCACTCTTCATCTTCGGATAAATCATGAAGAACTACATTTTTTACAGACAAACCTATATGTAAGATCAACCAAAAACGTGTTTATGGGGTAGCTAGACGTGAAACAGCCGAAATATTCTGCGAAGTGGAATCATATCCGTCCCCAACAAGTTTTAAATGGAGCTTCAATAACTCTGGCGAGAACATAGACATTCCACAAACCAGGATACATAGAGGAAGTAATGGATTTCTGTCTACCGTGACTTACACACCAATAAACGAAATGGACTACGGTGAGTTTTTAGTTTTTAGTCACAACGAAATGTCGACGAATTATCCCTTATACCTAAAAACATAATAATATGGATCTTAAACAGTGAGCGTAAAACGTATAGAATAATGGAGATATTTTCTTCCCCTTCAGAAATATAGAAAAATTGGTTCAAGCCCTGTGGACAGGAGCTATTGGGCGCATGTTCATCTTCCTTGTGGCCCGTACTGACCAGTAAAGAAAAAAAGCAGTATCATGTTGAATACCTTAATATTATTGATTATTATATAATAATCGATGAAAATACTGAGAGAGACCCAGGAAATTTGACACATTTTGTCTTATATCTCCAGAAATTGAAATCGTATAGAGCCAAAATTTTGCACAATGTTGTAAAATACTACAATTGACGTTAGTACAAGTTTTTGTTGCCATCTGATGAATAGTTCACGAAAAAAATTAAAAGAAATATTTTTTTAAAAATTACCAACATTTCGATCATAACAGAATTTTGGCAAAAGTTGCGCGTTTATATCCTCGAACTGACTACCAAGTTTCGATTCAACATCTTCTTTAGTTCCTGAAATATCAGGGAAATAACCTCAAAATTTGAAATGTCTATAACTTCTAAACCGTCCGGACGATTTTGCCCGTTAACGAACTTAACCGTCGCATTTTGATCAAAAACCTACCCTGAAAGTTTGAAGTCGATAGGACCTTCGGTGCTCCTGTTATCGTGCCTACGGCCGGACGGCACCCAAAAATCTGACACCGGATTCGTGATCAGGGAGTCCGAATTAGTCTATTAGCCAATTTTCAGCTCGAAATTCGAAAATTACAGACATTTGGACGAAATGATAGGACGATGTTCCCCTAGAACATGCGCCCAAAAATGGTCTGGTATGTCAAAGTAATTTATTATTGGAGGAATATTTTCCAGTATATCTTATTTTTCTACCATTTCTCGTCACCAAGCAGTGACGTAATCTTTGAGAACCATAGCAGCAAGTAACAACATATCGCAAAAATCCGGTTTGAGTAAATTGAAATGCACCCGTTCTATATTAATTTTGTGCACAAACTGAATGGAGATCATTTTGACCGCAGAACTCAGTTTTGCGAACAAATGATGGACCTTTGCAATGCCGATGAGAGGTTTGCAGCTCGAAATTTATTTACCTAGTTACGAAGCAACATTTTATTTAAATGGAACTGTCAACAGACAAAACTGTCACTATTGATCAGATCACAAACCAAACTGTATGATGGAGGCATATATACTCCATTCACTTTTATAAAGTCTCCCGGTTGGCCATGAAAATTTGACACATTTCACCATGTATATTTTGAAAATGTTAGGTTATAGTCATTTACCTGTCAGATAACTACGCAACGTTGTCCTCTCTACATAGAAGTCGTAGTAATTACGTATTATCACAATGTGAATTTACTTCGGGAAAATAATGAATTTGAGAAGATATTTTGTGAATTCAATAATTCCACAGTCGTGGCGACTGTAGAAGAAAATTTTAGCCCTGTTGTTACCAGAAATATTTCACGTATATAAACTGGTTGGAATATTCAATTATACTATTTTCTTGTATGGAAATCAAGAATCAAGTGTTGGAATTTTGAAAAATAATGGATAGAGTAGTCCGTTACTTTGTGATAGTTCATTTGAAAAAAGAATAGAAGTACCTGAATAACCCGGCAGAAAAACTTCTAAACGAACATACGTACCTATGGAATTCCCAATTTTTCTCAAGGAGACATTTAAATACCTTGTAGTACAACTTGAAATACACCAGTCTCAAAATGTAGTAGTACTACGAAACCCGAGTCATTCTTATACCTCAATAAAATATAATGATAGTTCAACATGTCAGAATGAAGTTTTCCTATTGCAGATTTCAGTTGTGTATAGCACTTCATGATACCTTGTCTCTGCTTCTTCAAAACTACTTTCGGTACGAAGAGTTCTTTATTATTCGAATGGTCTGTGATAATATCTTGTCTAAGATTGAAGATTATGTTATGATTATGTTGGTTATTTTTCAAAATTCAAACTGACGTATTGCGAATGTAAGTTTCTATGGAAACACACTAGCAATCCCCTCCACCTTCCCACGTCGATCTGGATCGGTGGATCCCGCGTTGCGTGGGACGCGTGGGACAGCGTTGCGTATGATAGCGTGTGATAAGTGTGTTTCTCTATTTCAGTATCGTAATGAGTTCATTCCAGCACTGAAAACAGTGCTGGAATGAACTCATTCCCGCATTGTTTCTAGTTATATTTTTCGTTTTATGGTAGTCAGCACTGACATTCGATCCTATCAAATTTCAACAGACGTCAATTGACAATACAATATAATCTGGATATAGTGAAATAATTGTTGAGGAAAAGCTTTATTTTCATTAAAAAATATGGTACTAGAGATTTCATTCTTGCTAATGTTGAATCTTTCATGCTATTAGGAAACTGTTTTAAATCTGATCTCAATGCCCTACGTACCTACGTTTCAAATTCAAATTCCGTAATCTGTCAACTTTCGCAACAGTCACACCAACTACCAAGATACAATACAAAAGTCACTAGGATTTATAATCCGAATTTTTCATTAAATTTCAACAGTATTTTATAAAATTTACCTGAAATAGAGAAAATATCGTCTAATACTCGTTGCAGAAGGCAATTCCAATACTCATGCGTTCGAAAATTCGCTCCTTCGTCGCTCGTTTTCGAATTTCGCATTCATGTTTTAATAGGAGCCCATTCTGCAACTTGTTTTAGAATATACTATTCTCTATTTCAGTATCGTAATGAGTCCATTCCAACACTGAAAACAGTGCTGGAATGAACTCATTCTCGCATTGTTTCTAGTTATATTTTTCGTTTTGTGGTAGTCAGCACTGATATTCGATCCTATCAAATTTCAACACACGTCAATTATCTACACAATATAATCTGGATATAGTGAAATAATTGTTGAGGAGAAGCTTTATTTTTATTAAAAAATATGGTACTAGAGATTTCCTTCTTGCTAATTTTGAATCATTCCTGCTATTAGGAAACTGTTTCAAATCTGATCTCCATGCCCTACGTACGTTTCAAATTCAAATTCCGTAATCTGTCCGTAACAGTCACACCAACTACCAAGATACAATACAAAAGTCACTAGGATGTATAATCCGAATTTTTCATTAAATTTCATCAGTATTTTGCAAAACTTGCCTGAAATAGAGAAAATATCGTCTAATACTCGTTGCAGAAGGCAATTCCAACACGCATTCGTGTTTTAATAGGAGCCCATTCTGCAACTTGTTTTAGAATATACTATTCAAGGCATGTAAATTCAAGGGTCCAGATATCATAATGAGTTGCGTACGTATGCGTTGCATACGTTGCGTACGTGGGAACAGTCTGTCTCTACCTTTAGAATGACAGAAAACAGTCCCTAAAAAAATAAATTAATTCGACCTGTCAAAGCATTTATCGCTATTCCTGAGAGGGGAGAAAATAGAGAAAATAAATCCATTATTCAATACTTTTCATGCTCACTGTATATTGTTAATTTATATCTTGCAAAATTCTGAGATATTGAAGTTGTGAAGTAACAGGTAATACTGTTTCATTCATTTTTTCAGTACTTTTTGTTTGTTGAATTATAGCTCACGCTTGAAAAATATTTGTATATCTAATTATATTTGAGGCATCTATTACTGGACTTCCCATTGATGGAAAGAATATTTCCTTCTAGGTACAGTGCTTTGTTGGGCCAGCAATACAGCTGGTAAGCAATCCGAACCTTGCGTCTTCCACATAGTCACAGCCGGCAAACCTGATCCGCCGTTAAACTGCAGCCTGCTCAATACTTCAAGCCACTCTCTAGAGGTTAAATGTACGGAGGGATTTGATGGAGGTCTTCCCCAGATGGCTCTGTTGGAGGTCTATGACCAGTTAACTGATGTGATACTAGCGAATTTTACGTCCATGTTTCCTTCAATTTTGATTGAAGATCTGGAAGCTGGAAAATTTCTGAAAATTGTTATATATGCTTTTAATTCTAGAGGCAAAAGCGAGGGCTATGTTCTAGAAGGCTATACTCTCATGGGAGAGGAGAAACAATCAGGTAATTGAATGAATCACATTGTCTGAAATAATTTAATCAATAAAAAATAAGGTAGGTACCGGGTTTCCCACTATAATTTGACCCCTCCTTTCCCCTTTAACATTGTTACGAATGGAGACACAAAAAAACGTTCTGTACAAAAGATGTACGAAATCAACTGACATTTTCACAAATCATTTTTTAAATGAAACACTCTGTACACTTTTTTATATTTGGCTAGCTCTTCTCTCTTGATTTCGATTATATATGCATATGTTGGTTTACCTCTCTCATTTTGAGTTAAGTACAGAGTCTTAAATTCTAATGGGAACCACCTGGCAAACTCAGTAATCCGTTGTCAAGTGTAGGCTGTGATAAATCAACTAACTGCATTGGTAACGATATGACACACGTTTGATATTAAAAAAATTAATGATTGATGATTTTTTTAAAATTTTCTAGTGCTACGATCCTCACGAAATTTTGCAAGAATTTTCGCGTTGGCATTCTACAACTAAAAACCATATTTGAATTGGATCAGATTTGTAGTTTTTTCAGTTATTGAGGAAATAACAACCAAATTTCAGATTGATATAACTCCAAAACCAATTGGCCGATTATGCTAGTCAACACACTTAAATGTCGTATTCAGATGCGCAATCTACCCTGAAAACAACAAGTCGCTATTTCTTTCCGTTCTGAAGGAATCATGAGATACATAATATTTTTTCGTAATTCGCTTGTTCAGAACGAAAACTTCGACCTTGGAGGAGCCGCGTTAAATCGCCACAGAAATACGTTAAACGTCCATTTTGTCCTATCGTTCTTTCGGGAAAACGAAGGAGAGGATCGAAAAAACGGCTCCGTTACGGACTAATTTCGAATCTCGTCTTCGCGTTCCAGCAAATACCGTCGTTCCGAAAGCCACCGTTCCTCCGAATTCCTTTCCACAATTTTGCCAAAATCGCCGTTTTTTCGCCTTTTCGCGCTCGACCGATTTTGTTCAAACTTCACAAAAACCATCCACTAAATAGTCCGAACAAAGCGACAAAGCCTAAACATTTGGTTTGGATAGGTGAGCCCGTTCTTGAGTTATAAAATTACAACGAAAAGTGGCATTGATTTTTATATATTTAGATAACGTTTGGTTTAAAAGTAACTCAAATTTCAGTTTTATCTATGGATGTCCAGAGCAGGTTGGAAATCGTGCCAGCACTGGGTGTGATAGTTGGATTCGTCATTATGTTACTGATCCTATCTATAGCAACACTGATAATCATCAAACTCAGAAACTGCAAATTACGAAAATACTCATCGGTATTCTCTATGGAAAATTCCAAAACGAGCTCATCTTCCCAGAAAAGACCAAATGGAAGGGATTTTCTCGAGAAAGATGAGAACAATCCGGATATCATTCCAATTTATACAAGTGAGTAGTTGTTGAGATAAACCTTTATTTATTGTAAGCTTGCAAATTTCACAATTTACACTTTACAGCCATACCGCCGTATTCAGAAAGCATTCAACCTCCGTTATTTCCTAACTGAGGTCCTCAGTTAAGGATAAATTTGAATCGCAACCTCAGTTATCGTGAAAATTAACGTGAAACAGGCCTTTTTCACCACCGTTAAATACGTGAACTGAGGTTACGATTCAGAATTATCCTTAACTGAGGACCTCAGTTAGGACTTAACGGAGATTGAATGTTTTGTGAATACGGCGGTCAGTCATTCCGCCGTATTCACAAAGCATTCGATCTTCGTTAAGTCCTAAGTGAGGTCCTCAGTTGAGGATAAATATGAATCGCAACCTCAGTTAACGTATTTAACGGTGGTGAAACATGCCTGTTTCACGTTAATCTTCATGTTAACTGAGGTTGCGATTCATACACTGAGAAAAAACTTTAATTACAACAAATGAAAATTGTGTTACTTGATAGAAAATCCAGCTAAACACCAGAACTAAAAATGCTATTCGGTGTAAGTAACGTTTGAACGTACCCTTATCATAATGTTTTCATATCGCAAGTAATTTTGTTACTGCTGTTAGTAAGAAACTCTGTCTGTTACAAGTAACTTTTTCACTTAGATCAAATAAAAAATTTGTGTTGGCAATTACATATTGTTTACGTTAAGAGACACTCTTACTTAGCGCAAGTACACATTGTCGAAAATTTAGAGGTAAGTCAAACCTTTCAGTTTTTTAGTAAAATGTTCATATATAAATGCATATTGAATGGTTTATTTCTGGGTTTTCTCTCCCAAACTCTGAAAAATATCTGTTAAATAAAAATTCATTATTTTGTGAATTGCTTCTGCGTAATAATGACAAGATATTTGTCAGAAGCAATAAATCGAACAATGTTGCCTAACAAACAATATCGACACAACATCAACGATGATACAACTAAATTTCGTAACGTTTCGGAGTCTAAATCAGACTCCTTCGTCAGACACTTAACGAAAACCTTCAGAATTATTTTTTGTTGATGTAGCTATTCTGAAATTCGAGACGAAGAAGTCTGATTTAGACTTCGAATCGTTACGAAATTTACTTGGACAATTCTCGAATTTCAGAATAGCTACATGAACAAAAAATAATTCTGAAGATTTTCGTTAAGTACGTCTGACGAAAGAGTATGATTTAGACTCCGAAACGTTACGAAATCTAGTTGTTCTATCGTTGATAATGTGTCGTTATTGTTCGATTAATTGCTTCTGACAAATATCTTGTGTTTATTATGCAGAAGCAATTCACAAAATAATACATTTTGATTCAACAGATATTTTTCAGAGTTTGAGAGAGAAATCCCAGAAAGAAACCATTTAATTTGCATATATATTTGAAAATTGTACTAAAACACTGAAAGGTTTGACTTACCTCTAAATTTTTCACTTAATATTCGAACCCCCATTGCTGGAAGATATCTTCGTAATCCATTTTAGGAAAATACAATAAACATGCACAAGTAAAAGTGGAGAAATTTAACACTAAACGTATAAATATAACCGCAGACTCTGTTCGAAAGAACATCTCGATTAACTCTCTTAATCAATCAGTGAAACACAACTCGACGATACCGATGGGGTGCGATTTCAACCATTCTTTATAGATGATGATTCCTTTGACCTTTACGCTCTGAATTCTGACCAGATGTAACATCTAACGGCTATCTTCAAAGGATCAACGAGATCGGGTGCTCTTCGGCTCAAATCGGTTACTTTACGAATATTTTTTACACTTATTATAATAAACACTGGTACCTTCCCCAAGTCGATGTTTGAATATGCCAAATAACTTTGTTATTCGCTGCTAATGAAAATGCGTAAGCGAAAAAGTAACTTGTGATAAGTGAATTGAATGCTTGGCTTGTAAACGCAGATTATTTATCATTAGCAAACAAAATTTAAATAACAGCGCTATTCGGATTCAATAACTTTTTAAGTAGTATTAAGAAAAACAGTTACTTCTAACAATTGTCAATTTTTAGGTGAACGTGTCTGTTTACGATAAATATATGATTATCTGCAGCAAATAGATGTTTGTTTATCGCTGATAAAAATTTATTTATCTCAAGTAAAACGTAGTCAAGTGAAAAAAGTTACTTGTAACTTTTTTCTCAGTGTATTTATCCTTAACTAAGGACCTCAGTTAGGAATTAACGGAGATTTAATGCTTTGTGAATACGGTGGTTTATGTTGTATATTAACGTAATCTAACAAGCCGTAAGGTTGGACCACAGCTCTCTATAGAGATAGCCTTGAACATAGTCTGACAACGCCGCAATTTATCGTCTGTCAAGGCGAAAATTTATGAGACGATGCTGTCATTAAAAAGCAATGACACTGTCGTTAAAAATTTCCCTTCCTATCCTTTTCATGAGAAGACGAAATCGGACGACAGCTTTTGAACTGATCTAAAAACATAACCTAATTGAGTGTTAATATTACAACTAAATATAAACAAAATGAGTGACTACAATCATTATTTCAATTTGTGGTATATATACACTGTTATTTAAAATATTATGCAAAGTACTACAGTTATCTCTAATAATTATATAGATGCATTGAATCGCAAAAGAGAAACAAACACAGCAGCTCCAATTATGATTGCTAACAAAAAAATTGGTTCAAGCCCTGTGGACAGGAACTTTGGCGCTCTTGTTCAAACTTTGACAAATCATATCTCCGAAATTATTGGTCTATGGGAATGATATAAATGGATTCTTACGATAAAACTGCATCATGAAAGAAATTTAATTCAAACAGACCGATTCACCCCAATAACGAACTTATCCGAGATATTCATTCCTCAAATCTACTCTGAAAATTATATTATATGAATTAAAACTTAGACTATATTGCAGTTTTGTTCTTACTGGAGATATTATGAACCCAATTTGATTATGTATCCTACCAAAGAATATATTTCCATCATCATATGGATTATCCACGGGCATTATATTATTATCATCTTAAGAGTATAATATCATATCATCCTCATAATTCTACGATAGCTGAGGTTATTTCATTGGTCATTTTGCATTCAATCATACTTTGTTTTCTAGAACAGGAGGTGTATTTTATATTAAGAATAACGAACCAGAACATTCATAAATATGGAAAACCCCACCATTTATCGTATTAAACTGAATCAAATAATTTTTTTGAACGTTGAAAGTTAGAATTGCCTTGTCTGATTGACTCTGATCTTATTTGCCAAGGTCGCTATGAATATTGTCATAATGAATAACTCATTTATGATACTCTAGATGTGTTATTTTAGGAGTAATTATAAAAAACATATAAATCTGTTGATTTCGAAAAATTGAAGGGAATGCAAATCTGTTAATTTGGGAATGATTTAAAAATCAACCGTCTTCATCGAAAGACTTTCACCATTGCTTTGAAATTTCTTCAAATACAATTTCAATTTTACAGATTTACAGCTACTCAGCTCAAATAATTCAAGTCAGTATTCTACACAAGAGAATATTGTCACACCTTTAACTGAAGCTTTCCTCGCGAAAAATAGAGAACAAGAACTGTTTGGGGTAAGTTTTTCTCATTCATACACAAATGTTTCACTCCAATTTTTACCTTTCCCTGAATCTGTACAGCCTTGCGAATGTGAGGTGCTACATAAATTTCTCCAACCAAATTTCCATCAATATAAATCAACCTATGACATGGTTCCTAATTTTTTCTGTGCAGCAATATCCTTGAAAACTCTTTGGGGATGTAATTAACTATGCACGGAAATATCTACTTGCCCCATTACGACAGTTTTGACCATTTACATGGCAGTAAATGTGGACTCATCGAAAAACAAAACATCTGTTAGTTGCGCAATATCATTGTCCACTCTCTGGATCATTTGTTCTTCAAAATGGGTTTTTGCGCGTATGTTCTGGGGAACATCGCGTTATAGTTTTGCCCAAATGTCTGTAACTTTCGAATTTTTTGAAAAAAATGGTCTCAAACGATTAAGTTCGACTCCCCAATGAAGAATTCGAGGTCAAATTTGATTCTGTCCGGCCGGCCGTCCGGCCGGCCGGCCGGCCGTTGCCACGATAACTTGAGAACGAAAAGAGCTAGCGACTTGAAATTTTCAGGGTAGGTGGCGCATCCCAATACGACGGACAAGTTCGTTAATGGGCATAATCGGCCCAGTGGTTTCCGAGTAATAATTTTGTTTTCAACCAATATGAATCCGATCAAATTGAAACTTGGTGGGTAGTTGTATAATATGACCCTAAGCACGTTTGTGAAATTTTGTGCGAATCGTATGGCTAGAAAATTTTAAAAAAATTATTAAAAAATATTTTTGTTGTCACGATAACTTGCGAACGGAATGAGATAGCGGCTTGAAATTTTCAGGTTAGGATGTGCACCAGAACGCGACATTTCAGTTTGTTTATGAGCATAATCGACCAAACGGTTATAGAGTTATAGCAATCTGAAATTTTCTGAAATTTGGTGGTTTTTTGTTCCTCATTAACTCGAAAAATACTGAACCGATGGAATTCAAACATTGTTATTAGTTGTAGAATGGCAACGCGAAAATGTTTGCAAAATTTGGTGAGGATAGCATTTGTAGAAAATTTTTAATAAATCATTAAAAATAAAAAAAAAAATTCTATATATCAGTAACTATTCGTTTGAAATTCATGAAATTTTGCAAGAGCCTTCATAACCTAACTCTACTGCCAAGTTTCAAGTTTTAATATGATCGGTTAAATATTGTTGGAGATTCGAGCATTCTTGTGCGAGTTCAGTAGTACCGATTTGGTGTAGCGTAAGGCTCCGAAGAAACGATCGCTCGACCCGGACTTTTGCCGTCGAGTCGAAGAAGACGAATCGATTTGTGTTTTTCCCAAATTTCGTTCTTCTAGGTTGAGCCTAAATATACTAATTCGATACAAGTTTCGGAGGTTTTGAGTCCGACGATTTTCCATTCAAAAAGTCAATCCGAGAAACGTCAGAATTAATTCGAGAGACGGGGTCGGAAATTTTCGAAAGCGAAACTGACGATTTAGGCCTTTTTGGGGCGTGAAACTTGAAGAAAATGATAGATAGCTTTTGCGCGTATGTTCTATTTTCCATTCTTCTGTATTGGACACCCTTAATCGAATTTACCATGGTAAATTATGTTGTATTGGACACTTATTTTATATTTAAAACTGTAATTAGATCTTTGAAATACCATTGAATGAAGAAATTCTTGTAAGTTAACAAAATATCTTTATTTGAACAATAAAAATGCATCATTTTATTAAAATGATAGTTAGACTATCCAATTGCTTCTTTTCTTTATAATATTTTAGCTGTAAGTCAGTATAGCTTAGAAATTTTAAAGTAACGTCCTACAATATTAATTTAAATGATATTATAAATAAAAAAAAAATTGGTTCAAGCACTGACGTGAAGTCAGAAGCTTTTGCGCGTATGTTCTATTGTCCATTCTTCTGTATTGGACACCCTCAATCGAATTTACCATGGTTAATTAAGTTGTCCATTCTCCTGTATTGGACACTTAATTCGAATTTACCATGGTAAATTCGAATTAAGTGTCCAATACAGGAGAATGGACAACTTAATTAACCATGGTAAATTCGATTGAGGGTGTCCAATACAGAAGAATGGACAATAGAACATACGCGCAAAAGCTTCTGACTTCACGTCAGTGCTTGAACCAATTTTTTTATCGTATATCTTGCAAATAGAACTTTTCGATGATCCTCTCAATCGAAAAATGACGTTATTATTATACGTTTGAAAATAAAAACATTCTATTTTTCAGCTCCACTATGCAGAACTGGCTTCTATTCGTCCGGACTGTTTCCAACACAATAGATTTGTGCCTACGAAAAGGAAAGATAACCAAGTTGTTTATGCAGAAATTCAGCACGATGGGGGAGACTCACACCGACCCAAACAATCTAAAGCTGCAGTAATCGTGTGTCCAGAAAATCCTTCGTTTCCTTCAGGACGCAGACATCACCTCAGAGAAGTGGTGACCACCAAAGCTCCGTTTACTGGGTATCATCAAGAGAGTTGTGTCTGAACCGTGTGCAAAAAATAATGTGAACTAGGGAAAATTTACAAACATTCTCATGGATTTATTAAGACTATTATATATTGTATAAATAGATAATAATTTATATATGATAATTTAATATGAATTTAACCCAACGAGATTTCCCGTACCTGAATTTGAAATAATTTTTATGAAATCGATCAATTATTTTAGTCAATTGTGTATACTTGCTATCAAGTTATCAATCCGTCTGCTTACAAGACATTCATGCTATTTTTGGCGCTCTAGTTCCTCGGAACTGAGTGCTTATCAATTTGCCCAAATGTCTGTAATTTTCGAATATTTCGATGAAAATGATCTTAAACGATTTGGTTCGACTCACTGATCAAGAATCCGTGGTCGAAATTCATTCTGTCCGGCCGGCCGTAGGCACGATAACTCTCGAACGGAATGAGCTAGACAGTTGAAATTTTTAGAGTAGGTTTGGGAGATAAATATCTCGGCTAAGTTCGTTACTGGGCAAAATCGGACAGATGGTTTCGGAGTAACAAAAAAACATTTTTTTTTACAGAACAAATTCCAAATTAAATTTTTTTCAATAAGCAGTTTTACCATAAGAATCCAATGATATCATTTTTAACTCTAACAAGCTAATACTTTCGGAGATATGATTTTTCAAAATTTCAATGATAAATCGTATTTCACAGAGTGATATAATTATTCTATGAATGAATTGTCATAATGTCAACTTATTTTCCTGAGACATGACATTATCTAATCAATCGAAGAATTATGAAAATAAAGTGTATTCCGAAATGTGAGCGAAGTGAGAAAAATCTCAGTTGTCTGCTCCTAAATTAGTTTTTCTCAGAAAAGTCTTACATTTCGGAACGGAACATGAAGTACGAGATCTAAGAGTAGTGAGACTGCTTTTCATCCATAGACATAGAATGCAAATAGAATGTAAATATTGAAAGCATAATTCTGCAGTTCGAGAGAGGAGAATTACAAGGTAATTTTTCATTATTAATCTTCTTTGATACATGTTTTATGAAAAATCTACTATTTGTAGGTACTTTAAACCTGTTTTGGGCAATTGTCATACGAAACTTTTTGGCGCTCTAGTTCCTCGGAACTGAGTGTAATTTTCGAATTTTTCGATGAAAATGGTCTTAAACGATTTGGTTCGACTCCCTGATCAAGAATCCTAGGTCGAAATCGATTCTGTCCTGCCGGCCGGCCGTAGGCACGATAACTCTCGAACGAAAGGAGTTAGCGGATTGAAATTTGCAAGGTGAGTTTGGAGCGTAAATATCTCGGACGAGCTCGTTAATGGGAGAAATCCATCAAGCGGTTTCGGAGTTATGGCCGATTTTAGTAAAAATATTTTTTATGAATATTTCCGAAACCGATCACTCGATCTATCTAAAATTTAGAATCAAATTGTAGAATCATGACCTTCATACGCATGAGAAGTTTTGTATCGACCAGAATACCACAGTGTCAAAAAAAATTTTGAAAATTAAAAAAAAGTTTTTCTACAATAACTCTCGAACGGAATGAGCTAGGTAGTTGAAATTTTCAGAGTAGGTTGGGGATATGAATATCTCGGTTGAGTTCGTTATTGGGCAAAATCGGCCAGATTTAATTCGATTTCTTCCATGGTGCAGTTCTCATTCTCAGATTGATCATTTAATCTTGATAAATAAACTATTATTTGAATTGAATTTCCTTTATGATGCAGTTCTATCATAAGAATACATTGATATAATTCCCAACTCTGAGAAACCAATACTTTCGGAGATATAATTTGTCTGTTTGAACTAGCGCGCCAGAAAGCTCCTGTCCACAGGGCTTGAAACCATTTTTGTTTCTACAAAATGCACTCACTTGGGCATCAGATGTTTCCCCATATGAGATTTTGAGTCTATGTATCGTAGTTCTCCGAATAATATGCAAAATTCGTTAAAATTGGATGAATATATTCTTTTCATTGAGAACTTTAGATGTGTTAGCATACATAGGTCAGTGTAACAGGATACCATACAATTCGACGTATGATACAAAAGCTTAGGGAAAAACCTCAGCAAAAACCCTGTCTACCCGTGAGTCTTGTAATTTGTAAAAATTGAATTTGTTTACAAAAGTAGCTGAAATTTTAAATATTGATGGGAATTTCTTTCTTCAATATGGATTCTTTGGTCAAAAAATGGTGAGGTTTCTCCAAGATACCCGAAACTCAACCTGAAAAATGAATAGACAAACGAGGAGGAAAACTAACAAATTAAAAAATTGGTTCAAGCACTGACGTGACGTCAGGAGCTTTTGCGTGTATGTTCTATTGTCCATTCTCCTGTATTGGACACTTTTAATCGAATTTACCATGGTGAATTATATTGTCTGTTCTCCTGTATTGGACACTCTTAATCGAATTTACCATGGTGAATTCGATATAGAGTGTCCAAAACAGGAGAATAGACAATAGAATTCACCATAGTAAATTCGATTAAAAGTGTCCAATACAGGAGAATGGACAATAGAACATACGCGCAAAAGTTCCTCACTTCACGTCAGTGCTTGAACCAATTTTTTTTTTCGTGAAGTCAGGATAGAAAGCAATGATGAAAAAATTAACCCATCATTGTCTACCTTCAATTCTTCTTTGGGAGAAGAATACATAATTATTCTAGAAAAATATAACTGGAATTAATGTCATATTTAAATAATCAAAGTAAAAAAAATAATAAGTTTAGTTACTAACAAATTCAATGAAATTCAATTGAATTCCAGTAATATTCAATTACTTAATCTTAACCAATAAATGCCCATTGATATATCTAAAGGTGTTGAGGTGAAACATAAAGATATATTCTCATTAGTTATAGAAAAACTGACCTAAAATTCCTCTCTACCCATCACGAGATTTAATATCGACAAATGAGCCTCTCACCTTACAAGATCAGAAAGTGTGGTCAATTTAAAGTTAAGTTTTGAAGCCATCAGCAAAATTTCAGCGATATCATATTAAAAATAATACTTAACCTTTCAAAAGTTCCCTCTCACAAATATACTCCTCTGTAGGCACATGGATCTCTTGAAGAAGAATAGCCTTCTCTATTTTTCAAAGATATTCACTCTTGTTCATAGAAATCCCTTCAATATTTAGTTGCCTCCTCCTAAGGAGGATCTCTTTCAAAACCAGGTCTGACCGCTACAAGACCCTAATGTAGGGCTATCATCTCCCTTAGATTTGTGATGAAATAACACGATTTTCCCAAGACTATATGCGAAAAAATATGTCATCATGACATTCATGGTTTTGAGGGTTCTCGCAAAAATACGACGATTCGCATCCAGCTACCGAACTCACAAAAGGGGTTCTCCAGCAATATGGATCCGATCGTGTTCAAACTTGGAACTCTGCAGTAGAGTTAGGTTCTGAAGGATCTTCCAAAATTTCAGTCATGCCGGAAGAATAGTTCATGATATATAGAATTATTTTCAATTATTTTCAATAATTTGTTTGAAATTTTCTAGTTATACCATCCTCACGAAATTCCGCAAGTATTTTCGCGTTGGTATTCTACGACTAATAACCATGTTCGAATTATATCGGTTTTGTATTTTTCGAGTTATCGAGGAACTAACAACCAAATTTCAGATGGGTATAATTCCAAAACCGTTTGGCCGATTATACCTATAGACAAATTCAAATGTCGCATTCAGATGCACAACCTAACCTGAAAATTTCAAGCCGCTATCTCAGGTTATCGTGTCATAAATAATATTTCTTAACAATTTTTTTTTAAATTTTCTAGTGATACGATTCTCACAAAATTTCACAAACGTGCTTAGGTTTATATTCTACAACTATTCACCAAGTCTCAATCCGATCAGATTTATATTGGGTGAAAACAAAATTATTACTCGTAAACCATTGGGCCGATTATACCCATTAACGAACTTGTCTGTAGTATTGGGATGCGCCACCTTCCCTGAAAATTTCAAGTCGCTAGCTTTTTCTGTTCTCAAGTTATCGTGGCAACGGCCGGAAGGCCGGCACCACAGAATTAAATTTCACATTTGGGCAAAATGATAACGCGATGTTCCCCAGAACATACGCGCAAAAATAATACATAACCTTTCAAAAGTCCCTTCCCACAATCTCTTGAAGAAGAATCGCCTCCGCTAGTTTTCAAAGATTTACTCTTGTTCTTGGAAATCCCTTCAATATTCGAATTCAAAAAGAAAAATGTCGTTGCTCGTAAGGCCAGAAGGGTCTCCTTCGAAAATTGAAAAAATATTCGCAGATGGGAAAAATGAACGGTACCAGATGAAGTGCTATAATTTCTCTCAAAATTAAGATATCACAATGAATAAAAAGAGAAAATGTTCAGAAAATATGAGGCAACATCTAAGTGCTTGCAAACATTCTTGTCTGCCAACGACTCACTGCAGAGGGAGTTCTGAATACAAGCCCACTTTTCATTCTTCTCGTTCACCCATGTATACAGGGTGTCCCAGAACTCGACGTCAAGCCGGCATTATATTATTACCTTAAAAGTTCAATATCATATCATCCTCATAATTCTACGATAGCTGAGGTTATTTCATTGGTCATTTTGCATTGAATCATACTTTGTTTTCTAAAACACGAGGTGTATTTTATATCAAGAATAACGAACCAGAAACAGTTTATACATTTATCTCTCGTAGGAAAATAAGATGACATGTAAGAACACAGATCATATAATAATTCATAGATAGAATAATTCAGTAGGTACAGCATTGTGAAAACATAGAAGTACGATTCATTATTGAAACTTCGAAAAATCATATAGGTATCCGAAAGTTTAAGCTTGTTAGAGTTGAAAATGATATCAATGGATTTTTATGGAGAAATTGATTCCTAAAAAAAATGAATTTTGAATTTGTAATGTAAAAAAAAAAAAAAATTGCCCAATACCAAACTTCACTGAGATATTTATCTCCCAAACCTACTCTGAAAATTTCAACTGCCTAGCTCATTCTGTTCGAGAGTTATTGTTGAAACAAAATTTAAAAAATTTTGAAATTTTTTTGACACTTTAAGGCACCTGGTCAATACAAAACTTCGCATGCATATAAAGGTCAGCATTCTACAATTTGGTGCCAAATTTCAGAAAAATCGAGTAATCGGTTTCGGCAATATTCATAAAAAATGTCTTTACTAAAAACGGCTATAACTCCGAAATCGCTTGGTGAATTTGGGCAAATTAGTAAGCACTCTGTTCCGAGGAACAAGAGCGCCAAAAACAAAAAAATTGCTAAAATCGGCCGAAGGGTTCAAGAGAAAATGAACTACAAACTTCGTTGAGATTTTGTCCGTTTCCCTAAATTTGCCGGTGTGTATGACTAAGAATGTTGCAATCTCCGAATGGCTAGGAACTACGTAAAACGCTGATCAGGAAGCATTCGTGGTTCAGTATCCAGTTGACGGCAGTTATTCGGTTAGTCCGTTAAATTACGTCTGCAAGCACCTCAGAACAACCTGCGACCTCGATTTACCTCTCTAGAAGAAGGGTAACTATCTAGTTATATTATCAAAAATAGTGATTGTTGAATCGTTTTCGTATATGGCCCAAACTTTTTCTTGGTGACATTCAGGGTGAGCCTATGTAGATTTATTTAAACCATATTCCTCTCATCAAATGAAACACTTTTTGCGCGTATGTTCTGGGGAACATCGCGTTATAGTTTTGCCCAAATGTCTGTAACTTTCGAATTTTTTGACGAAAATGGTCTCAAACGATTAAGTTCGACTCCCCAATGAAGAATTCGATGTCAAATTTGATTCTGTCCGTCCGGCCGTCCGGCCGTCCGGCCGTTGCCACGATAACTTGAGAACGAAAAGAGCTAACGACTTGAAATTTTCAGGGTGGGTGGCGCATCCCAATACGACGGACAAGTTCGTTAATGGGCATAATCGGCCCAGTGGTTTCCGAGTAATAATTTTGTTTTCAACCAATATGAATCCGATCGAATTGAAACTTGGTGAGTAGTTGTAGAATATGAACCTAAGCACGTTTGTGGAATTTTGTGCGAATCGTATGGCTACAAAATTATTAAAAAATTATTAAAAAATATTTTTGTTGTCACGATAACTTGAGAACTGAGAGATAGCGGCCTCAAGTTTTCAGGTTAGGATGTACACCACAACGCGACATTCCAGTTTGATTATGAGCCTAATCGGCCAAACGGTTTTAGAGTTATAGCCATCTGAAATTTTATGAAATTTTGTGGTTTTTGTTCCTCATTAACTCGAAAAATACTGAACCGATTGAATTCAAACATGGTTATTAGTTGTAGAATGCCAATGCGGAAACGTTTGCAAAATTTGGTGAGGATAGCGTTTGTAGAAAATTTTAAATAAATCTTTGAAAATAAAAAAAAAAAGTTCTATATATCAGTAACTAATCGTTCGAAATTGCTGAAATTTTGCAAGAACCTTCATAGCCTAACTATACTGCCAATTTTCAAGTTTTAATACGATCGGTTAAATATTGTTGGAGATTCGAGCATTCTTGTGTGAGTTCAGTAGATGGGTGACCGTTGCCTCGATAACTTTCGAACGAAAGGAGATAGGGACTTGCAATTTTCAGGGAAGGTTGCGTATCCGAAAGGGAGAGTTGAGTTCAATTTTGGGCATAATCGGTCTAACGGTTTCCGAGTTATACCCATCTGGAATATTATTACCTTGATAACTCAAAAAATAAATATTCGATCGAATTGAAGTTTGGTAACTAGTAGTAGAAAATCAACATAAAGACGTGTTTAAAATTTTGTGAGAACCGTACCCCTAGAAAATTTGAAAAAAATGACGAGAAAAAAAATTTTAAGAACCGTACCCCTAGAAAATTTCAAAAAAATCACAAAAAAAAAATTGGTTCAAGCACTGACGTGAATTTACCATGGTAAATTCGATTAAGGGTGTCCAATACAAAAGAATGGACAATAGAACATACGCGCAAAAGCTTCTGACTTCACGTCAGTGCTTGAACCAATTTTTTTCATTCTACTTCTTTCCAAATTCGGCTCAGTTAAAAAGATACAAGCCTTTGAAATTTAAAAAAAAATTACCTTTTATTTTGTAGTTTTGACATGGTACTTCCGAATTAAATAAATGTTGGTGTAAAGTTTCCTATCCCGTATAACAATTCGTTATCGATTCGTTACAGGTAGAATATCTGAATGTCCGGTACGCTAACGAAAAATCGCTATCTGAACCAGCAACAAAACGTTATCAAAAACCTCTACTCCTTTGATACAGATCAAATAACGAAAAACTATCATCCAAACGGTAAAGTTTTAATACAGAAATTCTTTATCAAACAGATACCTATTTTGGGAGCAAGAATTAATAAGAATTACGGTGGAAAAACATAATTTTAAATGTTTTTCTTATATTTCTGCGTTTCATCGTTCGGATAACTCAATCATCCTCTCATTTTACCCCTATAACCATTGTATTGAATTAACGTATTAAATTAAATTTTCGTTCCTCATTTGGATTCGAACCTGCATACCTTACCTCCAATTTTCGATCTGACCACCACCTTACCAATTCATCCATCCACTAACCTTGTTGCAGGACATCGCAAGTGCGTGCATTTTAACGACTGATGGGTGCAATGGATAAACATAATAAAATAATGCGATATAACTGGCGATCGGAGACTGAATATTCACGATTAAATCTTAAAAATAAATAAAATGGAAGCTCCGCATAATAAAATTCGTAGAAATAATAAATAATGAAAATTACCGTAATAATGATACGATGAAGGAATTCTGTGAAAGGAATATCAGTGTAAGAACTTCACTTTATTCTACATTTTTTACTCAAACGCTATAATCAATACTACGTATCATAATTTATTTTGATTTGTTACCACAGTTATTGAAGGCATAAACATAAACAATAACTTTCCCTCCAGTGATCACAGTACTAAGCTATGATACATAAGAGTTCACACATTACCTGTAAGTGATTAGCTGATTACTGATTATACAATACCTATTGTTAGTGATCTATATTTATATTATCATGAGCTTTATTCGAATAAACTTGCCTGACCATTTTCGACCCAATGGACGGAAAGACAACAAAATATGTCCTTGTTGTGGAATTAAAAATGAACTTGGTGTAATGAGTGCCAAAATTACACTACATATATAGAAAACCTATGAACAGTAGGACAATCCCGATTTCAAGAATGATCTGTTCCTGTGTAGTGTGTATTAAATTAAAAAGTATTAAATATTGTAATATCATGAATTTCAACGCGACAACGCGTTGTATGCGTTTGGCACGTGAGATTTACATTTCATTATTGAAAGGAAAGCAGAGAGTACAGTAAAGTAGAAGCAGAGTATATATCTGGTAGAAGTATATTATTTTCCTCTGAAAACTGTATCTAGTGTCTATCGATTCATCCTGAATTTTCGATAAAGAATTTAATCACGGGATAGTATAGAACCTATAAAGTTTTTTGATATAGGAATATCTTCGAATATCGTTATATATTCTTTACAGAGGGATTAAAGATAACCGTTAGCGATTTTGTTACTGAATGCGTAGCGATTAGATATCGATTATCGATACAGATATTGTTTGCAAGATCTTTACCTAGTCTTTGTCGAATTTATATATTAGGGATCGCTATAATGTATACAGATTATCTTTAAAGTTTGGATATAGAATCGATAGAGTTTTGCTTTAACATTAAGAAAGTTATTCAGTCGTTACGATCGGATAACGAAATATTCGGCCGATAACGAATTGTTATACGGGATACTATGTGAAACATATTCTCCAATGATCATTTTCATTCCACATTCACTGGTTTCCTACTACAGCTAAATGAAATTAGCTGAAAGACAGCAGATAAAGTATGATTTGAGTCACTTCAAGAATATTCAATTATTTTAGAAAATTAAATCCTTCTCCATCATTTCTCCATATATGAACCGTTTCCGAGATATTCTTCATTGAATGTTATCAAATCTGGAATTCTAGAGATTTCACTGCCTTTATGGAACCCGGAGCTTTGGAATCCTTGAATCAAGCTGTAAGCCACCTTGCTCTACCTTTTTTACGTTCACCATCAAAGTCATAAATTCATGTACTGGCGTGTATTGGCAGATTGTGAAATGGTTAAGCGATTGTTACTTTTTACCTCAGCCGATTCCGGACAAATTGTGAGTGAAAAAAGTGTCTTGTCTGATGGGACGAATCAATCGTTAAAGTTAATGTACAACTCAAAGATTCACCTAATATATACAAGGTGAGCATTTCTTCCCACAGGGGATAGAACTAGTGAAATTAGACCATTTCGCCAAAAATTGCTCGTATAGAAGCTGCAAACTGATGAAGTTGAAAAACTCATCGATGAAATAGAACCTGGAGGAAATTTTCGCATGAAAATAATGAAGTTGGGCGTGAAATTTGCATTTCAAAGTTCACAAGTTTATATCATTTCGTCCACTAGTGTCGTATCACAAAATTGCCATATGTTGTATTGCATCATGTACTGTTGATGTTTGAATCATTTCCTTCGAAGTGAGGGAACGGAAATGAGGATTTTGGCGTGACCACAGAAACGCCTATCCGATGATAATTCAATTCGGATACTTTATCTATTCATATGACAGATGATGTTCGAATGAATAACAATTCAGAAAGTCTTGTTTTCCCATAAATATCGCCCTTTATACAGTGTGGAATGGCCAAATAGTAATAGTAGTAATAGTGATAGTTATTTATTTGCCCAACAGGAAAATTCCCAATCAAAGGGTAACATTAAATATTAGGTACAACAAATATAATACAATTTTTGAGCCAAAAATTGAATAATCAATGAGAAAAAAAACAGAAAACATTCTAATCACGAAACCTATCTCCAATTGCAATAAAACGATCACCGATAGAATAGTCAAACAGAAGAGGCTGTGACTTCTTTGTGAAGGTGATCTGCAAATGCAATAAATTAATTTTTTCGGATTTCCCGAAATACCTTCAACAGGTAAAACAGTATGGACTTGTGATATAGGTATCGTTTGAAAGATTTATCCAAAAATGTTACTGTTTTCAAATGTAAAAATCAACACAAAAAAATAAAATCATCCGATTAGCGAAATTGGCTACAAAACAGTCAATATGAATACTTAAGTGTTCATAATATAAAAACAAAAAACAATATGAATTTCAATGAAGTAGATGTTCGAATTAGAGCTCGGAATTGTCAAATTGTAAATATGTATTCAAATAATTCGTTGTTATTATTATTATTATACCGGGTGGCCCACCACAGACGCGGAGCGGAGTAAATGAAGATATTTTGAGAATATTTTTTTGTGATGTGTGTAGGTTGTTCAAAAGCACAATTTAAAATTATTTTCATATATACCGAGTGTTCGAAAACAAAGATATAGACCAAAGTTACATTTTTTCAATTGTAACACCCTGTATTTGACCTCAAAAATGGAATGGCAAGCTCACATTATGATGAGTTTCTTCAAATCACTTTCCACCAGTACCATTTACGAGAAAATGGTGAAAATTTGAAAATATGGAGTTCTTTTAAATAGCAATTAATGAAGAAACCAGTTACGCCAGCGATACAGACAGTATTTTTTAGAGTAGACATATTAGTTACTTTTATACAGAAAAAAAAAATAACTCAGGAATATACAGAGTGATCATAATTAATTTTCAAACATCAACTACAAATAATGGTCGAAAATTGCTGAGAAAACTTTCAGGTTTAGGTGTAGGAAAATCTTGTCAAGACAGTTCCGAAATTAATTTTTACGTTCAACGAGATATAGAAATACCGGGTGTGCCATTTGAAATACGGAAGTTTTTGACCATTATTTTTAGTTGATGTTTGAAAATGAATTATGTTATGATCACTCTGTATATTCCAGAGTTACTTTTTTTTTCTGTATAGGAGTAGCTAATATGTCTACTCAAAAAATACTGTCTGTATCACTGGCGTATCTGGTTTTTTCATCAATTGCTATTGAAAAAAATTGGTTCAAGCACTGACGTGAAGTCAGAAGCTTTTGCGCGTATGTTCTATTGTCCATTCGTCTGTATTGGACACCCTTAATCGAATTTACCATGGTAAATTATGTTGTCACAACATAATTTACCATGGTAAATTCGATTAAGGGTGTCCAATACAGACGAATGGACAATAGAACATACGCGCAAAAGCTTCTGACTTCACGTCAGTGCTTGAACCAATTTTTTTTTTCGTGATTTTTTTAAAATTTTCTAGGGGTACGGTTCTTAAAAAATTTTTTTTCTTCATTTTTTTCAAATTTTCTAGGGGTACGGTTCTTACAACATTTTAAACACGGCTTTATGTTGATTTTCTACTACTAGTTACCAAGCACCAATTCGATCGAATATTTATTTTTTGAGTTATTAAGGAAATAATATTCCAGGTGGGTATAACTCGGAAACCGTTAGACCGATTATGCCCAAAAACGAACTCAAATCTCCCTTTCGGATACACAACCTACCCTGAAAATTGCAAGTCCCTATCTCCTTTCGTTCGAAAGTTATCGAGGCAACGGTCACCCATCTATTGAACTCACACAAGAATGCTCGAATCTCCAACAATATTTAACCGATCGTATTAAAACTTGAAACTTGACAGTAGAGTTAGATTATGAAGGCTCTTGCAAAATTTCAGCAATTTCAAACGACTAGTTACTGATATATAGAATTTTTTTTTTATTTTCAATGATTTATTAAAAATTTTCTACAAATGCTATCCTCACCAAATTGTGCAAGCATTTTCGCGTTGGCATTCTACAACTAATAACCATGTTTGAATTCAATCGGTTCAGTATTTTTCGAGTTAATGAGGAACAAAAACCACCAAATTTCAGAAAATTTCAGATGGCTATAACTCTAAAACCGTTTGGCCGATTATGCTCATAAACTAACTGAAACGTCACGTTCTGGTGCACATCCTAACCTGAAAACTTCAAGCCGCTATCTTATTCCGTTCTCAAGTTATCGTGACAACAAAAATATTTTTTAATAATTTTTTTAAAATTTTCTAGCCATATGATTCGCATAAAATTTCGCAAACGTGCTTAGGTTTATATTCTACAACTACCCACCAAGTTTCAATTCGATCGGATTTATGTTGGTTGAAAACAAAATTATTACTCGGAAACCACCGGGCCGGTCCGTCGTATGGGGATGCGCCACCTACCCTGAAAATTTCAAGTCGCTAACTCTTTTCGTTCTCAAGTTATCGTGGCAACGGCCGGACGGCCGGCCGGACAGAATCAAATTTGTACTCGAATTCTTCATTGGGGAGTCGAACTTAATCGTTTGAGACCATTTTTGTCAAAAAATTCGAAAGTTACAGACATTTGGGCAAAACTATAACGCGATGTTCCCCAGAACATACGCGCAAAAACTCCATATTTTCAATTTTTCGCCATTTTCTCGTAAATGGTACTTCTAAGGTATAAAGTGATCTGAAGAAGCTCATCATAATTAGAGCTTGCAATTCTATTTCCGAGGTCAAATAGGGTGTTACCATTAAAAAAATGTAACTTTGGTCTATATCTTTGTTTTCGAACAATTTCGTATATATGAAAATACAGGGTGTAACTAAATAAGTGTAAAATATTTAAGGGGGTGATTCCTCATCGAAAAAAAGATAGGATCTTTCATATAAAGAAACTTCATTGGAGCATCCCTTGTTAAGATACAGCCCCTTAAAGGGGGTACAGAAAATTTGTTTGAAAATTTTTTTCACAAGCACTAAAAAAAGTCAAAATATTGAAATTAACCTGATATTTTCTAATACCAAAAAGACACTTAGCCAGTAATTTATTTGGTTTATCCCATGGTTGTAAGGGGTGGAAAACGCAACCCCTAAAATTTATTTCCAATGTAAATTTTTGTCTTATTATTTATTTAACATTTTAAAATTTATTTCTGATAACCTGTTTCATTCTCAACAAAAAATGGTTTTTGGATTTTTTGCCCAAAATAAACCAGATCGCAGCAAAACATTATTTTACGAACAAGATACATATCGTCATAAAACGAAACTAATTTATCTAGGTAGGCCACTATTAGCGACAGTGACAATTGCGTTTTCCACCCCTTACAACCATGGGATAAACCAAATAAATTACTGGCTAAGTGTCTTTTTGGTATTAGAAAATATCAGGTTAATTTCAATATTGTGACTTTTTTAGTGCTTCTGAAAAAAATTATTAAACAAATTTTCTGTTCCCCCTTTAAGGGACTGTATCTTAACAAGGGATGCTCCAATGAATTTCTTTAAATGAAAGATCCTATCTTTTTTTCGATGAGGAATCACCCCCTTAAATATTTTACACTCATTTAGTTACACCCTGTAATTTGAAATTGTGCTTTTGAACACCCTACACACATCACAAAAAATATTCTCAAAATATCATCAAAATATCTCTCAAAACAAGCTCCGCGTCTGTGGTGGGCCACCCATCAGTATGTTATAATTATTCGAATGTGTTATATATTTATATAATAGTCAAATATTCAACTTTTCGAATAATAGACTTTTTTGTTGAAATTCGATACTCAATTGTATACCCGAGTCCAGACGGGTGTAATGTAACGCGTAATGTAATGCGTAATGTAATGCGAATTCTCCGTGTGGACGGTACTACGAGCGTTACATGTAATGCTCGTACAGCGTTACATGTAACGCTTGTACTATTCGAGATAATTCAAATTTGTAAAAAGATCCAAAAACAGCAGGAAATGTCCTAAAAAAAAGTGTCCCAATTTCCGGAACTGTAGGGCCAAAATTTATAATTTTCCCGCCCCCTGCGGACCTTTAATGAATAAGTATTATTTAAGTAATCATTAAAGGATACTGTGGGAGGTATACACATTATTTAAGAGGTTTCTTTCTGGGTTTTCTCTCCCAAACTCTGAAAAATATGTATAAAATAAATACTAATTATTTTGTTGCTTCTGTGTAAGAAACATAAGATATTTGTAAGAAGCAATCAATCGAACAATGTTGCCTAACAAACACAACGAAACAACATCAACGGAGAAACAACTATATCGTAACGTGTCGGAGACTATATCAGACTCCTTCGTCGGACACTTAACGAAAATCTTCCGAATTATTTTTTTGATTGTTATTCTCGTATTGATAGTTATTATTCTGAATAATAGGAGGATAGCACCCTTTGAAAAAAAAATAATATCATATCACTAGAAACTCCTTCTAAAAGAAGTCAATTTACCTGAACATAACACGCTTCCTACTAACACAACAAGAAACTTTTTCTGTGTGAGAAATTTGTTTATTTATCAATTTTTTGGAGCAACGATCCATTTAGTACTCAATTACAAAAAAACAATGAATGGGGGTGAATCTGGGTACAGAATTATAGCGCCCAATACTTTATTTTCATGAATAATTCTCATCTGATTTTATAGATTCAATTTTTTTTATTATAGATTAGAGAAATTGAATACAGTCGATATGAAAGGGCTGTTTGATGTACTCAGTCAGAGGGAGAAACAATTGCTGTGAAAGTCAGAAAACCAGGTGAATTCAATCCGAAAACGATGTTTATCAGTAGTAGTGCCATTTCTACCTTTTATACTTTCATGGCGTTTTTCCATGTTGCCGTAGGTAAGTGTTCAGTATTAGTCTATACTAAAACCTACCACTTGTTAATAAAAAGTCTCACCCTTTGAAAACTGTATAGGTTGTTCAGAATTCATCAAAATTAACCATTTCGCCAAAAATTACTTATACAGGGTGTTTCATTGGTAAATGAACATACGTTAACCTGAGGTAGAGCTACTCTAGACGAATCCACCTAACCTATATATGATATCTGTCTAATGTCTAATCAGCTCCATAGCCGAGATACAGGGTGATTTAGTTATTCGCCAATATTTTCAATTGCTTATAACTTATGAACCACCCAGCAGAATCAATTGATATTTGGAACGTAAGATACACTTCCATGGGTCGATCGATTAATCTTTAAACTGATCAAAAAATCCAGGTCCGTATTAGAAAAATTTAGAACTTTTCGCAAGCTGAGATTCAACACCCTGTATGAAGGAATATTGGAATTTGATTAGAATTTTCTGAAAAAGCAGAAAATTTTCTATGGGAATCGGTAGATCTCAGTGTCCCGCACGATATTTGACGCATCAAAATCAGTGTCGAAAGATTTAATTCTACCTAATTCTCAAAAATGTTGTACATTAGGATTTAATTCGAAAAATTGTTTATTCCACCTATTGAAAATTTGCCGTTCTCGATATTCTTACAAATAATTTTTCAAATAATATGGATTTTGAAAATTTTTTTTTTACGAAATGATCAACTATGGAAAAATAAATAAATAAATGAGTAAAAAATACTGCATGTGGATTTTATTCAGCTCGTCATACGAATTCCACAAGTTAAGGACTCCATCCCTCGTAATCATTGCTGATTGTCACAGAAAAAATACATGAAGAACACATCAGTATATTAATTTGTGTTATATCCTACTAGTGTTAATTCAAGTAGGCTATATACCACATTAGTTAGATTAGAATCATTCTCTTGGCGAGAGAGATCGATATCCATAGTTTTTAACATGGAATTTCAACTTCGAGATGAAACCAAGGGCGTAGCCAGGAACTAATTTCAGGGGGGTTTTGAAATAGGAATTAATTTCGGGGGGGGTTTTGGGGGTGTAACAGTCACTTTCTGCAGCAAAATTTTTTTTTTAAGAGAAAAAATAACATTTCGGGGGGGGTTTGAACTCCCAAACCCCCTCCCCTGGCTACGCCCTTGGATGAAACAACCCTATTCAAAAGAGACATCAAGTATTGGGTACCTTCATCATAAGTGCATGTTTTTATGTTCTTTCCACATTAAAATCTTCTTCTATTTATCCTTAAATCAAAATGAAACCAGTGTAGATCGAAAGATTTCCGTATGTCGTAGATGACTTCTGTTGTGCGCCATTACAAGGCCGATTTAGGGTAATGCTATTATTTTTGACTGATTTCGAGTGAGCTAAGACATACGTCAATGGAATTTGGTGAACAGTTTTAAATTTATTAATTATTTTGGAAATATACAATTCTCTTATGAAAACTTGATTCTAGATTGTTGAGTAAGGTTCACAGAATCTATTTCAACCGAAATAGACCTTAAGAAACCAACCAAAGTATCTAAAAACAAGCGAGGAATTCGCGTAAATTTTAGGTCCATAAGAAATGCATGGGGAATTCAGTGCTCGGATCTACGGATGGATCGTAATTCGATTTTCCCGCCTAACCTAACTAATGTGGTCTATAACAATATCTATGACATACATTTTGACAACTGGCATCGACAGTATTGTAGTCTGATCTCTTATTATATGAAAATCAATCATAAGGTTTTATAATAATGCCTCAGGAACTTTTTGGATCAGCATTTTTCAAATATGTGGATAGACAGAGGGAGACCGCATGCATGGCCCCCCTAGATCTCCAGATTTCAATCGTTTCGATTATTTCGTTTGGGGATATCTGAAATATTTAGTCTATGCGTCTGAGAGTTATTTTCTTGCAACGTATTGAAGTTGCCTGCAATGAGATCCGTAATGATCTTTTATAATTGTTTCAACTATTTTACTTGTTCATTTGTTTATATATTCTTCACCGTTGATCATATTGAATAAATTATTCTAAATATATTTTTTTGGGGGAATGCTAGAAATAATTTGTTAAAATATAAAAAAATACAAATTTTCGATCTATGCAATTGACAATTTTTCGAATTCAATGTTAATGTACCTACGACATTTTTGAGAATTTCACTATCGTATTAAATCATTCTACAAAAATTTTGAGTAGTCAAATGTCGTGCGGGACACTGAAATCTACTGATTTCGATCGAAAATTTTCTGCTTTTTCCAAAAATTCTAATCAAATTCCAATATTCCTTCATTCAGGGTGTTGAATCTCAGCTTGCGAAAAGTTCTACACTTTTCTAATACGGACCTGGATTTTTTTTATCAGTTTGAAGACTAATCGATCGACCCATGGAAGTGTAATAATAATAATAATAATAATAATAATAATAAATATCTTTATCTCAGAGTATGTTACAACATAGAATGAAATAGTGCCTAAAAAAATATGATACTCTTTATAATGCTATCACAAATTCATTGTCAAAATACTCAGATAATGAGTATGGTTCCAACTCAATAAATATTTTCTTCATTTTCCTTTTGAACAACACAAGACTTGTCTGACTTGTTATCATTTTAATACTACTCGGCAATTTATTATAAATCCTGATGCAGTTGTAAGACGGATTTTTTCACTTAAACTCAATCTGTGGCTTGGATAGTGTAAATCAAGGGTTCTTGTTGGGTAATTATGAACTGTACTGTGCAGTAACATTATATTTTTGTTTTTAAAGAGAAATAGCAAGCACTCAAACAGATAAATACAATAGACCGTTAAAATTTTATTTTTCCTGAATATTCGCCTGCATGACTCTAAAAATTTCAACCCAAACAATTCTTTTTTGTAATAAATATCTCACTCACTCTCGTTCTTATTCCCCAGAATATAATTCCATATCTCAACAGAGATTCCAAATTCGCAAAATACACCACTTTTAGACATTGACAATTTTGAGCAATTTCGGAAGGATAGTTTTTGAGATACATAATATTTTTCAATAATTTCTTAAGAGTCTTCTAGTGATACGATCCTCACAAAATGTGGTGTAAGTAGATGTGTTGGTATTCTACAACTAATTACCAAGTTTCAATTCGATCAGATCTGTATTGTTTGTAAAAAAAATTGTACTCGGAAAATTATGCCCAGGAACGAACTCAACCGTCGCATTTGGATGCTCAATCTACCTTACAACTTCGCTATTTATTTACGTTGGAAAGTTGTCTTGGAATCGGACGGCTGGCTGGACAGAAAAAAATTTAACCTCGAATTCTACAACAGTGAGTTGAATCTAATCGTTTGACACCATTTTAGGCAAAAAATTCGAAAAATACAGCCATTTGGGCACGCTGTTGCCTAGAACATTCGCACTAAAATATAGTTCAGACAGTCGCATTTTCGTGATCTTGGAGATTATCTTGATGTATTCAAACGACAAACGAAATGGAGACATATCAAAATCTCTAAAAATAAAATTCAATTCAATTGAACCTTGCATAAAAGAAGAAAATAAGTGTCTTGATCCGTCCTTACACAAATCAGAAAGTAGAGAAAGCTGCATTTTTAGCTGCCTTCTTGTTCTTTCGGAAATCTTCAATATGCGTTTCTATTTTTCAGAAATTGTGGAAGCAAAGGACCGTTTTTCAGTAGGTAGCAATGGTATGTATTTGAATTTTGTTTCAGACTCTAAACTGCAACATTGAATGAGGTGAACTGTGGCTAATTGCCAATAACTAAAACAAGGCAGACGGTGAAATATTTATTGATTTTAACGGAATATTTGCTGATGGTAGGGCATCACGCGAGAGCGAGATTATTCTCGTCGCGTCTCGTTATCGTCTCGGAAAAGCGAGACGAGACGAGACGAGACGTTTTCAAAAATATTATAGGCGATACCGAAACCACATACAGCGCAACACGACAGTCTCGTTTTTGGTCTCGTTAAATTTTTTGTATGAAGTTTTATATACGACTCGACTTTTTTCAACACCCACAGAAAACAATTGAATATGAAGTGTTTCCACTATAATTACCAATTTATTATGTCTATATTATACATCGATCGTTCTAGAAATATACACGATTTTTAGAAGATCATTCATTCGATATGACCTTGCGATAATTGAGATTATTTTTCATGAAAAAATAGAATTCACAACCATAAACACGGATGTCATTATGAATTCAATACTTAACGGACAACTTTTATTGCCCCTGAATCCCAATGCTTTGAAAATTTCGTCTCTATCTGAACATCTGGAGAAATTTATTCTCTTTTGCTCCTTGTAGTGAAGATGTGAACAATTATTGCATACATCTGTGGAACTAGGAATAATAATACTGGTAAAGAAATGAAGCTATTCAATGTTTCGAAAAGTGTTATGAGGAATACGCAAAGAACACCCTCAATGATCTACCCACTGGGAAGGTGTTCTTTGAAAACTATACCAAATCGTTTGATTATATTAAAAAATGTATCGACATCGATAGCATATTTAAAACATCAACAAAACTTTTGAAATATTGGAAAGCTGAGTTTGAGGAATATTTGCTTTTAGAAAGAGCAAATAGGAATCAAAATATTTTACAGTGGTGGAGAGTGATGAAAAAGTTTTTCCTACATTTTCCAAGATGACCGATGATTTATTAATGGCTACATCCGTATAAACCTGTTGAAAGATTATTTTCCACAGCAGGTATGATCTGGCAAAAACACAAACATCATTGAAAGATGATGTGATGCAAGCGTGATTATGTTTGAATTCTTGGTCATCCAGTAATTTAAAAGTTAAAATTATCAGTGTTTAAAATTAAAAATAATATGTACATGTGTAAATATATTTGTATAAGAGCGTAATAAATATAGCTTTACAAAATTATTCCTTATTATATACCATTTCGATTAAATATTAAAATATTTATGATCGTTATTCAGAATTAAGCGAGACGAGAAGAGACTCAAACGAGACTTAATTTTCTGGGAATTGGCGAAACCGAGACGAGATTTATTATACTCTCGCCTACTCTCGTCTCGTGTGAAGCCCTAGCTGATGGTTAAAATCGATAAATATTTCACCGTGTGTCTTGTTCTAAACTGCAATTTTGAATGATCTTGAATAACTGTACAAATTCTCAAGAACCACACTGAAAAATGCCCAAGATTAGGAAGAGTGCCGTCACAAAATTGAAAACCAAGGCCGTCTTGAGCTAAGCTGGGGCCCTTGGGCACACAATAATTTGGGGCCCTTTTGGAAAGTAAAGAAAGCTACTTATACATTTTTCTACCATGATAACTCTTGAACGGAATGAGCTAGACAGTTGAAATTTTCAGAGTTGGTTTTGAATATAAATATCTCGGTTAAGTTTGTTGTTGGGCAAAATCGGTGGTTTCGGAGTAACAAAAAAAAAAATTTTACATTACAAATTTCAAATTAAATTTTTTTAAGATGCAGTTTTATCATAATAATCCGCTGATATCATTCTCAACTCTAACAAACTGATAATTTCGGAGATTTTTCAATATTTATGATGCAGTTAAAGTTTGAATAATACTCGCTAGTACTTTGACAAGAGCGCCAAAGCCCCTGCCCAAAGAACTTTCCCACTTTTTGCGCGTATGTTCTGGGGAACATTACCGTTGTCACGATAATTTGAGAACGGAAAGAGATAGCGACTTGAAATTTTCAGGGTTGGTGCGGCGTATCCCAATACGACGGACAAGTAATGGCCATAATCGGCCCAACGGTTTCCGAGTAAAAATTTTGTTTTCAACCAATCCAAATCCGATCGAATTAAAACTTGGTGAGTGGTTGTAGAATACAAACCTAAGGACACATTTGTGAAATTTTGTGAGAATCGTATCACTAAAAAATTTAAAAAAATTATTAAAAAATATTATTTATGTCACGATAACCTGAGAACGGAAAAAGAAAGCGACTTACAATTTTCAGGTTAGGTTGTGTATCTGAATGCAACATTTGAGTTTGTTTATAGGCATAATCGGCCAAAAGGTTTTGGAGTTGTACCCATCTGAAATTTGGTTGTTATTTCCTCAATAACTCGAAAAATACAAAACCGATCCAATTAAAAAATGGTTATTAGTTGTGGAACGTTCTTAGGTTATCGTGACGTAAATAATATTTTTTAATAATTTTTTAAAAATTTTCTCGCTATACGATGTTAACAAAATTTCACAAACGTTCTTAGGTTTATATTCTACAACTACTCACCAAATTTCAATTCGATAGGATTAGTATTGGTTGTAGACAAAATTATTACTCGGAAACTGTTGGGCTGATTATGCCCATTAACGAACTTTTCCGTCCTATTGGGATGCGCCACCTACCCTGAAAATTTCAAGTCGATATCTCTTTCCGTTCTCAAGTTATCGTGGCAACGGCCGGCCGGACAGAATCTAATTTGACCTCGAATTCTTGATCAGGGAGTCGAACTCAATCATTTGAGACCATTTTCGGCGAAGAATTCGAAAATTACAGACATTTGGGCAAAATGATAACGCGATGGTCCCCAGAACATACGCGCAAAAAGAAAATGGACAAATTTTGACTTGATTTTGTCTTACCTTGGATAAATAAACATAATTTTGATTTGAATTTCAAGACAAAAGTAAATTTTATTTTCGACTTGGATGCTTACTGTTACCGTGTCCGATAAAAATGTTTTTAGAATAAATGTGAGAGAAATTGTCTTTCGGGGCCCCCCTAAGGATTGGGGCCCTGGGCACGAGCCCCGAGTGCCCTTATGGTAAAGACGGTATTGTTGAAAACCAGGAGGAAATATCCTTTCAGCCGTAAATGAGAAAACAGAAAATTCTGGAAAAATTGCAAAAAAGCAGTGGAGGGAAGCTTTTGGGCTCTTGTTAATGTTTGGATCCTCGAAACTACTGACTTAATTGAAATATGTGGAGGTATCATGTTATCCAAAAAAATCCATTTAGAGGTACCTACCTTGTATAACCCTACTTTTTCAAGTTTCCATCAGGTCTCGTTAATTGTGAAGTCTTCAGATGGTGACCTGTTGTTGAATTATTGATTTCATTTCGAAAACATGTTTTTCCCTTTTTGGCGCTCTTGTTCCTCTGAACAGAGTGCTTATTAATTTGCCCAAATATCTGTAATTTACGAATTTTTGGATGAAAATGGTCTCAAACGTTTTGGTTCGACTCACTGATCAAGATGTCGTGGTCAAGATCGATTCCGTCCGGCCTGCCGGTCCAGCCGGCTGGCCATTGCCACGATAACTCTCGAACCGAATGAGCTAGACAGTTGAAATTTTCAGAGTGGGTTTCAGAGATGAATATATTACTTGAAGTATGTTACAAGAGCTTAGGAAAAACTGTCTCCCCGAGTATTGTGATTTGTAAAAATTTGAATTGTAAATAAAATATGATGAAATATCAAATATTGATGGGCATCCCTTTCTTGGATATGGTTTCTTTCGTCAAAAAATGTGAAGAAAGTCTATGGAAAGGGGCTCTGGCGCTCTTGTCAAACTACTAGAGAGTAATTATTCAAACTTTGGAAATCATATCCCCGAAAGTATTGGATTCTCAGAGTTGGGAATGATATCAATGGATTCTTATGGTAGAAATGCATCATGAAAAATTCAATCCAAAATGTAGGTCTATGACTCACCTCATATGTTGGATTCACATACAACAGCACATTATAATCACAGCATTTTATGAAATCATAAAATTACAATTATTTATTGGAATTTTTAAAAATTATATCTTCGAAAGTATCAGTTTGTTAGAGTTTGATTCTTATGATGAAACTGCATCTTAGAAACAATTGAATTTGAAATTTGTAATGTAAAACAAAATTTTATTTTTGATACTCCGAAATCACCAGGCTCACCAGATTTTGTCCAATCACAAAACTTAACCGCGATATTGATTTCCCAAACATCTTCATTTCAACTGTTTAGCTCATTCCGTTCGAGAGTTATCGTGTTAACGACCGGTCTAATCAATTTTGACCACAGATCCTTTATCAGTGAGTCGAACAACGTTGAGACTATTTTCAGGCAAAAATTCAAAAATTACAGACATTTGGGCAAATTGATAAGCACTCTGTTCCGAAGAACAAGAGCGCAAAAAGTTAACAAAGATACAGTCGGTTTTATTATATTAATATGAATTCTTTTGTATCGATTAATGTAGATATAATAATTTCACCTAATGATTTCAGGTCATACAATGCAGAGGAGGTACAGCACGGTCAGAGCATTTGTCGGAGGATCAGCAACATTATGCACCCTTGGTAAAAAAGGAAGAACAGATTGGATTACATACTTCAACTTGTATAATGAAACAAATCATATAATATCAAGGTATTGTATCTCCAAATTATATCAATATTCTACATGGTTTGTCTTAGTTTCCTGCAATTTATCAGGGAACCAGGAATTTTTTTCTGTAATTTTTAGTTAATCCTAATATTTTAAGACATCCAACTCCAACCCCATATTAATAGCTGACTCACCTCAGTACCTTCGACGAATATGTAAAACCTATCCCTAGAAGTTACGACTTTATTTTTGTAAGAAAACACTAGTCTCACTGTCTGAAACATCTTCTACGGATTCAAATTAATTCCATTCTTTCTGGAAACACCCTACATTAGCTACTCCATCGTTTGACCGTACAAACAAAAAATTATTAGAATCAAAATGTAATTCATAGCCAGAGCGGTGACCCATTCAGGTACTGAATTCACCTAAGGCTGCTTGGTTTCCAACAAAAATAATATTTCCGAACATTACCAACAACATAGATCCCAGCTAGTGCTGGAATACCGACAGCACTTGGAAATCTTGGCTACCAGAAACAGAGTTGAGCTCGGGTGGGTGCGGGGCACACACAAGGGGCGAAGGGAATGAAAGAGCTGACTTAGGGCCGGTTTCTGAGGAATATAACATCTGGTTTATCTTCCGTTTATCTGTCCAATTCAATAGAATTCGGTAGATAAACTGAAGATAAACTCCATTCAAATGTGTCAGAAACCGGCCCATACTCGCTAGAGATGGCTCGGCTATCCCCTCTTCACGCCAGAGCCGGGTGTAGGGATGACCAAATTGGCTGTGAAAGGCGTCATTGAAAAATAGATCGTTGCTCAGCACTCAGAGCACTGGAATGGTATTCCGGGTCAGGGGCATAGTAAGTTAATGATAGAGCTGCCTGGCCCCTCACCAACTGAAGAAGTCCTACAACTGAGTAGGAGTAAGCTCAGGGTAGTAACTGGCCTACCAACCAGACACTGTACCCTGAGAAAGCACCTGCACAACATGGGATTCTCCGAGAGGACCCTGTTTGTAGGAAATGAGGGGAGCCAGACGAAACTGCCTCACATGCCATATTTAACTGCCCAGCACACAGACGATGGAGACTTCACTATGGGGGTGACGACACGAGCCAGAAACCCTACGATGAACCTAGTCAAGGGCCTAATGAAAATGGACCTTTTGTAGGTAATACACCGACAGAGCAGTGGGGATGTTACATTAGACCCATGTGATGTCAGCGGAGCAGGACTCGGTTAAGTAAACCGGAGCTGAAGAGTATCGACTAAGAGATCCTATGGCAGCTGACAACCTGAGCTCATGGGGATCAACCATGAGTCCCTGTCAGGTAATAGGAGATTGACCGAGGTGCAGTATGCCTCTCTAGGCTGCAGCACGGACTACTCGCTCAATCGGCATTGGTCTAACACAAACAAACAAACAACACAGATTCGATAGAATTTATATCTAGAACATAGAGGTAAAAGTTGGTTCAAGCCCTGTGGACAGGAGCTTTGGTGCTCTTGTTCAAACTCTGACACATCATATCTCCGAAAGTATTGGTTTCTCAGAGTTGGGAATTATATCAATGTATTCTTACGATAGAACTGCATCATAAAGGCAATCAATCAATTCAAATACTAGTTTATTTATCAAGATTAAATGAGCAATCTGAGAATGAGAACTGCACGATGGAAGAAATCAAATCAAAATAGCTGAAATGAATTCGAGTCTCACTTATAGAACCGGATGATATTTTTGAGTATGAACACAGATCATATAATAATTCATAGATAGAATGATTATAGCATTCTGTGAAAACATAGAAGTACGATATCTCCGAAAGTATTAGCTTGTTAGAGTTAAAAATGATATCGATAGATTTTTATGGTGAAACTGCATCTTAAAAAAAATTGAATTTGAAATTTGTAAGTTGAAAGAAAAATTTTTTTTCGTTGCTCTGAAATCATCTGGCCTATTTTGCCCAATAACGAACTTAATAAAGATTTTATCTCCCAAACCTACACTGAAAATTTCAACTTCCTAACTCATTCTGTTCGAGAGTTCTTGTAGAAACAAAAATGAAAAAAAAAAAAAATTTGACACTTTATGGCAACCACATCAATACAAAACTTCGCACGCGTATAAATGTCATTATTCTACAATTTGATGCTAAATTTCAGATAGATCGAGTACTCGGTTTCGGAAATATTCATGAAAAATGTTTTTACTAAAAAACGACCATAACTCCGAAACCGCTTGGTGGATTCCGCCCGTTAACCAACTAGTCCGAGATATTTACGCTTCAAACCTATCCTGCAAATTTCAATCCTCTAACTCCTTTCGTTCGATAGTCATCGTGTTAACGGAGGGCCGCCCGGATTGGCCGGACAGAATCGATTTCGACCACGGATTCTTGATTCTTGATCGTTTGAGACCATTTTCAGCCAAAAATTCAAAAATTACAGACATTTGGGCAAATTGATAAGCACTCTGTTCCGAGGAACAAGAGCGCCAAAAAAGTTTCTAAATGCTCTTGCAAAACAGCGATATCTAATGCATACTTTTTGAGATTCAGAAATGATGCATTTCTATTATGAGAATCCATTGATATCATTCCCAGTGCAAACTTAACTTAATAGTTATATCAATTATATTTTTGCGCGTATGTTCTGGGGAACATCGCGTTATCATTTTGCCCAAATGTGAAATTTAATTCTGTGGTGCCGTCCGGCCATCCGGCCGTTACCACGATAACTTGAGAACGGACAGAGATAGCGACTTTAAATTTTCAGGGTAGGTGGCGCATCCCAATACGACGGACAAGTTCGTTAATGGGTATAATCGGCCCAATGGTTTCCAAGTAATAATTTTGTTTTCAACCAAAATAAATCCAATCGAATTCAAGCTTGGTGAATAGTTGTAGAATATAAACCTAAGCACGTTTGTGAAATTTTGTGAGAATCGTGTTACTAGAATATTAAAAAAAAATTATTAAAAAATATTATTTATAACACGATAACCTGAGAATGGAAGGAGATAACTGCTTGAAATTTTCAGGTTAGGTTGTGACTCTGAATGCAACATTTGAGTTCGTCTATGAGCATAATCGGTCAAACGGTTTTAGAGTCATAGCCATCTGAAATTTGGTTGTTTTTTGTTCCTCATTAACACGAAAAATACAAAACCGATTGAATTCAAACATGGTTATTAGTTGTAGAATGCCAACGCGAAAATTCTTGCAGAATTTCGTGAGGATGGTATAACTAGAAAATTTAAAAAAAATTATTGGATATAATTGAAAACAATTTTATATATCATAAACTATTCGTCCGGCATGGCTGAAATTTTGGACGAGTCTTCAGAACCTAACTCTACTACAGAGTTCCAAGTTTGAACACGATCGGATACATATTGTTGGAGAACCGAGCAGCCTTTTGTGAGTTCGGTAGCTGGATGCGAATCGTCGTATGATATGTTGTCTATGGTCGTATTTTTGCGAGAACCTTCAAAAACGCATGAATGCCATCACGACATATTTTTGCGCGTATGTTCTTGGGAAAATCGTGTTATTTCATCACAAATCTATGGGAGATGATAGCCCTACATTAGCGGTCAGACCTGGTTTTGAAAGAGATCCTCCTTAGGAGGAGGCAACTAAATATTGAAGGGATTTCTATGAACAAGAGTATGGATATCTTTGAGAAATAGAGAAGGCGATTCTTCTTCAAGAGATCCATGTGCCTTCAGAGGAGTATATTTGTGAGAGGGGACTTTTGAAAGGTTAAGAATTATTTTTAATATGATATCACTGGAATTTTGCTGAAGGCTTCAAAACTTAACTTTAAATTAACCACACTTTCTGATTTTCTATCACTAATGGGAATATATCTTTATGTTTCACCTCATCACCTTTAGATCTATCAATGGACATTTATTGGTTAAGAATAAGTAATTGAATATTACTGGAATTCAATTGAATTTCATTCAATATGTTAGTAACTAAACTTATAATTCTCTTTACTTTGATTATTTAAATATGACATTAATTCCAGTAATATTTTTCAAGAATAATTATGTATTCTTCTCCTAAAGAAGAATTGAAGGTTGACAATAATGTGTTAATTTTTTCATCATTGCTTTCTATCCTGACTTCACAAAAAAAAATTCAATTCAATTCACGAAAAAAAAATACGCGCAAAAGCTCCTGACTTCACGTCAGTGCTTGAACCAATTTTTATTTGTTATAATCTATATTACGTATGTATTATGAATGTGAAAAATCAGACGGGCAGAAAGACTCCGGTCGATAGCCCTTTGCTTATAGCAATAAATATTTTCTCTTTCTCTTTCTCTCTCATTCCCAGCTCTGAGAAACCAATAGACTACATTAGTTAGGTTAGGCGGGAAATTTGAATTACGATCCATCCGTGAATCCGAGCACTGAATTCCCCATGCATTTCTTATGGACCTACAATTTACGCGAATTTCTCGCCTGTTTTTAGATACTTTGGCTAATTTCTCAAGGTTTATTGCGGTTGAAATAGATTCTGTGAACCTTTCACAACCATCTAGAATCAAGTTTTCATAACAAAATTGTATATTTCCAAAATAATTAATAAATATAAAAGTGTTCACCAAATTTTATTGACGTATGTCTTAGCTCACTCGAAATCAGTCGAAAATAATAACATAACCCTAAATAGGCCTTTTAATGACGCACAACAGAAGTCATCTACGACATACGGTAATCTTTCGAACTACACTGGTTTCAATTTTGATTTAAGAATAAATTGAAGTAGATTTTAATGTGGAAATAACATGAAAACATGCACTAATGATGAAGGTACCCAATACTTGATGTCTCTGTACTAACATTCTCTTTTAAATAGGGTGGTTTCATCATAAAGTTAAAAAATTTGAATATGGATCTCCCGCCAAGAAAATGATTCTAACCTAACTAATGTGGTCTATAGTGTCGGAGGTATGATTTGTCAAAGTGTGAATAATTACTCGCTAGTAGTTTGACAAGAGCTCCAAAGCCCCTGTCCACATAGATTTCCCACATTTTTTAATAATATACTTAGAAAATACTTTCTATCTTACAAAATTTACACTATTCTCTCTTGGAAACATTCCAAACATATCCAAAATGAAAAAAACAATTCCATATCATAACAGTAGGTATATTCTAAAGAATCGATATATCTTCTTGCAGATTAGATTTCACCCAATTGCCCTATAGAAGTTTCACTTGGCCGTATGAACGTTATTTGTTCTCGTATAACGGAACATCTACATTCGTTATGCATAAAATCAATGAAAACGACAATGGAGTTTATGGATGTAAAATAGTGTTTTCAGACTCAACAACTCAGACTAAATGGATAGAACTCCAAGCTATCGGTGAGTCAAAGTTAATAATAATAATAATATTCGGTGAAGTAACTTCTACAGACATAGACAATTCACGGAGGCGTGAGCCTGTACGTGATTGATAACTCAACAATACATTGAACTGTAGCTACTAGCAATACCTACATGAGATATAACTTAACTATTCAACACTGGGTATGATATTTGACAAGAAAAAAAAATACTTACTTATATCATTTCCCACAACAACACTCTCCCCATCAGAGAGAGGAAATAATCAAATAATAATTCATTTATACCACAAAAATGGGTTCAAGCCCTGTGGACAGGAGCTTTCTGGCGCTCTAGTTCAAACAGACAAATTATATCTCCGAAAGTATCGTTTTCTCAGTGTTGGGAATTATATCAATGTATTCATATGATAGAACTGCATCCTAAAGGAAATTCAATTCAAATAATAGTTTATTTATCAAGATTAAATGAGCAATCATGAGAATGAGAAAAGCACCATGGAAGAAATCAAATTAAATCTGGCCAATTTTGCCCAATAACGAACTTAACCGAGATATTCATCTCCCTAAACTACTCTGAAAATTTCAACTACCTACCTCATTCCGCTCGAGAGTTATATCTATGTCTATGGATGAAAAGCAGTCTCACTACTCTCAGATCTCTTACTTCATGTTCAGTTCCGAAATGTAAGAATTTTCTGAGAAAAACTAATTTCGGAGCAGACAACTGAGATTTTTCTCACTTCGCTCACAATTCTTCGATTGATTAGATAATCTGTCAGGAACATCATTTGACATTATGACAATTCATATTCATACATAGAATAATATCATTCTGTGACAACGTTGAAATACGATTTATTATTGAAATTTTGAAAAATCATATCTCCGAAAGTATTAGCTTGTTAGAGTTAAAAATGATATGAATGGATTCTTATGGTAAAACCTCTTATTAAAAAAAATTTAATTTGGAATTTGTTTCGTAAAAAAAAAAATTTTTTTTTGTTACTCCGAAACCATCTGTCCGATTTTGCCCAATAACGAACTTAGCCGAGATATTTATCCCCCAAACCTACTCTGAAAATTTCAACTCTCTAGCTCATTCCGTTCGAGAGTTATCGTGCCTACGGCCGGCCGGACCGGCCGGACAGAATGAATTTCGACCACGGATTCTTGATCAGTGAGTCGAACCAAATCGTTTAAGACCATTTTCATCGAAATATTCGAAAATTACAGACATTTGGGCAAATTGATAAGCACTCAGTTCCGAGGAACTAGAGCGCCAAAAATGCAATAACTAAGGAAAAAACAATGCTGATCTAGGCTGAAGGCTGTATCCGGTAAGTACATATATCATGCTCATCTATTAGTGTTATATAATCAGGTAAATGGGCATTACGCGAGCAACTGAGGGTTTATCATAGAATTGAAATATTGTCTACCCCTTTCAATTACCCAATTCTTCAGTTTATTTTTCAGGCTGGGTCCACTTCTATCCTTAAGATCCCTAGGAACGACAGCATATATTCGCGGGACCAGATATGCGAAGCATCTCTGGCCTATGCGTTTGTCCGCTCTAGGTTTGAAGTATTGATCCTTTTTGGCGCTCTAGTTCCTCGGAACTGAGTGCTTATCAATTTGCCCAAATGTCTGTAATTTTCGAATTTTTGGCTGAAAATGGTCTCAAACGATTTGGTTCGCCTCACTGATCAAGAATCCGAGGTCGAAATGGATTATGTCCGGCCGGCCGGCCAGCCGTAGGCATGATAACTCTCGAATGAAAGGAGTTAGAGGATTGAAATTTGCAAGGTGGGTTTGGAGCGTAAATATCTCGGACAAGTTAGTTAGTGGGCGAAATCCATCAAGCAGTTTCGGAATTATGGCGGATTTTAGTAAAAACATTTTTTATGAATATTTCCGAAACCGATCATTCGATCTATCTGAAATTTAGCATCAAATTGTAGAATCATGACCTTTATACGCATGTGAAGTTTTGTATTGACCAAGTTACCGCAAAGTGTAAAAAAAAAAATTTCTACAATAACTCTCGAACGGAATGAGCTAGGCAGTTGAAATTTTCAGAGTAGGTTAAGGAGATAAATATCTCGATTGAGTTCGTTATTGGGCAGAATAGGCCAGATGGTTTCGGAGTAACGAAAAAACAATTTTTTTTAAGTAACAAATTTCAAATTCAATTTTTATTTGAGATGCAGTTTCACCATAAAAATCCATTGGTATTATTTTAAACTCCAACAAGCTAATACTTTCGGAGATACGATTTTTCTAAATTTCAATAATGAATCGTACTTCTATGTTTTCACAGAATGCTATAATTATTCTATCTGAGCTTTATTATATGATCTGTGTTCATACTCGTACATGTCATCCTGTTTATTAAGAGAGAGTCAAATTCATTTCAGCTATTTTAATTTGATTTCTTCCATGGTGCAGTTCTCATTCTTAGATTGCTCATTTAATCTTGATAAATAAACTATTATTTGAATTGAATTTCTTTTATGATGCAATTCTATCATAAGAATACATTGATATAATTCCCAACTCTGAGAAACCAATACTTTCGGAGATATAATTTGTCTGTTTGAACAAGAGCACCAGAAAGCTCCCCCACAGGGCTGGAACCCATTTTTATTTCTAGTTCCATATTTTGTCTCCCTCATTATGATCTTGATTTTTTGCGCGTTTATGCCAAGTAAAATCTGCAGTACAAATAGTTGGAGGGGATTCATAACCTTGGTCATAGCAAATAACTCATCTGATGGAAATAGAAGAGGCTTTCGGCACATAACAAGCAGCAACCATTTTTGGACCACCTCAACCCTCCTCACATGGCAACTGTAAGCTCCGCCCCAACCTATTATGCCATATTTTATTTGGGACTGACATAGTGCTGAGTATATGGTCTTTAGATCTGCTAAATCTTAGTACTTTGTGAGGTATTCAAACTTGGTGAGTAGACACCTCAATTTTTTCGCTAAACTATCTGTATGTTTGTCCCATCTTAGATGACGATCAATTGTTATGCCTAGCTATTTCACTTGGTCACCTTCAGGAATTAACGTGTATTCATCAATTACCAGATTCCCCATGCGAGGAAGGCCGGATTCATATGAAGAAAATGGTAGATATTTTGTCTTCCCGGTTTTCATAGTCAGTTTATTTTCTTTGTACCACATATTCACGTTTCTGAGATCTTTTTCAGCTTCCTTCGTTAGAATATCCCAAGTGTTAATCTCGTATATAATCACAGTATCGTCTGCCAAACTGATCGCTTCTCCTCTTTTTCTCATTCGCTGTTTATACATATCAGGAATAAAATAGGCCCCAACACTGTACCCTGTGGTACTCCATATTTTACAATTTTGGCGCGGCTTCTAATGCCATCTATTTTTACCAGTTGTTTTCTGTTAGAAAGATAACTCTTCATGAGCTCATATGATTTACCCTTGAAACCACTCAAATACAGCTTTCGCATTAGCTTTCTATGTGACACTGTGTCAAATGCCTTCGTGAGATCTATGAACACGCATAAACTGACTCTGCTCTGATCTAAACAGCTATATGTATATTCTCTCTAGAAGTTTCCTCATTGCATCTTCAGTAGATGAGCTCTCCCTGAATCCAAATTGATTCCCCGATAGGATATTATGTTTCTCCAAGAAATTTACAATACGGACCTTGATTAATTTATCTATAATCTTAGCCACGTTACGTTTGACATCAAACATATTGGTCTATAATTAGCGATATCAGTTCTATCCCTTGATTTGAATATGGGCTTGATGACTCCCACCTTGAGCTTGTCCGGAAACGCGGCACTTTCAAAGCATAAATTGACCAGAAACGAAATTGGTTCCGCTTATTCCTGACTAATATTCTTTATAAGTGCTGTGTTCAAACCATCCTCGCCAGGAGCTCCTCCAGTTTTCAACTCTGTGATAGTTTTCTTAACCTCATATAATGAAGCCCAGATAATGTTCGTATAGCTCCTAGAAAGAATAATCAATGCAATAACAAGATAATTGGCTACATTTTTATCCGAACAGGTTTAAGATGGTAGAAAGATATCGCACTCAGCACAGCTGGTGTGTTTTGCGGAGGTCAATCAAATTTTGGGCAGACGAAATGTGTATATCTATTTCCAACTATAAATATCTGACTAAGGGCTGGTCTTTCCACCTCCTAATAAAGTGGCCAATAGTTAATTTGTTGAATTAACCGTCTTTCCAGTAGCTACTATTTGACGAAAAACGCTTTCTAGTTTCTTAGTTTATTCGTCGAATAAGTCCAGCTGCCAACGAATAACTACTTGTCACTTCATTAGGAAGTGGAAAGACCTCTATGAAAAGTGACATTTTACGTACTAATTTGCGACCGTCAAATCGACAAGTATTGAAGGCAAGTACTTTGCGGACGAGAAAATTACTTTCTCGTCGGCTGTGGTCACTATAAAAACAGCATGATACGGTTCAATATAAACATGTGTCTGTAAGAACAACTGTCATTGCTGTGGTTACTATGGATACGGTTCAATACAAACATAAGTGCATGTGTCATTTGCTATTGCGAAATTATTTAAGAGCTCCGAAAATCATAAAAATGGGTTCAAGCCCTGTGGACAGGAGCTTTCTGGCGCTCTAGTTCAAACAGACAAATTATATCTCCGAAAGTATTGGTTTCTCAGAGTTGGGAATTATATCAATGTATTCATATGATAGAACTGCATCATAAAGGAAATTCAATTCAAATAATAGTTTATTTATCAAGATTAAATGAGCAATCATGAGAATGAGAACTGCGCCATGGAAGAAATCAAATTAAATCTGGCAAATTTTGCCCAATAACGAACTTAACCGAGATATTCATCTCCCTAACCTACTCTGAAAATTTCAACTACCTACCTCATTCCGTTCGAGAGTTATATCTATGTCTATGGATGAAAAGCAGTCTCACTACTCTCAGATCTCTTACTTCATGTTCCGTTCCGAAATGTAAGACTTTTCTGAGAAAAACTAATTTCGGAGCAAACAACTGAGATTTTTCTCACTTCGCTCACAATTCTTCGATTGATTAGATAATGTCATGTCTCAGGAAAATAAGTTGACATTATGACAATTCATACATAGAATAATTATATCATTCTGTGACAACGTTGAAATACGATTTATTATTGAAATTTTGAAAAATCATATCTCCGAAAGTATTAGCTTGTTAGAGTTAAAAATAATATCATTGGATTCTTATGGTAAAACTGCGTATTAAAAAAAATATAATTTGTAATTTGCTTTGTAAAAAAATTTTTTTTTTGTTACTCCGAAATCATCTGTCCGATTTTGCCCAATAACGAACTTAGCCGAGATATTTATCTCCCAAACCTACTCTGAAAATTTCAACTGTCTAGCTCATTCCGTTCGAGAGTTATCGGGCCTACGGCCGGCCGGACTGGCCGGACAGAATGAATTTCGACCACGGATTCTTGATCAGTGAGTCGAACCAAATCGTTTAAGACCATTTTCATCGAAAAATTTGAAAATTACAGACATTTGGGCAAATTGATAAGCACTCAGTTCCGAGGAACTAGAGCGCCAAAAATATGTGTAGGCGAACTACGTGACCGAATTGAAGATTATTCCGGCATGCAAATCTCTGGCCGAGGATTTAGTGCACAGAATGCAGAAAGCGGTGTTGCTCGGATCACTTCGAGTCATCAGGTCCCATCAACTATGAAGGCCGCTTGCAGTTCATCTCTTTTGTTAAGGGACGCTGTAGGGCAGGACGAAGAACTACTCCAAGGAACGTGCGATAGGTGTTTTAGTGAATAACCAATCAACTTCGGGAGTCTCACATTCTTGAGAGAAGCGGACCCTCCTAGGGCGGGCCTGTAATAGTATATTATATACCGCGGGACTGAAGTAGTACATTTAATCCTGAAGGTAAAGTTTATGGCCCGACCGCAGGGAGGGCCATAATTTACCTGAAGGATTAAATGTACTTCAGTCGCAAGGTATATACGATACTTTTCGTACTTCCGGTATGATTTTATTAATTATTTCAATAATTTCTATCAGTTTTTTCTCTCTTCAACTCATTTAATAAACTGTCTTTAAAATAAGTTACCATAGTAACATTGCGTTGTGACAATTATAATTTAGAAACATTGTCATTACTAGTGTCATTGTAAAGAAACATTGTTATTGATAATTATTGGTATCATGAGTGAAGAAGGTGTATCTGATATTGATAAAAGAGCAGCCGAAGTAGGTGAAGAATTGTTACCACCGAAATCTAGAAAACTATACGAGCAGCAGTACGATGCTTTTAAAAAGTGGTGCCGCTTAAAAAATGTGAGACAACCTACTGAAAATGCGCTGTTAGTCTACTTCAATGATAAATCAAAAGCGGTTTGTGCCTCAACTCTCTGGGCACATTACTCAATGCTGAAATCGGTTATTAACATTAGAGAAGATATTGATATAAGTAAATTTCCAAAATTATTAGCTTTTTTGAAGAGAAGAAATGAGGGATTTAAGCCAAAGAAGTCAAGAATTCTCACGTCTGCGCAGGTAGATCAGTTCTTACGGGAGGCTCCGGATGATAAATATTTAATGCTTAAGGTAAATTTGGAAATGTGTTTATATTCAGAAATTTTAAGAAATCAATTTTTTTGTAGGTTGCACTTATTTTGGGCGTTGCGGGAGCTTGTCGTGGAAAAGAGTTGGTTGATTTAGAAATCGACGATGTGAGAGATTTGGGCGATTCCTTCCTAATTGCGATTAGAAACACCAAAAATAAAATTGACCGAAATTTTGTGATCAAAAATTCAGAAAACAGTGACATCAGTTTTGTGGTGATATTTCGAAAATATGTGGCATTGCGAAAGACAGGGACACCTCATTCAAAATTTTTTGTTCAATACATCAACAAAGAATGTACTACGCGAGTAGTAGGAAAAAACATGTTTGGTACATTTCCACGGCAAATAGCAGCTTTCTTGAAATTAGAAAATGCGACGTCTTATACGGGACATTGTTTTAGACGCACATCTGCGTCTTTGTTAGCTGATTCGGGAGCAACAATAGACGTGCTGAAGAGACATGGAGGATGGAAATCCTCCAACGTGGCCGAGGGATATATTGAATCGTCTATTGAAAATAATCAAAAAATTTCAGATAAAATATTTGGTCAAGTCGCCGATTCGTCCACTATAGTTATGCCACAGTACTCATTCTCGCTTCCTGTTTCCGCAGGATCTTCGAAACAAACACCAGTTCAATATGAAAAGGACCTATCTGTTACTCGTCAGTTACCTGCTGCATTAACCCAGGAAAGACTGGTCAATATGACGAACTGTCACAATATTAATTTGAATATTAACGTTAATTACCATTCTAATTAATTATATTTTTCAATAAAATATCCCTTAAATTCGTTTGTTTGTGATTTAATCGTTCCGGGAGTTTCGTCAATATTTAATCCCGGAGGGATTAAATGTGACACTTTAGTACCTGTCACAAGGGAGTGAAGTTGTCACTTTAGGCCCGGAAGTACGAAAAAGATTTTTTCCGTAAATCGCCAGGAAATTTTGACATTCCTGTCAAAATTTCTTGAAGAAAAAGTCAGGACTTCCTTACTGTAAGGAAATGATATTTCCGTACAGTTGTTAGTGTTCTACATAAATGATAGAAAACACATTGCTTATAAGGAATTAATTTATATTTTGAAAACATCAAGTCATTGCTGAATACATTTTTAAGATCAATTTGTTATACTTATTTACAGTAATTTGACAGTTAGTACAATTATTGAACATTGGAGGAACACTCTTAGAACTATGAGAAACATTTTGGACAACATGCAGGGTGGAAGGGTCATTTTGTTGAATATTTTGTACTGTGAAAATTTTATTTGCCACCTCAACCTTATTGTTAAGCGATTCTTCGATATATCCTTCAGCAACGTTTGATGACTTCCATCCGCCATGCCTCTTTAAACTAGTTATGTCGGCACCAGAGTCAACCAATATTGTTGCAGAAGACCGACGAAAGCAGTGACCAGTATATTCTGTCGCATTTTCCAAGTTCAAATAAGTAGCAACTATTTTGGGCATTTTTCTAAATTGATGAATTGCTACCACTTGTCTACAACCCTTTCCGCTTTGATATTTAAAGAAAAATCGGTCACTGTTCATATTTTCTGGTCTTAACGATACATACTTTCGATAAACATTCAAGTAGATCTGATTAATTACAAATGATCTTGGTTTGTTGGTTTTCGAATCAGGTATGCTGATTAAAAGCTTAGATTCTAAGTCTTCTATATCGTGTACAGTCATTCGGACTAACTCATCCATTCAACAGGCCCCAGAAATACCAAATATTACAGCCACCTAAAAAATAAATAAAGCTATAATCTAAATAGAAATTAAAACCTTGTAAATTACCTTAATCATTAAATTTTCTTTATCTGGAGCCTCCTGGATAAATTTTTCAATTTCTTCCTTCGTTAAATTCTTAGATTTCTTTGCCCTATAACCTTGAGCTTGCTGTTTCAATAAAGAACGAAGTTTAGAGTATGTAGATATATCTACATTGTGTTTAAGTGCAAGGGTTGACTTCAGCATTGAATAATTGGCCCATAATGTTGAAGATTTCATCTTTAAACAAAGGTCTAGGAAGTATGCCATTACAACATTTCCTGAGAAAAAACTCGTATTTTTACTCATGCGATAATCCATAAAACGTCTGTATGCATTTTCGTACTTTTCTCTTGATTTCTTTGGCAATAATTCTAATGAAGCAGTATTCAGTGCCTCAACCAGCTCTGGAGGAGTCCCAGGAATGGAAATTACATCATCACTTATCATTTTACTTTCAAGAACACCAGCAATTAAATTTATAAGCGTCAAGTTAGACAATTCAACCTCAATACGTTTCCATAGTAACCCAAGTAATTTTATTAGGAATTTCAAAGCACCATTTATTTGGGAATAAAATTATCGCGTTTTTGCGCGTATGTTCTGGGGAACATCGCGTTATAGTTTTGCCCAAATGTCTGTTACTTTCGAATCTTTTGACGAAATTGGTCTCAAACGATCAAGTTTGACTCCCCGATGAAGAATCCGAGGTCAAATTTGATTCTGTCCGTCCGGCCGTCCGGCCGTCCGTTACCACGATAATTTGAGAACGAAAAGAGCTAGCGACTTGAAATTTTCAGGGTGGGTGGCGCATCGCAATACGACGGACAAGTTCGTTAATGGGCATAATCGGCCCAGTGGTTTCCGAGTAATAATTTTGTTTTCAACCAATATGAATCCGATCAAATTGAAACTTGGTGAGTAGTTGTAGAATATGAACCTAAGCACGTTTGTGAAATTTTGGGCGAATCGTATGTCTTGAAAATTTTAAAAAAATTATTAAAAAATATTTTTTTTGTCACGATAACCTGAGAACGGAAAGAGATAGCGGCTTGAAAATTTCAGGTTATGTTGTGCATATGAATGCCACATTTGAGTTTATTTATGAGCATAATCGACCGAACGGTTGCAGAGTTATAGCCATCTGAAATTTTCTGAAATTTGGTGGTTTTTTGTTCCTCATTAACTCAAAAAATACTGAACCGATTGAATTCAAACATGGTTATTAGATGTAGAATGCCAACGCGAAAATGTTTGCAAAATTTGGTGAGGATAGCATCTGTAGAAAATTTTTAATAAATCATTGAAAATAAAAAAAAAAATTCTATATATCAGTAGCTATACGTTTGAAATTGCTGAAATTTTGCAAGAGCGTTCATTACCTAACTCTACTGCCAAGTTTCAAGTTTTAATACGATCGGTTGAATATTGTTGGAGATTCGAGCATTCTTGTGTAAGTTCAGTAGATGGGTGACCGTTGCCTCGATAACTTTCGAACCAAAGAAGATAGGGACTTGTAATTTTCAGGGTAGATTGCGTATCCGAAAGGGAGAGTTGAGTTCGTTTTTGGGCATAATCGGTTTAACGGTTTCCGAGTTATATCCACCTGGAATATTGTTTCCTTGATAACTCAAAAAATAAATATTCGATTGAATTGAAGCTTGGTAACTAGTAGTAGAAAATCAACACAAAGACGTGTTTAAAATTCTGTAAGAACCGTACTCCTAGAAAATTTGAAAAAAATGACAAAAAAAAAAATTTTAAGAACCGCGCCTCCAGAAAATTAAAAAAAAAATCACGAAAAAAAAAATGGTTCAAGCACTGACGTGAAGTCAGAAGCTTTTGCGCGTATGTTCTATTGTCCATTCTTCTGTATTGGACACCCTTAATCGAATTTACCATGGTTAATTATGTCGTCCATTCTCCTGTATTGGACACTTAATTCGAATTTACCGTGGTAAATTCGAAGTAAGAGTGTCCAATACAGGAGAATGGACAACATAATTAACCATGGTAAATTCGATTAAGGGTGTCCAATACAGAAGAATGGACAATAGAACATACGCGCAAAAGCTTCTGACTTCACGTCAGTGCTTGAACCAATTTTTTTTAAATCAATCAATATCTGTCGAATTTCAAACGATTTGCGGAAAAATAGTATGTTTACCTCGTAGGAAAAGCCACATTCCTGGACTCTGTGTTGCTAAGTCTCGGCTTGCGCCTCGACTTAGCAATCTTCACAGTCGTCCAGGAATGTTAAGCTTTTCCTACCCGGTAAACAATGTACTATTCCTCTCGAGCGGAAAAAAAATAATAAAAATCTTTATTTCAGAGTATGTTACAACGTAGAATGAATAGTGTAAAAAAAAACTTGATACTCTTTGTAATGCCATCTCAAATTCATTGTCAAAATACTCAGACAATGAGTATGGTTCCAAAATTAATATTTCCTTTTAAATAAAACAAGACTTGTTGTATTTTAAGACTACTCCGCAATTTATTATAAATCCTGATGCAGTTGTAAGACGGATGTTTTTCATTTAAAATAAATCTGTGCCTTGGATAGTGTAAATCAAAGGTTCTCGTTCGGTAATTATGAGTTATAGTGTGCTGTAACTTTATATTTTTGTTTTGCATGACTCTAAAAATTTCAACCCAAACATCAGTCTTACAATTCTTTTTTGTATAACAAATATCTCACTTACTCTCATACTTATACCCAGAATATAATTCTATATCTCAACAGAGATTCTAAAGTCGCAAAATACACCACTTTTAGACATGGCTGACTTATGTATTCTTTCTCGTTTCTAACTCTATTTGTACTGAACATTACTGCAGTTGTTTTTTCTCCATTTAAAATGAGTTTATTATCTGCAAACCAGGATTTTATCTGTTCAAAAGAATCTTTTGCGTTAATTTCTAGTTGTTCTATGTCACTGAAACTAATAACAACATTTGCATCATCCGAGAAACTATTTATCAATCTTGGTATTGCTGAGTACAAATCATTTATAAAAATAATGAATAGATTCGGCCCCAACACGCTGCCTTGGGGTACTCCAAACTTCGATTATAATTATTCTGACTTTATTTATTTGCCTTCTTTCAAAATACTAACTCTCTTTTGTCGTTTTGTCAGATATTATTGAAACCACTTTCCTGAGTTTTTTCTTATACCCTTACACTCTAATTTTGTCAATAGAAGCTCCCTAACCAAACAATCATAGGCGCTCGATTAATCCAAAAACAATCCTAGTTCATTTATTAATTACTATACTTTGCTGATATATGTAAATCCAACATATGAGGTTAGTCATAGACCTATGTTTTGAATTCAATTTTTTATGATGCAGTTATATCATTAGAATCCATTGATATCATTCCCAACTCCAAGAAATCAATACTTTCGGAGATATGCTTTGTCAAAGTTTGAATAATTACTCGCTAGTAGTTTAACAAGAGCGCCAAAACCCATAGAGCTTTATTGTGTTATTATTTTGGAACTATTTGTTTTGTAGATTGTATACTGTACGATACCAACAATTTTGTTCATTCTTAATTTCATTTCGAATACTTAAATAAATATAAATAAATTTATAATGTGCGCGGAAAACTGTTGGATTTGGTCATCAAAAGAACGATCACGTATATTAAGTATCAGTTCTCACGGAATATATCAATACAAGCGTAAGTATATCGAGACTTCATGGGAAGAAACCTTCCTCGGTGTGAAATTGAAATTTTGTATTTTCAATGGAGCCATTTTCCGTACTCTTCTACGTAATGAAAGCCTGATAAATCGAGAACTCCTATATAATTTTCAACAGATATTATTTTTGGAAGTTCAATCAGTCGATATTTTTCTTTAGAGTAAAATATGTAAATGACCGGAAAAACAATTCTTATTAAATCAGTTTTGAGTTTCAGTTAAGCCAAGTTATGTGAATATAGAGAAAACTGGTCTACTTTCTGCGGGGAAGGAACATCAAATACAATGTCGAGCAGAAGGATCAAAACCACCAGCTACAATAAAGTGGTTAATCGATAACAAGGATGTCCAGGCATTAAATCGATATAAAAAAATTGTGAGTATTAATTTGTATTCATTGATATATTGACATTCTCTAGAATAGGAACATAACACATCATTGATCAAAAAGTTTACGGACTACGGACTCTCTGTTCACCCCTGTATATAACAAAAAGCAAAGTAACTGGGGACGGCATCTGACTGCATTTTTCACGTGTTATCTTTACGAAGACGGCTTGAATGTTCATGCAATAATTCGTAAGGGTGCCTGAGGCGTGAATTGACAATAGAACACCCGCGCAAAAACTCCTGACTTCACGTCGGTGCTTTTCTCGAACTTTTTTTTTGAGACTTGCAATATGCTCATCCCATTTGAGGTCACAGTCTGATTGCAGTTCTAGGAATTCCACTGTTTTAATATGATGTTCATCATGCTGAAATTCCAATGATATAGAAAAATTCATTTTTGCAGTCCAGAATATAACACTTTCTGTATCTTTGAAATTTAAGGTAACAAAAAATCAAGAAATAAAATTTGCCCCAAAATAAATTGTGATTTGAAAAATAATTTTTATTTTATGAGAAAGCAGTGGCTTACCAAATTTTTTTCCAAAAATATATATTCTATGTCCCGTGCGAAGGCCACTGGTTGAAAAATTAAAAAATTGGTTCAAGCACTGACGTGAAGTCAGAAGCTTTTGCGCGTATGTTCTATTGTCCATTCTTCTGTATTGGACACCCTTAATCGAATTTACCATGGTTAATTATGTTGTCCATTCTCCTGTATTGGACACTCTTACTTCGAATTTACCACGGTAAATTCGAATTAAGTGTCCAATACAGGAGAATGGACGACATAATTAACCATGGTAAATTCGATTAAGGGTGTCCAATACAGAAGAATGGACAATAGAACATACGCGCAAAAGCTTCTGACTTCACGTCAGTGCTTGAACCATTTTTTTTTTCGTGATTTTTTTTTTAATTTTCTGGAGGCGCGGTTCTTAAAATTTTTTTTTTTGTCATTTTTTTCAAATTTTCTAGGAGTACGGTTCTTACAGAATTTTAAACACGTCTTTGTGTTGATTTTCTACTACTAGTTACCAAGCTTCAATTCAATCGAATATTTATTTTTTGAGTTATCAAGGAAACAATATTCCAGGTGGATATAACTCGGAAACCGTTAAACCGATTATGCCCAAAAACGAACTCAACTCTCCCTTTCGGATACGCAATCTACCCTGAAAATTACAAGTCCCTATCTTCTTTGGTTCGAAAGTTATCGAGGCAACGGTCACCCATCTACTGAACTTACACAAGAATGCTCGAATCTCCAACAATATTCAACCGATCGTATTAAAACTTGAAACTTGGCAGTAGAGTTAGGTAATGAACGCTCTTGCAAAATTTCAGCAATTTCAAACGTATAGCTACTGATATATAGAATTTTTTTTTTTTATTTTCAATGATTTATTAAAAATTTTCTACAGATGCTATCCTCACCAAATTTCGCAAACATTTTCGCGTTGGCATTCTACATCTAATAACCATGTTTGAATTCAATCGGTTCAGTATTTTTTGAGTTAATGAGGAACAAAAAACCACCAAATTTCAGAAAATTTCAGATGGCTATAACTCTGCAACCGTTCGGTCGATTATGCTCATAAATAAACTCTAATGTGGCATTCATATGCACAACATAACCTGAAATTTTCAAGCCGCTATCTCTTTCCGTTCTCAGGTTATCGTGACAAAAAAAATATTTTTTAATAATTTTTTTAAAATTTTCTAGACATACGATTCGCCCAAAATTTCACAAACGTGCTTAGGTTCATATTCTACAACTACTCACCAAGTTTCAATTCGATCGGATTCATATTGGTTGAAAACAAAATTATTACTCGGAAACCACTGGGCCGATTATGCCCATTAACGAACTTGTCCGTCGTATTGCGATGCGCCACCCACCCTGAAAATTTCAAGTCGCTAGCTCTTTTCGTTCTCAAATTATCGTGGCAACGGACGGCCGGACGGCCGGACGGCCGGCCGGACGGCCGGACGGACAGAATCAAATTTGACCTCGGATTCTTCATCGGGGAGTCAAACTTGATCGTTTGAGACCAATTTCGTCAAAAAATTCGAAAGTTACAGACATTTGGGCAAAACTATAACGCGATGTTCCCCAGAACATACGCGCAAAAACCTCCTATATCAAGAAATGGTTGTTGAGGCTTAGAGCGCGTGTGTCAAATTCAAAATAATATCTAGAACGTTACCAAAGTTTTAATGAAATAATAAAATTCGTAGAAATAATAAATAATGCAAATTACCGTAATAATGATACGATGAAGGAATTCTGTGGAAGGAATATCAGTGTAAGAATCACTTTATTCTACATTTTTTACTCAAACGCTATAATAAATACTACGTATCATAATTTATTTTGATTTGTTACCACAGTTATTGAAGGCATAAACATAAACACTAACTTTCCCTCCAGTGATCACAGTACTAAGCTGTGATACATAAGAGTTCACACATTACCTGTAAGTGATTAGCTGATTACTGATTATACAATACCTATTGTTATTGATCTATATTTATATTATCATGAGCTTTATTCGAATAAACTTGCCTGACCATTTTCGACCCAATGGACGGAAAGACAACAAAATATGTCCTTGTTGTGGAATTAAAGATGAACTTGGTGTAATGAGTGCCAAAATTACACTACATATATAGAAATAAACCTATGAACAGTAGGACAATCCCGTTTTCAAGAATGATCTGTTCCTGTGTAGTGTGTATTAAATTAAAAATTGGTTCAAGCACTGACGTGAAGTCAGAAGCTTTTGCGCGTATGTTCTATTGTCCATTCTTCTGTATTGGACACCCTTAATCGAATTTACCATGGTAAATTCGATTAAGGGTGTCCAATACAGAAGAATGGACAATAGAACATACGCGCAAAAGCTTCTGACTTCACGTCAGTGCTTGAACCAATTTTTTTTTCGTGATTTTTTTGAAATTTTCTAGGGGTACGGTTCTTAAAATTTTTTTTCTCGTCGTTTTTTTCAAATTTTCTAGGGGTACGGTTCTCACAAAATTTTAAACACGTCTTTATGTTGATTTTCTACTACTAATTACCAAACTTCAATTCGATCGAATATTTATTTTTTGAGTTATCAAGGAAACAATATTCCAGATGGGTATAACTCGGAAACCGTTAGACCGATTTTGCCCAAAATTGAACTCAACTCTCCCTTTCGGATACGCAACCTTCCCTGAAAATTGCAAGTCCCTATCTCCTTTCGTTCGAAAGTTATCGAGGCAACGTTCACCCATCTACTGAACTCACACAAGAATGCTCGAATCTCCAACATTATTTAACCGATCGTATTAAAACTTGAAAATTGTCAGTATAGTTAGGTTATGAAGGTTCTTGCAAAATTTCAGCAATTTCGAACGATTAGTTACTGATATATAGAACTTTTTTTTTTTATTTTCAAAGATTTATTTAAAATTTTCTACAAATGCTATCCTCACCAAATTTTGCAAACGTTTCCGCATTGGCATTCTACAACTAATAACCATGTTTGAATTCAATCGGTTTAGTATTTTTCGAGTAAATGAGGAACAAAAACCACAAAATTTCATAAAATTTCAGATGGCTATAACTCTGAAACCGTTTGGCCGATTAGGCTCATAATCAAACTGAAATGTCGCGTTGTGGTGTACATCCCAACCTGAAAACTTGAGGCCGCTATCTCTCTCAGTTCTCAAGTTATCGTGACAACAAAAATATTTTTTAATAATTTTTTAATAATTTTGTAGCCATACGATTCGCCCAAAATTTCACAATCGTGCTTAGGTTCATATTCTACAACTACTCACCAAGTTTCAATTTGATCGGATTCATATTGGTTGAAAACAAAATTATTACTCGGAAACCACTGGGCCGATTATGCCCATTAACGAACTTGTCCGTCGTATTGGGATGCGCCACCCACCCTGAAAATTTCAAGTCGCTAGCTCTTTTCGTTCTCAAGTTATCGTGGCAACGGCCGGACGGCCGGACGGACAGAATCAAATTTGACTTCGAATTCTTCATTGGGGAGTCGAACTTAATCGTTCGAGACCATTTTCGTCAAAAAATTCGAAAGTTACAGACATTTGGGCAAAACTATAACGCGATGTTCCCCAGAACATACGCGCAAAAAATTGGTTCAAGCCCTGTGGAAAGGAGCTTTTTGGAGCTCTTGTTCAAACACACAAATTATATCTCCGAAATATTGGTTTCTCAGAGTTGGGAATTATATCAATGGATTCTTATGATAGAACTGCATCATGAAAGAAATTAAATTTAAAAAAAGTGTCGTTTAAAAAAATACTTCAAAAATTATCATTTAAAAAAATGGGTTCAAGCCCTATGGACAGGAGCTTTCTGGCGCTCTAGTTCAAACAGACAAATTATATCTCCGAAAGTATTGGTTTCTCAGAGTTGAGAATTATATGAATGTATTCTTATGATAGAACTGCATCATACAGGAAATTCAATTCAAATAATAGTTTATTTATCAAGATTAAATGAGCAACCTGAGAATGAGAACTGCACCATGGAAGAAACCAAATTAAAATAGCTGAAATGAATTTGACTCTCTCTTATAGAACAGGATGAAATGTACGAGTATGAACACAGATCATATAATAAAGCTTAGATAGAATAATTATAGCATTCTGTGAAAACATAGAAGTACGATTCATTATTGAAATTTAGAACTTCATCTTAGCAGAAATTGAGTTCAAACATCATAGAAGAATTTAAAGTCAACAAGAGTGCCAAAAATTATCAATCCAAAACCAATAGACGAATTCTACCCAACAACGAACTCATCCGAGATATTCATTCCTCAATTCCAGTTTTGTTTTTAGTGGAGATATTCTGAACTCAATATTATTAACTTACCATTACCATTCCCATCATCATATGGATTGACCATCGGCATGAAAATATCAACCAACCGAAACTATGGTATTATATTATAATTCTCATATTTATACGATTGCTGGAATGAATGACAATGTTATTAACTTACCATTACCATTCCCATCATCATATGGATTGACCATCGGCATGAAAATATCAACCAACAAAAAGTATGATAATATTATAATTCTCATATTGATACCATTACTGGAATGAATGACAATGAGACAACGTCAAAGTTGACGTTATAACAATTCATAGAATAGCCACAGAATAATTCTATCATTGAAATTTTGAACAATCATATCTCCGAAAGTATTAGTTTGTTAGAGTTAAAAATGATATGGATGGATTCTTATCGTGAAACTTTTTTGTTACTCCGAAACCATCTATCCTATTTTGCCCAATAACGAACTTAACCGAGATATTTATCCCCCAAACCTACTCTGAAAATTTCAACTGTCTAGCTCATTCCGTTCGAGAGTTATAGTGCCTACGGCCGGACCGGCCGGACAGAATGAATTTCGACCACGGATTCTTGATCAGTGAGTCGAACCAAATCGTTTGAGACCATTTTCATCGAAAAATTCGAAAATTACAGACATTTGGGCAAATTGATAAGCACTCAGTTCCGAGAAACTAGAGCGCCAAAAAAGGGCAATCTGCAATGCTTCAATGCTTCAAAAATTATCATTAAATTTATTTATCAAGATTTAATGAGCAATCTGCAATGATTCAACCTGTTAGAATGGGTTGTTGCAACTTACACTCGGTGCATATAGTTTTCACAACTCGAAATACCTGAGTATCATCGAAATATCTAGACCATACCTGGAGGCAATCTTAGCAGATTGTTCATTTATTCCTGATATTTGAGTACGTAGACGCTGATGAACAAATTATTTTAATAGTTCTAAATATATTAATAAAATACTATCCTCTTTTCACAATTTAAAATTTAATAGTTCATACCACTAACACATTCTTTTCTGTATTATGGACCTTAACTCAAGAAAAAATGTTTGATACACAAATGCAGATCCATATTGCAGCATTTTTTTGCTAGAAACATTATGAAAATACTGTATATAGGAACATGTCTTACTACTTAAGGAAGTAAAAGGTAATATTAACCTCAGTTCTTTTGATGATTCCAATATGTTCTTCTTTCCTATGACATTCATAAACCACATCATTAAAATTATCCAATTCTAAATCTTCAGAAATATCATCCCTAATATTTATACATACATCATTCAATATGTAATCAGTCAATATTATTTTCGGTTTCAAAACCGTCTTGTATAAATTCACAAATTCAAGAATCGGATACTACTTGTTTTCTAACAGAAAATATTTCCAAACTACGAATTGACAAGTCTCTAATAGCTAGATAAGATGACATTTATGAACAGTGAACACAGATAGATCGGAACGCTTTTCAGTGACAGTAATCTCAAACTGTTGTTAATGTTTGGAACGAAGCTTTGAACGAAGGAACCGCATAACCTATTATTTTCATATTGAAGTCCCTTTAAATGTTAGGTCTGTAATCGGTGGGTGAAACGATGGCTGAAATTAACCGAGTCTTATTGAATTGAATAATCAGGGATAGCAATTCTGCCGTTTTGATGTTGATTAGTACTGCAAAACATTCATAACCTAAACTATTTGAGTTTGGGGAAGGAGAACTGGCAGTACTGGCACTATACGACCACTTCTGTGGCAGTAGAATCAGTAAATTTCTAGTCTCCAACAGGGTATCAAAAAAATGGGCGCGAAATCATTACCAATGAATTTCAGTAATATCGGAACGACGTAATTTACTGCACAGTACTGTTCAGGAATATCGGAACGCAATCTATGTGTTCACATTCTGTGAATACATAGAACTTACGATGTATTATTGAAATTTTGAAAAATCATATCTCCGAAAGTATTAGCTTGTTAGAGTGATAATAATGATAATGATAATAATGGATTCTTATGATGAAACTGCATCTTAAAAAATTGAATTCAACAGCAGTAATGTAAAAAAAAATTGTTTTTTGTTAGATACTCCGAAATTATTCGATTTTGCCCACAGGCGAACACAACAGAGATATTTATCCCTCAAACCTATTATGAAAATATGAACTGTCTAGTTCATTTCGTTCGAGAGTTATCGTGTCTACGGCCGGTGCCGGCCGGACAGAATCGATTCTGACCACCGATTCTTGATGAGTGAGTCGAATCAAAAAATTCGAAAATTACAGACATTTGTGCAAACTGATAAGCACTCTGCTCCGAGGAACAAGAGCGCCAAAAACCGATTTTTTCCCCAAACTTTAACACCCTGTAGCTCAAAAGTTAAGAGGTTCAGGACTTATGCTGATATGAACTTTTCATCTTAAAATAACCCAAGGATTCACACCCTTAAGGACTAGCATCCAATTATGAAACATATATAACGGACACTACAGGCCCCAAAATACTCCCCTGGGACACTCCCATCCCAGCAATCCCCTAATATGAATGAACAACCTGTTGTATGCGATTTTGAAGGTAGGATTTTGATAACTTATAGTAGTGGGGTGCGGGGCGTAGGGAGTGAGAAATATCAAATTCAAAATAGCACAGGATAAATTGCTTTTGAATTTAAAAATCGACGAGTGCGAGGATTTTGCTTAATAATTCTTCGTACAATAATTATGGACGAGTTACGTTACTTTTTTGGCACGCTGTATATTTAATGAATTCCAATTCCGATTGAATGCATATGTCAGAATTAAAAATTCTTTGATCTTAGACGATTCTCTCATTACTAAAGTCCTTAAGATTTTACGAAATTTTTTTCATTTCTTATTAAAGCTGAGAAAACCGTCTATATTGATGGTGAATTCGACTAAGATCGTCCAATAGAGGTGAATAGACAATAGAACATGCTCCGCAAAAGCTGCTCACTTCACGTCAGTGCATGAACGATTGTTTTTCCTTACTGCATAATCGTAGTCCTTGATTATATTATTTATAATAATATTTCTCCTAGCTTTTGGGCTAAAATAACGAACTTTGCCCAGGATGTACTGGTTTGTGAGCCCTGTGCTGTATCCGAACCAGATTAAAATAAGATTAGTACCTACATATTCAACGGTGTTATAATATCGATAGCTTTAATATTGAGTGTTTCTTATATACGTATCCGCTACTACGTGAGTAAGAATTCATATATGTTTCAGGATTTAAGGAGTGTAGATATATCAGTCATTTCATTCATTCCAACCAAAGATGACAATGGACGTACCTTGACTTGTGTGGCTAAAAATCCTCATGTGGTAGCTGTCATACCTACTTCGATCAAACTGAATGTTTCCTGTAAGTTTTACTACCTATGTATACCGTTCTTAACACGACATAACAACTTGAAATTTTCAGGTTAAGTTGAGAATCTGAATGCGCCATTTGAGTTTTGTTTATAGGAATAATCGGCTCAACGGTCTTAGAGTTATACCCATCTGAAATTTGGTTGTTATTTCCTCAATAACTCGAAAAACACAAAACCGATCCAATTCAAACATGGTTATTAGTTGTAAAAAGGCAACGCAAAAATTCTTGTCGAATTTCGTGAGTATCGTATCACTAGAAAATTGTTAGAAAATTATAGAAAATTATTGAAAACAATTCTATATATCAGAAACTACAGAAAATACAGGCGATACGCCTTCTCAAGAAGAAGAAGAAGAAGAAGAATAAGAAACTATTCGTCCGACATCGCTGAAATTTTGCGAGAGCCTTCAGAACCTAACTGTACTACCAAAGTCCAAGTTTGAACAGATCCGAGCAGCCTTGTGTGAGTTCAGTAGCTGGATGGGTGACCTTTGCCTCGGTAACTTTCAAACGAAAGGAGATAGGGACTTACAATTTTCAAAGGAGGTTGCGCATCCAAATGGCAAAGTTAAGTTCGTTTTTGGGCATAATCGGTCCAAAGGTTTCGAATTTATACCCACCTGGATTATTATTTCCTCGATTACTCAAAAAATATAGACCCGAACTGAAGCTTGGTAACTAATTGTAGAATATCGACATAAAGACGTGTGTAACATTTTGTGAGAACCGTACCACTAGAAAATTTTAAAAAGGATAACGAGAAAAAAATTGATTCCAGCACTGACGTGAAGCCAGGAGCTTTTGCGCTCATGTTCTAATGTCCAATCTCTTGTATTGGGCGCTCTTAATCAAATTAATTCGGTGAATTAAGAGTGTCCAATACAGGAGAATGGACAATAGAACATTCGCGCAAAAGCTCCTGACTTGTCGTCAGTGCTTGAATTTGATATTTTCGTAATTTTTTTAAAATTTTCTAGGGGTATGGTTCTCACAAAATTTTACACACGTGTTTCTGTCGATATTCTACAACTAGTTACCAAGCTTCAACTTGATCGAGTCTATATTTTTCGAGTTATCGAGGAAATAATATTCTGGGTGGGTATCTCGTTCTCGTTCTAATATATGAATACATTTCATACCATCATAATGACATACTTCAGTAACGAGTGAATAGTCTTTGATCACAGAATTTCTAATTTTGACATATGTAGGTATTCTATTAGAATTGAAATACGAAAAATTTTCGCCTCAAGTAACCGAGTTTTAATTGGATGAGATTTGTATATTTTGAGTTATAGAGGAGATAACAACAAAATTTCAGATGAGTATGTATATCTTCGGAGCCATTGAAAATTGCAAACCGCTATCTATTTCCGTTCTCAAATTATCGTGAGATACATAATATATTTTCGTAATTTTTTTAAAATTTTTTAGTGGTACGTTCCTCAAAAATTATATATATTCTAGATATTCTACAACTAGATAGCAAGTTTCAATTCGATCGGGTCGGTATTTTTTGAGTTATCGAGGAAATAATATTCCAGAAGGCCGATTATGCCCAACAACGAACTCAACTCACCCATTCGGATGCGCAACCTACCCTGACTATAACCTAACATTTTCAAAATATACATGGTGAAATGTGTCAAATTTTCATGGCCAACCGGGAGACTTAAAAGTGAATGGAGTATAAATAATGTGTTTTAATTATTTTTGATACGATTGTCACGAAATTTCACAAACGTCTTTGCATTAGTATTCTACAACAACCTGTATTGGTTGATAACAAAATTATTGCTCGGAAACCGTTGGGCCGATGATGCCAATTAACGTTGTTCGTATTTGGATCCGCATCCTACCCAGAAAAATTTCAAGTCGCTACCTCTTTCCGTTCACAAGTTATCGTGGCAACAGCCGGCCGGGCAGAATTAAATTTGATCTCGAATTCTTCATCAGTGAGTTGAACCTAATCGTTTGAAACCATTATCGGCGAAAAATTCGAAAATTGAAGACATTTTGGGCAAAATGGTAACGCAATGTTCCCAAGAACATACGCGCGAAAATGATTCGACAATCGGTGATTCTGGCCATCGAATATTAATTTTGAGACAACTTATGAATATTCGACAGTTGCACAGAGTTTCTGTGAAGGTTACTTACTAATTATTATGATTTTTCTGTCAGTTGGAATCGCATCTCAACTATTCCATTTGAGATTTTCTTGGAAATTAAATTATTCATAGAATTTTTAATATTATAATGGGCGAAGATCAAATTCTCTATAATCTCATAGTGGAAACAATTATTAATAATGGATATTGAATGGAAATTAAGTTGAAGTTCACTATTTTAATTGCGAAGAATTAATAATGGAATATTTCTACTGCATTATAAGAATTTAGTGAGTAAATAAGATTCCTCAAACAATTTACTTAATTGAATTTCAAGCATCTGATCATTAAGCTATTTTGTTGTTTTACAATAATCAGTTCAATAACAGCATTCTATGTTGAATGGTTAAACAAAGTGTAGCAGTGTATTAACACATAGTGAAATCTTTAAGTCAAGGAACAAGTGCCTCAAAGCACATTTTAGTTTCAATTGAAATAAATCAAACTCATTTTGAACAGTCAGATTAAATTTGAGATACTTTTAAATATTTTTTTTGCCCTCTATCCGAAGTTATATGAATGTCTTATTCAGAGATGCTATTGAATCCTTTTACATTTTTCTCATAGAACCCAATTGAATCCTTTCACATTTTTCTCATAGAACCCAATTTCAATGACTCATAGTGTAGATAATATATGTATTCTAGATATTCCAGAAACCAAAGTAGCTCTCAAAACGAGTCCAAAGGACCTTAGAGAAGGATATAATGTACAGTTCGAATGTGAGGTGGATGCGAATCCACACTGGAACGAACTCCAGTGGTACCATAATGTAAGTGTAAAAATGGGTTTTCGCAAAATTTCACATACGTCTTTAAGTCGATATTCTACAACTAGTTACCAAGTTTCAATTCGATTGGATCTGTATTTTTTGACTTATCTAGTAAATAATACTCCTGATGGGTATAAATCCGAAACCGTTGAACCGACTATGGCCAACAACGAACTTAACTCTCTCATGCTTATGCACAACCTACCCTGGCCCTACCCTTTCCGCTCGAATGTTATCGTGTTAACGGTCAACCATCCAGCTACTGAACTCACCCAAGGCTACTCGGATCTCCAACAATATACAGGGTGTAACTAAATAAGTGTAAAATATTTGAGGGGGTGATTCCTCATCGAAAAAAAGATAGGATCTTTCATATAAAGAAACTTCATTGGAGCATCCCTTGTTAAGATACAGCCCCTTGAAGGGGGTACAGAAAATTTGTTTAATAATTTTTTTCACAAGCACCAAAAATGTCACAATATTGAAATTAACCTGATATTTTCTAATACCAAAAAGACACTTAGCCAGTAATTTATTTGGTTTATCCCATGGTTGTAAGGGGTGGAAAACGCAACCCCTAAAATTTATTTCCAATGTAACTTTTTGTCTTATTATTTATTTACCATTTTAAAATTTATTTCTGATAACCTGTTTCATTCTAAACAAAAAATGTTTCTTGGAATTTTTGCCCAAAATAAACCAGATCGCAGCAAAACATTATTTTACGAACAACTACAGAGATACATCGTCATAAATGCGATCTGGATTTATTGTTATTTTGTAGTTACTACCTGCATTAAAGGATTGAAGGGGACTAAACAAAACTAATTTATCAATAACACTCATAGTAATTTCTCACAGTAATTAATAACAATCATAGTAATTAATAATATTCATATTAAACTTTCTGTACCCCCTTTAAGGGGCTGTATCTTAACAAGGGATGCTCCAATAAAGTTTCTTTATATGAAAGATCCTATCTTTTTTTCGATGAGGAATCACCCCCTTAAATATTTTACACTTATTTAGTTACACCCTGTATATCCGATAGTGTTCATATTGGGAAAGATATTGCTCACGTCAAATTTTAGCGATATGAGACGTATGGTTTCTGAGATGTAGAATTGATTCTATGATTTTTTCAAAATTTTCTAGTGATAGGGTCCTTACGAAATATTGCAAAAATTTGCGCGAAAGCATTCTACAACTAATTATTATGTTTGAATTAGATGGGAATCGTATTTTTTGTGTTATTGAGAAAATTACAACAAGATTTCAGATGGATATTACTCCAAAACCGTTTAGCCGATTATACAAAGCACTGTTAATTTATGACCCGACAGTGAATGGTGTCCACTACCCTCTAGGTAGATCTCCGGCTCGTTCTACCCACTGAGCTTGAAGCACTCATCATTCAATTCAAATTAGCCAACGTGAACACGCGTGCCAAAGAGTACTGACCCCACGTCACTTTTATATTTTCTAAAGGCCCTTTAACAAATCTGGTTATCGATACAGTCTGGCTATTAGTTTTTAACGTAGATCGAAATATAGAAAAAATGCGGTAATGGGACCCCGTTGGGAACGCAATAGCTTACGCCTATTTTCCAAATCCGAACGTAATTTAATATAGTTCTTCCAAATAAAGTTATCTATAAATTAGCCCCAGGGCCACGATACAGACAACTCAGCTCGGAAATAACGCCATTTCTTCGGAACTGACTTGTCGGTGCACAGAATTGCCATGAAATTTCTCTTAAAACCTCACAGTATCGGCCCAGCACCAAATTCATGACCGCTAGACGCCAACCACTCCCAACATAAGCCGTACAACCCAAAAAGAGCAACTTCTCCTCTGCGCATGCGCAATCTACTCGTGGCTGAAAGGCGTCTCAAAATCACAAACCTCACACAAAACATTGATTCTTCAACACCATTGGTTCCGAAGATATTGCAGCCTCAATCCGCGCATACGCGGACACTCCCAAGTGGATTCTATGGAGGAATAGCATCCTGCGCCTCCAAACCCCAATCCTCTCGGACAAAAATTCTGGCAGTTAAATCACTTCCCGTTTGCTCATGCGCATAACGTAAATGCTCGTAAAGGGTAACATGAATTTCAAAATTGGCTCTAGGGCCACGGTACGGACACTCCAACTCGCCAACAATGCAATTTCCCCCTAACTGACTTGTCCGCGCACAGAATTGCCATGAATATTCTTTTAAAACCTCACAATATCGGCTAAGAACCAGACCCATGATCGATAGTCATAAACCACTCCAAACATAACCCATACAATCCAAAACGGTCACTTTTACTATGCGCATGTTCAATCCACTCGTGGCTGAAAGTTCTCCCAAAATCACACATCCCACAAAAAACTCCGATTCTCCAACACTAGTGGTTCAGGAGATATCGCATCTTGAACCCACGCACGCGCAGACCCTCACCAGGGGATTATTTGGGGGAATAGCATCCTCCACGCCAAATCCCCAATCCTCTCACACGAAAACTCCAGCAGTTAAATCACTCCTCATCTGCTCATGCGCATAAGGAAAAATGCCCAAAAAGGGTAATATGAATTTCAAAATTAGCCCCAGGGCCACGGTACGGACACACCAACTCGGAAACAATGTCATTTCCCCCAAACTGACTTGTCCGTGTACATAATTGTCATGAATTTTCTTTTACAACCACACAATATCGGCTCAGCACTAGACCCATCACAAATATTCCTAAACCACTCTCAACATAACCTATACATCCCAAAAACAGTCATTTCTGCTCTGCGCATGTGCAGTCCACTCGTGGCTAGAAGTCCTCTCAATATCACAAACCTCACACAAAATTCCGATTTGCCAACACCAGTAGTTCAGGACATATCGCATCTTCAATCCACGTATGCGCGGACCCTCACAAGTAGATTTTATGGAGGAATAGCATCCTCCACCTCAAAACCCCAATCCTCTCAGACGAAAACTCCGGCAGTTAAATCATTTCTCGTCTGCTCATGCGAATAACGAAAAATGTCCGAAAGAGGCATTATTGGCCCCAAGGATTATGTTATTAACGCTACACCCCGGACGCTACGCTGTCTCCTCGAAACTGGCTCGCAAACTTACAGAATTGACTTGATCTGTTAATATGGCCTTCCAGTTACACCCCCAGTTGTTCACCGTTCAGGAAAAATTTAAAAACCAATTTAAAATTCCACATATCTTTCTGGCATTACTTCAATTGGCGCGTCCAAATTTTAATCAGTTGCCCTCGTACATATCGTATTGATTCAGATAAACGCGTAAAAACCCGTCAAAATATGGTCACCAGATGTTATGTATTCCGTGTAGGAATTCGAAATGAAATAATTCGACCAGTTTGGAAGTTCAAAATTATATATTTTTTGTTTTTTGGCTCCTAGTGGTATGTTCTCAATGAAATTTTGCACACCACATGAGGTCATCATTGCTCACCGAAGTGCCAAAATTGAACTCAATCTGTTATTTGGTTTCGGAAATTGAAGCAAAATATTCCGCTAATAGTAAAAAATTTTTCTATTCACGCTATCCCCACGAAATTTTGCACAACTGTTTTCGTCGTTACTTAACATCTAACTACCGAGCTTCAATTCAATCGGATTAGTACTTTTCGAGTTATAGTGAAAACAAAATTTCATTTTCAAATATTCGACTTTTTTTTCTAGTTTATAGCCGATCATTACATAACTCCGTATGCATATAAAGGTCATGATTCTACAATTTAATGCTAAATTTCAGATAGATCGAGTGATCGGTTTCGGAAATATTGTTGAACAACGTTTTAAATAAAAATTGTCATGACTCCGAAATGGCATGATGGATTTTGCCCATTAACGAACTTGTCCGAGATATTTACGCTCTGAACATGCCCTGCAACATGTGGCAGCCGTTTTCTTCCAGCTTCAATCTCTTTTCAACCTGCATTCATCCAATACTGGACATAGGTCTCTTCCATCCTCTTCCATGTCTCCCTATTCTGTGCTACACTTAACCACCGTTTACCTGCCACTTCCCTAATGTCATCCACCCAACGTTTTTGAGGACGTCCTACACTTCTCTTTGTTTGTCTAGGCCTCCACACTGTTATTCTATGTGCCCACCTGTCCTTATCAAGCCTAGCCACAAGGCCAGCCCACTGCCATTTCATCTAAGCCACTTCTCGAATTACATCAGCAACCTGTGTTTGTCTCCTGATGTCTTCATTTCTCACTTTATCGCTCAGTAAGACTCCTAGCATGCATCTTTCCATAGCTCTTTGAGTTGTTAAGAGTTTATTTACGAACGCTCTTGTTAGACTAGTTGTTTCTAGTCCGTATGTTTCTACAGGCAATATACAGGTGGTGTATACATCCTGCTAGTCGTATACGTCTTGTAATTTCTGCATGTTGGTTTTCTTTTCCCAGTTGAATATTGTGGCCTAAGTATACATATTCGGGTACACATTCGATGCTGTCATTCAGTATATATATGTTGGCATCTTCAGAACTAAGTATTTCTGTTTTGTTGTTGTTAATTTGCATCTTTACAGATACTAGATTCAATTCATTTAATATTTCATTTAGTTCTTTGACGTTGTTTCCTATTAGTACTTTGTCATCTGTAAATCTGAGGTGGTATACTATGATGCCATCTGTGTTAATCCCCTTATTGTCCCATTCCGATTTTTTAAACACTTCCTCTAGGTGAGATGGTGTCTCCCTGTCTCATACCTCTCTCCGGTGCTTATTCTGTCGGTCGCCGTTGTTTCCTCTATTTGGACATGCATTGTTGCCTCCTTGTAAATGGCTTCAATGATATGATTGTATCTTGAGTCTATTCTTGCGTTCTCTAGAGCCATCAATATCGACCATATTTCAACTGTATCAAACGCTTTTTGGAAGTCGGCGAAGGCTAGATGTATAGGTACATTATACTCTGTACACTTTTCTATAAGGGTACGGACTGTATATAGGTGGTCTATCGTGCTGTTTCCCTTTCTGAATCCCGCCTATTCCAAGGGTTGATAGAAATGAAGAAATGATGAATAGCTTATATAAATGTGATAGAAGGGATATAGGTCCATGATTTTCGATATTTGTCTTATCACCTTTCTTGAATAGAAGTATGACCTCAGAGTTGCACCACTTAACTGGAACTATCCGACATGGAGACATTTATTTAGCAGTATTCTTATTGCTTCCCGTTCTGTTTCTCCTCCCAATTTTAACATATCTGTACTTACTTGGCCTTCTCCTGGTCATCTGTTCTTCTTCATCTGTTCCAATGTTGTGTATAATTCAGCCTCTGTAATTTCTGGGAGATATTCGGATCCGACATTTATGATGTTTATCTTTTCCAATGAATTTCGCGATCTGGAGAATACAGGCCAGTATAGAAAGCTTCAATGGCTTTAATGATGTCAACTTTGTTCTGTACTACAATATTGCTTCCATTACGTGTTTTCGTTATCTTTGTTTTCCCCTTTGAAAGTTTCCTGCTCAACAATTTCATTCTACAATTATCCCTGATGGTTTCCTCTATGAGTTTTGTATTGTAGCTTCTCTTTTCCTTTCTGATTTCTTTTTCAACCATTCTGTTCAGATTCTTCGGTTGTTTTGTCCGTTATGTTTCGCCTCTTTTCTAGAAGTATTACTGTGTTATGGCTTAGCTGCGAGTCTTTTTAATTCCTTGTTCTTCTTCAAATTTTTACAGCTGAAGTTCTTATAGCGCTTGTAATTTTATCTGTGAGTCCATCTATCTCTAGTTGTTCATAACTGATGATTGTTATTTTCTTATGTAAATCGCCTTGGTATTCTGCCTCCTATTTTGAGAACGTCACCGGTAGGGTAGCGTTGATTTTCGAAGAGTTTTTTCCTTTCAATCGCAAAATTGAATATAATTTTTTCCCTCACCAGCCTATGGTCGCTTCCGGTAATGAATCTGTTCAGAACCCATATATCCTTGCATATTGATCTTTTGTTGGATATGATTAAGTCAATTTCATTCTTGGTTTGTGTAATAACTTAAAGGTGATTTAGGTACCAGTAATTTATACGAGATTCAACTCAATACTGATTTATTCTAGAAACGACACACAATAAGAAAACATATGTTATACATCTTAATGCGCATCCCAATAATACATCGCATATACAGGCTATACAATGTAACACCCCTGTTCTTATTTTTTACATAAAATATACATTAAAATATACCAATATATAATATACATATACTAAGTATATTACCATTCATAGAAGTTTAGATACTAAACAAAAACTCATATCTCTATTCTGCATTCAAAGCTTTCCTGGATCTTAAGTTATATGGTTTGAACTCAGAATTTAAACACTCATTATTTTCAGTTTTTGAAGTTTTACCCATTTCTGGGATATTTTCATCAACCTGCCCGGTTGAAATATTTTCTGGAATAGCCTCGCCATTGAATTCTTTGTTAGAGGAAACAACTTCAGGGCACGTTGGATAAGAATTCAGCGACGATCTATTATAAATTTGGTCAGAATGTCGTTTGAAAGACTTTCCATCGGGAGATTTAACTTCATACATCACATTCCCTTCTTTTTGGACAATTTGACCTTCGCGCCAAGTAGGTTTATTAGGTACGGAATAATCCCTAAAATTAACTTTTTCTCCTACATCAAAGTCTCTACTTCTACCACCGTATTGATCTACCTGTGTGAACTTTTTATCCTCATATTTTTCATTTCTATTTGGCAACAACAAATCCAGTCTACTTTTGAGTTTACGACCAAACATTAATTGAGATGGACTAGAACCAGTTGTACAATGTTCTGTATTGCGGTAATCGAATAGAAAACGAGAAATGAAAATATTAATATCCAAATCTTCAGAATATGCCTTAACTAACGCTCTTTTGAAAGTTTTTACTGAGTTTTCGGCCGCTCCATTACTGGATGGATGATAAGGTGGTGAAAATAGATGTCTAATCCCATTTGCTTTCGTGAAAGTCCTGAATTCAACTGAATCAAAAGGTGGACCATTATCTGAAACAATCGCATCAGGCAATCCGAAACGTGAAAAAAGATCTCGAAGTACATTTATAGTTTTATTAGCAGTAGTCGATGTCATTTCGAAAACTTCTAACCATTTACTATAAGAATCTGTTACTATAAAATATTTTTTATTCTTAACTGGACCCAAAAAATCGATATGTAAACGAGACCATGGCTTTTTTGTATTTTGCCAGGGAAACAAAATCGACTTACTAGGATTTTCTCTGAATTTACTACATATTTGACATTCGGCACATAATTTACATATATCCGCATCTATATTAGGCCAGTAAACATACGACCTTGCTAAAGATTTGCATTTATTTACTCCCAAATGCGTAGTGTGAATTTCTCCAAGTATATGTTTACGTAAACTTTCCGGAATAATCACACGGTATCCCCAAAGGATACATCCATCTTCAATATGCAATTGGTCTCTTTTATGCCAGTAAGGTAGTAATTTGGTATCATTCACCATATCGGGCCATCCATGCAAACAATAACCAAATACTCTAGTTAGAATTGAATCTGACCTAGATTTTCTTGCGATTTCTTTAGAATTAATCGGCAAATTCTCTTGAATATAACACAAATAACCAATTTCCTTTACCCCAGTATTTTCAATATTTATTTTTAACGGTAGTCGCGAAAGAGCATCGGCAATGGAATTATCTTTTGTATTTATAAATTTTATTTTATAATCATACGCCGATAAAATAACACTCCATCGCTGCAGTCTACTCGCTGCAAAAATTGGAATACCCTTTTTATCACCAAAAATAGAAATGAGAGGTTTATGATCTGTGAGTAATGTGAAATGACGACCATAAAGGTATTGGTGAAATTTTTTTATTCCAAAAATTATTGAAAGTGCCTCTTTGTCAATTTGACTATATTTACTTTCCGATGAAGATAAAGTTCTTGAGGTGAAAGTTATTGGTTTATTTTCGCCGTTGGGTAAAATATGAGAAAGAACAGCCCCTATTCCATAAGAACTGGCATCTGTGGCTAGTACTAAAGGTAATTCCGAATTATAATGAATTAGAACCCGTGATGAAACTAGCTCTCTTTTAATTCTATCGAACGCAGATTGCTGAACATTTCCCCATACGAATTTTTCATCTTTTCTTAATAATCGGTACAAGGGATTTAATTTGTGTGCAACATTAGGAATGAATCTGGCATAATAATTTACTAACCCTAAGAATGATTTTAACTCTGTTTTATTCTTTGGATTCCTAACTTTAAGAATAGCTTCAATTTTCTTCGGTGCAGTGTGAATTCCTTCATTGTCGATGACATATCCCAAATATTCAATTTTCTCTTGAAAAAAACAACATTTCTCCATTCTAACTCTCAAACCAAACTCATTTAATTTCGAAAAAACTAAAGTAAGTAATTTTAAATGCTGTTCCTTGGTCTGGGAAACTATCAAAAAATCGTCTAAAAAAATGTAAACCCCCTCTATACCTGTGAAAAGACCTTCAACTCTTCTTTGAAAAATACCTGGACTTGATGAAATTCCATATGGTAAGCGTTTATATCGAAATAGCCCCATATGAGTATTAATAGTCACTAATTCTTTCGAATCATCGTCCAACTCAAACTGAGCATAAGCCTGAGCAAAATCTAATTTACTGAAATATTTATGATATTTAAGTGAGGCTAACAAATCTTCTATTTTTGGTATAGGATACTTTTCCACTTGTAAATATGGATTTAAGGTGACTTTAAAATCGCCACATATTCTGATATCTCCGTTTTTCTTCATAACTGGTACAATCGGAGTAGCCCATTCGCTCAATTGTACCCTCTGTAAAATGCCTTGTTCAACTAAAGAATTTAACTCATCTTCTACCCTGGTTTTCAGTGCAAAAGGCAAGGATCGCGGTTTACAATAAACAGGCTCCACATTTGGTTTCACATAAAGCTTAACTTGTCCACCTTTGAAATGGCCCAATTTACTATCAAACACATTCGGAAATTTTCTTTCTAAAAATTTCACGGTTTCATTAATTTTGAAATTTTCATCAATTTTGTGGATATTCAAGACTTTCTCGATTGATATATTTAAATATTTTAACCAGTCACGTCCTAGTAATGGAGGACCACCACCCGGAATGACAAATAGTTTCAAATTTGATTTACAATGTCCATCAATCTCAACCCTTGCTTTGAAATACCCACGGGAATTTATTTCTGAACCAATGTAAGATTTAAATTTCAGAGAAGTACCCAACAATTTACACATATTAAATTTAGATTTATAGAACATTTCTGAAATAGTTGATATGGCTGATCCTGTATCAATTTCCATTTGAATATTTTTGGAATTTATCAGTACATTTAATTTGAAAGGATTACTAAATGTATCATTTATATTGAATAAACAGTCTGAAGAATCATCTTCTATACTGTTTTGCAAAACATCAACAAACTTATTGAATTTGACAGATGACGTCGCCTTCTTCATATTGCACACCGTACTCACATGACCTAGCTTATTACACTGATGACACTGCGCATCTTTGAAATAGCACTTTTCGGACAGATGATTCGTTTTTCCACAATGGCTGCATTTACGTGAATTTAGATGTGACCCTCGTCGTGAAGAAAAAAATGGCGGCTTCTGCTGATGACGTTGGGACGATTTCTTCTCGATTTTATTCATGGTAGTACCCTCTATCAATCCAGAATTTTTCTCGGCAGTTTCCATGCTTACGGCTATGTTGATGGCTGACTTATACGTGAGATTACTTTCGGTGAAAAGTCGTTGACGGATAATTTCACTTCTGAGACCGAAGACTAACTGATCTCTAAGATTTGTTTCCAATGAACTTCCAAAATTGCAAAACTTTGACAGGTTTTTCAAACTAGCAACGTACTCTGAAATTGATTCCTGACTTTGTTGCTTCCTTTGTCTGAATTTATACCTTTCGGCAATTTCCGATGGTTTTGGTTCCAAGTGTTCTTGCATAATTTTCACTAATTCATCGAATGATTTATTTTCTGGTGACTCTGGAGCACAAAGATCATTTAGTAATTCGAATGCCTCATTTCCCATGACGGTGATCAGGATGGCTGTTTGAAGTTCCGGTTGCGTTTTATTGGCCTTGAAGTACTGTTTAATTCGGGTTATATACGTATTCCAGTTCTTCTCTGCAAGTTTAAATTCCTCGATTCTACCAACAGACATGATTTAATATTTTTAATATTCACTTAGTTCGATTTATTTAACTATTATTTAATTATTTCTTTGATTTTTTTTTTAATCCTCGTCGCCACTGTAATAACTTAAAGGTGATTTAGGTACCAGTAATTTATACGAGATTCAACTCAATACTGATTTATTCTAGAAACGACACACAATAAGAAAACATATGTTATACATCTTAATGCGCATCCCAATAATACATCGCATATACAGGCTATACAATGTAACAGTTTGATTATTTGGGCTGCGCCATGTCTATTTGCGTTGTTTTTGTTTTTTAAAAAATGTATTGAGGCAGTAAAGATTTCTCTGTTTAGATAGTTGCTTGGAGTTTCTCCGCTATTATTTCTCTTGCCTAGTCCAAAGTTTCCTATATAGTCAGTGTCTCCCTGTTTTCGTCCTCCTATCTTAGCATTGCAATCCCCCATGATTATTATGAAGTGAGATTTTTACATTGGACGAGCCTTGGTTAGGTCCTCATAAAAATGTTCTATCTTTTCTTCATCTGAATTACTTGTTGGTGAGTAGGCATGGATGATCTGTAAACTATATCTTGTATTTAAGTTGATTGTAATGTAAATGTTGGATACAGCTTGATATTTAGTGTTACCATATTTAAAGCTTTTATTTATTATGAATGCTACACCTCCAATATAATCATTTTCACCTACATTGTTCTGATAAAGCCACACTCTTTATTCCTGACTTTAACGTGGTGCATTTTTCTTCGGGTAATCTAGTTTCACAAATTCCAATGATATCCCATTTTATGTCGTTAAGCTCTCCTTCAAATTCTTCGAGTTGGTTTTCGGTTCTCAATGTTCTTATGTTGTATGTATGGTATGTATGGTTCTCTTTCCAAACTTTTCGAACTTTTGCTCCCCCAGAATCCTTGGAGCTTACTGAATATACAGTGTGAGATTCTGAATCATGGATTCTACTCTCCTGGGGTAGTTTAATTTTTAGGATCGACATCTCATGCTTTAGAGGTTTTGGCAATTTCAACGCCACGCTTGCCTAGCGGGTTGGTGAGGGGTTTGGGATTTGTTAGGAAAAGTAGGTAGGATGTTTAAATGGGATGGGACAATAGTTTCCCCCGTATGGTAATGAAATATAAATCAAGACTTGCGTATGCAGGGGCGCGTCCCTGAAGTAGATCTATCAATTATCGGGATCATAATCGAGATAACCTAGCTTCAACAGTTCGCGAGATATTCCGAGATTCCACCCCGTACGTCTTACTGGTACTAGGGCACTGCGTCGTCAGGAAGCATATGATGAGATTAGGGCTAGCATAAACTGACGAGTGCAGATTCTGTTGGGAGGAGGATGAAACTCCTGATCACCTGATAACGGAATGTCTCGCCATCTCGAACCAACGCAAGGAATGCATTGGGCAAGAAATCTACAGTAGCAAATACGTAGCCTCCTTGAAGCCATCCCAGATACTGGAGTTCATTAGAACTCTGGAACTGGTAGGCGAGCTGTAGATGGTAATGACATCGACAGCTCTGAAAGGGGAACACAATAGACCTTAAGGTCGCAGTGCAACATTACCTCCTACAACAATATACTATATACTGGTGAAATATGATTATGTACTTATTATCTACTTGGAGTATGTACGCACCAGTTATATGATGATGTATAATTATTAATATTTAAATATAGGGTTTAGTTCGATGGTGATCAGTCATCAAATGTTAACACTGTTTTCATTTTCTTTTCAGGAGGAAATATTACAAAATGATCCAACAAAGGGTATCACAATAGGCTTCGAGCATTTAAATCTTAAGAATGTGACGAAACACCAAGCAGGAAACTACTCATGTGTGGCATCTAACGAAGAGGGGAAAGGAAAAAGCAATATTTTCAATCTTAAAATTACAAGTGATCTTTCAATATGTGAGTTTTTACTGTCGTTCAATAATGAAAAATTATTAAAACACTGATATAACGTCAGGAGCTTTAGAACACTCGTCCATTCAATGAAAAATATATTACTACAGACATTTGTAAACACCACAACTAATTGAAACTTTGCCGATATGCGTTCTTCGCTCTTTCAAGAAAATTTGGAAGAGGATGCCGATTCAATAATTAATTTTTAGCGTTCTTATTGTTTATTCTACTTCAATTTCACAGCAACTGGTTTACATGTCGGTAGCAATCAATCAATAAATCTTATACCTACATGTATAGTAGAGATGAGACCTCTCAAGTGAGAATAATCGATCCTTTCAATTATTGAAATCTCTCGAGATATCTCGAGATGTTCTGAAAAATTCGAGCAAATTAATTCGAATGAATTTCTGAGGAAGAGGATGCAGATTCAATAATCAATTTCCAGTTTCTTTATTGTTTATTCTTCTTTAATTTCAAAGCAGCTCGTCACACCTCGGTTGCAGTCAATCAATAAATCTTATACCCACATATATAGTAGAAATGAGACCTCTCGGCTGATAATGATCGAACCTTTCCATTATTTAAACCTCTCGAGATATCTCGAGATGTTCTGGAAAATGCGAGCAAATTCATTCGAATGATTTTCTGTCGTCTATCATGTGGCACTGAGATGAGATAAAGTGACTCGAGTTACGAGAATATCGAGATACCTCACCAACTTAATAATATTTCGCAATTGGATTGGCGGCGTTTCAGATTCGAGATATGAGAGGTTCGTTAAACGATGGATAGAATTTATGAGTGACATCTGGTGCGTATTGTTGATTTCCCATCTATGGACTCAGATCAGATTTCAATTTGATAAGTAAATCTACTCTATTTATTGTAATAAATTGAATAAACATGTTCAAGCCATATAATATAGGGTATGTTGGAAAAAGACTGGCGTGAGGTCACTCTACTTTGGCGCGCCTGTCCAAATTTATAGACATCAGAGCGGTCAACCTCCAAGTTACTGAACTATCTCAAGGGTACAAATATGTTTTAAATTGAAAGCTATACCTAATAACTGTACTGAAGAATATCCTGCATAGAGTATTACCAATGTTCACGCAATTGTTCCACGGGGAACAGCGTGCTATCAATTTTCTCAAATGTCTGTATTTTTGGAATTATTGGCCAAGAAAGGTCTTAAACGATTGGGTTCGACTCACTGATGAATAAACCGGTGTGAAATCCCATTCTATCCATCCGGCCAGTCTTAAGCACGATAACTATCGAACGAAATGAGTTAGACTTCCAAATTGGAACTAATCCGATCTACAGGGTCCAGCAATAGTGCGTTACGCAGCTGCCACACCAGACCTTTTAGAAATTTATTTTGGAAGCACGCCCTTTGTAGTTTCAATTCTGCATCTCAGGAAATTATTTTCTAATAAACAGGGTATTCCCAAATAAAATTATCCAACAAATGAGTGCATTTTTGAATGAACCACCCATTATATTTTCGCATATTTTCAATGGTTTTCAATACCTCTATTATGACGCAGAATATTAGAGATATTTTTTCAACAGTACAGATCTTATTCTGAGAAAACTACAAAAAGTTGAAGAAAGAGTAGTTCGCTAAGAGTCCTCTACCGATTTCCAAAAACGATAGTAACAAGAATTTGCCTAGTCATCGTTCTTAAATGATCAACCTGTCGTATACAGGGTGTCCGTTATTAATGTCCAAATATTAATAATTTCAAATAATTCTTTCTCCATTTTTTCAGATGTAACACCTTGTAGTGATGTAGACAACTGAATACCTTACATTTTCTCAGAAGTAACTTCAGGACTATTATCACGAAAAATGACATCACAACTAAAAATTTTATTCAAATAGTGGATATAAAACTAACAGACGTTGAAAAATTGGTTCAAGCACTGTCGTGAAGTCAGGAGCTTTTGCACGTATGTTCTGTTGTCCATTCTCCTGTATTGGACACCCTTAATCGAATTTACCATGGTAAATTATGTTGTACATTCTCCTGTATTGGACACTCTTAATTCGAATTTACCATGGTAAATTCGTCCATTCTCCTGTATTGGACACCCTTAATCGAATTTACCATGGTAAATTCGATTAAGGGTGTCCAATACAGGAGAATGGACAATAGAACATACCCGCAAAAGTTCCTGACTTCACGTCAGTGCTTGAACCAATTTTTTTTTTCCTAATTTTTTGAAATTTTCTAGGGGTACGGTTTTTAAAAAAAATTTTTTTCGTAATTTTTTTCAAATTTTCTAGGGGTACGGTTCTCGAAAAATGTTAAACACGTCTTTATGTTGATTTTCTACTAATAGTTATCAAGCTTCAATTCGATCGAATCTTTATTTTTTGAGTTATCGAGGAAATTATATTCCAGGTGGGTATAACTCGGAAACCGTTAAGCCGATTATGCCCAAAAACGAACTTAACTCTCCCATTCGGATACGCAACCTACCCTGAAAATTGCAAGTCCCTATCTCCTTTTGTTCGAAAGTTATCGAGGCAACGGTCACCCATCTACTGAACTTACACAAGGCTGCTTGAATCTCCAACAATATTTAACCGATCGTGTTAAAACTTAAAACTTGGCAGTAGAGTTGGGTTCTTAAGGCTCTTGCAAAATTTCAGCAATTTCAGACGAATAATTACTGATATATAGATTTTTTTTTAATTCTCAATGATTTCTTAAAAATTTTCTACAAATACTATCCTCACGAAACTTTGCGAGAATTATCGAGTTGGCATTCTACAACTACTAACAATGTTTCAATTCAGTTTTCGGTTCAGTATTTTTCGAGTTAATGAGGAGAAAAAAATAACCAAATTTCAGATGGCTATAACTCTAAAACCGTTTGGCCGATTATTCTTATAAACAAACTCAAATGTCATTTTCAGATGCACATCCTAACCTGAAAACTTCAAGCCGCTATCTCTTTCCATTCTCAAATTATCGTGACAACAAAAATTTTTTTAAATAATTTTCTAGCCATACGATTCGCACAAAATTTCAGAAACGTCCTAAGGTTCATATTCTACAACTACTCAGCAAGTTTCAATTCGATCGATCGATTATATTGGTTGAAGATAAAATTATTACTCGGAAACCATTGGGCCGATTATGCCCATTAACTAACTTGTCCGTCGTATTGGGATACGCCACCTACCCTGAAAATTTCAAGTTGCTAGCTCTTTCCGTTCTCAAGTTATCGTGACAAAGGCCGGACGGCCGGCCGGACAGAATCAAATTTGACCTCGAATTCTTCATTGGGGAGTCGAACTAAATCGTTTGAGACCATTTTCGTAAAAAAAATCGAAAGTTACAGACATTTGGGCAAAATGATAACGCGATGTTCCCCAGAACATACGCGCAAAAAGACAAAGTAAAATTATGCAGGTATTATTCGGTACAGTATTACCGAATCATGGGTGACTTCAATAAACAGGCTGTTAAAAATTGATAACGAAATGGGTAGCATTTTGTACGGATGTTTTTCGCTTTTCTCTGATTATAGATTCTGGAGATAACCTTCGTCGTTTTATTTTGTTTAATGATCCAAGAGATGTTCAAAGTGTTGCCCACCTTCTCTGGAACACAAAGCGATCCGATCGTTGAATGACGCACTAACCCTCATCAGCATGGCTGGGGTAATGCTTCGGAAAGCAGTCACAATCGTCTTTCGCATATTAGGAGCTGTTGTTGGAACTTCATCGTACACGATTCCATTTATGGATCTCCACAAAAATTAAATCTAGTTTGGTGAGATCCGATGATCTAGCAGGCCATCTTGTCATTTTTCGTGTCTGCTGGACACAGGAGTGAAAAGAGTCCTAAGGTTACTTCTTAGAAAATGTAAGGTATTCAATTGTCTACATCACCATAGAAAAAAATACAGGGTGTTGGATTTGAAAAAATCGAGAAATAACAATTTTAAATTCTTAAGATTTGGACATTAATAACGGACATATAGTATAGTGTACGACAGGTTGATCATTTAGGAACGACGACTAGGCCAAATTCTTCAATTAAAAAAAAAATCTGATTCATTTTACTATCGCTTTTGGAAAAAATCGGTAGAGTACTACAGTTCCCCCATCTTTTTGCAGTTTTCTCTGACTCGATCTGTACTATTGGAAAAATATCTCTTATATTTTGATTCATGATAGAGGTATTGTAGGCCATTGAAAATATGCGAAAATATAAGGGATTGTCCATTTGAAAAATCACTCATTTGCTGAATAATTTTATTCGGAACACACTGTATATTAGAAAATAATTTCCTGAGATGCAGATTTGAAGTACAAAGGGCATGCTTTCAAACTAAATTTCTAAAAGGTCTGGTTTGGCAGCTATGGAAGCGTAACGCAATATTGCGGGACCCTGACGGACTAATTCATTAAAAATTTGATAGGATCGTATCACTTAAAAAAATAGAAATATTTCTACCAAAAATACAAATCCGATCGAAGTGAAATCTAGTGATAGCTTGAGAAGATAAGGTTCATGCAGTATTTTGTGAGGGTGTGTGAGAGGTAAATATACAGAAGAACATGCGCACAAAAGCTCCTGACTTTTTGAGATTTTTATATTTTCATTTAACCTTGATTAACTGGGCTACGTTCATTTCCAATTGAAATATTTCATACTCATTGTAAAATCCTGTATATCTGTAACTGAAGACGTAAGGATAAAATTTAGCTTATTCTAGAAATTATTTATTTCAACGTTGCCGAATATCCTAAGTGAGAAGAATATTTTATTAAACGATGCTATTAATGCTTTCACATGTTCATCGTGGAAAGGAACCTATTCTACCGATTTCAATGACTCAGTGTAGATAATATCGGTATTCTAGATGTTCCAGAAACCATCATATCTCTGAAAACGAATCCCAAGGACATCAGAGAAGGAGCAAATGTACAGTTTCAATGTGAAGTGAAAGGCAGTCCGCAGCCGAACAAACTTTATTGGTACCATAATGTGAGTACACAAACTTTTTTTCAGAATATTCATATTCGGCTATTGCGTACTACGATTTCTTACCATACTTTTCTTGATACGACTTTATCAACAGTTATTTTAGGTTATTTACTTCCCGCCTGAATATAATGAACGGGAGATAAGTAAAATCCTTGTTCAAGATCTAATTTACTAGAAGAATGTACCTATACGTCGGCAGACATTAATTTTGTTCTCTATTTCAGTATCGTAATGAGTCCATTCCAGCACTAAAAACAGTGCTGGAATGAACTCATTCCAGCATTGTTTCTAGTTATATTTTTCGTTTTGTGGTAGTCAGCACTGACATTTGATCCTATTAAATTTCAACACACATCAATTATCAATATAATATAATCTGGATATAGTGAAATAATTGATTTATTTTGATTGAAAAATAAGGTACTAGATATTCCCTTTTTGCTAGTTTTGAATAATTCATGCTATTAGAAAACTGTTTTAAATCTGATCTCCATGCCCGACGTATGATTCAAATTCAAATTCCGTAATCTGTCAACTTTGGTAACAGTCACACCAACTGCCAAGATACAATGCAAAAGTCACTAGGATGTATAATCCGGATTTTCATTAAATTTCAACAGTATTTTACAAAACTTGCCTGAAATAAAGAAAATATCGTCTAATACTCGTTGCAGATGGCAATTCCAACACTCATTCGTTCGAAAACTCGCTCCTTCGTCGCTCGTTTTCAAATTTCGCATTCGTGTTTGAATAGGAGCCCATTCTGCAACTTGTATTAGAATATACTATTCCGCTATCCTTTAAGCTCTCATTAAATCACAATACCGAAGATATATTCTTTCCGAACCTGTATTTTGAATTTAAAACTTTAGTGAATTCATTGAATAAGTTTTTTTGTTGGAATGTCTGTAAGAATAAACAATAGGAGAATCTACTTGGTCAATAAATTGAATAACTACATTTCATTCAGCTCAGCACAATATTATTGAGATCAGGTTGAAATAGGTACCTACCTAGGTAGTTGTTAAAAAATTATAAACTTAAATTAAATTCTGAAAATAATTATATATTCTCAAACATAACAATTATAAAGCTAGGTAAGTCATGAAATCATATAAGAGTTTGTAATTTTTTGTTTCTTACTAATGGTAAGTCTCTACTATACCCAAGCCAAGGGCTTCTGTTTCTTTTCCATTCGGTCGACATTATCATTGTTATTGATATTTATCACAAAATAGTCCAAAAGAAAATTTGCGAAACAGACAGAAGTGAATTTATAATGAATTTCGGATTTAAACCAAAACTACAAGTTTTTGTGAATTCTGTTTCACTCAATGATAAGAATGCTCATACAATAGTATATTCTAAAACAAGTTGCAGAATGGGCTCCTATTAAAACACGAATGCGAAATTCGAAAACGAGCAACGAAGGAGCGAGTTTTCGAACGCATGAGTGTTGGAATTGTCTTCTGCAACGAGTATTAGACCATATTTTCTCTATTTCAGGTTTCAAGTTTTGTAAAATACTGTTGAAATTTAATGGAAAATTCGGATTATACATCATAGTGACTTTTGTATTCTATCTTGGTAGTTGGTGTGACTGTTACGAAGGTTGATAGATTACGGAATTTGAATTTGAAACGTACGTAGGGCATGGAGATCAGACTTAGAACAGTTTCCTAATAGCATGAATGATTCAAAATTAGCAAGAAGGAAATCTCTAGTACCATATTTTTGAAACTAAAGCTTTTCCTCAACAATTATTTCACTATATCCAGTTTATATTGTATTGTCAATTGACGTGTGTAGAAATTTGATAGGATTGAATGTCTGTGCTGACTACCACAAAACGAAAAATATAACTAGAAACAGCGCGGGAATGAGTTCATTCCATCAGCACTGTTTTCAGTGCTGGGATGGACTCATTACGATACTGAAATAGAGAAAATTATTTTTTGAACTGAACTGTGTACAAATTCTGATAGAACTAGGTAATTGATCATTCAAAATATACTGCAAAATATGGCCAAAAATAAAATTAACAGAATGGGTGGCGCGGCGATTGACTGACCGTTTCTCTATAGATTGTCGAAATATTCATTATTTTTTTAAGTTCCCACAATTATCATATTATTTTCAGGAGAAAATTTTACGTAATGATTCAAGTGAGGGTATCATAATGGGCATGAAGACATTATTCCTTCAGAATGTGACGAAAGACCAAGCAGGAAACTACTCATGTATGGCATCTGATATGGAGGTGAAAAGGAAAAGCAATATTTTCACTCTTGAAATTATGAGTGAGTTTTTACTTGAATTGAATTTAATGAAACAATATGAAAACACTGACATTGCATCAGGAGCTTTACCACACTCGTTCATTCAATAATATATGTATAGTGGGCAAATAAGTAAAAGTATTATTGTAATAAGATAAGGGAATATTGGAGGGGATATTATGACGAATTTCGGTAATCCATGGTTTTTATTTTTTCTAATTTTTTGCAGTAAACATGAAAGTGATAACATTTAGGAATAGAGAATAACTAGACCTTTCAAACGATGTATCACAAACTCATACTTTACATTTGAAAAATTGGGGGTTGTTCTATCTTTCGAATGGGGGGGGGTTCGCATTTTTACGGAGAAGAATGACAATTTAAAATTTGAATTTGACTTGTTTCGTGATTTTCCATAAGTATGAACAGTAACGAATATAATGACTTTATTCCATTTGGCTTTTCCACACTGTATATACGAGAAGAAATGGAAACTCAGCCTTCACCTGCTGCACAGCATGAACGCTGCTAAAAGAAATACTAAAGTGTTTTCCAATAAGAGGTGTTATTTATAAGTAGAAACTACGCCATTAATAAAAATGGAACGATACACGCTTCAAGAACGCATTGAAATTATTTAAATTCACTATAAAAATGGTGAAAATTTGGCGGAGACGGTTCGTAAACCTCGAACATTTTTGGGTCGTCGTGAAGCACCTTGTCGAACCGCAATAAAGAAATTATTGGAAAAATTCGAGCTGTTCGGACAAGTTCGTTATGTGAAGAAAGAACCCGTGTACGTCGCTCAAGAACAGCCGAGAATATTGCTGCTGTAGCCGAAAGTGTTGAAGGGAACCCAGGTTTGTCCATTCCTCGTCGTTCTTCGGAATTAGGCATTCTACAAACGTCATTACACCGTATGTTGCATAAAGATTCGGGTCTTAAGGCTTATAAAGTGCAGTTAACACAAGAACCCAAGCCGGCCGATCATCAACAACGTCGTGTCTTTGTTGATTGGGTCGTTGAAATGCATGAAAATGATCCAGAATTCCATCGAAAAATCATCTTGAGTGATGAGGCCCATTTCCAACTCGGTGGCTTCGTCAACAAGCAAAATTGTCGCATCTGGGGCTCGCAAAACCCAGGAGTTATTGTTGAAAAGCCTCTCTATCCTCAACGTGTGACTGTTTGGTGAGGTTTATGGTCCGGCGGAGTCATTGAACCTTACTTCTTCGAAAATGAAGCTGGAGCAACAGTTACGGTGAATGGATTGCGCTATCGAGAGATGATTAATGATTTTTTATGGCCGGAATTGGATGGTATTGATCTGGACAACGTTTACTTTCAAAAAGACGGCGCTACGTGCCACACAAGCAACGAAACCATTGATCTTTTGCGGGAAAAGTTTCCGGACCGTGTTATCTCTCGAAGAGGTGATCACAATTGGCCACCGAGATCTTGTGATTTAACACCTTGCGACTTCTTCCTTTGGAGCCACGTGAAAGAGAAGGTCTACGCCAATAGCCCAGCGTCGATTCAAGACCTCAAAGATGGAATTCGTGAGACTATCGATGACATAGGGCAGCTAATTTGCGATTTGGTTATGGAAAATTTCATTAAAATGATATGGTCCTGTAAGCGTGGTCCTGGTGGTCATTTGCCTGATGTTATTTTCCACTATTTCATAGCTTCTTCTTTATAATGATTTGAACATATATGATTGTTAATCACTCCTTCAAATTTCAGCTTCATCTATGGATGTCCAGAGCCAACAAGGAATCGTGCCAATAGTGGGTGGGATAGTTGGTTTCGTCATTTTCTTTCTCATTCTATTTATAGCTATTATCAAAATCAGGAAACACAAATTACGGAAAAACTCATCAGTGTCCTCTTTCATAATAACCTTATCTTCACCGGATAGACCAAATGGAAGGACTTTTCTCGAGAATGATAACAATCATGTTATCATTCCTACTTATGCAAGTAAGTTCGAATTATTTTTGTTAGGGATTTGTTGTATATGCGCATGCCAATGTTCTTTTCTCATTTGTCAGCTTATCGTATATTTCAAAGTCGTACCAAACATATTCAGTCTATTGAAACGTTACATTTGGTGTTGCATTTGTCAGAGGACGCAATCTAATTTTTTAGATCTCAAGGAGGGGTCAGTTTTAAGTTCAATCCAAGTTTGTGGGGTTGCAACCCTTGTCCACGGCCGCCATATTGGAAAAAGGGGCTCAAATGGTTTATCTGGCAAATTATATAGATTATTTAACATTTTTTGTTGCAAATCAGATTATCTACAACTTTTGTCATGTAACTTTCAGTCGTAGAATCAAAAATAATAAAGTTATAAGCAAAAGTCCATAAAAATTTGATAAAAACTTTTTAAATTATATTCAACAGTTAAGGTTTTACAGCGCTGCGAAACAAATACTATTCTGCAGCATTCATAACTATTCAAAAATATTAATTTCAAAGATTGAGGTTTAGCAGTATTTTTTTCTAGTGGTAAGCTTTTCCTGGAGTGTTATTCTCTTCGTACAAGAATATTAATGATTTTCCATCATTTTTAATCATATTCTAATTTTTTTTATGATATTATTTTTAATTATTTATAATGTTATATTGTTGTTAATTAATGATTGACTCTTTTCCCCACCACCTACGAGGTACAGTCTGGAGGCACGTTTCTTTTTACGTGTTATCCTCAGTAAGCATAATAAGCGGTATTCGCACGATCCTCGGTTTAACAATAATAAGCTATTGAAAGTAAACCACTGCTCTGCAGGTGTTTTTATCTCATAGCACAAGTGTACAAACTGATTTGTGTCCTTACGTCAACACAAACGCAGCACTTTTTATTTTTGGTCCAACAGTGAATGTATGTATTTGAATGGAGACATTATGCCACCACAAACACACCACTGTTAATTTTCGAACCAGCAGTATATACTGTTGGTTCGAAAAAGGTATTCCAACGGGATCTGACTGCACCACAGACACAGCACTGTTTCTTTTCGACCCAACAGGTATTTGGGTCGAAACTATTCGTTTGAGACCATTTCTCGGCCAAAAAGTGGACTAGCTTTTGGACGCTTGTGTTTACAGTCAGATTCATATTCTTGGAAATGTTGGGAATATCTAAGCTTTGGCAGGGTTCAGTGCCAGGATGGGTGACCGCTGTGGCTATAAATTTGAACAGCGCGCCGAAGCTCCTGACCACAGTAATTTTGCAACTTGTTCATTTCTGTATAAACAATTCAAATTTTTCAGATTTACATGAACTCAGCTCGAATGACACACAAGAGAATGTTGTCACACCTACAGCTAAAGCTCATGTTGCAACGAATCGAGGACAAGAACTGGATGGAGTAAGATTTTTTCAATACCTACTCACTAACTTCCAGAGCAACGAGTTCGTCAGTCAACACTTTGCTTCTAACAGGCGCTAACACATCTTGCATCCTTTTAACACGGCCATAGAATCTTAGCCTCAAGTTATACTTGTAGGTAAGGTATCAATAATTGCCCCTTATATAGATTCCTGGATAGTTTTAGGGCTATTCATAAAGTTTCTGAATCTTTTTTAGAATGGGTAGGATTTAAAATCTATTCAATAAAACATGGAATATTCCATTTTTAATTTGTTCGTTTTCTGCTTTTGTCTTTTCCTTTTCCAGATTGAGTTTTGGGTACCTTGGAGAAACCTATCTGCTTCTTGAAGGAAGAATCGATAGTAAAGAAAAAGATGACCTTCAATATTTAATATTTCAGCATATTTTGTTAACTTCAATTTTCATAAATCACAACAACGGGGAGACAGGGTTTTTTGCTGAGGTTTTTTCCCTAAGGTCTAGTATCATGCATCGAATTCTATGGTACCCCGTTGCATTAACCTCTGCTAACACGTTTTTCTCACATATGCTTTATTGTTAGATGAAGAAATGTAATGCTCGAAATTCAAAAGAATATACAGAGTGGGCCACGGTCTATGGTACCCTGGGCTTTTACCGAGAACGGAACGAAAGATTTTATTGAAAATTTTGTTCCTTGGCTAGGAATCACTGCTCGATCGATTTAGAATATTTTCAGAACTGCGGTGTTGCCGCTTATATCAAAAATTGCCCTGTGGACAGGAGCTTTGACGCTCTTGTTCAAACTTTGACAAATCATATCTTCGAAAGTATTGGTAAGAGTTGGGAATTATTTAAATGGATTCTTATGATAGAACTTCATAATAGCAGAAATTAAATTCGAACATAATAAAAGAATTCAAATTCAATAAGAGTGCCAAAAATTATTAATCCAAAACCAAACAACGAACTCATCCGATATATTCTATTCGTTCCTCAATTCTATGATGAACGATTTATTTTTTCCTCAAATCCACTCTGAAAATTATATTATATCAATTGAAACTTTAGCCAATATTTCAGTTTTGTTTTTACTGGAGATATTCTGAACTCAATAACTTACCATTACCATTCCCATCATCATATGGACTAACCATGGGCTTTCAATATCAAAATTTGACATATCATGTCTCAGGAAAATAAGTTGACATGTATCAACATAGATCATATTATAGAAATTGATAGAATAATTATCACATTCTGTGAAAACACAGATGTACGATTTATTATTGAAATTTTGAAAAATCATATAAGTATTGGCTTGTTAGAGTTGAAAATGACATCAATGGATTCCTATGGTGAAACTGCATCTTGAGAAAAACATATTTTGAAATTTGTAATGTAAAAAAAATTTTTTTTTGGTTCTCCGAAACCATCTGACCGATTACACCCAATAACGAACTTAGCCGGGATATTCATCTCCCAAACCTATTCTGAAAATTTCAACTAGCTAGCTCATTCCATTCGAGAGTTATCGTGTTAATGGCCGGACGGCCGTACAGAATCGATTTCGACCACATATTCTTGATCAGTGAGTCGAACCAAATCGTTTAAGACCATTTTCAGCCAAAAATTCGAAAATTACAGACATTTGGGCAAATTGATAAGCACTCTGTTCCGAGGAACAAGAGCGCCAAAAAAGAAGTAAATCGATCAATTACTCGATAACTGCTGGAAATAAGGATAAGGAAGTTGATACAGAAATAATCAGGAGGCTACGGCGAATCGAAAAAAGGAATAATATACAGGGTGTTCCATTTGCAATAACAAAGTAGTTAGTATTTTTATATATAAGTGGCAACACCATAGCGCTGAAAATATTCTACATCGATAGAGCAGTGGTTCTTACTCAAGAAATCAAATTATTAATAAAATTGTACGTTCCTTTCTCCTCCTCCTCGTAAAAGTCCAGGGTACCATCGACTGTGGCCACGCTGTATATATTATATAGTCTGTGCAATCTCACGTTACAAAGTAGTAAAAAACTACGTACATATTTTCCTTTGATATAGGGCTGCTCCCTGCTGCCCTGAGCGGGATTCGAACCCGCGACTCCGGCACCCTGGCTAGCTCTTCAATCGCTAGACTACCGGGCCGGCTAAAACAAAGTTTCTATCTTCAAAGACGAATCGTTACTAAAGCATGCAATCAATTTCTACATTCCAGTACGGGTTGACATTATACCCTCAGTCATATACCAATTAGTGAGAATAATGTGTTGTCAGGGGTTAGATAATTATTGAGTAAAATATCCTTTCTCTTATACATTTCGATACACTTGAAGTTCCTAAGTACACTTTGTTGGAATTTTTCAACAATTTGACGTAATTTTCTGAAATTGGGTGGCCACTTCTTAAAACGTGATTGCAACAGCAGCAATAATTTTTGAGTAAAAAAAATTTTTGAATTTTTTTGACATAATTCTGAAACACCCTCTTTTAAGGAAACAAATGTGACAATATCACAAATTTCTAGAAACAGAGCTCTGGTTTTCCCGCTTCGAAGGTGATATTCAGTTTTTTCGTAAATCATATACAGGGTGTTTACCATTCCTGATATGGTCCTGATATTCAAATCGAATACTTATGTAATTCTCGAGCTATGGGCCAGATAATGTTTTGACAATACTAATTAAACACCTTGCATGGCAAAAACTAAGGGCCCAATTTAATTAATATTACTGCATTCGATAATTCGAATAAGACTATAGCTTATTAAATGGTTCCTTTCTGATGGGTTTTCTGTCCTAAACCCTGAAAAATATCTATAAAATAAAAAAAAATATTCTTGTGTAAATTGCTTCTGCGTTAGAAACACAAGATATTTATCAGAACCAATGTGTCGAACAATGTTGCCTAAAAAACAATAAAAACAATATCAGCAATAAAATAACTATTTCGTAACGTTTCAACTAGATTAGACTCCTTCGTCAGACACCAAGTGAAAATCTTCAGAATTATTTTTTGTTGACAATATTTGATTTTCAGAATAACTATCTTTACGCTGACGAAGGAGTCTGATCTAGCTACGATATAGTAATTTTTTCGTTGATGTTGTTTTGTTGTTGTTCGTTTGGCAACATTATTTCTATGCATTGCTTCTGACAAATATCTTGTGTTTCTAATGCAGAAGCAATTCACAAAATAATAATATTTTTATTTTATAGATATTTTTGAGAGTTTGGGAGAGAAACCCCAGAAAGGAACATTTAGTAATGTATATACCTCATAAAGTATCCATCCTTTAATGATCACCACAGCTTGTGCTATTCAGAACACTAACTCACCGTCCATAATTTTTCATTTTAGTTAATATGGATTTGCATCAAGTGGAATCCAGTATTCAATTTTTGAATGTAACACTGCTTTGACCAATCGACCGAACAAATGAATAATTTCTTCAACAGTTCTGCTAGATTATATTTTTCATTTCAATATTATGACCATCCAGTGCCATTCACAAAATCCTCTGAAACATACAAGAAGTAAATGCCAAAAATCAGGTCGCGGAAATTATTCATTCTAATTTCTCTGAGCATATTAATGAGAACATTTCCTCTATACAGCTCCATTATGCTGAACTAGCTCCAATACCGACGGATTTCCGGCGAAAGACTAAGATTACAAAGACAAAAAAGAAACAGGATCAAGTTGTTTACGCAGAAATTGAGCGCTCCAAGTAGCCTACAACTGACAGAATTGTGGACAACTCATGAATTTCCTATGACATCAACGAAACGTCATAGAGAAATGATGACCATTGGATCAGCGTTTACGGGTTAACATAAATATAATAATTGTGTAAGGTGACTAACAAAAAATAGTATGTGCGATAAATAGTGTACGAAGATTTTTATCAATTCATTAGTGTTTCCATATTGTATAAATATACGATAATTCATATAGATTTAAGTATTATTATTTTTCCTTCGAGCGTGCGCAATGTAGTACTTTTCTGCACGCCTTTGGGCTGCCAAAGTAACACTTCTCCCTGTCGTCTGGAAAAAATATTTTGCGGCACGGAAATATCAAGCTGATCAAATTTGTTGATCTTAGGGGAAATATTCATGAATATTTCAGAAATAGGTGATGGTTTTATGCGATGTGAGACTCTTGCAAGTGTATAAAACTCCACTTTTCAATTATTATTCCCGATATTAAATGTTGTATCACTTATCTATTTTGACAGGTTGAAGGTCAAATGAATGGAAACAGAACCACTTCTTAAATCATTGCCGACATGTTTCGATTTTATTCAAAAATCTTCTTCAGGGCTCTAAAAATTATCACAGAGATTATATACACTCAAACCATACAAAACTGCATGTTGAAATAAACCAATAGACATTATGAACAACAATGAATAAATAATACAATTAATATTCGCACAATACAGTAAACATGAATGGAAAGAACTAGTGTATACGTATTATGCTAAGACAAAGAATATAAAACAGTTGAAAAATGCCATGAGAAAGAGCAAAAATCCTTTCTTCACAAAAACAAAAAATTTTAGGTTATGTATTGGTACTTGGCTAAGAGCTGAAAAAGGGAACAACAATGCATACTTACAGATTTTATCGTGGTCTTATAGTCAGAATCATGAAATGTTTGGAATGAATAATACACCCTTGACAACATCAATTGAGAGAAAACGACCAAAAAGAATTGAAGTTTAAAACCAGTATGTTATGCATGAATTACGTTCTAATAAAGAAATATACACATATATAGACATTCATCAATTTGGATCTACAGATGACAGATATGATATTGACGTTCGAGTTGAAAACAACTATTCAAGTTTTGTCTCTTTCTTTAATTTTGGTTATTAAATAATAATAACCTGTGTTCAACCCATCAATGTCTGTTCTTTTATTAATGGATTTTTCATCCTGTTTAATGGAAATCATTTCATGTAGTAGGCGCTTCCTCAAAAATTTCTGATGTCCTAATATTTCTATTGCGTCGATATTAAAATCAAAGGAATGGAGTGTATTAAATACATGTTCTGCTAAAGCTGTGTTATTTTCCTTTTTCTTTTTTAGAGGATTGAGTACATTGCGGGCATCTCGTTTATGTTCGGAGATTCTGTCTTTAAGATATCGACCTGTTTGTCCTATATAAGTAGACCGACATTCACTGCAACTGATTTTGTATATTACTTCACTCAATAATTCCTTTGGGGTTTTATTCTTGATTTTTGTGAATAACTTATTAATGATGTTGTTATTCACAAAAATCAAGAATAAAACCCCAAAGGAATTATTGAGTGAAGTAATATACAAAATCAGTTGCAGTGAATGTCGGTCTACTTATATAGGACAAACAGGTCGATATCTTAAAGACAGAATCTCCGAACATAAACGAGATGCCCGCAATGTACTCAATCCTCTAAAAAAGAAAAAGGAAAATAACACAGCTTTAGCAGAACATGTATTTAATACACTCCATTCCTTTGATTTTAATATCGACGCAATAGAAATATTAGGACATCAGAAATTTTTGAGGAAGCGCCTACTACATGAAATGATTTCCATTAAACAGGATGAAAAATCCATTAATAAAAGAACAGACATTGATGGGTTGAACACAGGTTATTATTATTTAATAACCAAAATTAAAGAAAGAGACAAAACTTGAATAGTTGTTTTCAACTCGAACGTCAATATCATATCTGTCATCTGTAGATCCAAATTGATGAATGTCTATATATGTGTATATTTCTTTATTAGAACGTAATTCATGCATAACACACTGGTTTTAAACTTCAATTCTTTTTGGTCGTTTTCTCTCAATTGATGTTGTCAAGGGTGTATTATTCATTCCAAACATTTCATGATTCTGACTATAAGACCACGATAAAATCTGTAAGTATGCATTGTTGTTCCCTTTTTCAGCTCTTAGCCAAGTACCAATACATAACCTAAAATTTTTTGTTTTTGTGAAGAAAGGATTTTTGCTCTTTCTCATGGCATTTTTCAACTGTTTTATATTCTTTGTCTTAGCATAATACGTATACACTAGTTCTTTCCATTCATGTTTACTGTATTGTGCGAATATTAATTGTATTATTTATTCATTGTTGTTCATAATGTCTATTGGTTTATTTCAACATGCAGTTTTGTATGGTTTGAGTGTATATAATCTCTGTGATAATTTTTAGAGCCCTGAAGAAGATTTTTGAATAAAATCGAAACATGTCGGCAATGATTTAAGAAGTGGTTCTGTTTCCATTCATTTGACCTTCAACCTGTCAAAATAGATAAGTGATTCATCAACAAAGGTCTCAATTCAACAATTCATTAAATGTTGTGTTACAGCTTGAACAAAAAGATGTTCATGATAAATTCTCAGAAACAATTTTATCAAGCAACAAGGCCTGTAGATTTTGACATATGATTATGTCAGAATTTTCCTCAAATTGTTTAATACCTCAAGCTTTTCTCTCCTATACACAAACGTTGTGATCACTGTTGAAATAAACTGTTCTTAGATCTTCCACATTCCATATTGCAGGTGGAATGAAGCGATTTTGAGTTTAGTACCTGTAAAATCTGAAGTCAAGTATGAAGCAGAATATCAGAATTTTGAAAATTGGTCTCACAACAAAGGGACAAGAAGTCTCGAGGTAAAAGAAATTAATTCAGCTCAGTACACTATGAAGCAAATATTCCATGACGAAAAGTGTACTTAAAAGTTCATTCAATTCAATTCAATTCAATTTATTGAGAAAAAATAACAGATACAAAAAAAACTTATAACATGGACAATTGGACACCTAAGCAAGCTTGTGGTGTGTCCTCCTTAAATGAAAATGATCAAATACTGTGCTATACATGAGATCGATCGAAAAAAAAGCTTCTACGTTCAAATTATCACAAAGAAAACATCATGGTGGTATAACACACAACTTAAATAAAAGCAAGAAAAAAAAACTGACTGAATAGGAGGAGTTTAAAAGAACTTTATGGTGATATAAACAAACATCGAAGAAAAAAAGGGAAAGAGAAAAAAACTGACGTCAAACGTTTGGTATCCTGAGGAACGGCGTTCAACAAACGAACCCCATTATATAAAACGCTCTTCTGGCATGCTGTCATGCTTTGACGACAATAACTATAAAGTTCCAATATATTATGTCTTGTACTATAGGCATGATCAACTCTTCTTAGGTTTCCTTTTTTATAAATATATTTCAGAAGAGAACACATATATATCCCCCTAATATCCTGAGACGCTCCTGAGACTCTCTCTGTTCTCCAGTTTGAAAATTATCCGAACTATATAATTTTGCGTTATTTGGAGCTTTTTTGAGGCACTCATATAAGCTGATCCCCATATGATGATTCCATATCTAATTATAGATTCAACCAAACTATTGTAAACCAATAATATTGTTCTCCTATCCAAAATATTCCTCAATACATATAACTTATAAGTCAGTTTTCTGAAACGTTAAATCAATATGTTCAGTTCAGTGTATTTGAGATGTTTATCAATCTAAAAGTTTATTCCGAAATGTGAGCGAAGTGAGAAAAATCTCAGTTGTTTGTTCCGAAACTAGTTTTTGCGCGTATGTTCTGGGGAACATCGCGTTATCATTTTGCCCAAATGTCTGTAACTTTCGAATTATTTTACGGTAATGGTCTCAAACGATTTGGTTCGACTCCCCAATGAAGAATTCGAAGTCAAATTTGATTCTGTCCGGCCGTTGCCACGATAACTTGAGAACGGAAAGAGCTAGCGACTTGAAATTTTCAGGGTAGGTGGCGCATCCCAATACGACGGACAAGATCGTTAATGGGTATAATCGGCCTAACGGTTTCCGAGTAATCATTTTGTTTTCAACCAATATAAATCCGGTCGAATTGAAACTTGGTGAGTAGTTGTAGAATATTTTTTGGCGCTCTAGTTCCTCGGAACTGAGTGCTTATCAATTTGCCCAAATGTCTGTAATTTTCGAATTTTTCGATGAAAATGGTCTTAAACGATTTGGTTCGACTCACTGATCAAGAATCCGTGGTCGAAATTCATTCTGTCCGGCCGGTCCGGCCGGCCGGCCGTAGGCACGATAACTCTCGGACGGAATGAGCTAGACAGTTGAAATTTTCAGAGTAGGTTTGGGAAAATATCTCGGTTAAGTTCGTTACTGGGCAAAATCGGACAGATGGTTTCGGAGTAACAAAAAAAAATTTTTTTTTTACACAACAAATTCCAAATTATATTTTTTTCAATAAGCAGTTTTATCATAAGAATCCAATGATATCATTTTCAACTCTAACAAGCTAATACTTTCGGAGATATGATTTTTCAAAATTTCAATAATAAATCGTATTTCTACGTTTTCACAGAATTATATAATTATTCTATGTATGAATTGTCATAATGTCAACTTATTTTCCTGAGACATGACATTGTCTGATTCCTTGCTAATAGTTGGTTCGAGAAACGTCAAAATCGACTTAGAGAGACAAGGGTAAAAAACCGTCAAATAAACCCCCATGTGGCGATTTTATGTCAAAAGTGAAAATTAAGAATACCTATATATCCCAGGTAAGTATCGACGTTTTATTCTAATACCGGAGATCGACAAGATCTTACGAGGAGCCCGATAGCCGGTTGGTCTAGGTCGTCGGGTTTTCAGTTTCGGAACGAGAGAAGGCGGGCTCGAATCCCGGAAAGGGAATTACACTTTTTGGCGCTCTAGTTCCTCGGAACTGAGTGCTTATCAATTTGCCCAAATGTCTGTAATTTTTATTTAAGATGCAGTTTCACCATTAAAATCCATCGATATCATTTTCAACTCGAACAAGCTGATACTTTCGGAGATATGATTTTTCTAAATTTCAATAATGAATCGTACGTACTTCTATGTTTTCACAGAATGCTATAATTATTTTATCTAATATTCATTATATGATCTGTGTTCATACTCGTACATTTCATCCTGTTCTATAAGAAAAAGTCACATTCATTTCAGCTATTTTAATTTGATTTCTTCCATGGTGCAGTTCTCATTCTCAGATTGCTCATTTAATCTTGATAAATAAACTATTATTTGAATTTAATTTCCTTTATGATGCAGTTCTTGCATAAGAATACATTGATTTAATTCCCAACTCTGAGCCAACTCTGAGAAACCAATACTTTCGGAGATATAATTTGTCTGTTTGAACTAGAGCGCCAGAACGACCCTGTCCACAGGGCTTGAACCCATTTTTTTCGTAATTTTTTTCTCAGAAAAATCTTACATTTCAGAATGGAACATGAAGTAAGAGATCTGAGAGAAGTGAGACTGCTTTTCATCCATAAACATAGAATGCTCAGTTCTCTCACTTAATGACGGGACTGACGGAAGGGAATATTATAACTTAAAAAATATTATGTTGGTGTTCAAATACTCGTATTTTGGCTATGCAACGGGGACCTCAACCAAAAATGTTTGAAAATATTACGTAAAAATTGAAAGCATAATTCTGTAGTTCGAGAGAGGAGAAAATTTGGTGAACGTAGATCAGGAAATTTTTGATCGATTACAAGGTAATTTTTCATTATTACTTCTCTTCTTTCATACATGTTTCATGGAATATCTACTATTTGTAGGTACTTTAAACCTGTTATGGGCAATTGTCATACGAAACTTGTTTTTTTTGTAATTAGAATCTGTTTCAATATTCTAGAATTCATTTTTCAAATTTCTTTTTTTCATATTTGTATTTGTAAAAGAAAAATTTCATATTTTTTATAAGATAATTTTTGAAGCCCTTTTTTGCGCGTATGTTCTGGGGAACATCGCGTTATAGTTTTGCCCAAATGTCTGTAACTTTCGAATTTTTTGACGAAAATGGTCTCAAACGATTTAGTCCGACTCCCCAATGAAGAATTCGAGGTCAAATTTGATTCTGTCCGGCCGTCCGTTGCCACGATAACTTGAGAACGAAAAGAGCTAGCGACTTGAAATTTTCAGGGTGGGTGGCGAATCCCAATGCGACGGACAAGGTCGTTAATGGGCATAATCGGCCCAGTGGTTTCCCAGTAATAATTTTGTTTTCAATCAATATAAATCCGATCGAATTGAAACTTGGTGAGTAGTTGTAGGATATAAACTTAAGCACGTTTGTGAAATTTTGTGTGAATCGTATGGCTAAAAAATTAAAAAAAAATTATTAAAAAATATTTTTGTTGTCAGGCTGAACTGAGGCCTTCAGGCCCATTGTTCTCCCGCTTGCCAAACTCGTGAGACTCAGTCCAAGAAAAACGCTGACAGGAATGCCGCGAGCTTAAAAGGAGAAGTCCCTCTCACCACCGAGGTGTTGTTAGCTCCCGGCCGGCCAACTCCAAGCGCTGCTATTCCACCACGGTCAATACCGTTCCCTACCGTTCTCTCACACTTCTGATATTTTATTCCAATGTTCCGAATAGGTGAATAAGCTTTGTAATCAGCTGAATGTATATACCTAAGGACTAATAAATTAAACAAATTTTTTCGTTCAATTCTGTAAGCACTACAGGTTCGAAATATGAAATTATTCTCGTACCGCTCAGTTAGAGGTTTGTAATTTTAGTTTTCTGGATATCTGAATGGCCGGCCAAGAAGGGTTATTAGCAGGAAACATGTGTCGATCAAATACCTAATCAAATTGATTTTTTCGTTCTATTTTGATATCCTTAAGTACCCAGCTCCAAGGATCGAAATATGAGGTTTATCACATAGTACTCAGATAGAAGTTGGTAATTTTTTTTTCTGAAGATTCAAGTAGCCGGCCAAGGAAAATAATTAGCAGGATACATGTGTCGATCAAATACATAATCAAATTGATTTTTTCGTTCGATTCAGATATCCTTGAGTACCCAGCTCCAAGGTTCGAAATATGAGGTTTATCTCATGGTGCTCAGATAAAAGTTGGTAATTTTTGTTTCTGAAGATTCAAGTAGCCGGCCAAGAAAAATAATTATCAGGATACATGTATAAATCAGATACCTAATCAAATTGATTTTTTCGTTCCATTCTGATATCCTTAAGTACCCAGCTGCAATGATCGAAATACGAGGTTTATCTCATAGTGCTCAGATAGAAGTTGGTAATTTTTTTTTTCTGAAGATTCAAGTAGCCGGCCAAGAAAAATAATTAGCAGGATACATGTGTAGATCAAATACCTAATCAAATTGATTTTTTCTTTCGATTTAGATATCCTTAAGTACCCAGCTCCAAGGATCGAAATATGAGATTTAGTGCTCAGATAGAAGTTGGTATTTTTTTTTCTGAAGATTCAAGTAGCCGGCCAAGAAAAATAATTAGCAGGATACATGTGTAGATCAAATACCTAAGCAAATTGATTTTTTCTTTCGATTCAGATATCCTTAAGTACCCAGCTCCAAGGATCGAAATATGAGATTTATCTCATACTGGAATTTTTTTTTTCTGAAGATTCAAGTTGCCGGCCAAGAAAAATAATTATCAGGATACATGTATCGATCAGATAACTAATCAAATTAATTTTTTAGTTCCATTCTGATATCCTTAAGTACCCAGCTCCAAGGATCGAAATATGAGGTTTATCTCATGGTGCTCAGATAGAAGTTGGTAATTTTTTTTTTCTGAAGATTCAAGTAGCCGGCCAAGAAAAATAATTGGCAGGATCCATGTGTCGATCAAATACCTAATCGAATTGAGTTTTTAGTTCGATTCGTATATCCTTAAGTACCCAGCTCCAAGGATCGAAATATGAGATTTATCTCATACTGCTCAGATAGAAGTTGGAAATTTTTTTTTCTGAAGATTCAAGTTGTCGGCCAAGAAAAATGATTATCAGGATACATGTATCGATCAGATAACTAATCAAATTGATTTTTTCGTTCCATTCTGATATCCTTAAGTACCCAGCACCAAGGATCGAAATATGAGGTTTATCTCATAGTGCTCAGATAGAAGTTGGTAATTTTTTTTTTCTGAAGATTCAAGTAGCCGGCCAAGAAAAATAATTAGCAGGATCCATGTGTCGATCAAATATCTAATCGAATTGATTTTTTAGTTCGATTCAGATATCCTTAAGTACCCAGCTCCAAGGATCGAAATATGAGGTTTATCACATAGTGCTCAGATAGAAGTTGGTAATTTTTTTTTCTGAAGATTCAAGTAGCCGGCTAAGAAAAATAATTAGCAGGATACATGTGTCGATCAAATGCATAATCAAATTGATTTTCTCGTTCGATTCAGATATCCTTGAGTACCCAGCTCCAAGGTTCGAAATATGAGGTTTATCTCAGTGCTCAGATAGAAGTTGGTAATTTTTTTTTTCCAAGCGCTGCTATTCCACCACGGTCAATACCGTTCCCTACCGTTCTCTCACACTTCTGATATTTTATTCCGATGTTCCGAATAGGTGAATAAGCTTTGTAATCAGCTGAATGTATATACCTAAGGACTAATAAATTAAACAAATTTTTTCGTTCAATTCTGTAAGCACTACAGGTTCGAAATATGAAATTATTCTCGTAGCGCTCAGTTAGAGGTTTGTAATTTTAGTTTTCTGGATATCTGAATGGCCGGCCAAGAAGTGTTATTAGCAGGAAACATAATTAGCAGGATACATGTGTAGATCAAATACCTAATCAAATTGATTTTTTCTTTCGATTTAGATATCCTTAAGTACCCAGCTCCAAGGATCGAAATATGAGATTTAGTGCTCAGATAGAAGTTGGTATTTTTTTTTCTGAAGATTCAAGTAGCCGGCCAAGAAAAATAATTAGCAGAATACATGTGTAGATCAAATACCTAAGCAAATTGATTTTTTCTATCGATTCAGATATCCTTAAGTACCCAGCTCCAAGGATCGAAATATGAGATTTATCTCATACTGCTCAGATAGAAAATGGAATTTTTTTTTTCTGAAGATTCAAGTTGCCGGCCAAGAAAAATAATTGTCAGGATACATGTATCGATCAGATAACTAATCAAATTAATTTTTAGTTCCATTCTGATATCCTTAAGTACCCAGCTCCAAGGATCGAAATATGAGGTTTATCTCATGGTGCTCAGATAGAAGTTGGTAATTTTTTTTTTCTGAAGATTCAAGTAGCCGGCCAAGAAAAATAATTGGCAGGATCCATGTGTCGATCAAATACCTAATCGAATTGAGTTTTTAGTTCGATTCATATATCCTTAAGTACCCAGCTCCAAGGATCGAAATATGAGATTTATCTCATACTGCTCAGATAGAAGTTGGAAATTTTTTTTTTCTGAAGATTCAAGTTGTCGGCCAAGAAAAATGATTATCAGGATACATGTATCGATCAGATAACTAATCAAATTGATTTTTTCGTTCCATTCTGATATCCTTAAGTACCCAGCTCCAAGGATCGAAATATGAGGTTTATCACATAGTGCTCAGATAGAAGTTGGTAATTTTTTTTTCTGAAGATTCAAGTAGCCGGCTAAGAAAAATAATTAGCAGGATACATGTGTCGATCAAATGCATAATCAAATTGATTTTCTCGTTCGATTCAGATATCCTTGAGTACCCAGCTCCAAGGTTCGAAATATGAGGTTTATCTCAGTGCTCAGATAGAAGTTGGTAATTTTTTTTTCTGAAGATTCAAGTAGCCGGCCACGAAAAATAATTAGCAGGATACATGTGTCGATCAATTCGATCAGGTATTTGATCGACACATGGATCCTGCTAATTATTTTTCTTGGCCGGCAACTTGAATCTTCAGAAAAAAAAATTACCAACTTCTATCTGAGCACTATGAGATAAACCTCATATTTCGAACCTTGGAGCTGGGTACTCAAGGATATCTGAATCGAACGAAAAAATCAATTTGATTATGTATTTGATCGACACATGTATCCTGCTAATGAGGTTTCTTGGCCGGCTACTTGAATCTTCAGAAAAAAAAAATTACCAACTTCTATCTGAGCACTATGTGATAAACCTCATATTTCGATCCTTGGAGCTGGGTACTTAAGGATATCAAAATAGAACGAAAAAATCAATTTGATTAGATATTTGATCGACACATGTTTCCTGCTAATAACCTTTCTTGGCTGGCCATTCAGATATCCAGAAAACTAAAATTACAAACTTCTAACTGAGCGCTACGAGAATAATTTCATATTTCGAACCTGTAGTGCTTACAGAATTGAACGAAAAAATTTGTTTAATTTATTAGTCCTTAGGTATATACATTCAGCTGATTACAAAGCTTATTCACCTATTCGGAACATCGGAATAAAATATCAGAAGCGTGAGAGAATGGTAGGGAACGGTATTGACCGTGGTGGAATAGCAGCGCTTGGAGTTGGCCGGCCGGGAGCTAACAACACCTCGGTCCTCTCACCGTAGGAATCGTAGGTGTTGGGTTGCCTAGGTGTATGACCCTCAATTCTTTAAGGTTGTTACAGTCGAACAGAATATGTTCAGCTGTTTCTTCCATGCTCTTGCACCAGCGACATAGAGCACTATCGGCCAATCCCATCCTATTCAGATGTTTGTTGAACTGGTGACCAGTTAGTAATCCAGTCACCAGGCTCAATTCTCTTCTTTCGAGTGAAAGAAGTTTCTTTACTTCAGACTTTGACGATGGTTTCTTAATGAGAAGCCTTGACTGCCTGAGTCCTACTCCCATGTTTCATACACTGGAGAAATTCCTGTCCAAACGATTCTTGAAGAATGTTTTAACAGAGGTACGACATACTGGAAGCGAAGGCTCAGGACCTATATATGGTATCCGAGCCCCCTGCTTCGCCAGCTTATCTGCCTTAACATTACCTGAAATCTCCGAGTGAGCCGGACACCAGATGAGTTTTACAACGTTACCAGCGCCCAGCCTTCGCAGAGCCTTCCTGCATTCGCCTACTAAGTAGGAGTTTATTTTCACATCAGATAGGGATTTTAACGTTCCTTGACTGTCACAACATATATATATGTACTTGCCAGAGTATCCTAATAGGATGTTTTCCAGCGCGCAAACAAGAACAGCATATACTTCTGCCTGTATTATCGAGCAGTTCTTCCCGAGAGGGATGGACATGCTCACTCGAGGTCCCACAATGCCTGCACCTGTCCCTGTAGTCGTTACAGAGCCATCTGTGAACCATGTGGGCCCCTCTGGTTTAAGGAGATCACTCCTTGTATCCCATTGGTCTCTATCAGGAACAATCACCCTATAGGGTTCGTTAAAGCAGAATAAGGAGCCCGCACGGTCACTCCTCCGGAGGAGAGACGCATCATCATCCTCCACCTTCTTGAGTGCCCTCGCGTGTCCCCTAAACATTCCGCTGTCACGCCACTGTCCCTGTTCCCAGATTCTTAAAGCTGTCTTCATAGCCCCCTCCTCAACTACAAGATGCAGTGGAGGTAGCCCCAGCAGGCACTCCATAGCTGCTGTTGGAGTAGATCTCAGAGCACCTGTGATGCTTAAACAAGCTTTTCTCTGAGATCTTGTCAATTTGTTGCGGATATATGACTTCTCCAAAGAAGTCCACCACACCAATGATGCGTAGGTTAGGATAGGCCTCACCACCACAGTATACAACCAGTGAATAATGTATGGTTTGAAGCCCCATCCATTTCCCACTACTCTCCGAGTAGACCAAAAGATCATCTCGGCCTTTTTCGTTTGTTCCTCAATGTGTTTGTTCCACAGTAGTTTGTGGTCCAGTATCACACCCAGATATCAAACTTGCTCTGTTAGATTGAGCCCTACTCCAAACAGACTTGGTAGTCTTATGTTACAGGGCCCCCTCTTCCTGTCAAAGAGAACCATCTCTGTTTTTTCAGGATTAACCGTAAGATCGTTATTCAAGCACCATCGCTCAATCCTACACAGAGCATCCTGCATAAGATCAGCGATGACATTTGGATGTTTACCTCTGATTAGTATCACGAGATCATCTGCATAGGCTACAACCATTAGGCCAGCCCCCGCCAGCTCAACCAGGAGCCCATCCAGGACCAGATTCCACAGAAGAGGTGATAGAACACCACCCTGTGGGCATCCCCTGCCTGGTGTTCCCCTAATGGTTGAGCTGCCTAGGCGAGCCACTATGCTGCGGTCCCTTAAAAGGGATCCTGCCCATCGACAAACTGCAAAAGGAACCCCATGTTTGGTTAGTGCATTGTGCATAGCTCCAAATGCAGTATTATTGAATGCACCCTCTATGTCCAGAAACACAGCAAGAGTGCACTCTCGATAATGTAGTCCGCTCTCGATGCAGCTGCGATGAAGCTTTTGCGCGTATGTTCTATTGTCCATTCTTCTGTATTGGACACCCTTAATCGAATTTACCATGTTACCATGTTGGTAAATTCGATTAAGGGTGTCCAATACAGAAGAATGGACAATAGAACATACGCGCAAAAGTTTCTGACTTCACGTCAGTGCTTGAACCAATTTTTTAAACGACACTTTTTATAAATGGAGCTATTAAATCCCATTTGCTATCACTTTCCATATTAATCATCTATTTTCTGAAAATAACACGGAATTATTTTTAATGCGCAAACAATAACTGATGACATTTGTCGTTCGGCGTTTTACTCTCTAAGCCTCCTTAGTTTTTGTTACCGAAAACAACAGATCAAACACGAATTATTCAATATAGCATTTGTTGCAAAATGAAATTCGGTACAAAATGTAGCTTCTTATGATTCAATTTACACTCTTGATATGAACAATTTTCGATGTTGCCGTTGAAAAAATAAATTTTTCCACTACTTAATATTTTCTTTTCCAATAATATTCAGAAGAAAATCAAAAGGACTGGTAGTGCGTCTAGTTTTGTGCGTGATTGTTCGAACAACGCTAACATTTGCCCAAATGTCTGTAATTTTTTAATTTTGATCGGAACATGGCTTTTGACTTACTGATGAAGAATCCGAAGCGAAATTCAATTCTGTCCGTCCGCATACCGTAAACACGAAATGTTTCTGGGGAACTTAGCAACTTGGAATTTGCAGGGTAGGTTTGGGACCTGGACACTCCGGTCTTGTTCAAACAGGCAAAATCCACCAATTAGTTTCGATTTGAAATTTTAAATTTCAATATTCCCCAATATATGAGTGTATGTCTAAAATGAGGTTTTGAAGGTTGTCGAAAAATTACAGCGATATCTGACGGATAGTTTCCGAGATACAGAATTTTAATATTAATATTTTATTTTTAATTTTACAGGTCATACGATCCTCACGAAATTTTGCTTAAGTCTTCGCTTAAATCAGTATTGTTCAAGTTATTGGGAAAACTAAATTTCAGATGGCTATAACTCCGGAACTACTCAGCGGATTTTGCCTAATAATAAACTTGACCGGTGCATTTGGACACCAAACTAGGGAATCCAATCCCGCACCAAAATCTCAATCCCGCAAATGCGCGGGATCAAAGTTATCAATCCCGCCTATCCGCAAAAATGCGGGATTGTTAACAATATATATATACTCGCGCGTATGTTCTATTGTCCATTCACCTCTATTGTATAATAACTGTATAATACAGGTATCCTGCAACTAGTTAGCAAGCTTCAATTCGATCGAGTCTATATTTTTTGAGGCATCGAGGAAATAATATTCCAGGCGGATAACTCGAAACGAAACAGTTGGACTGATTATTCATGTAAACGAACTTAACTCTCCCATTCAGATACGCAACTTACCCTGAAAATTGCAAGTCCTTATCTCCTTTCGTTTGAAAGGTATCGAGGCAACGGTCATCCATCCATCTACTGATCTCACACAAGGCTGCTCGAATCTCCAACAATATGTATCCGATCGTGTTCAAACTTGGAACTTGGAAGTAGAGTTAGATTCTGAAGGCTCTCGAAAAATTTCAGCGATGTCGGACGAATAGTTACTGATAGATATATAATTGTTTTCAATGATTTCTTAAAAATTTTCTAGTGATACGATCCTCACGAAATTTTGCAAGAATTTTGCGTTGGCATTGTACAACAAATGACCATGTTTGAATTCAATCGGTTCTGTATTTTTCGAGTTATTGAGGAAATAACAACCCAATTTCAGATGGGTATAACTCCAAAATCGTTTGGCCGATCTTTTTCAAGTCTCAGTTTATCGTGACATAAAAAATACTTCCTAATAATTTGTTTTAAATTTTCTAGTAATATGATTCTCACGAAATTTCACAAACGTGCATAGGTTTATATTCTACAACTATTCACCAAGTTTCAATTCGATCGGATTTGTATTGGTTGAAAATAAAATTATTGCTCGGAAACCATTGGGCCGATTATGCCCATTAAAGAACTTGTACGTTTCATCGGGATGCGCCACCTACCCTGAAAATTACAATTCGCTAGCTCTTTTCGTTCTCAAGTTATCGTGGCAAAGGCTGGCCGGACATAATCATATTTGGCCTCGAATTCTTCATCGGGGAGTCAAACCCAATCGTTTGAGACCATTTTAGTCAAAAAATCGAAAATTACGGACATTTGGGCAAAATGATAACGCGGTGTTCCCCAGAACATACACGCAAAATGGTCTCACGCAATTAAAAACATAGTTTAGTAGTAGCATATGAGGTTTTTTATGTACCAATGACCAAAAACTGTCTATTATTGTCGGGCCTGCAAATTGCTATCCGAAAAGGAGCCGAGGATAGCAAGCAGGCGATGCAATAGACATATTTCATTTTTTCGTCGACCTCTACATACTTTTATGAATTTCGGGCCTCCTAAATAATTTCACAATAGCAAATGACAGTTATTCTCATATACACTTATGTTTGTATTGAACAGTATCATGCTATATTCATAGTGACCACAGTGGACGAAGAAGAACTTTTTGTTTTTCTGGGACGTTTGCTGAATAATATGTCAGTATATTATTGCCCAAAACTTTATGACTTTTGCCCCTGTTTGGAGCAAAATGTTACTTTTTGCCCCACCTAATATTCAAAGCTCATATTTCGTCCAATTTCAACTGTCTGTAATGAAAAAAAAACCTACTACGCTAGTTCGGCAAGTAACTTACTCTTAAACTTGGCGCATTTAATGAGGATTTCAAAATGGTATAACAATTGCTAGGAATTCTGCTAGAATTTTTTCTGCTGAGGACTCCATATTCGAACCAATTTTTCCTAAAAACTTCAATTGTGTACCCAAGCCATCAATTGAGGCCGTTTCTGTTAGATTTCTGGTTGAAATAAAGAGAAAGCTAATAATTCGACGATGTGTGAGCGATGCAGATAATGACGCCAGATAAAAGTCGCTCTTCTACTGTTTCCAGGTAGTCTGAATCTTTTTTTTTCTATTTTATCTTCATAATCGAATTTTCTGATAGAAAACTGTTTTACTAAACATTGCAACAACAGAAATATTAAACAAATGTTCAGACGGTCTCCCTTCGGCCGCAATACACGTTCAACATCGTCGTTAAAAGATCGGAGTATTGACATGATTATTATTCAATTCATAAGAGCCAAGGCTAATACCTATAGGGGCTCAGAAAAATATATATTTTAAATGTAAAGAGCATAAACTTGAGTCACTTTGTGATTAACAGTATTGATGAGAAACAAATAACGCGATGTTCCCCAGAACATACGCGCAAAAAATAACCCAGAAGAAACACATGAGCCATCTTGCTGGAACCACTTATCTCTAAGTATGCTAGTGTAGCACATCTTTTTGGCGCTCTTGTTCCTCGGACCAGAGTGCTTATCAATTTGCCCAAATGTCTGTAATTTTCGAATTTTTGGCTGAAAATGATCTTAAACAATTTGGTTCGACTCGTTGATCAAGAATCCGTGGTCAAAATCGATTCTGTCTGGCCGTCCGTCCGTTAACACGATAACTCTCGAATGAAAGGAGTTAGAGGATTGAAATTTGCAGGATAGCTTTTGAACGTAAATATCTCGGAAGAGTTCGTTAACGGGCGAAATGCACCAAGCGGTTAGGAGTTATGGCCGTTTTTAGTATAAAATTTTTTTATGAAAATTTCCGAAACCGATCACTCAATATATCTGAAATTTAGCATCAAATTCTAGAATAATGACCTTCATACGCAAGTGGAGTTTTTTATTGATCGGTTTGCCGTAAAGTTTTAAGAAATTTTTCTTTTTTATTTTTAAATTTTGTTTCTACAATAACTCTCGAACAGAATGAGCTATAGAGTTGAAATTTTCAGAGTATGTTTGGGAGATAAATATCTCGGTTAAGTTCGTTATTGAGCAAAGTAGGCCAGATGGTTTCGGAGTAACGAAAACAAAAAAAATTTTTTAACTTGCAAATTTAGAAATCAATTTTCTTTGAGATGCAGTTTCACCATATAAATACATTGATATCATTTTCAACTCTTGCAAGCTGATACTTCTAGGTTTTCACAGAATGCTATAATAATTATTCTATCTATGAATTATTATATGATCTTTGTTCATACTCGTACATGTCATCCTATTCTATAAGAGAGAGTCAAATTCATTTCAGCTATTTTAATTTGATTTCTTCCATGGTGCAGTTCTCATTCTCAGATTGCTTATTTAATCTTGATAAATAAACTATTATTTGAATTGAATTTCCGTTATGATGCAGTTCTATTATAAGAATACATTGATATCATTCCCAACTCTGAGAAACCAATTCTTTCGGAGATATGATGTGTCAATGTTTGAACAAGAGCGCCAAAGCTCCTGTCCACAGGCTTGAACCATTTTTTTTCAGAACAGGCAGTTGAAATTGGTCGAAATATCAGCTTTGAATATTTAGTGGTGCAAAAAATAATATTTTGCTCCAAACAGGGGCAAAAGTCATAAAGTTTTTGGCAATAATATACAGACGCATTATTCAGGATGACATAAGAAAAATAAAATTGACAAAAAATTACATCACCTTATGTTTTTGCGCGTATGTTCTGGGGAACATCGCGTTATCATTTCTCCCAAATGTTTCGATTTTTTTGCCGAAAATGGTCTCAAACGATCGGGTTCGACTCCCTGATGAAGAATTCGAGGTAGGTTTTATTCTGTCCAGCCGGCCGGCCGTCCGTTGCCACAATAACTTGAGCACGGAAAGAGATAGCGACTTGAAATTTTCAGCATAGGTGGCGCATCCCAATACGACGGAAAGTTCGTTAATGGGCATACTCGGCCCCATCGTTTCTGAGCAATAATTTTGTTTTTAACCAATACAATTCGATCGAATTGAAACCTGGTGAGTAGTTGCAGAATACAAACCTAAGAAAGTTTGTGAAATTTTGTGAGAATCGTATCTCTAAAAAATTTATTAAAAAATATTATTTATGTCACGATAACCTGAGAACGGAAGGGAATAGTGACTTGGAATTGGTTGTGCATCTGAATGAGACATTTGAGTTTGTCTCTAGCCATAATCGGCCAAACGCTTTTGGAGTTATTCCCATCCGAATTTTGGTTGTTATTTCCTCAATAACTCGAAAATACAAAACCAATCCAATTCAAACATGGTTATTAGTTGTAGAATGCTAGCGTGAAAATTTTTGCCAAATTTTGTGAGTATAATATATCATCCTCATAATTCTACGATAGCTGAGGTTATTTCATTGTTCACTTTGCATTGAATCATACTTTGTTTTTTAGAAGACGAGGTGTATTTTATATCAAGAATAACGAACCAGAAACAATTTTGACATTTATCTCTCATAGGAAAATAAGATGACATGTAAGAACACAGATCATATAATAATTCATAGATACGGCATTCTGTGAAAACATAGAAGTACGATTCATTATTGAAACTTCGAAAAATCATATATCCGAAAGTTTAAGCTTGTTAGAGTTGAAAATTATATCAATGGATTTTTATGGAGAAAGTGATTCCTAAAAAAATTGAATTTTAAATTTGTAATGTAAAAAGAATTTTTGCCCAATAACAAACTTCACTGAGATATTTATCTCCCAAACCTACTCTGAAAATTTCAACTGCCTAGTTCATTCTGTTCGAGAGTTATTGTTGAAACAAAATTTTAAAAATTTTGAAATTTTTTTTGACACTTTAAGGCACCTGATCAATACAAAACTTCGCATGCATCTAAAGGTCACTATTCTACAATTTGGTGCCAAATTTCAGACAAATCGAGTGTTCGGTTTCGGAAATATTCATAAAAAAAAATTGGTTCAAGCACTGACGTGAAGTCAGAAGCTTTTGCGCGTATGTTCTATTGTCCATTCTTATGTATTGGACACCCTTAATCGAATTTACCATGGTAAATTATGTTGTCCATTCTCCTGTATTGGACATAATTTACCATGGTAAATTCGATTAAGGGTGTCCAATACAGAAGAATGAACAATAGAACATACACGCAAAAGCTTCTGACTTCACGTCAGTGCTTGAACCAATTTTTTTTTTAGTAATCAAGGAAATAATATTCCAGGTGGGTATAACTCGGAAACCATTAGGCCGATTATGCCCAAAATCCCTTTCGGATACGAAACCTACCCTGAAAATTGCAAGTCCCTATCTCCTTTCGTTCGAAAGTTATCGAGGCAACGGTCACCCATCTACTGAACTCACACAAGAATGCTCGAATCTCCAACAATATTTAACCGATCGTATTAAAACTTGAAACTTGGCAGTAGAGTTAGGTTATGAAGGCTCTTGCAAAATTTCAGCAATTTCAAACTATTAGTTACTGATATATAGAATTTTTTTTTTTTTTTTTTCAATGATTTATTAAAAATTTTCTACAAATGCTATCCCCACCAAATTTTGCAAACATTTCTACAACTAATAACCATGTTTGAATTCAATCGGTTCAGTATTTTTCTAGTTAATGAGGTGTAAAAAACCACCAAATTTCAGAAAATTTCAGATGGCTATAACTCTAAAACCGTTTGACCGATTATGCTCATAATCAAACTGAAATGTCGCGTTCCAGTGCACATCCTAACCTGAAAACTTGAAGCCGCTATATCTTTCCGTTCTCAAGTTATCGTGACAACAAAAATATTTTTCAATAATTTATTTTTATGGAGAAAGTGATTCCTAAAAAAATTGAATTTTAAATTTGTAATGTAAAAAGAATTTTTACCCAATAACAAACTTCACTGAGATATTTATCTCCCAAACCTACTCTGAAAATTTCAACTGCCTAGCTCATTCTGTTCGAGTGTTATTGTTGAAACAAAATTTAAAAAATTTTGAAATTTTTTTTGACACTTTAAGGCACCTGATCAATACAAAACTTCGCATGCATCTAAAGGTCACTATTCTACAATTTGGTGCCAAATTTCAGACAAATCGAGTGTTCGGTTTCGGAAATATTCATAAAAAAAAATTGGTTCAAGCACTGACGTGAAATCAGAAGCTTTTGCGCGTATGTTCTATTGTCCATTCTTATGTATTGGACACCCTTAATCGAATTTACCATGGTAAATTATGTTGTCCATTCTCCTGTATTGGACATAATTTACCATGGTAAATTCGATTAAGGGTGTCCAATACAGAAGAATGAACAATAGAACATACACGCAAAAGCTTCTGACTTCACGTCAGTGCTTGAACCAATTGTTTTTTAGTTATCAAGGAAATAATATTCCAGGTGGAACTCGGAAACCATTAGGCCGATTATGCCCAAAATCCCTTTCGGATACGAAACCTACCCTGAAAATTGCAAGTCCCTATCTCCTTTCGTTCGAAAGTTATCGAGTCAACGGTCACCCATCTACTGAACTCACACCAGAATGCTCGAATCTCCAACAATATTTAACCGATCGTATTAAAACTTGAAACTTGGCAGTAGAGTTAGGTTATGAAGGCTCTTGCAAAATTTCAGCAATTTCAAACTATTAGTTACTGATATATAGAATTTTTTTTTTTTTTCAATGATTTATTAAAAATTTTCTACAAATGCTATCCCCACCAAATTTTGCAAACATTTCTACAACTAATAACCATGTTTGAATTCAATCGGTTCAGTATTTTTCTAGTTAATGAGGTGTAAAAAACCACCAAATTTCAGAAAATTTCAGATGGCTATAACTCTAAAACCGTTTGACCGATTATGCTCATAATCAAACTGAAATGTCGGGTTCCAGTGCACATCCTAACCTGAAAACTTGAAGCCGCTATATCTTTCCGTTCTCAAGTTATCGTGACAACAAAAATATTTTTCAATCATATTTTAATATTTTTCTATCCATACGATTCGCACAAAATTCCACAAACGTGTTTAGGTTTATATTCTACAACTACTCACCAAGTTTCAATTTGATCGGAATTATATTGGTTGAAAACAAAATTATTACTCGGAAACCACTGGGCCGATTATGCCCATTAACGAACTTGTTCGTCGTATTGAGATGCGCCACCCACCCTGAAAATTTCAAGTCGCTAGCTTTTTTCGTTCTCAAGTTATCGTGGCAACGGCCGGACGGTCGGCCGGACAGAATCAAATTTGACATCGAATTCTTCATTGGGGAGTCGAACTTAATCGTTTGAGACCATTTTCGTCAAAAAATTCGAAAGTTACAGACATTTGGGCAAAATGATAACGCGATGTTCCCCAGAACATACGCGCAAAAATGTCTTTACTAAAAACGACTTTAACTCCGAAATCGCTTGGTGGATTTGGGCAAATTGATAAGCACTTTGTTCCGAGGAACAAGAGCGCCAAAAACAAAAAAATTGCTAAAATCGGCCGAAGGGTTCAAGAGAAAATGAACTACAAACTTCGATGAGATTTTGTCCGTGCCCCTAAATTTGCCGGTGTGTATGACTAAGAATGTTACTATCTCCGAATGGCTAGGAACTACGTAAAACGCTGATCCGGAAGCATTCCTGGTTCAGAATCCAGTTGACGGCAGTTATTCGGTTAGTCCGTTAAATTACGTCTGCAAGCACCTCAGAACAACCTTCGACCTCGATTTTTCTCTCTAGAAGAAGGGTAACTACATATCTAGCTATATTATCAAAAATAGTGATTGTTGAATCGTTTTTCTATATGGCCAAAAATTTTTCTTGGTGACATACAAGGTGAGTCTATGCCATATACCTAATAGACATATACTGCGTACGTCAGAACATTCCGTCCTTAAAATTGAAGCTCGAGCAATTCAAGGTCATGTCCCTACAACGCTACTGCGCATGCGCACAGTATGTCAAAATGATTTGAAAACATAACCAACAAATCTTATTCGAATATTTGAAAACGTCAAAACGAGATATGTAATGTGTTTTCCGAAATGTGAGAAATCTGGTTCCAAAATTGTGTTCTCTCGCTAATTTCACAAAATAGTGACCTAGATCGAATAAAAATCTTCCTGACAGTCAATTTGGAAGTGCAAACCTGTTTATCGGTAGTAGTCCGAATGGATTCTACATTACCTTGACTTTGGCTCTCTGAAACTCGAGAAGGAATTTTCACATAAGGCTTATATATAAATGAGTTTTTTATCTAACTATGCATCAAACAATTGGATAGAAATACAAAATATCCGAGAAGTCTGGAAAATTTTATGTAAACATACTTTCTTGCTATTGAACATATAAAACTTTTGGTACGTATTGTGAAAACTTTCGTGTGACAGTAAATCATTCATTATTCCTTTTTGCCAATACATTATGATTTGCATTCATTTTGAACTACTTGTTTTGGATATAATTAGCATGTTTCAAGCAACAGGAATGTTTTACTGAATACTCAAACTTTTTTTACTTGTAGATTAAAAACTATAAGCCTAGATAATTACTCTCCTATGCCACTTGGGAAAATTCTAATGAAGATTCTACATCAAAACGTTAACATATATAAGGGCTGGTCAGTACCTTAATCTAGGAAATGGAAATACTTAATATTATTTTTATGAGTTTATTCTTATTGTTCGAAGCAGACGAAGAAAGATTTTGGAAAATAGAATATTAAAAACTATATAAAAGACCGGTGTCCTTAAAAGCACTGACGTGAAGTCTTTTTGCTTTGGAAAGCTTGTTCATGTTGAATGTAGACCGATACAACTACGTAATAAACCATTCTGAATAAAATGACATGGACTTGAAAAGAGTTTATTTATTTTTTCAGATACATACAGCATATGCTACACGGGAAACCCTCTTTAAACTTATAACTAAGCAAAAGAAAGTTATGACAGTTAAATTTCCAGAGATACAAGAGAACATGGCTTTTCTGAAGGTGTCCATTGTTTGTGAAAAGATATCCATAGAACGATTTACGATTGTTGGTCATAGTAAGGGAACGTGTAGAATAAAATTAGAGCCATAGTTACTTCTATGTAACTATGTATGATGTATGTGTGAATCGACTTGGTACGTTAAAGAAAATAAAGCTCAACAAGTTCCCACAATGCAAGTGACCATTCAGCAGTTTGTGCAAAAAACAGGTCAGCATTGAAGAAAGTTCTCCATTTTTTTTCTTGCTCAGCAATGTTTTGTAGAAAATAATGGGAGAATGATGTAGAATTTATACTCGAACTAATCTTCCAATCCGTTGTGCCAACAGGCGGATAGAATTTTTTGCATGAGGAAGATATATGTACTTATATGTGGTTAGTAATTAAAAACATTCTGAATTTTGATGCACTAGTTATGGCTTTGGATATATGAATATTTTCGTCTGACATTTGGTGTCTAGTCAGTGAAACGCACTATATACATGCGGTACTCTAGTAATAGAAATACCAATGAGAATAAACAAGATAGCATTACCACATGTTGAATCAACATAACAACAACGGGTAAATAAAATTCCATTTCACTACGTTCTTAGCAAAATGAGTAGAAATATGGTCTGTCCGTGGCCATTTACAGTTCCAAGTTCAGTAAGAGTTATATTATTCATAGTATCAGTATCAATCATTGATTGAACAATCTTTTGGGAGGTTTATTCATTCCCCAAAGACAGCTTTTTCATGGGTTTTCTCAAGACTTGTTTATCCAAATTCATTCTATGGATTTCAAAAATATCTTGATTAGTTATATGGTTGAATTGAAAAGAACCGTTAAGTTAACAGCTCTGAATACAGGATTAATTAAAGAATTGACTATATTTGATTTGGTTTATTAGATTCCTTTATTTGTTCGAATAACTCTCTGTTATTTGGCATATATGTATCCTGTCTGAAGGTGGAAACAAATATGGCCCTCTATTTTTCAATACAGATGATTTTGTATGGTTTGCAATATTTATTGGTATTAAATTCCAATGCAAGTCTGACATGTAACATGTCTTAATTAAATTTGCCACGAGGAAGTCTATGATATTATGCACAATATTTTCAACTCTGCCTATGTTAGGAGCTGGTGGATCGAGTAGCTCAGTGACTTCATAGCCGGTCCGAAGCCTTGATAAAAGAGGAAGGTTCCAAGTGAGGCCAGCGACCTGCTTGGGTAAAAAACAAAGTGCTCCTAGAACCAATGATACAGCCTTGGATTTGACAGGATTAAGAGATGACCAAACACACCTCGACCACCTGGACAACCTTCCATCAGATGGTATGATAGCAGTTCTTTTTGATGATTTTCAACAAAAGCTGCTAATGACCACATAGTCCTCAAATAATCGTGCTGAAATTCACTAACAAGTATATCTTCCTCATCCTCAATAGATTCTTGACTTTTTATCCATCGTAAAGAAGCTTGCAAAATTTCAAGGAATCTTGAGATCTCTCTTTCTATGGAATCTTGAGCTAGTTTGAATGTCAGTAGATTATCAACTTTTTTTGTTGTAAAATTTCAAATAATATCATATTTTGCAGATCTATAATTATACCCAATGGGCCAGTTTTCCATATAGACTTCATGTATCCCTGACTTCATTCTACATTGTAGGGGCAGACGATACTGGTTTCTTGTAAATTTATTTTTTACATTCAAAATATCGAATGCATCATGCAAAATTCTATAGCTGCCTCACTTCCTTCATACTTTTGCAAACAAAATTAGAATGCATTTGCAACGCTGTTGCTCAATATCTGAGCTGCTAATTCCACTGACATCTTATTCTGAGTGAAATTGATATTCTTCATCCCAATTTTATTTGCAACATGCAAAGCTTCCCTGTTCTGGATGCTTACCAAGCGACCAAAATAAGCCCAATTGATGATTCTATTATTTTGGGACAGAATTTTACAGGCCCCTAGAATATTCCTTATCAATTCGACCATGTGGCAAGCATATAAAAATATAGAATTTTTTCTTTGGAAAATGGGCTGATTATATGTGGTTTAAAATTGTATGAAAATGAATCAAAATTGCCAACAGGGCGTGAACACATTGCCAAATTCGATTCAGCTGCTTCAAATGTGACGAAGTTGATGTGAGCTTTTGTTTCATAAAGTAGTTGAAACATTTCAACAACAACTTTGCCCATTGATTAGCACCAAGACTTTTTATTAGAAAATAACTCAAGGGAAGTTTCCAACTGCCATTAAAACCTAGCTTTCCAGAGACTACATTATACCATGAGCGTAACGTCAATGGATGAGACCATTTTTCCATGTTCTTCGTAGATAGTTGTATGCTTTAGACTTTAGAGGAATAAAATTGGAGGGTCAACGGAAATTTTACCATTTCTTCTGAAAATTGCTTCTCCTTCTTTGAAGATTTGTTCTTTATTTTTTTATAAGGTCTTGGATAGGGACACAATCCCGAAGAAATAAAAAATATAGTTATTCATATAAATTTATACTTCCAGTGATCTGCCAGTAGAAGATTCTCTAGGCTTTAATAATATGAAATGTAAAACTCCATTTTTTAGAATACCATTTATTGATTTCAATTTGTATATAATTATGTATTATGTTAATAATCATACATTAATATACATTGAAATATATTATTTTTGGTTCTTTATTTACTCCAGTATAATATACTTTTGATTGAGGGCCGGTTTCTGAGGAATATAACATCTGGTTTATCTTCCGTTTATCTGTCCAATTCAATAGAATTCGGTAGATAAACTGAATATAAACTCCATTCAAATGTGTCAGAAACCGGCCCTGAGAGCTTTATAAGTGTGTGCAGAGGTTCGTGTAACGGGAAACCATACAAATCGACGCATGATACAAGAGCTTAGGGAAAAACCTCAGCAAAAAAACCCTGTCACCCCATGAGTGTTGTGATTTGTAAATATTGAATTTGTTTACAAAATGAGCTGAAATTTAAAATATTGATGGGCATTTCTTGCTTCAATATGGATTCGACAAAAAACGAAGAGGTTCCTCCAATGATTATTCATGTAGTTAATTGCTGACAAAACAATATCAGTTACAAAAGATATAACTGATACTACTTTGTCAGAAGCCCATAATTATTATTATGATTATTATACTGATCCTCCTAAGTCTTTCCCAAGGAGACCCCTTATAAGCTCTCGAAGAGCATGAGCGAGTTGATTATCTACATATAAATATATATAATATTTGGTTTCTTTGGATTGAGGTTCAGTTTTGAATAAAAGAAGAAGAAAGAAGTCGCTTCAATACGAGTACCTATAATACCAATTTTGTGAATTTCTTCTGCGTAAGAAACACAAGATAATTGTCAGAAGCAATCTGAATCTATCGAACAATGTTGCCTAACAAACAATAACGAAATGACATTAAAGATGAAACAACTATTTTGTAACGTTTCAGAGTTTATATCAGACACTTAACAAAAATCTTCAGAATTATTTTTTGTTGGTAGCTATTCTGAAATTCGAGAATTGTCTGACGAAGGAGTCTGATATAGACTCTGATACGTTATGAAATAGTTGTTTCATCATTGGAGCAATTCACAAAATCATAATTTTTTTATTTTATAGATATTTTTCAGAGTTCGGGAGAGAAAACCCAGAAAGAAACCATTTAATAGATTAATTTCAGTTTTAATGAACAACAAGATACTAACACACAAAAAATTAATTTCAATTTCAAAATACCTTTATAGTCTAAAAATAAAATAGAAAAGAAAGATAGAACATCTATCAGTCAATAAAATTTAAATATATATTTTTTTCAAAACAAATTTGTCTACAATAGAGCTAATTGATTTAATTACTACATTTGTATCTTCTCCATAATGTAACTTTTTTAACTTACTAAAATTAGAGGATGAAGTTGCTTCTTCCACAAGTTAATTGAAAAAACTATCAATAAATAGGTGAATCGCAAAGCTCCTAATAATGATAATTGGCTTGAAACAAATTTGTCTTCAATAAAGCTAAAAAGCATTTGATTTAGCTTCACAACTATTTCAACTCAACCAAATTAGAATATGAAGTTGATGCTTCAACAGTAAAATTGCAAGTAGCATTTTGGTTTAATTTTTTAGGGAATTGGTACAAAAACAAAATATTGTTTCAATATTAAAATAGTATTTAAAATATATTGAAATGAACTTTACCATTCTATTGTGCCTTTTCTACACTGTCATCGTCATCAATTCAGGAGAATTTACTTATCTTCTCTTAAATGCCATTTTCATATATAATATTATTATAATTTCACAAATAAACAAATATGAATTGTATAATTGATGTTAAAAAAACTATTATTCGGAAATCACTGGAATAGTATTCTGTTTCAAGCGATTAGGAGACTAAACAATTATTTCCGTAGTTCAAAGTGAAATTGTACGTGAATTATAAAGATTATGTGAATAGCCAAGTGCTAAATAAGCCTATATTATTATTAGGTAATTATCTAGAACCGGACATAACTCGAAAATTGATGTTTAAAAATCACTCACCTACTAATTTTGGGTCGTAGATTGCGAATCTGAAGTCAAAAAAGTCTGGTCGCTTCTAGTTTTTTCGAAAAAAATTCCGAAAGTTTCCAATTTAACCTCACTTTGTCACCATAATAACATCGTTATAAACCGTTTTATAGCTGAATATTCATCCTGAATGATATCTTATTGACTCCTTAATCATTTCTGAAGAATGATTTTCCTCATGATTCCCTTATTGCAATGAAATTTTCTTGTTTATTTGTAACATATTACAATCCATTTTGAATCCTGAATTTGACATAACAGCTGATCATACCGGCAATGGGCGACGTTGCCATATTGTAACTATATTCAGAAGTATTAGGTAGTGTTTTTATTTCAATTAATTTTTGTGATGGATTCAATCGGCCATGAGAATACGTTTAAAGGCCGAGTCATCAAAATCCATTTCGGTTAATATGCAGTTTAACGCCTCCTCGTAATTATCGACTTTTTCAAGTTTTTCGAAGAAAATATGCATTGTACAGTGATTTTTTGATGATTTTCCATAGTGGCAAACTAGTTTTTTTGGAGATATCTAACGAAATGGGGATTGAATAGGGGTGCTGGGTGGGGTAATAAATTTTTTTCGTAATTTTTTTTTTAATTTTCAGGGGTACTGTACTAACCTAAACTAACCTACCATATTCACCTGAGATGTCGTAAAGATTAAGACTGTACCTATGGCGAAAATTCATAAAGGTACAGTCTTAATCTTTACGACATCTCAGGTGAATATGGTAGGTTAGGTTAGGTTAGGTTAGTACAGTACCCCTGGAAATTGAAAAAACAATAGCGAAAAAAAATGTATTACCCCACCCAGCACCCCTATTCACTCCCCATTCCGTTAGATATCTCCAAAAATACTAGTTTGCCACTATTGAAAATCATCAAAAATCACTGTACAATGCATATTTTCTTCGAAAAACTTGAAAAAGTCGATAATTACGAGGGGGCGTTAAACTGCATATTAACCTAAAAACACTACCTAATACTTCTGAATATAGTTACAATATGGCAACGTCGCCCATTGCCAGTATGATCAGCTGTTATGTCAATTTCAGGATTCAAAATGGATGAAAATATGTTACACATAAACAAGAAAATTTCATTGCAATAAGGGAATCATGAGGAAAATCATTCTTCAGAAATGATTAAGGAGTCAATAAGATATCATTCAGGATGAATATTCAGCTATAAAACGGTTCATAACGATGTTATTATGGTGACAAAGTGAGGTTAAATTGGAAACTTTCGGAATTTTTTTCGAAAAAAATAGAAGAGACCAGACTTTTTTGACTTCAGATTCGCAATGTACGACCCAAAATTAGTAGGTGAGTGATTTTTAAACATCAATTTTCGAGTTATGTCCTCTTCTAGATAATTACCGCGAAACATCTTCTTTCTCTCATTATATGGTCCAAAATACCAGCAAACTTCACAAACCACATTAAAAATTCACAAAAACTAAACAAAACAGGAAGACATCAATGAATCAATCAAATAATGGGATTCAAATATGACAACAATTAACGTTAACCTATAAATTTCGGCCAACGACTTTCGCGCATGCGCAGAAGTAGTTTAGGGACATGATTTCGGAATTTCATGGCTATCTGAGGAAGCTTCAACTTTTATTCGACATACGCGGTATATATCTAATACGTATATGGTCTATGCATTATAGTTTTATTTTAACCATATTCCTCTCATCAAATGAAATCTTTCCTAATTCGGCTCAGTTAAAAAGATAATAGCTGTTGAATTAAAAAAAAATCTCCTTTTATTTTGTAGTTTTGACATGGTACAATTAAAAGAATGTTGGTGTAAAGTTTCCTATACTAAGTATGTGGAACATATTCTCCAATGATCATCAGCTGAAAGAAAGCAGATAAAGTTTGAATTGAGTAATTTCAAGAATATTCGATTATTTTAGAAAATTCAATCCTTCTCCATCATTTCTCCTTAAATGAACCGTTTTCGAGATATTCTTCATTGAATGTTCAAATGAACAAATCTGGAATTCTAGAGATTTCACTGCCTTTATGGACCCCTGAGCTTTGGAATCCTTGAATCAAGCTGTAGGCCTTGCTCTACCTTTTTCACCTTCATTATCAAAGTCGTACATAATTCATGTACTGGAGTGTATCAGCAGATTGTGAAATGTTCAAGCGATTGTAACTTTTTACCTGAGCCGAATCGGGACAAATTGTGAGTGAAAAAATGGGTTCAAGCCCTGTGGACAGGAGCTTTCTGGCGCTCTAGTTCAAACAGACAAATTATATCTCCGAAAGTATTGGTTTCTCAGAGTTGGGAATTATATCAATGTATTCTTATGAAAGAACTGCATCATAAAGGAAATTAAATTCAAATAATAGTTTATTTATCAAGATTAAATGAGCAATCTGAGAATGAGAACTGCACCATGGAAGAAATCAAATTAAAATAGCTGAACTGAATTTGACTCTCTCTTATAGAACAGGATGAAATGTACGAGTATGAATACAGATCATATAATAAAACTTAGATAGAATAATTATAGCATTCTGTGAAAAATCATATCTCCGAAAGTATTAGCTTGTTGGACTGGAAAATGATATCGATGGATTTTAATGGTGAAACTGCATCTTAAATTAAAATAGAATTTAAAATTTGTTGGTTAAAAAAAATTTTTTTTTTTCGTTGCTCTGAAACCATCTGGCCTATTTTGCCCAATAACGAACTCAACCGAGATATTTATCTCCCTAACCTACTCTGAAAATTTCAACTGCCTAGCTCATTCCGCTCGAGAGTTATTGTATAAATTTTTTTTTTTTTATTTTGAAAACATTTCTTTGACACTTTACGGTAACCTGGTCAAAACAAAACTTCACATGCGTATAAAGGTCATGATTCTACAGTTTAACGCTAAATTTCAGATAGATCGAGTAATCGGTTTCGGAAATATTCATAAAAAATGTGTTTTACTAAAATCGGCCATATCTCCGAAACCGCTTGATGGATTTCGCCCATTAACCAAATCGTTTGAGACCATTTTCAGCCAAAAATTCGAAAATTACAGACATTTGGGCAAATTGATAAGCACTCAGTTCCGAGGAACTAGAGCGCCAAAAACAATAAGAATTTCAATGAAATGGATGTTCAAATTAGAGCTCGGATTTGTCAAATTGTAAATATGTATTCAAATTATTCGTTATTATTATTATTATACCGGGTGGCTCACCACAGACGCGGAGCGGAGTAAATGAAGATATTTTGAGAATATTTTTTTGTGATGTGTGCAGAGTGTTCAAAAGCACAATTTAAAATTATTTTCATATATACCGAGTGTTCGAAAACAAAGATATAGACCAAAGTTACATTTTTTTAATTGTAACACCCTGTATATGACCTCAAAAATGGAATGGCAAGCTCAAATTATGATGAGTTTCTTCATATCACTTTCCACCTTAGCAGTATCATTTACGAGAAAATGGCGAAAATTTTAAAATATGGAGTTTTTTTAAATAGCAAACAATGAAGAAACCAGTTACGCCAGCGATACAGACAGTATTTTTTAGAGAAGCCATATTAGTTAGTCCCATACAAAAAAAAAATAACTCTGGAATATACAGAGGGATCATAATTAATTTTCAAACATCAACTACAAATAATGGTCGAAAATTGCTGAGAAAACTTTCAAGTTTAGGTGTAGGAAAATCTTGTGAAGATAGTTTCGAATTTAATTTTTACGTTCAACGAGATATAGAAATACCGGGTGTGCCATTTGAAATAAGGAAGTTTTTGACCATAATTTTTAGTTGATGTTTGAAAATTAATTATGATCACTCTATATATTCCACAGTTACTTTTTTTTCTGTATAGGAGTAGCTAATATGTGTACTCAAAAAATACTGACTGTAGCGCTGGCGTATCTGGTTCCTTCATCAATTGCTATTCAAAAAAACTCCATATTTTAAATTTTTCGCCATTTTCTCGTAAATGGTACTTTTAAGGTATAAAGTGATCTGAAGTAACTCATCATAATTAGAGCTTGCAATTATATTTTCGAGGTCAAATATAGGGTGTTACCATTTATAAAATGTAACTTTGGTCTATATCTTTGTTTTCGAACAATTTCGTATATACTTATGAAAATAATTTCAAATTGTGCTTTTGAACACCCTACACACATCACAAAAAAATATTCTCAAAATATCATAATTTACTCCCTCAAAACAAGCTCCGCGTCTGTGGTGGGCCATCCAGTATGTTATAAATATTCGAATGTTCGAATGAATTATATAAATAGTCAAATATTCGACTTTTTGAAAAATAGACTTTTTTGCCGATCGTGCTGAAATTCGATACTCATTTGTAAACCCAGGTCCAGACGGTTGTAATGTAACGCGTAATGTAATGCGTAATGTAAGGCGGATTCTCTGTGTGGACGGTACTACGAGCGTTACATGTAACGCTCGTACAGCGTTACATGTAAAAAGAGCAGGAAATGTCCTAAAAAAATTGGTTCAAGCACTGACGTGAAGTCAGAAGCTTTTGCGCGTATGTTCTATTGTCCATTCTTCTGTATTGGACACCCTTAATCGAATTTACCATGTTAAATTATGTTGTCCATTCTCCTGTATTGGACACTTAATTCGAATTTACCATGGTAAATTCGAATTGTTGATTTTCTACTACTAGTTACCAAGCTTAAATTGGATCGAATATTTATTTTTTAGTTATCAAGGAAATAATATTCCAGGTGGGTATAACTCGGAAGCCGTTAGACCGATTATGCCAGAAAACGAACTCAACTCTCCCTTTCGGATACGCAACCTACCCTGAAAATTGCAAGTACCTATCTGCTTTCGTTCGAAAGTTATCGAGGCAACGGTCACACATCTACTGAACTCACACAAGAATGCTCGAATCTCCAACAATATTTAACCGATCGTATTAAAACTTGAAAATTAGCAGTAGAGGTAGGTTATGAAGACTCTTGCAAAATTTCAGCAATTTCAAACGAATAGTTACTGATATATAGAATTTGTTTTTTTATTTTCAATGATTTATTAAAAATTTTCTACGAATGCTATCCGCACCAAATTTTGCAAACATTTTTGCGTTGGCATTCTACAGCTAATTACCATGTTTGAATTCAATCGGTTCAGTATTTTTCGAGTTAATGAGGAACAAAAAACCACCAAATTCCAGAAAATTTCAGATGGCTATAACTCTAAAACCGTTTGGCTGATTATGCTCATAAACAAACTGAAATGTCTCGTTCTAGTGCACATCCTAACCTGAAAACTTCAAGCCGCTATCTCTTTCCGTTCTCAAGTTATCGTGAAAGCAAAAATATTTTTTAATAATTTTTTTGAAAATTTCTAGCCATACGATTCGCATAAAATTTCACAAACGTGCTTAAATTCATATTTTTCAACTACTCACCAAGTTTCAATTCGATCGGATTCATATTGGTTGAAAACAAAATTATTACTCGGAAACCACTTAGCCGATTATACCCATTAACGAACTTGTCCGTCGTATTGAGATGAGCCACCCACCCTGAAAATTTCAAGTCACTAGCTCTTTTCGTTCTCAAGTTATCGGGGCAACGGCCGGACGGCCGGCCGGACAGAATCAAATTTGACATCGAATTCTTCATTGGGGAGTCCAACTAAATCGTTTTATTATTATTATTATTAACAGAAGGGTAGAGTCGAGGCCTTAGCCTATTGTAACTCAATTAACAATTATTAAAGAAACAAGTGCTCACAAAAGAGATAAAAAAAAACATACTAAACTTAATAGATTTCCAAACAAATATAAAACAAACGAATCATGCAGGAACCACTGGTTCACAACATCACTGCTGCGGAAGCCGAACTCTCGACACATCATACCTGTTCTTGAAGGAGTTAACACTAGTCGCATTCACTACATCCACCGGCAAGCCATTCCACACATCGAAAATTCTATTCGAGAGAAAACCTTGTCGGACCGATGTCCGAAACCTCTCCTTAGCAAGCTTCAAACTGTGACCGCGAAGATTTATATTTGTGTTCAACACAAACATATCCGACAGATTAAGGCCAAACAGATCATTGAGAGCCCTGTACGTCACAATGAGGTCTCCCCTCAGCCTGCGATCACTTACACTTGGCAAAAATAAAATTTTTAGTCTGGTTGGATAGTCGGGGGGCGATGCCACCCATAAGGCAATCTGGTCGCGAAGCCCTGCACCGACTCCAGGAGGACCATGTCATATTGATGGATCGGATACCAAACGGGCCCAGCGAATTCCAATATAGGTCGTATGTAGGTTTTGTACAGTAAGGCACAGGTCGTAACGTCCATACCTGGGAATGACTTATGGAAAATGTTGTTTGAGACTATTTTCGTCAAAAAATTCGAAAGTTACAGACATTTGGGCAAAACTATAACGCGATGTTCCCCAGAACATACGCGCAGAAAGTGTCCCAATTTCCGGAACTGTAGGGCCAAAATTTATAATTTTCCCAGAGGGTTACAAATACGTACTCCGGCTTGCGCATGCCTCGCCCCCTGCGGACCTTTAATGAATAAGTATTATTTAAGTAATCATTAAAGGATACTGTGGGAGGTATACTCATTATTTAAGAGGTTTCTATCTGGGTTTTCTCTCCCAACATCTGAAAAATATCTATAAAATAAAAATTAATTATTTTGTTGCTTCTGCGTAAGAAACACAAGATATTTGTAGGAAGCAATCAATCGAACAATGGTGCCTAACAAACAACAACGAAACAACATCAACGAAGAAACAACTATATCGTAACGTGTCGGAGACTAAAGGCGGGTTTATACAGCAAATAAGATAAAACAAGAAACAAATTAAAATAAAATAAGAATTAAGGGTTAAACGGATCGGTTTATACAGATAATCTAAAACAAAATAAGAAATAAGAATGAACCAATCAAATCGCAGCTTCTTGACAATTTTATGCAAGTTCTATGAATTTCACTCTTTGAGCATGCGCATTGTCGTTTTCCAAACAAAATAACATAAAATAAGAAATAAAGATGAGATAATATTATTTCGTGTATAAACGCTCTCATAGTAATGTACATGTTTAACTTTCTAATTCTATTTCTTATTTTATTTTATCTTATCTTATTTGCTGTATAAACCCGCCTTATATCAGACTCCTTCGTCGGACACTTAACGAAAATCTTCAGAATTATTTTGTTGATTGTTATTCTCGAATTGATAGTTATTATTCTGAAGATTTTCGTTATGTGTCTGACGAAAACATCTTGTGTTTCTTATGCAGAAGCAAATCACAAAATAATTAATTTTTATTTTATAGATATTTTTCAGGGTTTGGGAGAGAAAACCCAGAAAGAAAACTTATAATAATAAGTATTATTTAAACTTATTGAATATTGAAATAAAAAATTTAAAAAATTTAGGCGCCTGAAGGATAGATCAATGAGTAATAATCCGTGGTCCAACAATTTTTATCGCTATTTTTCAATTAGTTATCCAATAGTTAATTAACAAATTTTGTTAGCAAGAACATTAACATTGCAAGTGCGATAATTGTTAAAGTATTAATCTGATAATTTTTCCCTTTCGTGGAGCTATTTTTCAAAAGTCTTAAAATAGATTCCCATTGGAAAAATAAAAAAATTGTTAGTTTGTATTTCGTTACCTACTAATAATTTACTTAAGTGAAAAATTAAAAAGCTTCATTAAACATTGAGATTTATGGGTGCGAGACGTGGCAGTTGACTAAGGGTATGGAGCGTCGACTTTTGACACTTGAGATGGATTTCTGGCGACGATCAGCAGGAAAGTCGAGAATGGAAAGAATACGAAATGATCGGATCAGAGATATCATGCAAGTTGACAAAACAATTGTCGATGAAATTCAGAGAACGCAACTAATTTGGTACGGGCATGTAGAAAGAATGAGTGACGAACGTCTGCCAAAAATGCTGCTCAAATGGACACCACCAGAAAGAAGGAAGAGAGGAAGACCTAAAAGAACATGGTTTGAGGGAATAGAGAAGGCTATGTCAGAACGAAATCTGCATCCTGGGGACTGGCAAGATAGAAGGGCTGGAGATTGGGAACCGGAAGGCGTAGGACGCTATGAACCCGGATATATATATATATATATATATATATATATATATATATATATATATATATATATATATATATATATATATATATAATACTATTTATCCGTTGCCTTATGGTCAGAAGCTACATAAAAATAATTTTTTATAATTTTTATCTCCTATTGTTCAAAACATTATAAACAAATATTTTTTCGATTACATAATCTTTGATGATAATTATGATTAAAAAAAACCGCTTTTATTGCTTAAAGACGCCTTTGTTGAATTAAAATTTTTTTACCATGTTGTGTAAATTAAGAAACCATTTTTTTCAAATCATTATTTATCTTGGTCTTCGATATTAAAAAAATCGAATATTATTTAAATTTTCATTGTTTATTTAATAAACAATTTGTTATAAACAAATCAATAATCTCTTTGTATTTTTCTTCTTTTTCTACTTGAAAAAACAAAAACAACTATGGGTTATTTAAAAAAAATATATTTATATTTGAAAGTGAGCAGAAAATTGAAAGTTCAATAAAAAATTTAAATGAAGTTTCTTTTTTAAATAATACACGATTGCTTTTGTTTTTTTTTATATAAAAAGAAGAATAATACGAAGCAATAATTCATTTTTTTAAAACAAACTGTTTATTAAATAAACAATGAAAATTCCAATTGCATTCGAATTTTCATTCAATATCGAAGAACAAGATAATAATGATTTAAAAAAATTGTTCCATAATTTTCATAACAAGTGGTAAAAAAATTGTAATTATCAAATGCGTTTTCAAGCAATATTTTTTTTTTAAGAAACGTTTTTTTTAAATCATACATATAATCGAAGAGTGTGTTATCAAAAAAAAAAAATTATTGTCTCAAAAACAACGCATTTGTTTAAAATAATTTTTTAAAAAATAGGAGATAAAAATTTATAGAAAAATTATTTTCAAGTAGCTTCTGATCATAAGAAAACGGATCAAAAGTAATATTATAAAAAAAATTTTTAATGTGAAGCTTAATAATCTTCCACTTAAGTGAATTGTTAAGAACAAAACCAAAATTAACAATTTTTTGATTTTTTCACTGGGAATCTAGTAAAAAATTCTCAGATTAATAGTTTAACAATTATTGCATTTACAATGTTAATGTTCGTGCTACAAAAAATTGTTGATTAACTAATGGATAACTAATTGAAAAAAACCTTTAAAAATTTTTGGACCACGGATTATTGTTCAATGATCTATCCTTCAGGCACCTGTATTTTTTTTTATTTTCATATTTAATAAGTTTGAATAACATTTATTCATTAAAGGTCCGAAGAGGCGAGGTTTGCGCAAGCCGGAGTACCCGCTTTCGGGCGTATTTTCAACCCTCTGGGAAAATTATGAATATTGGTCCTACAGATCCAAGAGTTGGGAAATTCTTTAGGAAATTTCCTCCCCTTTTTGAATTTTTTTAAAATTTGAATTATCTCAATTAGTTCGTGAGATATTGGTGAAAATCCAAACCGCCATTTTTTTTCACATAATTGTTTATAACCATTGCAATTTTTGCGAACGGCTTTAGCATTTTCTCAAAAACTATCTACATGCTATTCCAAATCGAATGACACCTCGATCATAATTTCCGGAGAATACACACAAATTTTGACCTAAAAAGCACTTGTTGACTAAACTATATACAGTAAAATGATAGCATGCAATTCCCTAGAAAATACGCACAAAAAAAATTGCCATCAATTATGTTATCGTCATGCTGAATTGGTTTACCGCCATGTTCAACTATCATTGTTCGTAGGGAATGGAAATATGGTTGTGAGAATGGGGAATTAACCTATTTTAATGAAGAAATGATGCACATTTGTGTGAAATTTATAGCGGTTTTTTCTAATGCGGTAATTTTCATAATCTCGAAAATTTTGGCCCAGCCTGTTGTTGAGAAATTAAGAGATATCTGAATGATGGTTTGCTTGATGTGTTTTGCGAAATAAAATGGTCATGTTTTCGTAATATCAAATCTTTGAAATTGACCAAAACGGTCGCAGTTTTCCTGTTAACTATGACTCAAGACAGACATGATAAGGATTGAATTTATGGAATTTGAATATAACCATTTGTCAACCTTGGCATTAGTTCTCGATCGATATACATGGCAGACCAACGGAATCTTTACACCCCGATTTTTCAACTTTAAAATGAAAAAGGGGGAAAGCCCAGTGGCAGGAGCTTTGGCGCACTTGTTCAATTTTTGACAAACCATATCTCCGAAAGTATTGGTTTCTCAGAGTGTGGAATGATATCAATGGATTCTTATAATACAACTGCACCATAAAAGGAATTAAATTAAAATAAAAGTTCATTTATCAAGATTAAATGAGCAATCTGCAATGATTTAACCTCGTGGAATGGGTTGTTGCAACTAACACTCGGTGCATAGTTTTCACAACTCGAAATACCTAGAGCAAGGCTGAAGATAATCATAGCAGATTGTCCATTTATTTCTGATATTTGAATAGGTATAGGCTGTCGAACAAATTATATTAATAGTTCAAAATATATCAATAAAATACAATCCTCTTTTCATAATTTAATAGTTCATACCACTAACACAGTCATTCTGTATTATGAACCTTAACTCAGGAAAGAATATTTGATACACAAATGTAGATCAATATTTTAACCTTTTTTTGCTATCAATATTATGAAAATACTGTATATAGGAACATGTCTCACTACTTAAGGAAGTAAAAGGTAATATTAACCTCGGTGGTCAACGAACAGTAATTTCTTTAGATGATTCCATTATGTTATTCTTTCCTATTGCCTTCATTAATTACATCATTGAAATGATCCAATTCTAAATCTTCTGAAACATCATCCCCCAATATTCGCGCATAAATGATTCAATATTCAACAAGTCAATATTATTTTTGGTATCAAAACAGTCTTGTACATATTCACAAATTCAAGATGCGGAACCTTGTTTTTTAGCACAAAATATTTTCAAAGTACGATTTATATAAACAAACTAGAACATAAATGAATATGACGTCTCTTATAGGTAGATAAGGTGACATGAATGAATAGCGAACACAGATAGAACACAGACAGATTGAATTCCCATTCTGTGAAAACATAGAAGTACGATATATTGTAGAAATTTTGAAAAATCATATTAAACTATTTATTCAACTAAATTAAAATTAAATGACGAACTTATACAAGATATTCATTCCTCAAATATACTCTGGAAATTATATTATATGGATTGACACTTAGACAATATTCCAGTTAAATTTTCACTTGAGATATTCTGAACCCAATATGATTAACTTACCGAAGTATATATTTCCATCATCATATGGATTTTATCCAAGGGCATATAGGGTATATAATATCCTAGCATTGGTCATTTTGCATTCAATCACACTTTGTCTTCTAGAACAACATAAATTTGACATGTCTGGTATATAAGATGACATGGATGAACAGTGAACACAGATAGAACACAGGCAGATAGAATTCGCATTCTGTGAAAATATAGAAGTACGATGAATTATTGAAACTTTGAAAAATCTCCGGAAATTTTAGCTGTTAGAGTTGAGAAGGATATCGATGGATTTTTATAGTGAAACTGCATCTTAAAAAATATTAAAAATTTTTTTTGTTACTCCGAAACCATCAGGCTGATTTCGCCCAATAATGAACTCAACCGAGAGATTTTTGTCCCTAACCCACTCTGAAAATGAACTGTCTAGCTCATTCCGTTCGAGAGTTATCGTGTTAACGGCCGGACCAGCCGGACAGAATCGATTTTGACCACGAATTCTTGATCAGTGAGTCGAACCAAATCGTTTAAGACCATTTTCATGCAACAATTCAAATATTACAGGCATTTGGGTAAATTGATAAGCTTTCTGTTCCGAGGAGCAAGAGCGACAAAATTAATATTCTGAGACAAAAACAATTATTAAGGGTTGGATCTGAAATCAGAAATAGAAGGCTTGTTGGAGAAAATCAGAAATCAGAAAATGATATCAATGGATTTTTATGCTTAAACAGCATCTCAGAAAAAATTTAATTCGAAATTTGTTACTCCGAAACCATCAGGCTTTCATTCTATAATAGAAATTAATGAGTACTTGATGTTGGCCTCGCTCTGCATGGAGCAAAATATCTTTCCTTTTAACAATGAATATTATAAACAAACTTTCGGTACGGCCATGGGTAACCCGCTTTTCCCCTTTTTAGCTAATTTGTTCCTCAGCAAATTAGAACTTCATATTAAAAAAGTATAAAAATATTTTCCAAAATTTTGGGATAGATATGTAGATGACATATTCGCAATTGTTGATGAAATTGTTGATATTAACGAGTTTACCATGGTCTTGAACAATAACCTATCTATTTAGTTCACCTTCGACATGGAAAAGGACGGCTACTTACAAATCTTAGATTTAAAATTATCTAAAGACAACTCAAATAAAATTAGTTTTGACATTTTTAGAAAACCTACTAATTCTGATATTTACATTTCGTCTGATTCGGTAGCAGCCTCACATTTCCTTGTTAACCGGTTATTTAATATTCCTCTAAGCAATTTAAAATTCAAGAAAGAAAGAAAAATGATTACCAAATTGCCGAAAGAAATGGGTATAGTCATCAACTAGTTCAGAAAATTATCAACAAACATAAAGATAAAAATCTCCTCAGTAACATAACCCTAACGAAAGAAATAAAAACGGTAAAAGGTTTCCATGCTTTCACGTTCCATCCGAAAACAAACAACAAACTCCAGAATATTTTTAAAAAGGTTAATATAAAACTGGCTTTCAAAACATCCACGAAAATTAAACAACTTCCAGAAAATACATTCAAGAACACTCCGGACATGTTGAAATCGGGTGTATATGGTATTAAATGTTTAGATTGCAATAAGTGTTACGTCAGGAAAACAACCAGAAACATTCTCACAAGGTATAAAGAGCATATTCGGAACAACAACATCGATAAATGTGCGGTTGCAAATCACGTTTTAACAACTGGCCACTCAATTTCGGAAAATTCCATCAAATTGTTGAAAAATTCCAATTTACATAGTACACATAGTACATAGGAACACTTGAAGGCATCGGAATGAATAAGATAAAGGATATTTTACTCAATAATGGTCTATCCCCTATTAACAACCCATTATTCTCACTAATTGTTTTATGACTAAGGGTATAATGTCAACCCATACTGGAATGTAGAAATTGATTGCATGCTTTAGTAACGCTTCGTCTTTAAGGGTGGAAACTTTGTTTCCGAAACATATGTCAGACGACAAAAACTGTAGTGGACAAGAGTGTAGTTACTTTCGCAGTGTTCATAATAAGTCCACAGTGAACTCAAAATATAAAATACAGAAGATAATTATTTGTGCCTAAAATATGCGAATTATACTTAATTATTAATTTATTTGGTACGACTCAAACAATTATGTCTGATCTACCGACCAGCTGTTGCCACAATAACTTTCGAACGAAAAGACAAAGCGACTTGCTATTATCAGGGTAGATTGTGCATACAAATGCGCCGGTTAAGTTTGTTGTTGGGCATAATCGGGCCAACGGTTTTCGGGTTATACCCAACTGAAATATTGTTCCCTTAATAATTCTAAAGATGATGATTCGATTGAAACTGTTATCAGTTGCATAATTTCAACACGCAAATTTCCGTAGGAGGATAGCATCATTAGAAATAAAAATAATATCATATCACTAGAAACTCCTTCCAAAAAAAAAAGTAAATTTACCTGAACATAACACGCTTCCTACTAACACAACAAGAAACTTTTTATGGGTGAGAAATTTGTTTATTTATCTATTTTTGGAGCAACGATTCATTTAGTACTCAACTAGTGGCCAGCAGTCCATATTTTGGGATTCAGATGAGCCAGCAGATCTACCTAGCAATAGATCCACATTTTTCTGGGAGATCTACATTTTTACGGTAGATCTACATTTTTCCGGTAGATCTGCATTTTTCCGTAGATCTACATTTTTTAGGTAGATCTACATTTTTCCAGTAGATCTACATTTTTTCGGTAGATCTACATTTTTCCGGTAGATCTACTTTTTTCCGGTAGATCTGCATTTTTCCATGAGATCTAAATTTTTTCAGTAGATCAATATAATCGGTAGATCAATTGAACCGGTTGTTCAATGACATCTAACAGGTTCTGTTGTGATTCTGAGAATGATTCACACGTTTTTGAGTTACTTAAAACCAAATATAGCGCCACCTACCGAATCGTATTGTAAACCTAAGGCCTTCCGAAACACAATCACAAAGATTCACCAAAATCGGTATAGCCATTTTTGAGTTCGTGTAAACCGATTGTAGTACCACCTACCGGGGAATATTGTGGATCTGAAACCTACTCAGATACATACACAAAGTTTCATCGAAATCGGTCCAGTCATTCTTGAGTCTTCATAAACCGAATGCAGTGCCACCTAACGGGTTTCTATTGTGACCCTTAGAGCCACTCAAACACGCACACAATGTTTCATCAAAATCGGTCGAGGCACTTCTGAGTTCTTACAGACGGATTGCAGCGCCACCTACCGGGGTGTATTGCGGACCTGACACAACCTCAGATACACACACAAAGTTTCATCGAAATCGGTTCAGCCGTTCTTGAGTTTCTATGAAACGAATACAGCGCCATCTAACGGTTACCTTTTGTGACCCTGAGACACGCCGAAACACACACACACACAAACTTTCATCAAAATCGGTCAAGTCGTTTCGGAGTTGAAATGTTTTTAGAAACACCCCGTATAGCAGCGGTTATCTTTTCGTAGCAGTTTTACAGTGTTGAGAATTCTCTTTACGATAGATCTCTTGTGGTGACATTTTACTTGAAACACCCTGTATAGCAGGGGTTTTTCATTTTGACCGTTAATTTTCAGCTCAATATTTGAATATTTTGAGTAATTTTAATGCAAAAATCCGTCCGATCGAACGGATATTCTTTATAGATTTCGTGACTTAACGAAAAGATCCAAATCCCAAAATACGTTCACCGGAGAACGCTCCTCTGAGTTTTCCATTGGGTAAAAATGAAAAAATAAATAAGTTAGCTATTTCGGACGCACCGAGGATTCGAACCCGCCGCCCTGCGAGGCTCTGGACTATGAACCCAACGCCTAGTCCGCTCGGCCACCGACGTCTACGTGAATCGACCCCGATTATGTACCACATAAAGATTTTAAGTACTCGGATGATTTCCGTCTTTCGATTTTCAGAATATCGTCAATCCTGTCGAGCGATCGATCGAAATCGGTTACTCGTTCATATTTCTCGCGGTTTTTCTAGACTATTTGAAGGTTTTCGACCGATTCGGTTCGAAATTCAAATTCGATTTGACATTTCTAATCGCTCGTTCGGACCGAAAACGTCGACCGTGAAGCAGCCGCGTTAAAATTCGCCACAGAAATACGTGAAACGTCAGAATTTCGTCGATTCTCGCAAAAAGTCACATTTTCCTATCGTTCTTCCGGGAAAACGAAAGAGTGAATCGAAAAAAGGGCTCAGCTACGGACTAATTTCGAATCTCGTCTTCGCGTTCCCGCAAATACCGTCGTTCCGAACGCCACCCGTCCTCCGATCTCCTTTCCTTCATTTCGTACCTTTCGCCAAAATCGGCGTTTTTTCGCCTTTTCGCGATTTTTTTAAAAATACACCCCCTTCTTTTCGCTCCGAAAACGCGAAACCCTACGAAACTTCCGTCTTTTTCCTCGCGAAACCCCTCGGAAATTTCCCCCCTCCCCCCCTCCTAACGTCCGAAAAATCTTCACGTTCGTAGTAACATTTTCAAAAAAGTTTTTTTGTTCCTTTTCTATAGAACCCATCTTCATTTTAGTAATAGTGACTAGTGGCCAGCAGTCCATATTTTGGGATTCAGATGAGCCAGCAGATCTACCTAGCAATAGATCCACATTTTTCTGGGAGATCTACATTTTTACGGTAGATCTACATTTTTCCGGTAGATCTGCATTTTTCCGTAGATCTACATTTTTTCGGTAGATCTACATTTTTCCAGTAGATCTACATTTTTTCGGTAGATCTACATTTTTCCGGTAGATCTACTTTTTTCCGGTAGATCTGCATTTTTCCATGAGATCTAAATTTTTTCAGTAGATCAATATAATCGGTAGATCAATTGAACCGGTTGTTCAATGACATCTAACAGGTTCTGTTGTGATTCTGAGAATGATTCACACGTTTTTGAGTTACTTAAAACCAAATATAGCGCCACCTACCGAATCGTATTGTAAACCTAAGGCCTTCCGAAACACAATCACAAAGATTCACCAAAATCGGTATAGCCATTTTTGAGTTCGTGTAAACCGATTGTAGTACCACCTACCGGGGAATATTGTGGATCTGAAACCTACTCAGATACATGGGTAGTTCTCACGAAATGTTCCACTTTGGTGTTCATGACAGTTTTCTGCTACATAAAACTGGTTTAATCGTTTAATTCTCTATATTATATCCTTTTGAAATGTAACAATCACTATAAAGAATAAAAAATTGCAATATTTCAAAAGTTTTAATTTTCAACGCTAGTTTTCTTCCCAGAAAAATTGAAAACCTCACCTCCGTGACTGTTCCTCTTAGTTATCGCATTGTCCTAAACTTAAAATTATAGCATTAATGGAATTCTGGCACAGCGTATTTCTAGTTCATTATCCACAAATAACTAAGTAATGTTGACATGATAAAATCTCAATAAAAAAATTATCGGTGTTCGAATTATACCTATATTAGTCGATGTTCCTGCATTATCTATCACCTCCGTGAAGCGACATTGTAATTTGACTCTTTAATCGCAAGATGACGGTATCGTCATCGTGGACCGCCTGGAATATCGGTTGATGCGCAGGTAATACTGACCACTTGAGATTTGAACTTCAAAGTGTAACTTATTGGTTAAATTCTTACCCAAGTGATAAAGACGTGTATGGGAAATTTGGGATTCTCACCTCCGTGAAGATGAATTGTAAGGTAGGAGATTATTTTATTCAATTATTTGTTATCTGAATATACTTAATTACGAAAGTTATTTAATGAGTTAAAATATTGTTTTGAAGCCTTTTTCTTTAAATGAGATATTCTATAAAAAAGTAAAATTTCTCACCTCCGTGAATCTCACCTCCGTGAATATAGTAATTCACGGAGGTGAGGTAGTCTTCACGGATGTGATAATAATATTCTGTTCCTCCTTTCAGGACATGAATTCTAACATCATTAAAAAAAAAATAAGAAAAAAGTTACTGCATCTCATGAAGAACAGAAGAAAAAACAACGAAAATCTATGAGAAGACTTCATGAAGCCCGAAAAAATGATCCTGAATTATACGAAGAAGAAAAACGTAAAGAACGAGGGCTATTATAAAAGAAAAAAGGAAGGAAAAATTAAAAATATTCTGGATATGTCCGAAAGAGAAAAATTGGTTCAAGCACTGACGTGAAGTCAGGAGCTTTTGCGCGTATGTTCTATTGTCCATCCTCCTGTATTGGACACTCTCTTAATCGAATTTACCATGGTGAATTCTATTGTCTGTTCTCCTGTTTGAGACACTCTTAATCGAATAAACCATGGTGAATTCGATTAAGGCTGTCCAATACAGGAGAATAGACAATAGAATTCACCAGGGTAAATTCGATTAAAAGTGTCCAATACAGGAGAATGGACAATAGAACATACGCGCAAAAGCTCCTGACTTCACGTCAGTGCTTGAACCAATTTGTTTATATTAAGGATATATGAATTTTTTTTTTCATTTAAAATTTAACATTATTTCATTTCCGTGAATTTTGTCTCACATCCGTGAATGCCGGTTTCATGAAAATCTCATTATTTCACAAAATACCAACGAAAGTGTGTAACCTTAGGCATAAGATTAATAAGAATTAATTTCTGGTTTAGGTTATCTAAAAATAAATTCGATTATTGTTAATTTATTTTTTCTTAAACTAAAATGCGAAAGGGGAACATTTGGTGGGAATTACCCACATACACAAAGTTTCATCGAAATCGGTCCAGTCATTCTTGAGTCTTCATAAACCGAATGCAGTGCCACCTAACGGGTTTCTATTGTGACCCTTAGAGCCACTCAAACACGCACACAATGTTTCATCAAAAGCGGTCGAGGCACTTCTGAGTTCTTACAGACGGATTGCAGCGCCACCTACCGGGGTGTATTGCGGACCTGACACAACCTCAGATACACACACAAAGTTTCATCGAAATCGGTTCAGCCATTCTTGAGTTTCTATGAAACGAATACAGCGCCATCTAACGGTTACCTATTGTGACCCTGAGACACGCCGAAACACACACACACACAAACTTTCATCAAAATCGGTCAAGTCGTTTCGGAGTTGAAATGTTTTTAGAAACACCCCGTATAGCAGCGGTTATCTTTTCGTAGCAGTTTTACAGTGTTGAGAATTCTCTTTACGATAGATCTCTTGTGGTGACATTTTACTTGAAACACCCTGTATAGCAGCGGTTTTTCATTTTGACCGTTAATTTTCAGCTCAATATTTGAATATTTTGAGTAATTTTAATGCAAAAATCCGTCCGATCGAACGGATATTCTTTATAGATTTCGTGACTTAACGAAAAGATCCAAATCCCAAAATACGTTCACCGGAGAACGCTCCTCTGAGTTTTCCATTGGGTAAAAATGAAAAAATTAATAAGTTAGCTATTTCGGACGCACCGAGGATTCGAACCCGCCGCCCTGCGAGGCTCTGGACTATGAACCCAACGCCTAGTCTGCTCGGCCACCGACGTCTACGTCAATCGACCCCGATTATGTACCACATAAAGATTTTAAGTACTCGGATGATTTCCGTCTTTCGATTTTCAGAATATCGTCAATCCTGTCGAGCGATCGATCGAAATCGGTTACTCGTTCATATTTCTCGCGGTTTTTCTAGACTATTCGAAGGTTTTCGACCGATTCGGTTCGAAATTCAAATTCGATTTGACATTTCTAATCGCTCGTTCGGACCGAAAACGTCGACCGTGAAGCAGCCGCGTTAAAATTCGCCACAGAAATACGTGAAACGTCAGAATTTCGTCGATTCTCGCAAAAAGTCACATTTTCCTATCGTTCTTCCGGGAAAACGAAAGAGTGAATCGAAAAAAGGGCTCAGCTACGGACTAATTTCGAATCTCGTCTTCGCGTTCCCGCAAATACCGTCGTTCCGAACGCCACCCGTCCTCCGATCTCCTTTCCTTCATTTCGTACCTTTCGCCAAAATCGGCGTTTTTTCGCCTTTTCGCGATTTTTTTAAAAATACACCCCCTTCTTTTCGCTCCGAAAACGCGAAACCCTCCGAAACTTCCGCCTTTTTCCTCGCGAAACCCCTCGGAAATTTCCCCCCTCCCCCCCTCCCCCCCTCCTAACGTCCAAAAAATCGTCACGTTCGTAGTAACATTTTCAAAAAAGTTTTTTTGTTCCTTTTCTATAGAACCCATCTTCATTTTAGTAATAGTGACTAGTTGGCCCGCAGATCTACCTAGCCAGTAGATCTACATTTTTCCGGCAGATCTACATTTTTCCGGTAGATCTACATTTTTCCAGTAGATTTACATTTTTCGAACTTGAAAGTTCGAAATCGTTCGAGCCATATCTGAATTTCTATAGACCTACTTCAACCTGACACATAGTCAGATATACACACCAAGTTTCATCGAAATCGGTGCAGCCATTCTGGAGTTTCTATAAACCGAATGCAGCACCACCTACCGGTCACCTATTGTGACCCTGAGACACACTCAAACACGCACACAATGTTTCATTAAAATCGGCCAAGACATTTCTGAGTTTCTATAGACCGATTGCAGCGCCACCTGCCGGGGTATATAGCAGACCTGACACACCTACTCAGATACACACACAAACTTTCATCAAAATCGGTCGAGCCATTTCACCTACCGGATGCTATTGTGAAGCCGTTTCGGAAAACAGCCTGTATAACAGCGGTTATCCTTTCGCAACAATTTTACAATGTTGAAAATACAGTTCATGTTAAATTGTTATATTGAGGTGGCAACTGGGCCAATTTGCCTATCAGAGAATTATGGAACTCTCCCCACGCTTCCGTTGGAAGCTCGAATTCTATTTGACAATTCGACCCTCATTCGGACTGAAAACCATGACGTTGAAGGAATCGCGAAAGGATTTCGTACAGAAATACGATACGATTTCTACAACGATAACATTCGAAAATACTCACGTTTCGTAAAAGATTCCAAAATTCGACAGAAAGATTAAATTCAGTCGATATCCCATCATACTTCATACAACCAACTGTCAACAACTAAAGAATGTTTCCTTAGAATACATTCGATAGGATTTCGAATTCGTATATAAATGCCTGCAAGTAAAAATCGGTAATATCGTCGAAAGTATAGATCGATAATTACCTTATTTTACGTTCTCCAACTCCGGCCCGTTTCATCAAAAATCTTTCCTCGAAGATAGGTATCTGCCAGTCATTTCAACTTAGAATTTGATAGAATACCTACATTATTTCTCAAATATCGAAAATTCTGCCATGCGATCGGTCGAAATCGGCGACTCTATCATATTTCTTCATATTTCTAGCAATGTATCTTCACGATTCAAGATTTTCGACAAATTCCGTTCGAAATTATAATTCTATTTGACATTTATCGCAACTCATTCGCGATAAATTCAAACTGACAGAAGTTTCTATCATCTGTGATCGAAGTAAATCATCCACGTATTATCTTCTATAGCAGGACCCGAAGTCGGTCGAGCGAAGCCGAACCGGTCTAAACGTCACATTTCACCGAGGTTTTCAAAATATGTCAAAGTTTGCGATCTTTTTCCGGAAAAAGAGTAGGTTTTATCGAAAATCGGGCTGCGTTACAAACTACCTACGAATCTCGTCTTCCGGCCCCCGACGAAATAAATTTCCGAGCGTCGCCTCCTCGCGAGATTTCTATCGCCTCCGATTTGCGCCTTTAGCGAAAAACGGAGTTTTCAACCGATTTCACGATTTTTTTTTAAATACTCCCCACGTTTTTTCTCGTCAAGGACGGATACCCGGAGAAAATTTCGTCTTTTCTCTTTCCCGTTTACACCTCGAATCCCCCCTCGCCCCTCGAATAACCGACGAAAAAATCGAAAATATCGACCTCCTAGAGGAAAAAACTTTTTTGACCTCTCTCTGTGATCCCGAGATCTTTACATTAGTAGAATAAACTAGTAGCCAGCAGTCCATATTTTGGGATTCAGATGAGCCAGTAGATCAATATAATTGGCAGATGAATTTAATCGGTAGTTTAGATGAACCGAATCGAAAGCAATCAGTATGTCATCATGGTACACGAAATCGAATGTATACATTCAGTTTTGGATCGAACATAATTAATGCTGTGTCTGCGGTTGCGTAAGGTGCCTATTCAAATAGATACATTCACAGTGGGATCGAAAATAGTCAATGATGTATCTGTTTGCGTAAAGTTCCTGTCGAAATACATACATTCACAGTTGGATCTAAAATTATTATTGGTGTGAACGCGATCGCGTAAGATCCCAATGGAATACGTACATTTACTATTGAGCCAAACATATTTAGGTAATGCTTTTTTTAGACGCAAATCCCTTCAGTCGTACAATTGTGCCATGAGACAAAGAACATCCTGATAGTTTTCAATAATGCATTCCGAAAGAAATTTCTATAACACAAATCAGTCAACTCGTACGGTTGTGCCTTGGAAAACTTTGAGTTGGATTTGACGTTTAAAAAAAAACACCCTGTATGAAGATTTCTGATAAAAACATCGAATAATATGCTTAACAATGAACAGGTTAATCTACATAGGAATTAATTTTTGTAGCCAGCGGATCTACATAATCGGTCAACATAGTCATTAACCAATTTAATCGATATATGTGTATTTATAGCACACGAATTGAAATAAATACATTCACTGTTGGGATGGAAATTAAACAATTAGTTAGCAGATCCTCGTAGCTAGTAAGTCCATATCACAATAATATATAACCCACCCAGTATCAATGAATGAATAGTTCATATAGGTCAGTAGAATGGTTATATCTACATACCTAACTCACGAAATCAAATTTATGAGGGGTCCCCTTGGAGAAGACCTAGGAGGATCAGTATAATAATAATATATACAATATACTGTTGGATCGAAATTGAACAGATCTATACCATAGGTGGCATATATCCATCTAACTAACAGTATACAAACAAATTAAAGAAGTGCGTTGATGGTGACCTAGCGCATGAAAAAGGAGAAATATTCTTACCTAATGTAATTAATATTATCAATTCTTATGATGACAAATATAATGGGATAGATTTCGGATTGTGGGGGATGAGTAGAAAAATAAGGAACCATCCTGTATATAATATATTGTTTCACTGTCATGATTTTTATACTTTCATCAGGTTCTAGGGATATCATATCAAATAATTTCTCATTTATTCTCCATTCTGGAAATATGTGTTGTTTAATTCCTGCTCTGAAACAATTATAAATAATTAAATTTCTTTAGGTTACATTAATTGTACTGTTAATATTAAATTGCCACTAAATTTTCCAAATCGTGATCAGATCCATATAGGCTTTAGCTACCTGGCAAGAAATTCAGATATTCTGTTGGATGTAGATATGTAATAAAAATCAATGTTATTGATTTAATGGGAAGTGAACACCACTATAATGAAATAAAGAGGTATACGGCAAAAATTTAATCAACAACCATTCTGCCAGGCGTTTTCATTCAAAGAATCAATAGTGTTTGACACAGAAACAATTCACAAAATAATAATGTTTTTATTATATAGATATTTTTCAGAGTTTGGGAGGGAAAAACCCATAAAGGAACCATTTAACACAATGACTGCCAAGCCAGTATTGTGGAAATATCACCAACGGCCAACTATATATTTTTCTTACTTATGTTTGTTTCTCAAGATATTGTTCTACTTTTACTTTTTCTTCAGTACGTCAGTAATGTCATACATATATGATGCGGCCTCCTAGAGATGGTTACTGCAATATTAATCTGTAGGGCCATGTCATTCATTTTGTTACTGCAAAATGCAGAACCAATTGGGTTGTGAAGAAGCCAGGAAGAAAGCTAATATGACATACTTTTCGTGAAAAATGCCCAGATCAACCACAGATTTGCATGTTATATTTCAATACCAAACATACAGGAATATGAGGTTATTATCTAAGAATAAATGCTTTTGCTTGCTCTATAAAATTATCTTATACCTGCTACCAAAAATTCTGCACTTTTTTTTAGGCCAAGTACACCCAAACATTAGTCAGAAGCCAGTGTACAAATGACCCATTGAAAAGTCATAGGCTGTCATACATACTTGAGCAACGCAGCCTGCAGTAATATATTGACCGTCATACATATATGAATCACGTGGCAGTCAATGTGTTAATAATACCCAACCTAAACTCACAGGAACATTATTATTGATTAAATACCCCTCGTTTATGAGATACCCACTGAATATCAACAATAATACACAGTTATGAACTTGTTCGCAACAGAAGATTCTATATTTAAATGTGAAGCCTGGCTGAAGCTGAGAAGTGCTAAGTAATACTTATGTACTTTCTGAACAGTTGAATTAAAAAAAATCTAAAGCACCTGTACTACTTGTAGACAGATTTAACTCCCTTCACAGGTGAAGCAAATGAATAACATCTAATGGATAAGTACTTACAGTGTGAACTGCATTTTTCTCTGTCTCGACAGATGAAAAAATATTGGTTTTGTTTACTTTAAACTAAAATCCATCTTAGTTGTTTATAACCATAATCAATCTGTTAGTGTTCCTCACAATTCTACATATTTGAAACATCAGCATTCATCTATCTGGAACTGAATATGTTAATGTATAATACCTATCAACTTGAAACAAATTTTAAATCTGTCATAATACCAAAGTGAATACTTTTAATAATAATTGCTTGAACCCCTAATTAGATAGAACAATAAAAGCGTTTAAGTAGAATATGGAACTATAAATTATGGACAAAATTTAAGGCATAAATTGCAATACAAACTGTCCCTTCTCTTATCTGGCCATTAATTCTACGAAACTCTACGAAACTTCCGTGTTTTCTCTCGCTAAACCCCCTCAAGACTCAGGAAGAAAGTATATTATAGTCGAATTTAAGTGAATACCTAGAACACAGTTGTTAAGACCAACACTATTCTATCATAACCGATCAGTTATGTTTAGTAGGGAAACCACCATGTTTTGGTTATTCGCTTAGATTCCACCTGTGTTTAAAAAATACTTACGTATGGAAATAGATAATGTAAATTGACGAAAGTCTTCAATATATATATATATCCGTATAAACCACTTCCCAGATGTATGTATAGCCTTTAATACACAAGATGATTGGTTTTTATCTTAATCATTATCACAGATCCTCGGACATTGATAAAACAAACTGCAAAAAGAATAATTTGTTATCGTTATAAAATCCTTATTGATTCATGTTCCTACACAATTGCCAGAAGCAAGAATCGTTCAAAACACCACGATATTTACAGGTTTAAACGACCAATGGAAAAGGTCAAGTTTGAACAAAATATTTGGAAAGTGAAAATATGCAGATATAAGCATGAATACTTACTTTCTATCGTCATATTTCCTGGAAAACTTCAAATATTGTAGTACTTACTTATACAGTGAATACAGTGATATTCCCCGTAATTTATAACAGATCGTATCGTTGATTTCACGTAAACACATCCGTTCAGTCCATTTTGAGGTTATTCATTTGAACCGGCGAATACGTACCGATCGTGGTAAATATGAATTTCCGTGGAAAGTATCGAATCGAATCCATGGGTTTTTATCGATTCTGAATAATTCTCGGCACATTTCCGATCCATAATCGATCGATTTTCGTTAATTCCTCTTCAAAATTTGAATCGCCGTTCTGACTGACATTACTGACCTTGGAATGCTTCTAGCGTTCTAGCTTATTCCTTTCAAAAAATTAGAGATGTGCGTTTGCGGTTTCATCCTTTATTTTACTTCGAGCGTTTGGGCCGCACAGGATCTTTTTTAAAGGAAGTCTCTGTCTTTATTCAACATTCTGGGATCGTTCGATTTCGGCCTCGCTCGGGTCGTTTTATTTCTATAGTCCCATAAAATCGGTCGATTTTCCCCATTTTGGCGATTTTCAAACGCTCGTAGAAAATAAACGGAAAGGAATAGGAAAAAAGTGGCGCGATACGTTTATCCGTATATATTTCGTCTTTCGATTCGTACCGTCAAAAGTCGGCCCGCGTCCCGAACGAAAAAGCCTTTAGGATTCGAGCGACCCCGCTTTCGCCGATTTCCCCGATTTAGCGACTTTTCCGGAATTTTTTTAAAATACTCGCGACTTTCCTATCTCGAGGAAAATCGCCTTCGGCGATACGTCCGTCCTCGCCCTTTCCGTCGCTATACTCCCCGCTTACCGGGCTCGCGGCTTCGCCGCTCGCGAAAATTCCTCCCGCGATACCACGACGAAAAAAGTTTCGTCGAGTGTAGTTCGGTGGTTCCGATCTTTTCAGATTGTAATATAGCGTCGTCGATAATATAGCGTCGTCGATGATTACAAGAAGGCAATGAATGGGGGTGAATCTGGGTTCAAAATTATAGGGCCCAATTCTTTATTTTCATGAATAATTCTCATCTGATTTTATAGATCAAATTTTTTTTATTATAGATTAGAGAAATCCGATACAGTCGATATGTAAAGGCTGTTTGATTTACTCAGTCAGAGGGAGAAACAATTGCTGTGATAGTCAGAAAAACCAGGTGAATTCAATCCGAAAACGATGTTTATCAGTAGTAGTGCCATTTCTACCTTTTATACTTTCATGGCGATTCTCCATGTTGCCGTAGGTAAGTGTTCAGTATTAGTCTATACTAAAACCTACCACCTGTTAATAAAAAGTCTCACCCCTTGAAACTGTATAGGTTGTTTATAATTAATCGAAATTAACCATTTCACCAAAAATTACTTATACAGGGTGTTTCATTGGTAAATGAACATACGTTAACCTGAGGTAGAGCTACTCTAGACGAGTCCGCAAAACCTATATATGATATCGGTCTAATGTCTAATCAGCTCCATAGCAGAGAGATACAGGGTGATTTAGTTATTCGCCAATATTTTCAATTGCTTATAACTTATGAACCACCCAGCAGAATCAATTGATATTTGGAACATAAGATACACTTCCATGGGTCGATCGATTAATCTTCAAACTGATTAAAAAATCCAGGTCCGTATTATAAAAATTCAGAACTTTTCGCAAGCTAATTTGATTAGAATTTTCTAAAAAAGCAGAAAATTTTCTATGGGAATCGGTAGATCTCAGTGTCCCGCACGATATTTGACGCATCAAAATTAGTGTCGAAAGATTTAATTCTACTTAATTCTAAAAAATGTTGTACATTAGGATTTAATTCGAAAAATTGTTTATTCCACCTATTGAAAATTTGCCGTTCTCGATATTTTTTCAAATAATATGGATTTTGAACATTCTATTTTTCGAAATGATCAACTATGGAAAAATAAATAAATAAATGAGTAAAAAATACTGCATGTGGATTTTATTCAGCCCGTCATGCGAATTCCACAAGTTAAGGACTCCATTCCTCGTAATCATTGCTGCACTGAGAGAAATGTTGGGGTTAATAATTAATAATTCTTTATTTGGGACAGTTTTGTTTGTCATAAATAAATTTTATTAATTATTAATAAATATCATTAATAGTTAGAACAACTTGATAAAAACCTTATTTCTCAGAAATATTCCATTTATGTGGGCAAGATTTATTAATAATCAAACTGGTTTATTACCAGTAAATAAATGTAATCCAGAAATGTCATGTTCAAAAATATTATTAACTATAAACAAATAATTCATTTCCACCAAACAAATCTTATTTGAAGTAAAAACTGTCCTTATTTCTGCCAAACAAACATTTATTGAATTATGATTGAAGCAAGATTCATTAATTATTAATAAATCTTGATTATACTGGAATAAGTGTTTATTATAGCTCGCATCCTGAGCGTGTAGGTCGACGTACCCCACCCCATTGGCCATTATATCGAAATGCGAATCTGAAAACTTTGTAATCAGTCACATTTAGTAATCTTTAATTCGTCTATTGGTTGTTAGGATAGTGCGTGATGTATAGGTGAGCGGACAGAATGGTTGGATTCCAGACATTTTTGTTTCAAAATGGTCTGAGTCATTCAAAAAATACATTCGAAGGTAAGGCTTAGTTTTCATAAAAAATTTTTAGTTTGGATTAGCTTAATAATCACTGACGAAACACCTGCTGCAACAAATTCAGGTTATTCATAATAAGGAATTCTTGATAATGGATTTCTATTTGCTGGAGTTTTCGGTCAAATTCACTTGTGAATATAAATGTTTCTTTACGATTAATCAAAGTTGTTAATATGTGTTTATTAAAAAAAATATAAATCCATTATCCATTTGATATCATTCTCGAAAATGTGGTGAAATTTGTTTTTGAATATTTATAATTTCCAGAAAATCAGTTCGTTATTTCAATGCTATATTAGTTTTTCATATTGAAATTCCAAAAAACCTGAATATGAATATGATATGAATCAGAAAAACAGTTTCGTTATTATTTATTCATATTGAAACTTCGAAAAATTTTTGAAGGTTAAATGTTTTTTTTTTTCTTATTATTTTCCAGTAAATACACATCCGCTATAGTGATAGTGACAACATGAGGCACCCTAGAAACTCTCTTCGCAATTCTTCGAACTGGCTCCTGTAGTTACATACCATCGAGATTTTGGATTTAGAAGACTACATAGAAGACTACCACAAAATATCATATGGGAATTGTTATTATATACATTTTAGAAAGTTATTCTTTTTTGCAATATATGTATACCTCAGTTTCCATTCAACTAATCATATTTATTTGAAAAATTAATTTTTCTCGAAAAAAACATTCATTTACTGTTCATAACTAATTATTTAATAAAAATATACAATTTTTTTATAGTGAATTTTTCTTTATTCATAGTAAATATTAATAAATCTCATAAATAACATTTATTTATTATAAATAATTCGTTATTGAATGATAATAAACCTTTTTGATGTAGTGATAAACTTTGTTATCCATGAATAAATCGTATATTAATAATTAATTCGCTTCTTTTTTTACTGTTCATAAACGATTTACCAATACACGTTATAGCCACCATAATTGCCTTATTTGCTGATGATTCCTCATTTTTAATTGTAGCAAAGAATCTTGAGGAGTTGAAGCAGGCGACCTCATTAATTATTGAAATGTTTACCCGCTGGTGTGATGTGAATGGGCTTGTTGTCAATATGGAAAAAACTGTTTCCATTCTTTTTAGCCTGAAGAATGGCACAACGGATGTTCTGGTTACATCTCACAAGGGTGTTTCTATGACATCTAGAAACTCCACAAAGTTCTTGGGTATCTATGTTACAATGGTTTGAAATGGAAAGATCATATAGACGCTGTTTGTAAAAAGTTGAACTGCTCCTATTATGCCATTAATAAAGTTAAAAAATTGTTTCCTCTAAAATCACTTCTTGAGATTTACTACTGTTTGTGCTATCCTCATTTAGCATACAATATTCTCATATGGGGCAGTACGTCTGAACTGAGTCGGGTTCTCATTTGCCAGAAAAAAAATATTAGGCTGATATTTTCTCTCAATCCACGGACATCTTGTGGACCTTATTTTTCTGGTAATGAAATATTAACAGTAGCTGGTATCTACTTGTTCAAATGTTTGCTCCATACCAAAATAAATGAGAAAAATTTGAGTAAACTATCGAGTTACCATTCTTACTCGACAAGGAGCGGTGATGTCTTAGTTATCCCTGGTCACAGGACGTCGAAATACGAACAATCTTCGACATATCAGGGAATTATTATGTTCAATAATTTTCCAGTCTTTATAAAAACTAGGAATACGAGCCAATTCAAAAAAATAATAAAGAGACTATTGTTAAATAAATGTTATTACTCTGTGAGAGAATATCTAGAGGATAATGACTTAGTTTTATGACACAGTCAATCCCAAATTTTTGTTTAGTTTGAATTATGTTGAATTTTCTTTTTCGTTTCTTTAATGTGACCTGTCCTACACTTTTTTGTCTGAAAGGATCAATAAATTTATTATTATTATTATTATTATTATTAATATATATTAATTTTTCACCAATATATATTTTTTCTTAAAACTCAAATAAATCTATTATTTAGGACAAATAAATATTTATTACGCCATATATGAATAAGGGGTTCATTTAATATGAATAAACTTTATTATTTATAAATAAACTGTTCTCTCAGTACTGATTGTCACAGAAAAAATACATGAAGAACATATCAGTATATTAATTTGTGTTATATCCTACTAGTGTTCATTCAAGTAGGCTATATACCACATTAGTTAGATTAAAATCATTATCTTGGCGAGAGATCCATATCCATATTTTTTAACATGGTTTTTCAACTTTTGAGATGAAACCACCCTATTTAAAAGAGAATGTTAGTACAGAGACATCAAGTATTGGGTACCTTCATCACAAGTGCATGTTTTCATGTTCTTTCCACATTAAAATCTACTTCTATTTATCCTTAAATCAAAATGAAACCAGTATAGTTCGAAAGATTTCCGTTTGTCGTAGATGACTTCTGTTGTGCGTGAACACTTTTATATTTATTAATTATTTTGGAAATATACAATTCTGTTCACAGAATCTATTTCAACCGAAATAGACCTCAAGAAATTAACCAAAGTATCTAAAAACAGGCGAGGAATTCGCGTAAATTTTAGGTCCATAAGAAATGCATGGGGAATTCAGTGCTCGGATCCACGGATGGATCGTAATTCGATTTTCCCGCCTAACCTATAACTAATGTGGTCTATAACAATATCTATGACATACATTTTGACAACTGGCATCGACAGTATTGTAGTCTGATCTCTTATTATATGAAAATCAATCATAAGTTTTTATAATAATGCCTCAGGAACTTTTTGGATCAGCATTTTTCAAATATGTGGATAGACAGAGGGGGACCGCATGCATGGCCCCCCTAGATCCCCAGATTTCAATCGTTTCGATTATTTCATTTGGGGATATTTGAAATATTTAGTCTATGCGTCTGAGAAGTGAGGTTATTTTCTTGCAACGTATTGAAGGTGCCTGCAAAATGAGATCCGTAATGATCCGGAAATGATAAAAAAGGCTATAAGATATAATTCTAAAAAAACAAGAATGTTCCTCGAGAAAATGGTGGCACTTTTGAACACCTTTTATAATTGTTTCAACTAGTTTACTTGTTCATTTATTTGTTTATATATTTTTCACCGTTGATCATATTGAATAAATTATTCTAAATATATTTTTTGGGGAATGCTAGAAATAATTTGTTAAAATATAAAAAAATACAAATTTTCGATCTATGCAATAGACAATTTTTCGAATTCAATGTTAATGTACCTACCTACGACATTTTTGAGAATTTCACTATCGTATTAAATCATTCGACAAAAATTTTGAGTAGTCAAATGTCGTGCGGGACACTGATATCTACTGATCCCCATCGAAAATGTTTTGCTTTTTCCAAAAATTCTATTCAAATTCAAATTCCAATATTCCTTCATTCAGGGTGTTGAGTCTCAGCTTGCGAAAAGTTCTAGATTTTTATAATACGGACCTGGATTTTTTTTATCTGTTTGGAGACGAATCGATCGACCCATGGAAGTGTAATAATAACAATAATAATAAATATCTTTATTTCAGAGTATGTTACAACATAGAATGAAATAATGCCTAAAAAAATATGATACTCTTTATAATGCAAATAATCACAAATTCATTGTCAACATACTCAGATAATGAGTATGGTTCCATCAACTAATATTTTCTTCATTTTCCGTTTGAACAACACAAGACTTGTCTGACTTGTTATCATTTTAATATTACTCGGCAATTTATTATAAATCCTGATGCAGTTGTAAGACGGATGTTTTTCACTTAAACTCAATCTGTGGCTTGGATAGTGTAAATCATTTTTCCTGAATATTCCCCTGCATGACTCTAAAAATTTCAACCCAAACATCAGTCTTATAATTCTTTTTTGTGATAAATATCTCACTCACTCTCGTACTTATTCCCCAGAATATAATTCCATATCTCAACAGAGATTCAAAATTCGCAAAATACATCACTCTTAGACATGCAGGCTGACTTAGATAGTTTCTTAGAGATCTAATACCATACCCTATTGTACTTAATTTCATTGAAAGATATTCTACGTGGCTAGTCCATTTCAGAAACTGATCTATATAAATTCCTAAAAATTTCGTTGACTCTTCTAGTTTTATATTGCTATTGTCTAACTTAAAGTATTATTTCTCGTTCCTAACTCTATTTGTACTCAACATTATTTCAGTTGTTTTTTCTCCATTTAAAATAAGTTTATTATTTGCAAACCAAGATTGTGTTTGCTCAAAATAATCTTATGCATTAATTTCTAGTTGTTCTAAGTCACTGGCACTAATAACAACATTTGCATCGTCCGAGAAACCAGTTATCAATCTTGGTATTGCTGAGTACAAATCATTTATAAAAATAATAAATAGAATCGGCCCCAACACGCTGCCTTGAGGCATTCCAAACTTCGATTCTAATACTTCTGACTTTATTTATTTGCCCCCTTTCAAAATACCAAACTCTCTGCTGTCGTTTTGTCAGATATGATTGAAACCACTTTCCTGATTCTTCTCTTATACCCATTCACTCTAATTTTGTCAAAAGAAGTTTCCTAACCAAACAATCATAGGTACTTGATTGGTCCAAAAACAATCCTATAGCTTGTTCATTTTTTCAAGTAATTTAAGAATTTCTTCAGTAAACTGATACATTGCAGATTGAGTGGACTTTCCCTTCAGGTTGGCATGTTGAGAATTACGTTAGATGTTACATTCTTTAATAAAGTTCAATAATCTTGTGCTCATGGCTTGTTCAAATATTTTGGAAAAGGACGACAACAAACTGATTGGTCTATAGTTTTCCATAGCCGATACTTCCGCTCTTCTATAAATTGGTCCAATGAGTGACATTTTCAACTGATTTGGAAAGACACCATACTTGAAAGAGTTATTTATGATAGAAGAGAGAATATGTTTGATCTCGTCATCACAGAATCCAGTCAATCTAGTGTATTTTACGTTCCAAATATCAATTGATCCTACTGGGTGGTTCAAAAGTTATAAGCAATTGAAAATATTGGTGAATACATAAATCACCCTGTATCTCGGCTATGGAGCTGGTTAGAACTATCAGGTTGGGTTTTTTGGACTCGTCTAGTGTAGAGATACCTCAGGTTAACGTATACTCATCACTTACCAATGAAACACCCTGTATAAAAAATTCAAAATGAAGAATCATCGGTAAAGCAAGTCCTAAAACGGCCCTGAATCGTGTGTTATTTTCATTCTTACAAGATTGTCATGTGTCATCGATTTTACATTGAGAGAATGTTGACCTGCAAATAAGTATCGCGGAAATTACTACATGTCATAATTCCAGCTGAAAATTGAATTTATATATGTATTCCGAAATGTGAACGAAGTTGAAAAATCTCAATAGCTCATTCCGAAATTAGTTTTTCTTCTGAATTTCTCAGAAGATTCATATTTCCATACATAACAGAGATCTGAGAGAAGTGTGGCTGCTTTGCATCAGGCTTACCTACTTGTCTCTCTTAATGGTGGGAGGGAAAATTATTAGTAATCATTGAAGGATGCTGTGGGAGGTATACTCATTATTAAAAGGTTTCTTTCTGGGTTTTCTCTCCCAAATTCTGAAAAATATCTATAAAATAAAAATTAATTATTTTGTGATTTGCTTCTGCGTAACACAAGATATTTGTCAGAAGCAATCAATCGAGCAATGTTGCCTAACAAACAACAACGAAACAACATCAACGAAGAAACAACTATATCTTAACGTTTCGGAGTCTATATGTCTAATATAGACTCATTTCGGAATAAGCTTTTGAGATTTTTCCTTCGTCAGACGCTTAACGAAAATCTTTAGAATTATTTTGTTGATAGTTATTGTAAAATTTGAGGATTGTCACATTGACAGTATTTTAAAATCATAGCTAACGTAGTTTTACTTTGCATAGAAATTTCCAAGTTCCAACTCCTTTTTCAATAAATTCAGCCAAATATGGTCAATACCAATTGAGCAATTTGCAAAATTGCATTCTCTGTTCAATAAAATACAAGTTGACTCCTTAAGTTTCCTTTTAATATAATCAGGTTCTGTCATTAGAATCTTTGTATTACTTACTCCAATCCAAAAATATTTCAGAAGTTTTGAAAAACTCGCATACTTAAATGAGCTGCTTGTTAAGTTTGGTGTAGAAAACCGAAAAAGAAACCATTTAATAATGAATGTACCTTCCAAAGCATCCTTTAATGATTAGTAAATAACATGCAGTGGTGCAGCAAGGATTTTGTTATGAGGGGGGGGGGGCTGCACTGAACAATTTTATTAATGTTTGACGTTTGACGATGAACTAAGAAAAAATTGAAAATGTTGGTATCTTTTCAGATCAGTATAACTCCGAAACCATTCGATCGATAATGCCCATTAATGAACTTACCGGTCGCATTCGTATGTGTAGCCTACCTTGACATTTGCAAGTTGCTATCACTTTCCGTTCGAAATTTCTACAAGTGATCACTAGTTTTAATTGGGTCAGATTTGTATATTTTGAGTTAAAGGGGAAAAGACAACAAAATTTCAGATGAGTATAACTTCAAAACCGTTTGGCCGATTATACCAATTAACGATCGTAAATGTCGCATTTGGATGCGAAACCTACCCTGAAAATTGCAAGTCGCTGTATCTTTCCGTTCTCAAGTTAACGTGATATACATAATATTTTTTCCCAATTCTTTTTTTAATTTTCTAGTAGTACGATTCTCACAAAATTCCACATACGTCTTCATGTAGATATTCCAAAATTAGATACCAAGTTTCAATTCTATCGGCTCTGTATTTTTTGAGTTATCGAGAAAATAATGTACCAGATGGGTATAACTCCGAAACCATTTGGCCGATTATGCCGAACAACGAAATTAACTCTCCCATTCGTATGCACAACCTATACCCTAACACTTTTCGTTCGAAAGTCATTGAGCCAACGGTCACCCATGCAGCTACTGAACTCGCCCGAGCCTGCTTGGCTTCCAATATGTTTTCGATATCTCCAATAATATAGATACGATTGTGTTCGAATTTAGAACTTCTGAAATTAGCTTTTGAAGGCTCTCACAAAATTTCGGCAATATCAGACGCATATACAGACAGAGATACAGATTTTTTTTTAAATTTTTTAGTTATACGATTCTCATGAAATTTTGCAATAATTCACACGTCGGCATCCTGCAACTAATTACTAAGTTAAGATCAGATCGGATTATTTGAGTTATTGAGGAAATAACAACATTTCAGATCCAAAACCGTTTGACCGATAATGCTTATTAACGAACTTAAATGGCCCATTGGAATGCGCAACCTACCCTGAAAATTGCGAGTGCTTTCCCTTTCCTTTCGCAAGTTATTGAGGCAACGGTCGCCCATCCAGATACTGAACTCGCCCAACGCTGCTCTATTTCTATTATTTCTTCGATAAATATACAATATAGATCTAATCGTGCTCAAATTTGGAATTAGTATTCGAAGGCTCTCACAATTTTGAGCAATATCGGACGGATAGTTTTTGAGATACATAATATTTTTAAATAATTTCGTAAAAGTCTTCCTGTGATACGATCCTCACAAAATGTGGTGTAAGTATATGTGTTGGTATTCTACAACTAATTACCAAGTTTCAATTCGATCAGATCTGTATTGTTCGTAAAAAAACCGTATGGCCAATCATGCCCAGGAACGAACTTAACCGTCGCATTTGGATGCTCAATCTACCTTACAACTTCGCTATTTATTTCCGTTGGGAAGTTGTCTTGGAATCGGACGAATCGGACAGAAAAGAATTTAACCTCGAATTCTACAACAGTGAGTCGAATCTAATCGTTTGACACCATTTTAGGCGAAAAATTCGAAAAATACAGACATTTGGGCACGCTGTTGCCTAGAAGATTCGCACTAAAATATAGTTCAGACAGTCGCATTTTCGTGATCTTGGAGATTATCTTGATGTATTCAAACGACAAACGAAATGGAAACATATCAAAATCTGTAAAAATAAAATTCAATTCAATTGAACCTTGCATAAAAGAAGAGAATAAGTCTTGATCTGTCCTTACACAATTCAGAAAGTGGAGAAATCTGCATTTTTAGCTGCCTTCTTGTTCTATTTTTCAGAAATTGTGGAAGCAAGGGACCGTCCTTCAGTAGGTAGCAATGGTATGTATTTGAATTTTGTTTCAGACTCTAAACTGCAACATTGAATGAGGTGAACTGTGGCTAATTGCCAATAACTAAAACAAGACAGACGGTGAAATATTTATTGAATTTAACGGAATATTTGCTGATGGTTAAAATCGATAAATAGTTCACCGTGTGTCTTGAATAACTGTACAAATTCTCAAGAACCACACTGAAAAATCCCATGACTAAGAAGAGTGCCGTCACAAAATTGAAAAACAGAAGGAAATATTCTTTCAGTAGTAAATTAAAAAATGGGTTCAAGCCCTGTGGACAGGAGCTTTCTGGCGCTCTTGTTCAAACGGTGCGCCTCACTACACGAAAGACTCATTGCACAGAAGCTCTACTGCATCGAACTTTACTGCATCGAAGAGTCACCACATCGAAAAACCCCCCACTTTAGAAAGTGGGCGGCACTCGTTTATCGATCGTCTTCGACGATAGCTTCGCTCGATGAGAGACAGCGATGCCAGATGTACCATAATTATGGAATTGTACCATAATTTATACCTCAAATTTAGAGCATTCCATAATTGTACCATAATAAATAATTGTACCATAATTTCCATCGATTCTTCCATTCAATATTATTCGCAAAACTATTCAGCGAATATGTCAAGTCCTCTCATTAAACCGCTTTTTTCTGGGTTTTTTCTCTCAAATTCCGAAAAATATCACAGTACTTCTTATTTAAGAAAGATCCTATTATTATTGTTTTCTTCACATATATGTAACTCTAATCATAAATATATATTGTGAGCAGTATAAAAACTATTAAATTACATCACAAAACATTCATAAAACAGTTAGACAATGATACTAGATTTTCCTTCCCATGAGTTATGTCAATTTTGACAGGAGTAAAATGAACTCCGAGTCGAATACTCGACTTTTCGGACGACAGTCACAGAGTAAAATTTACTCAACCTTTCAGTTTTCGAACGCAATGGAGTAAATATTACTCTACGGAGTTAATTTTCTACTGCCACAGAAGTGGTCGTATAGTGCCAGTACTGCCAGTATTCCTTCCCCAAATTCAAATAGTTTAGGTTATGAGTCTCTTTTAGTACTAATCAACATCAAAACTGTAAAATCGCTATCCCTGAGTATTCAATTCAATAAGACTTGGTTAATTTCAGCCATCGTTTCACCCACCGATTACAGACCTAACATTTAAAAGGACTTCAAATATGAAAATTATAGGTTATGTTGTTCCTTCGTTCAAAGCTTCGTTTGTTACTGCTCGAACGTTCCGAAAATTAACAACAGTTTGAGATTACTGTCACTGAAAAGCGTTCCGATATTGCTTACTGTGGCCAGTAATGCCAGCAATTTCGGAACGCAAGGTCTGAGCAGCTGTGCCAGGGTTGTGTTCGAAAATTAACTCCACGGAGTAGAGTAGAGTTTTTGAAGGTTTGACAGATTTACTCTGTAGTTAACTCTGACACTGACACTGGCACAGTTCTGTTCCAATATCGGAAAATAGGTTATGTTGGTTTAAGAAAGAACTTATTATTATTGTTTTCTTCACATATATGTAACTCTAATTATAAATATATATTGTGAGCAGTATTAAAACTATTAAATAACCTCACAGAACATTCATAAACAGTGAGACAAAGATACTAGATTTGCCGTCCCATGAGTTATGTCAATTTTGACAGGAGTAAAATGAACTCGGAGTCGAATACTCCGACATTTCGGACGACAGTCACAGAGTAAAATTTACTCAACTTTTCAGTTTTCGAACGCAATAGACCACATTAGTTAGGTTAGAATCAGTCGCTTGGCGGGAGATCCATATTCAAATCTTTTAACAAGGAATTTCAACTTTGAGATGAAACCACCCTATTTAAAAGAGAATGTTAGTACAGAGACAACAAGTATTGGGTACCTTTATCATTAGTGCATGTTTTCATGTTATTTCCACATTAAAATCTACTTCTATTTATTCTTAAATCAAAATTGAAACCATTCTAGTTCGAAAGATATCCGTATGTCGTAGATGACTTCTGTTGTGCGTCATCACAAGGCCGATTTGGGTTATGTTATTATTTTTAACTGATTTCGAGTGAGCTAAGACATACGTCAATCGAATTTGGTGAACACTTTTATATTTATTAATTATTTTGGAAATATACAATTTTGTTTTGAAAACTTGATTCTAGATGGTTGAGAAAGGTTCACAGAATCTATTTTAACCAAAATAAACCTTCAGAAATTAGCCAAAGTATCTAAAACCAGGCGAGAAATTCGCGTAAATTTTAGGTCCATAAGAAATGCATGAGGAATTTAGTGCTCGGATCCACGGATGGATCGTAATTCTAATTTCCCGCCTAACCTAACTAATGTGGTCTATAGAGTAAATATTACTCTACTCAGTTAATATTGTATGGAAGAATCGATGGAAATTATGGTACAATTATTTATTATGGTACAATTATGGAATGCTCTAAATTTGAGGTATAAATTATGGTACAATTCCATAATTATGGTACATCTGGCATCGCTGCTCATCGAGCGAAACTATCGTCGAAGACGATCGATAAACGAGTGCCGCCCACTTTCTAAAGTGGGGGGTTTTTCGATGTGGTGACTCTTCGATGCAGTAAAGTTCGATGCAGTAGAGCTTCTGTGCAATGAGTCTTTCGTGTCGTGCACCCTACTCTGTTCAAACAGACAACTTATATCTCCTGAAGTATTGGTTTCTCAGAGTTGGGAATTATATCAATGAATTCTTATGAAAGAACTTCATCTTAGTAGAAATTGAATTCAAACATCATAGAAGAATTTAAATTCAACAAGAGTGCCAAAAATTATCAACCCAAAACCAATAGACGAATTCTACCCAACAACGAACTCATCCGAGATATTCATTCCGCAATTCTATGATGAACGATAATATATGTATATCAAATCATCCTCAAATCAACTCCAATACTCCAATATACCAATATTCCAGTTTTGTTTTTAGTGGAGATATTCTGAACTCAATATTATTAACTTACCATTACCATTCCTATCATCATTTGGATTGACCATCGCCATGAAAATATCAACCAACAAAAAGTATGATATTATATTATAATTCTCATAATTCTACGATTGCTGGGATGAATTGGACAACGTCATGTCTTAGGAAAATAAGCTGGCATTATAACAATTCATAGAATACACACAGAATAATTATATCATTTTGTGAAAACATAGAATTACGATTTATATTGAAATTTTGAAAAATCATATCTCCGAAAGTATTAGCTTGTTAGAGTTGAAAATAATATCAATGGATTCTTATGGTAAAACTGCATATTGAAAAAAATTCAATTCGGAATTTGTTATGTAAATAAAAATTTTTTGTTTTGTTACTCTGAAACCATCTGTCCGATTTCGCCCAATAACGAACTTAGCCGAGATATTTATCTCCCAAACCTACTCTGAAAATTTCAACTGTCTAGCTCATTCCGTTTTAGAGTTTTCGTGCCTACGGCCGGCCGGACATAATGAATTTCGACCACGGATTCTTGATCAGTGAGTCGAACCAAATCGTTGAAGACCATTTTCATCGAAAAATTCGAAAATTACAGACATTTGGGCAAATCGATAAGCACTCTGTTCCGAGGAACAAGAGCGCCAAAAACAGAAAATTTTGGAAAAATTGTTAAAAAGCATTGAAGGCAAGCTTTTGGGCTCTTGTTAATGTTTGGATCCTCGAAACTATCGTACCTGATTGAAATAGGTGGAGGTATTATGTTATCCAGAAAAATCCATTTAGAGGTACCTACCTTGTATAACCCTACTTTTTCAAGTTTCCATCAGGTCTCGTTAATTGTGAAGTCTTCAGATGGTGACCTGTTGTTGAATTATTGATTTCATTTCGAAAACATGTTTTTCCCTCTTTGGCGCTCTTGTTCCTCTGAACAGAGTGCTTATTAATTTGCCCAAATATCTGTAATTTACGAACTTTTGGATGAAAATGGTCTCAAACGATTTGGTTCGACTCACTGATCAAGATGTCGTGGTCAAGATCGGTTCCGTCCGGCCTGCCGGTCCAGCCGGTTGGCCATTCCCACGATAAATCTCGAACCGAATGAGCTAGACAGTTGAAATTTTCAGAGTAGGTTTGAGAGATGAATATTTCGGTTGAGTTTAATATTGGGTGAAATCGGCCTTGTGGTTTCGGAGTAACGAAAAGAATTTTTTTTTTCATTACAAATTTCAAATTCCATTTTTTTAAGATGCAGTTTCATAATAAGAATCCATTGATATCAATTGAGATATGATTTTCCAAAATTTCAATGATAAATCTTAATTCTATGAATTCACAGAAAGCTGTAATCGAAAATTATCGTCCGTAAGTTTCAATTGATATAATATAATTTCCAGAGTAGATTTGAGGAATAAATATCTCGGATAAGTTCGTTATTGGGTAGAATCGGTCTGGTGGTTTCGGATTAATAATTTTTGTCACTCTTGTTTTTTTAAATGACACTTTATTATTCAATTTATTTTATAATGCAGTTCTATCATAAGAATCAATTGATATCATTCCCAACTCTGAGAAACCCATACTCTCGGAGATATGAATGATATGATTTGTCAAATTTTGAACTGGCGAAGGATATAGTTGTTTCTTCGTTGATGTTGTTTGGTTGTTGTTTGTTAGGCAACATTGTTCAATTGATTGCTTCTGACAAATATCTTCTGTTTCTTACGCAGAAGCAAATCAGAAAATAATTAATTTTTATTTTATAGATATTTTTCAGAGTTTCGGAGAGAAAACCCAGAAAAAAACCTTTTAATAATCGGATCTGTTGTTTTGAAAATACTCAAAACTTGACCTATGTTACAAGAGCTTAGGGCAAACTGTCTCCCCGAGTATTGTGATTTGTAAAAATTTGAATTGTACCTATATAAAATAAGATGAAATATCAAATATTGATGAGCATCTCTTTCTTGGATATGGTCTCTTTCGTCAAAAATGGGTTCAAGCCCTGTGGACAGGAGCTTTCTGGCGCTCTAGTTCAAACAGACAAATTATATCTCCGAAAGTATTGGTTTCTCAGAGTTGGGAATTATATCAATGTATTCATATAATAGAAATGCATCCTAAATGAAATTCAATTCAAATAATAGTTTATTTATCAAGATTAAATGAGCAATCATGAGAATGAGAAAAGCACCATGGAAGAAATCAAATTAAATCTGGCTTATTTTGCCCAATAACGAACTTAACCGAGATATTCATCTCCCTAAACTACTCTGAAAATTTCAACTACCTACCTCATTCCGTTCGAGAGTTATATCTATGTCTATGGATGAAAAGCAGTCTCACTACTCTCAGATCTCTTACTTCATGTTCAGTTCCGAAATGTAAGAATTTTCTGAGAAAAACTAATTTCGGAGCAAACAACTGAGATTTTTCTCACTTCGCTCACAATTCTTCGATAATGTAGGAACATCATTTGACATTATGACAATTCATATTCATACATAGAATAATATCATTCTGTGACAACGTTGAAATACGATTTATTATTGAAATTTTGAAAAATCATATCTCCGAAAGTATTAGCTTATTAGAGTTAAAAATAATATGAGTGGATTCTTATGATAAAACTTCTTATCAAAAAAAAATTAATTTGGAATTTGTTTCGTAAAAAAAAATTTTTTTTTTTGTTACTCCGAAACCATCTGTCCGATTTTGCCCAATAACGAACTTAGGCGAGATATTTATCCCCCAAACCTACTCTGAAAATTTCAACTCTCTAGCTCATTCCGTTCGAGAGTTATCGTGCCTACGGCCGGACCGGCCGGCCGGACCGGCCGGACGGCCGGACAGAATGAATTTCTACCACGGATTCTTGATCAGTGAGCCGAACCAAATCGTTTAAGACCATTTTCATCGAAATATTCGAAAATTACAGACATTTGGGCAAATTGATAAGCACTCAGTTCCGAGGAACTAGAGCGCCAAAAATGTGAAAAAACTCTATGGACAGGGGCTCTGGCGCTCTTGTCAAACTACTAGCGAGTAATTATTCAAACTTTGGAAATCATATCCCCGAAAGTATTGGTTTCTCAGAGTTGGGAATGATATCAATGGATTCTTATGATAGAAATGCATCATGAAAAATTCAATCCAAAACGTAGGCCTATGACTCACCTCATATGTTGGATTCACATAAAACAGCACATTCTAATCAGAGCATTTTATGAAATCATAAAATTACGATTATTTATTGGAATTTTTAAAAATCATATCTTCGAAAGTATCAGTTTGTTAGAGTTTGATTCTTATGATGAAACTGCATCTTAGAAACAATTGAATTTGAAATTTGTAATGTAGAACAAAATTTTATTTTTGTTACTCTGAAATCACCAGGCTCACCAGATTTTGTCCAATCACAAAACCCAACCACGATATTGATCTCCCAAACATCTTCATTTTAACTGTCTAGCTCATTCCGTTCGAGAGTTATCGTGTTAACGACCGGTCGAATCGATTTTGACCACAGATTCTTTATCAGTGAGTCGAACAACGTAGAGACCATTTTCAGGCAAAAATTCGAAAATTACAGACATTTGGGCAAATTGATAAGCACTCTGTTCCGAGGAACAAGAGCGCAAAAAGTTAACAAAGATACAGTCGGTTTTATCATATTAATATGAATTATTCTTTTGTATCAATTAATGTAGATATACGGTGGGTTTCACGAAGCTTCGATTAGCTTAATTGTGGATTTAATTCGGTGGTTGCATCAAAAATGAACTGGAAATGAACATAGAATCTCACTTATTCGGCAATTAAGAGTTGTCAAAGCTTCGTGAAACCCAACGTTAATCTTTTTAAAACTATTTCACCTAATGATTTCAGGTAATACAATGCAGAGGAGTTACAACACCGTCAGAGCATTTGTCGGAGGATCAGCAACATTATGCACCCTTGACAAAAAAGGAAGAATATATTCTATTATATACTTCTACTTGTATAATGAAGCAAATCATAAAATATTAAGGTATTGTATCTCCAAATTATATAAATATTCTACAAGTTTTGTCTTAGAGTACTGCAATTTATCAGGGAACCAGGAGTTTTTTTTCTGTAATTTTTAGTTATTCCTAATATTTTAAGACATCGAACTCCAACCCCATATTAATAGCTGACTCACCTTAGTACCTTCGACGAATATGTAAAACCTATCCCTAGAAGTTACGACCTTATTTTTGTAAGAAAACAATAATCTCACTGTCTGAAACATCTTCTACGGATTCAAATTAATTCCATTCTTTCTGGAAACACCCAACATTACCTACTCCATCGTTTGACCACACAAACAAAAAGTTATTATAATCAAAATGTAATTCATAGCCAGAGCGGTGACCCATTCAGGTACTGAACTCACCTAAGGCTGCTTGGTTTCCAACAAAAATAATATTTCCCAACATTACCAACAACATAGACCCCAGCTAGTGCTGGAATACCGACAGCACCTGGAAATCTTGGCTACCAGAGACGGAGTTGAGCTCGGGTGGGTGCGGGGCACACGGAGTTGAAAGGAATGAAAGAGCTGACGCACTCGCTAGGCATGGCTCGGCTATCTCCTCTTCACGCCAGAGCCGGGAGAAGGGATGACCGAATTGGCTGTGAAAGGCGTCATTGAAAAATGGATCGTTGTTCAGCACTCACAGCACTGGAATGAAATTTCGGGTCAGGGGCATAGTAAGTTAATGATAGAGCACCCCGGCCCCTCACTAACTGAAGAAGTCCTACAACTGAGTAGGAGTAAGCTGAGGGTAGTAACTGGCCTACCAACCAGACACTGTACCCTGACAAAGCACCTGCACAACATGGGATTCTCCGAGGGGACCCTGTTTGTAGGAAATGTGGGGAGCCAGACGAAACTGCCTCACATGCCATATTTGACTGCCCAGCACACAGACGATGGAGACTTCACTATGGGGGTGACGACACGACCCTGAGTGCCAGAAACCACGCGAGGAACCTAGTCAAGGGCCTAACGAAAATGGACAGAGCAGTGGGGATGTTACATTAGACCCATGTAATGTCAGCGGAGCTTGACTTAGCTCGGTTAAGTAAACCGGAGCTGCAGGGTATCGACTAAGAGATCCTATGGCAGCTGACAACCTGAGCTCATGGGGATCAACCATGAGTCCCTGTCAGCTAATAGGAGATTGACCGAGGTGCAGTAAGCCTCTGTAAGCTGCAGCACGGACTACTCGCTCAATTGGCATTGGTCTAACACAAACAAACAAACAACACAGATTCGATAGAATTTATATCCAGAACATAGAGGTAAACGTTGGTTCAAGCCCTGTGGACAGGACCTTTGGCGCTCTTGTTCAAACTTTGACACGTCATATCTCCAAAAGTATTGGTTTCTCAGAGTTGGGAATTATATTAATATATTCTTACGATAGAACTGCATCATATAGGCAATCAATCAATTCAAATAATAGTTTATTTATCAAGATTAAATGAGCAATCTGAGAATGAGAACTGCACCATGGAAGAAATCAAATTAAAATAGCTGAAATGAATTTGACTCTCACTTATAGAACAGGATGACATTTACGAGTATGAACAGAGATCATATAATAATTCATAGATAGAATAATTATAGCATTCTGTGAAAACATAGAAGTCGATTCATTATTGAAAATTCGAATCATATCTCCTGAAGTATAAGCTTATTAGAGTTAAAAATGATATCAATAGATTTTTATGGTGAAACAGCATCTTAAAAAAAATTGAATTTGAAATTTGTAAGTTAAAAAAATTTTTTTTTTCGTTACTCGGAAACCATCTCGCCTATTTTTGCCAAAAGCGAATTTAACCGAGATATTTATCTCCTTAACCTACTCTGAAAATTTCAACTGCCTAGCTCATCCCGTTCGAGAGTTATTGTAGAAACAAAATTTCATAATTTTCAAGATTTTTTTTACACTATACGGTAACCCTATCAATACAAAACTTCACGTACGTCTAAAGGTCACGATTCTACAATTTGATGCTAATTTCAGATAGATCGAAAATATTCATAAAAATCTTTTATATTAAAAATGGCCATAACTCCGAAACCGCTTGATGGATTCCGCCCGTTAACGAACTAGTCCGAGATTCACGCTACAAACCTACCCTGCAAATTTCAATCCTCTAACTCCTTTCGTTCGATAGTTATCGTGTTAACGGTGGGCCGACCGAATTGGCCGGACAGAATCGATATCGACCACGGATTCTTGACCAGTGAGTCGAACCGAATCGTTTGAGACCGTTTTCAGCCAAAAATTCAAAAATTACAGACATTTGGCTAATTGATAAGCACTCTGTTTCGAGGAACAAGAGCGCCAAAAAAGTATCTAAATGCTCTTGCAAAATTTCAGCGATATCTAATGCATACTTTTTGAGATACAGAAATGATGCAGTTCTATTATGAGAATCCATTGATATAATTCCCAGTGCAAACTTAAGTAACTAGTTACATCAATTATATTTGTATTTGCTATAATCTATATTACATATGTATTATGAATGTGAAAAATCAGACGGGCAGAAAGACTCAGGTCGATAGCCCTTTGCTTATAGCAATAAATATTTCCTCTCTCTCTCATTCCCAGCTCTGAGAAACCACATTAGTTAGGTTAGGCGGGAAATTTGAATTACGATCCATCCGTGGATCCGAGCACTGAATTCCCCATGCATTTCTTATGGACCTACAATTTACGCGAATTTCTCGCCTGTTTTTAGATACTTTGGCTATTTTCTTAAGGTTTATTTCGGTTGAAATAGATTCTGTGAACCTATCACAACCATCTAGAATCAAGTTTTCATAACATAATTCTATATTTCCAAAATAATTAATAAATATAAAAGTGTTCACCAAATTTGATTGACGTATGTCTTAGCTCACTCGAAATCAGTCGAAAATAATAACATAACCCTTAATCGGCCTTGTAATGACGCACAACAGAAGTCATCTACGACATACGGTAATCTTTCGAACTACACTGGTTTCAATTTTGATTTAAGAATAATTTGAAGTAGATTTTAATGTGGAAATAACATGAAAACATGCACTAATGATGAAGGTGCCCAATACTTGATGTCTCTGTACTAACATTCTCTTTTAAATAGGGTGGTTTCATCTCAAAGTTGAAATTCCTTGTTAAAAAATTTGAATATGGATCTCCCGCCAAGAAAATGATTCTAACCTAACTAATGTGTTCTATAGTGTCGGAGGTATGATTTGTCAAAGTTTGAATAATTACTCGCTTGTAGTTTGACAAGAGCTCCAAAGCCCCTGTCCACATAGATTTCCCACATTATTTAAGTTTACAAATGAACTTTTATTCCTTTGATCCTTAAAATCTTCTCCAATCAAGCTTTTACATTATAAATTTGAACTACTTATTCTAAACATATACTTGGAAAATACTTTCTCCACCGTATTCACAAAGCATTCAATCTCCGTTAAGTCCTAACTGAGGTTCTCAGTTAAGGATAAATTGGGGATAATAAAGGGACAATAAGGGGTAAAGGTGGTAAAACAGGCCTGTTTCACCACCGTTAAATACGTTAACTGAGGTTGCGATTCATATTTATCCTTAACTGAGGACCTCAGTTAGGACTTAACGGAGATTCAAACACTTAACAATGCTTTGTGAATACGGCGGTATATCTTACAAAATTTACACTATTCTCTCTTGGAAACCTTCCAAACATATCCAAAATGAAAGAAACAATTCCATATCATAACAGTATATCCTAAAGAATTAATATATCTTCCTGCAGTTTAGAATTCACCCTCTTGCCCAAAGTAAGTTTCACTTGGCCGGATGGACGTTATTTTTTCTCGTATAACGGAACATCTACATTAGTTATGCATAATATCAATGAAAACGACAATGGAATTTATGGATGTGAAATAGTGACAGACTCATCAAAACAAATTAAGCGGCTAAAACTCCTAGTTATCGGTGAGTCAAAGTTAATAATAATAATAATAATTATAATACAGTTTATTCGGTGAAGTAACTTCTACAGACATAAACAATTCACAGAGGCGTGAGCCTGTACGTGATTGATAACTCAACAATACATTGAACTGTAGCCACTAGCATTACATGAGATATAACTTAACTATTCAACATTGGGTATGATATTTGACAAGAAAAAAAAAAGCTTACTTATATCGTTTCCCACAACAACACTCTCCCCATCAAAGAGAGGAAATAATCAAATAATAATTCATTTACACCACCAAAAATGCAATAACTAAGAAAAAAAAACAAAAAAACAATGCTGATCTAGGCTGAATGCTGTATCTGGTAAGTACATAAATCATGCTCATCTATTAGTGTTGTATAACCAGGTATATGGGCATTACGCGAGCAACTGAGGGTTAATCATAGAATTGAAATATTGTCTACCCCTTTCAATTACCCAATTCTTCAGTTTATTTTTCAGGCTAGGTCCACTTTTATCCTTAAGATCCCTAGGAACCACAGCATATATATTCGCGGGACCCGATAGGCGAAGCATCTCTGGCCTATGCGTTTGTCCGCTCTAGGTTTGAAGTATTGAGCCTTTTTATTTCTAGTTCCATATTTTGTCTCCCTCATTATGATCTTGATTTTTTGCGCATTTATGCCAAGTAAAATCTGCAGTACAAATAGTTGGAGGGGATTCATAACCTTGGTCATAGCAAATAATTCATCTGATGGAAATAGAAGAGGCTTTCGGCACATAACACGCAGTAACCATTTTTGGACCACCTCAACCCTCCTCACATGGTAACTGTAAGCTCCATCCCAACCTATTATGCCGTATTTTATTTGGGACTGACATAGTGCTGAGTATATGTTCTTTAGATCTGCTAAATCTAAGTACTTTGTGAGGTATTCAAACTTGGTGAGTAGACACCTCAATTTTTTCGCTAAACTATCTATATGTTTGTCCCATCTTAGATGACGATCAATTGTTATGCCTAGGTATTTCACTTGGTCACCTTCAGGAATTAACGTGTATTCATCAATTACCAGATCCCCATGCGAGGAAGGCCGGATTCATATGAAGAAAATGGTAGATATTTTGTCTTCCCGGTGTTCATAGTCAGTTTATTTTCTTTGAACCACATATTCACGTTACTGAGATCTTTTTCAGCTTCCTTCGTTAGAATATCCCAAGTGTTAATCTCGTATATAATCACAGTATCGTCTGCCATACTGATGGCTTCTCCTCTTTTTCTCATTCGCTGTTTATACATATCAGGAATAAAATAGGCCCCCAACACTGTACCCTGTGGTACTCCATATTTTACAATTTTGGCGCTGCTTCTAATGCCATCTATTTCTACCAGTTGTTTTCTGTTAGACAGATAAATCTTCATGAGCTCATATGATTTACCCTTGAAACTACTCAAATACAGCTTTCGCATTAGCTTTCTATGTGACACTGTGTCAAATGCCTTCGTGAGATCTATGAACATGCATAAACTGACTCTGCTCTGATCTAAACAGCTATATATTCTCTCTAGAAGTTTCCTCATTGCATCTTCAGTAGATGAGCCCTCCCTGAATCTAAATTGATTCCCCGATAGGATATTATGTTTCTCCAGGAAATTTACAATACGGACCTTGATTAATTTCTCTATAATCATAGCCACGTTACGTTAGACATCAAACATATTAGTCTATAATTAGCGATATCAGTTCTATCCCCTGATTTGAATATGGGCTTGATGTTTCCCACTTTGAGCTTGTCCGGAAACGCGGCACTTTCAAAGCATAAATTGACCAGAAACGAGATTGGTTCCGCTTATTCCTGACTAATATTCTTTATAAATCCTGTGTTTTCAAACCATCCTCGCCTGGAGCTCCTCCAGTTTTCAACTCTGTGATTGTTTTCCTAACCTCATATAATGAAGCCCAGATAATGTTCGTATAGTTCCTACAAAGAATAATCAATGCAATAACAAGATAATTTGCTACATTTTTATCCGAACAGGTTTAAGATGGAAGAAAGATATCGAACTCAGCACAGCTGGTGTGTTTTGCGGAGGCCAATCAAATTTTGGGCAGACGAAATGTGTATATCTATTTCCAACTATAAATATCTGACTAAGGGCTGGTCTTTCCACCTCCTAATAAAGTGGCTAATAGTTAATTTGTTGAATTAACCGTCTTTCCACTTTCCAGTAGCAACTATTTGACGAATAACGCTTTCTAGTTTCTTAGTTTATTCGTCGAATAAGTCCAGCTGCCAACAAATAACTACTTGTCGCTTCATTAGGAAGTGGAAAGACCGGCCCTTACAGAATTTAATATAATAATATTTTTCGTCGACCTCTATGAAAAGTGACATTTTACGTACTAATTTGCGACCGTCAAATCGACAAGTATTGAAGGCAAGTACTTTGCGGACGAGAAAATTACTTTCTCGTTGGCTGTGGTCACTATAAATACGGCATGATACGGTTCAATATAAACATGTGTCTGTAAGTACAACTGTCATTGCTGTGGTTACTATGGATACGGTTCAATATAAACATAAGTGTATGTGTCATTTGCTATTGCATTTAAGAGCTCCGAAAATCATAAAAATATGTGGAGGTCGACGAAAAAATGTAATATGCACCTAGGCGAAAAACTGCCTATTTTCTCGCCTTGCAGACTCGCATAAAATAGACAGTTCTTCGTCCTTATACATAAATAACTTTCCTTGTACATAAATAACTATTATTTGAAACATACAATAATAACGTCCTTTTTCGATTGAGAGGATCATCGAAAAGTTCTATTTCTATGCTATTACTATGCAAAAGATGAATTTGTTACCATGAACAAAAAAACTCAAACGTCATTTTTGGCGCTCTTGTTCCTCGGAACAGAGTGCTTATCAATTTGCCCAAATGTCTGGAATTTTCGAATTTTGGGCTGAAAAGGGTCTCAAACAATTTGGTTCGACTCACTGATCAAGAATCCGTGGTCAAAAATCGATTCTGTCCGGCAGTCCGGACATCCGTCAGTTAACACGATAACTCTCGAAAGAAAGGAGTTAGAGGATTGAAATTTGCAGGGTAGGTTTAGAGCTCAAATATCTCGAACGAGTTCGTTAATGGGCAAAATCCACCAAGCGGTTTCGGAGTTATGGCCGTTTTTAGTAAAAATATTTTTTATGAATATTTCCGAAACCGATCACTCGATCTATCAGAAATTTAGCATCAAATTGTAGAATAATGACCTTTATATGCATGCGAGGTTTTGTATTGATCGGGTTGCCGTAAAGTGTAAAGAGTGTAAGAGTAGGTAAGAGAGATAAATATCTTGGTTAGGTTCGTTATTGGTCAAAATCGTCCTGATGGTTTCAGTGTAACGAAAAAAACAACACTATTGACATTACAAATTTGCAATTGAATTTTTTTCAAGATGCAGTTTCACCATTAAACACCATTGATATTATTTTCAACTCTAACAAGCTAATACTTTCGGATATATGATTTTTCGAAATTTCAATAATGAATCGTACTCCTATGTTTTCACAGAATGCTGTACTCAATTTTTCTATCTATGAATTATTATATGATCTGTATTCTTACATGTCATCTTATTTTCCTATGAGAGATAAATGTCAAAATTATTTCTGGTTCGTTATTCTTGATATAAAATACCCTTCCTGTTCTATAAAACAAAGTATATGATTGAATGCAATATGACAAATGAAATAACCTCAGCTATCGTACTTCTGAGGTGATAATATAATGCCCGTGGATAATCCAAGTGATGATGGAAATATATTATTTGGCAAAATACATAATCAAATTGGGTTCAGAGTATCTCCAGTAAAAACAAAACTGCAATATGGTCTAAGTTTTGATTGATATAATATAATTTTCAGAGTAGATTTGATGAATGAAAATCTCGGGTAAGTTCGTTATTGGGGAGAATCGGTCTATATGAATTTAATTTCTTTCTTGATGCAGTCCTATCGTAAGAAACCATTCATATCATTCCCAGAGACCAATTATTTCGGAGATATGATTTGTCAAAGTTTGAACAAGAGCGCCAAAGCTCCTGTCCACAGGGCTTGAACCAATTTATTATTCATTAAAGTTACATTGAATGTATAATTGGTCAATGTTGCTTTTTGAAAATTAAGATTCTGTCTCGGATTCTGTTCAAAAGCTGATGCATCAATAGAGTAATCTGAGTTGCTGGTTCCAGGGAATTCGTTGAAGCCCAATATTCTACCAGAAATCTCATTCTTATTTCGTAGCGAATCCTCGATGTAGCCTTCTGCTACATTACTCAACTTCCAACCTCCGTGTCGTTTCAAAGACTCAATGTTGGCTCCTCCATCTATAAGTAGTGTAGCAGAAGTTCGCCTCAATGAATGACCTGTGTAATTGGTTCGGATGATTCGATTGCAAAAAAGTGGCAACCTTTCTTGGAACACTTCCTATACTATGTATTTCCATCACATCTGTGTAGCATTTTCCAGATTGATATTTAAAAAAAATCTATTTTCAACGAAATCGTTTGGTCTTAACGCAGTGTATCTCCAATAAATATTAAGATTATTCTCCCTAATAAGTGTGAATGTTCGAAACTTTTCTCGTTTTACTATCAGGAATATTGACTATTATAATATTACCGTTGTCCTCGATATCTGTAGTTTTCATTTTCACCATTTCGTCACATCTGCAGGCACCAGCTACTCCGAATAATAAAATAATCTGAAACAACCACGTGATCAAAATACAAAATTAAATTTTCTCGAAACATGATAGTTACAAAGAATCCTAAATATGAATCATCCGGTGCTTCGAAAAGAAAACGTTCGAACTCTTCCTTAGAAAAAACTCTTGATATTTTTGCAAGATACCCTTCATTGAATTTTTTCGAAAATGCGCGCAATATTTCCCAATATCTATTTCATGTTTGATCGTTGGTTGCGACTTCTTCATTGAATATCGGGCCCACAAAGTAGAGGATTTCCATTTTTTTCTCTAGGCATTAAGTTGAAATATGCTAGAAGCACATTCTTTTGGTGAACTGTCACATTTTTCGAATTGCACCAATTCACGAAGTGATCATAAGCTGCAGAATATTTTTCAATAGACTTCGATGGTCCAAGGGAAGAGTATGCTTCATTCGCCAAAACCTCAATTTCTGAAGACACTTTCACTTTCACTTTCAACCACTTCTCACCAGCTTGCAAATTATAACTATCAGTTATTTTACTTTATATCTGTCAGAATGAATTTTGCGTGGCAACCGTAACTAGGCAAATGTTCCATAAATCACTCAATTATAACGATCGTAAATGGATAGAATTATGTGCGTAAATGTACATCAGTCCAAAAGTGGATAATTAGATTTTTAAGAATTTCAAAACGTTTGAAAATAAAATAACATATTTCATTCGGAGTAGAAGTGACTTCTCATGGCTCGCTTTCATTTATCCGCCTAACGAATAAATGAACCATCTGCAATTATTGATTCTCGTATATTGGACAATATTATCCATTTGGCGCTTCTTGTTAAATTTTTTCACGATTCTCAATTCTTGGTTCCCGTTTCTGTAAATTCTTGTTCTTTAATAAACTGTGCCGCTTGATATTTAATTGATTGATTGTTATATTTTTAACGATTAAGTATTATTTCTGTATGTATACTTAATAATACTTTTATATCTTTACTTAATCGACAAAGAAAAAACAATCAATCTATTAAATATGAAGCAGCTCAGTTTATTAAAGAACAAGAATTTTCCGGAAACCACTTAGCCCCCTATTGGCAGAAATATTCATGGAAAACTCAGAATCCATCGTTAACACACATTATTGAGAATATGTACATTTATTTTGTTTATTTGAAATTGTTCCTCTTGATTTATACGCATGAGCCATTGTATTTGATCGAGCGTATTAAATGTAGTTTGGTATGTAAGTAACTAGTTGGGTTGTTATAGTCAAAAAAGCCGTTTCATCTATGTTCTTATTAGTTGGATTATTTTTCCTGTGGAATACCACCTCATCTTAACAATTATATTTTTTCCAAATCCGTATATTGGTTTGAATACGTAGATGATGTGCTAGCGCGTTTTAAGGGAACAGACCGGCAATTAAAAATATTTCCAGATTTCATTAATAGCCTTCATCCAAATGTCAAATTCATAACAGAAATGGAAAATAATGGTGCAATAATTTTTTTTGATTCAACAATAACGCGGAAAAACAATTAAGAGGATTTTTTAATATCTACGAAATCATCCCATACGGATTGAATGAATAATTATTCATCTATCCTCGTGTCATCCATTCCATCATAAAGTCGCGGCATTTCATAGTATGCTACATCTCCTAATTAATATACCTTTATCGGAAGAACATAATTGAAATTATAGAACAAATAGAGGCAAACAATGGATATGATCTAGAGTTAAACAGAAAAATGTTAAAGAAAGAACAATTTGAAAAAAGTATTAGTTTAGTATTTCCAGAAATTATGGATAAAAATAAAATATTCAATAGCTCATCATATTTGGGCAAACTGAGGTACAAAATTAAAAGGTTTCTTCAAAACCAGCAGGTGAATATCTCATTCTGGACAAACAATAACCTGGCAAAACAATTAAGGATAATAAATCACAGAGCAATGAAGGAGATAAATCCGGTGTTTATCAGTTGAATTGCGGAAGTCGTGATAAATTATATATAGGAAAAACACATAGAAATTTTGGCATAAGAGCTATCAGGAGCTACCAGAGCAAGAAAATTAATTCTGATTATTCCAATCATTTATTAGCAGAAGGGCATAAGTTTAATCCGTATTTCAAAATCCTACCCATTGTAAATAAAGGTGCGCAACTCAATTATTGGAAAATGGTGGAAATAAATAGAGAAAAACATACGGTTAATTTAGTTAATGAACAATTAGATCAAAATTTTTCTAAGTTGCTCAATCTATTCTAATAGAGAATGCATTTTCAAAAGCGATAGCTATGTAAGATTATGTAACTAGTTTTTAATAAGTCTCAAGAAGAAGAACAGAAAGACTCTATATCTAGGTCATCGAGGAATAGGGAGATCATTACTTGTTGAAAATTAAGTATGATGTAGTCTGATGAAGACGCTTTGCCGACGAATGTCGTCACAATATTCAATTAAATTGATTTAAATATTATATACAGGTTGTCAATTTGAAAAAATGCCAGGCCAATTATGTCACGACAAGGATGTTTTTAGGGATAATGCCGGAACAGGTTAATTTTTATTCGGAGGGGGACATACAAACATTTGAGAACAGACTGTATTATTGTTTGGATAGTAATGGAAATTATTTCATTTGATTCGTACACTAAGTATAAACACCCTCTAACTACTTCAAGGACCCAATAAAAATTTGCACACTGTAGTATTAATTTAGAGGTTCAAGTTTTCTATCAATTGAGGTATAGCTCATCCTCTATTCCCTATTAAGAATTTAGGGGTGACAACCTCTACACCTAGGTTTGAGGAGATTTTGGCTTACAATTGTGCTCAAAATATGTCCCCCTTCGAATACAAATTTACTTTTTCCGGCATTTTCTCTCAAAACATCCCTGTCGTGACATAATTGGCCTCCTGGCAAGTTTTCAAATTGACACCTGGTATAATTTTTCATTGAGTCAATATGGATTTGCAAACGCCACAAGCATTCAATTTTTGACAAAATGAGCTTCATTTTGCTTGGGTAATGGCTCAGATTACACAATTTAATTTAGTGCATGGTAAATTCGATTAAGGGTGTCCAATACAGGAGAATGGACAATAGAACATACGCGCACAAGCTTCTGACTTCACGTCAGTGCTTGAACCAATTTTTTTTTTCGTGATTTTTTTGAAATTTTCTAGGGGTGCGGTTCTTGAAATTTTTTTTTCGTAATTTTTTTCAAATTTTCGAGGGGTACGGTTCTTACAAAATTTTAAACACGAATTTATGATGATTTTCTACTACTAGTTACCAAGCTTCAATTCGATCGAATATTTATTTTTTGAGTTATCAAGGAAATAATATTCCAGGTGGGTATAACTCGGAAACCGTTCGACCGATTATGCCCAAAAACGAACTCAACTCTCCATTTTGGATACGCAACCTATCCTGAAAATTTCAAGTCCCTATCTCCTTTCGTTCGAAAGTTATCGAGGCAACGGTCACCCATCTACTGAACTCACACAAGAATGCTCGAATCTCCAACAATATTCAACCGATCGTGTTAAAACTGAAACTTGGCAGTAGAGTTAGGTTATGAAGGCTCTTGCAAAATTTCAGCAATTTCAAACGAATAGTTACTGATATATAGAATTTTTTTTTTTCAGATTTCAGATTTTTTAAAAATTTTTTACCATTACTATCCTCACAAAATTTTTCAAGAATTTTCGCGTTGGCATTCTACAACTAACTACCATGTTTGAATTCAATCGGTTTAGTATTTTTCGAGTTAATGAGGAACAAAAAACAACCAAATTTCAGATGGCTATAACTCTAAAACCGTTTGGCCGATTATGCTCATAAACAAACTGAAATGTCGAGTTCTGGTGCACATCCTAACCTGAAAATTTCAAGCCGCTATCTCTTTCCGTTCTCAAGATATCGTAACAACAAAAATATTTTTTTATGATTTTTTTAGAATTTTCTAGCCATACGATTCGCACAAAATTTCACAAACGTGCTTGGGTTCATATTCTACAACTACTCACCAAGTTTCAATTCGATCGGATTTATATTGGTTGAAAACAAAATTATTACTCGGAAACCACTGGGCCGATTATGCCCATTTACGAACTTGTCCGTTGTATTGAGATGCGCCACCCACCCTGAAAATTTCAAGTCGCTAGCTCTTTTCGTTCTCAAGTTATCGTGGCAACGGCCGGACGGACGGACGGACGGACGGCCGGACGGCCGGACGGACAGAATCAAATTTGACCTCGAATTCTTCATTGGGGACTCGAACTAAATCGTTTGAGACCATTTTCGTCAAAAAATTCGAAAGTTACAGACATTTGGGCAAAACTATAACGCGATGTTCCCCAGAACATACGCGCAAAAACTTGATACTCTTTATAATGCCATCTCAAATTCATTGCCAAAATACTCAGACAATCCGCCTTATTAACAAAGCATTCAATATCCGTTAAGTCCTAACTGAGGTCCTCAGTTAAGGATAAATAAGAATCGCAACCTCAGTTTAAGTGAAAATTAACGTGAAACAGGCCTATTTCAGCACCGTTACATACGTTAACTGAGGTTCCGATTCAAATTTATCCTTAACTGAGGACCTCAGTTAGGACTTAACGGAGATTGAATGCTTTATGAATACGGCGGAATGAGTATGGTTCCAACTCAATTAATATTTCCTTCATTTTCCTTTCGAATAAAACAAGACTTGTTATATTTTAAGACTACTCAGCAATTTATTATAAATCCTGATGCAGTTGTAAGACGGATATTTTTCACTTAAACTCAATCTGTGCCTTGGATAGTGTAAATCAAGGGTTCTTGTTCGGTAATTATGAATTATCGTGTGCTGTAACATTATATTTTTGTTTTGCGAGACTCTAAAAATTTCAACCCAAACATCAGTCTTACAATTCTTTTTTGTATAACAAATATCTCACTTAGGGCCGATTTTATTTGTTCAAAAGAATCTTGTGCATTAATTTCTAGTTGTCCTATGTCACTGGAACTAATAACAACATTTGCATCATCCGAGAAACTAGTTTTAATATTGGTGTTGCTGAGTACAAATCATTTATGAAAATAATAAATAGATTCAGCCCCAACACGCTGCCTTGGGGCACTCCAAAGTTCGATTATAATTATTCTGACTTTATTTCTTTGCCTTCTTTCAAAATACTAACTCTCTGTTGTCGTTTTGTCAGATATTATTGAAACCACTTTCCTGATTTTTCTATTATACCATTACACTCTAATTTTGTCAATAGAAGCTCCCTAACCAAACAATCATAGGCACTTGATTGATCCAAAAACAATCCTAGTTCATTTATTAATTATTATACTTTGCTGATTTATGTAAATCCAACATATGACGTTAGTCATAGATCTACATTTTGAATTCAATTTTTTTATGATGCAGTTTTATCATTAGAATCCATTGATATCATTCCCAACTCCAAAAAAATCAATACTTTCGGAGATATGCTTTGTCAAAGTTTGAATAATTACTCGCTAGTAGTTTAACAAGAGCGCCAAAACCCATAGAGCTTTCCCACATTTTTTCGTCTCGAATGATATTGATGTGTTATTATTTTGAAACTACTTGTTTTGTAGATTGTATACTGTACGATACCAACAATTTTGTTGATTCTTAATTTCATTTCGAATACTTAAATAAATATAAATAAATTTATAATGTGCACGGGAAACTGTTGGATTTGGTCATCAAAAGAACGATCACGTATATTAAGTATCAGTTCTCACGGAATATATCAATGCAAGCGTAAGTCTATCGAGACTTCATGGGAAGAAACCTTCCTCGGGGTGAAATTGAAATTGTGTATTTTCAATGGAGCCATTTTCCGTACTCTTCTACGCAATGAAAGCCTGATAACTTGACAACTCCTATATCAGTTCAATCAGTCGATATTTTTCTTCAGAGTAAAATATGTCAATGACTTGAAAAACAATTCTTATTAAATCAGTTTTGTGTTTCAGTTAATCCAAGTAATGTGAATATAGAGAAAACTGGTCTACTTTCTGCGGGAAAGGAACATCAAATAGAATGTCGAGCAGAAGGATCAAAACCACCTGCTATAATAAAGTGGTTTATCGATAAGACGGAACTCACGGCATCAGATGGATATAAAAAACATGTGAGTATTAATTTGTATTAATTGGTAGATTGACATATTCTAGAATTAGAACATAACACATCACTGATCAAAAAGATTTACGGACTACGGACTCTCTGTTCACCCCTGTATATAACAAAAAGCAAAGTAACTGGGGACAGCATCTAACTGAATTTTTTTCACGTGTTATCTTTACGAAGACGGCTTGAATGTTCATGCAATAATTCGTAAGGGTGCCTGAGGCGTGAATTGACAATAGAACACCCGCGCATAAACTCCTGACTTCACGTCGGTGCTTTTCTCGAATTTTTTATTGAGACTTGCAATATGCTCATCCCATTTGAGATCTCACTCTGATTGCAGTTCTAGGAATTTCACTATTTTAATATGATGTTCATCATGCTGAAATTCCAATGATATAGAAAAATTCATTTTTGCAGTCCAGAAAATAACACTTTCTCTATCTTTGAAATTAAAAAAAAATCAAGAGATAAAATTTGCCCCAAAATAAATGGTGATTTAAAAAATAATTTTTATTTTATGAGAAAGCAGTGGCTTACCACATTTTTTTCCAAAAATATCTATTCTATGTCCCGTACGAAGGCCACTGGTTGAAAAATTAAAAAACCTCCTACATCAAGAAATGGTTGTTAAGGCTTAGAGCGCGTGTGTCAAATTTAAAATAATATCTAGAACGTTACCAAAGTTTTAATGAAAAAAATTGTTTCAAGCCCTGTGGACAGGAGTTCTTTGGAGCTCTTGTTCAAACATACTAATTATATCTCCTAAATATTGGGTTCTCAGAGTTGGGAATTATATCAATGGATTCTTATGATAGAACTGCATCATGAAAGATATTAAATTAAAAAAAAGTGTCGTTTAAAAAAATACTTCAAAAATTATCATTTAAAAAAAGGGCAATCTGCAATGCTTTAATGCTTCAAAAATTGTCATTAAATTTATTTATCAAGATATAATGAGCAATCTGCAATGATTCAACCTCTTGGAATGGGTTGTTGCAACTTACACTCGGTGCATAGTTTTCACAACTCGAAATACCTGAGGAAAGTATCATCTAAATATCTAGAGCATACCTGGAGGCAATCTTAGCAGATTGTTCATTTATTCCTGATATTTGAGTACGTAGAGGCAGATGAACAAATTATTTTAATAGTTCATAATATATTAATTAAATACTATCCTCTTTTCACAATTTAAAACTTAATAGTTCATACCACTAACACATTATTTTCTGTATTATGGACCTTAACTCAAGAAAAAATGTTTGATACACAAATGTAGATCCATATTGCAGCATTTTTTTGTTAGAAACATTATGAAAATACTGTATATAGGAACATGTCTCACTACTTAAGGAAGTAAAAGGTAATATTAACCTCAGTGATCAACGAACACTAATTTCTTTTGATGATTCCATTATGTTCTTCTTTCCTATTGCCTTCATAAACTACATTAAAATGATCCAATTCTAAATCTTCTGAAACATCATCCCTAATATTTATTCATACATCATTCAATATGTAATCAGTCAATATTATTTTCGGTTTGAAACAGTCTTGTATAAATTCACAAATTCAACACATGATAAAGGTGCTTTTTTTCGAACCTACCGTTCAGCAAAGTCTCTGTTGTTCAACAATAGTCTTTTCAGATATTCATTCTCCATTTCAGTATAGTTTAAACAGCAGAAAAGCTCCGGATAAAGTCAATAAACACTTTAAAATGGTCAACGACCAGAACAAGTTAATTGTTTGTGTGCAAACAACCGCCATATTGAGTCACGTGTCACGTGGTTTGGATTGCCTAATTCGACCACTTGGCAGTAGAATCAGTATATTTCTAGTCTCCAACAGGGTATTAAAAAAATGGGCGCGAAATCATTACCAGTGAATTTCAGTAATATCGGAACGACGTAATTTACTGCACAGTACTGTTCAGGAATATCGGAACGCAATCTATGTGTTCACATTCTGTGAATACATAGAACTTACGATGTATTATTGAAATTTTGAAAAATCATATCTCCAAAAGTATTAGCTTGTTAGAGTAAAAAATGATAACAATGGGTTCTTATGATAAAACTGCATCTTAAAAAAATTGAATTCAAAAGTTGTAATGTAAAAAAAAATTCGTTAGATACTCCGAAATTATTCGATTTTGCCCACAAGCGAACACAACCGAGATATTTATCCCTCAATACTATTATGAAAATATGAACTGTCTAGTTCATTTCGTTCGAGAGTTATCGTGTCTACGGCTGGACCGGCCGGCCGGACAGAATCGATTCTGACCACGGATTCTTGATGAGTGAGTCGAATCAAAAAATTCGAAAAGTACAGACATTTGGGCAAATTTATAAGCACTCTGTTCCGAGGAACAAGAGCGCCAAAAAACGATTTTTTCCTTGAAACTTTAACACCCTGTAGCTCAAAAGTTAAGAGGCACAGGACTTATGCTGATATGAACTTTTCATCTTAAAATCACCCATGGATTCACACCCTTAAGGACTAGCATCCAATTATGAAACATATATAACTGACAATACAGGCCCGAAAATACTCCCCTGGGACACTCCCATCCCAGCAATCCCCTAATCTGAATGAACAACCTGTTGTATGCGATTTTGAAGGTACGATTTTGATAACTTGTAGTAGTGGGGTGCGGGGCGTAGGGGGTGAGAAATATCAAATACAAAATAGCACAGGATAAATTGCTTTTGAATTTAAAAATCGACGGGTGCGAGGATTTTCCTTAATAATTCTTCGTGCAATAATTATTGACGAGTTACGTTACTTTTTTGGCACGCTGTATATTTAATGAATTCCAATTCCGATTGAATGCATATGTCAGAATTAAAAATTCTTTGATCTTAGACGATTCTCTCATTACTTAAGTCCTTTAAATTTTACGAAATTAATTCATTTCTGAGAAAACCGTCTATATTGATGGTGAATTCGACTAAGAGTGTCCAATCGAGGTGAATAGACAATAGAACATGCTCCGCAAAAGCTGCTGACTTCACGTCAGTGCATGAACGATTGTTTTTTCTTACTGCATAATCGTAAAGTCCTTGATTATATTATTTATAATAATATTTCTCCTAGCTTTTGGGCTAAAATAACAAACTTTGCCCAGGATGTACTGGTTTGTGAGCCCTGCGCTGTATCCGAACGAGATTAAAATAAGATTAGTACCTACATATTCAACGGTGTTATAATATCCATAGCTTTAATATTGAGTGTTTCTTATATACGTATCCGCTACCTCGTGAGTAAGAATTCAAATATGTTTCAGGATTTAGGGAATGTAGATATATCAGTCATTCCATTCATTCCAACCAAAGATGACAATGGACGTACCTTGACTTGTATGGCTAAAAATCCTCATGTGACAGCTGACATATCTTCTTCGATCAAACTGAATGTTTCCTGTAAGTTTTACTACCTATGTATACCGTTCTTAACACGATTGCTACTACAAAATGCAGGAAATCACCCTCGTCCTGATATCCTTCCCCGTCTGCTCTTCGAAACCATCTTTAATTATAAAACAGCGGGGGGAAAAATTAGTAGGTAAACATTTTACTCTCAAAGGATATCTACTTGTTGCGCGTATGTTCTGTGGAACATCATGTTATCATTTTGCCCAAATGTCTGTAATATTCGAATTTTTCGCCGAAAATACTCTCAAACGATTGGGTTCGACTCCCTGATGAAGGATTCAATGTCAAATTTGATTCTGTCTGGCTAGCCGGCCGTTGCCACGATAACTTGAGAACAGAAAGACATAATAACTTGAAATTTTCAGGTTTAGTTGAGAATCTGAATGCACCATTTGAGTTTGTTTATAGGCATAACCTGCTGAACGGTTTTGGAGTTATACCCATCTGAAATTTGGTAGTTATTTCCTCAATAACTCGAAAAACACAAAACCGATCCAATTCAAACATGGTTATTAGTTGTAAAAAGGCAACGCAAAAATTCTTGCCGAATTTCGTGAGTATCGTATCACTAGAAAATTTTTCAAAAATCATAGAAAATTATTGAAAACAATTCTATATATCACAAACTATTCGTCCGACATCGCTGAAATTTTGCGAGAGCCTTCAGAACCTAACTGTACTACCAAGGTCCAAGTTTGTTCAGATCCGAGCAGCCTTGTGTAAGTTCAGTAGCTGGATGGGTGACCGTTGCCTCGATAATTCTCGAAAGGATAATTCTCGAAAGGAGATAGGGACTTGCAATTTTCAGGATAGGTTGCACATCTGAATGGGAGACTTAAGTTCGCTGTTGGTCATAATCAGCCCAACGGTTTCGGAGTTATATCCATTCGCAATATTGTTTCCTCGATAACTCAAAAAATATAGACTCAATCGAATTGATGCTTGGTAACTAGTTGTAGAATATCGACATGAAGGCGTGTGTAAAATTTTGTGAGGACCGTACCTCTAGAATTTTTTTTTTTTAATTACGAAAAAATATTATGTATCTCATGATTCCTTGTGAACGGAAAGAAATAGTGACTTGCAGTTTTCAGGGTAGATTGCGCATCTGAATGCGACATTTGAGTTCGTTAATAGAATAATCGGCCAAATGGTTTTGGAGTTATATCAATCTGAAATTTGGTGTTATTTCCTCAATAACTCAAAAAATATAAATCCGACCCAATTCAAACATGGTTAGCAGTTATAGAATAACAACATGAAAATTCCTGCAAAATTTCGTGAGGATAGTAGCACGAGAAAATGTTTAAAAAATCGTGGAAATAAATTGCTTCAAGCACTGACGTGAAGTCAGAAAATTTGCGCGTATGTTCTCTTGTCCATTCTCCTGTATTGGACACTCTCAGTCGAATTTACCATGGTGAATTCTATTGTCTGTTCTCCTGTATTGGTCACTCTTAATCGAATTTACTATTGCAAATTCACCATGGTAAATTCGATTGAGAGTGTCCAATATAGAAGAATGGACACGAGAAAATACGCGCAAAAGCTTCTGACTTCACGTCAGTGCTTAAACCAATTTTTTTAAATTTATTTTTCACAGGATGTAAGCGTCATGAAAATAATTCATTTTGCCAGAAATGGCCTACAGGGTTTGGTGATATTCTGGAATGAAATTCATCTTTTTTCAATCTATGACTAAGAATAATATTTCATCAATAACTCGAAGAAGAGAAAACCGAACGAATTCAAAGATGGCTATTAGTAGTAGAATGTAGAAGCGAAAATTCTTGCAAAATTTCGTAGGGATCGTATCACTAGAATGTTTTAAAAAAATCATTGAAAAAAATTCTATTATCAGAAACAATTCTACTCTACTGCCAAGTTTCAACACGATCGGATCTATATTGTTGGAGATCCGAGCAGCTTTGTTTGAGTTCAGTAGCTGGATGGGTGACCGTTGCCTCGGTAACTTTCGAACGAAAGGAGATAGGGACTTACAATTTTCAAGGGAGGTTGCGCATTCAAATGGCAGAGTTAAGTTCGTTTTTGGGCATAATCGGTCCGAAGGTTTCGGATTTATACCCACCTGGATTATTATTTCCTCGATAACTCGAAAATATAGACCCGAACTGAAGCTTGGTAACTAGTTGTAGAATATCGACATCAAAACGTGTGAAACATTTTGTGAGAACCGTACCACTAGAAAATTTTAAAAAGAATGACAAGAATAAAATTGGTTCCAGCACTGACGTGAAGCCAGGAGCTTTTGCGCTCATGTTCTAATGTCCAATCTCTAGTATTGGGCACTCTCAATCGAATTAATTCGGTAAATTAAGAGTGTCCAATACAAGAGAATGCACAATACAACATGCACGCAAGAGCTCCTGACTTGTCGTCAGAGCTTGAATTCAATATTTTCGTATTTTTTTTTAAATTTTCTAGGGGTACGGTTCTCACAAAATTTTACACACGTGTTTATGTCGATATTCTACAACTAGTTACCAAGCATCAACATGATCGAGTCTATATTTTTCGAGTTATCGAGGAAATAATATTCTGGGTGTGTATAACTCGTAGGGCCGATTATGCCCAAATGCGCAACCTACCCTGAGAATTGCAAGTCCCTATCTGCTTTCGTTCACTGACGTGAAGTCAGGAGCTTATGCGCGCATGTTCTATTGTCTACTCACCTCCATTGGACACTCTTAATCGAATGTAGCGATATTTATACCGTTTTCTCAGCTAATATATGAATACATTTCATACCATCATAATGACATACTTCAGTAACAAGTGAATAGTCTATGATCACAGAATTTCTAATTTTGACATATGTATTCTATTGGAATTGATATACGAAAAAACTTACGCCTCAAGTAACCGAGTTTTAATTGGATAAGATTTGTATGTTTTGAGTTATAGAGGAAATTACAACAAAATTTCAGATGAGTATGTATATCTTCAGAGCCATTTGGCCGATTATGCCAATTAACTATCTTAAATGTCGCTTTCGGATGCGCGCCTACTCTGAAAATTGCAAGCCGCTATCTATTTCCGTTCTCAAATTATCGTGAGATACATAATATATTTTCGTAATTTTTTTAAAATTTTGTAGTGGTACGTTCTTCAAAAATTATATATATTCTAGATATTCTACAACTAGATACTAAGTTTCAATTCGATCGGGTCGGTATTTTTTGAGTTATCGAGAAAATAATATTCCAGATGGGTATAACTCCGAAACTGTAAGGCCGATTATGCCCAACAACGAACTCAACTCACCCATTCGGATACGCAACCTACCCTGAAAATTTCAAGTCCCTATCTCTTTTCATTTGAAAGTTATCGAGGCAACGGTCACCCATCCAAAGCTACTTGGGTCTCCAACAGTATAGATCTGATCGTGTTCAAACTTGGAACTTGACAGTAGAGTTAGGTTTTGAAGGCTTTCGCAAAATTTCAGCGATGTCGGACGAATACTTTCCTAACGAAATTTTGCAAGAATTTTCGCGACGGCATTCTACAACTAATTACCATGTTTGAATTGGATCGGATTCGTATTTTTCGAGTTATTCAGGAAATAACAACCGAAGTGTAGACGGGTATAACTCCAAAACCGTTGTGCCGATTATGACGATTAACAAACTCAATTGTCGAATTCAGATGCACAACCTACCCGAAAAAGCTCTATTTGTTCTCAAGTTATCGTGACATAAATAATATTTTTTAATCATTTTTGATACGATTCTCACGAAATTTCACGAACGTCTTTGTATTGGTATTCTACAACTACCTGTATTGGTTGATAACAAAATTATTACTCGGAAACCGTTGGGCCGATGATGCCAATTAACGTTGTTCGTATTTGGATGCGCCACCTACCCTGAAAATTTCAAATCGCTACCTCTTTCCGTTCACAAGTTATCGTGGCAACGGCCGGCCGGGCAGAATTATATTTGATCTCGAATTCTTCATCAGTGAGTTGAACCTAATCGTTTGAAACAATTATTGGCAAAAAATTCGAAAATTAAAGACATTTTGGGCAAAATGGTAACGCAATGTTCCCAAGAACATACGCGCAAAAATGATTCGACAATCGGTGATTCTGGCCATCGAATATTAATTTTGAGACAACTTATAAATATTCGAAAGTTGCACAGAGTTCCTGTGAACGTTACTTACTTATTATTATGATTTTTCTGTCAGTTGGAATCGCATCTCAACTATTCCATTTGAGTTTTTCTTGGAAATTAAATTATTCATAGAATTTTTAATATTATAATGGGCGAAGATCAAATTCTCAATAATCTCATAGTGGAAACAATTATTAATAATGGATATTTAATGGAAATTAAGTTGAAGTTTACTATTTTAATTGCGAAGAATTAATGGTGGAATATTTCTACTGCATTATAACAATTCAGTGAGTAAATAAGATTCCTCAAACAATTTACTTAATTGAATTTCAAGCATCAGATCATTAAGCTATTTTGTTGTTTTACAATAATCAATTCAATAACAGCATTCTATGTTGAATGGTTAAACAAAGTGTAGGAGTGTATTAACACATTATGAAATCTTTAAGTCAAGGAACAAGTGCCTCAAAATATATTTCAGTTCCAATTGAAATAAATCACACTCATTTTGAACAGTCAGATTAAATTTGAGATACTTTTAAATATTATTTTTGCCCTCTATCCGAAGTTATATGAATGTCTTATTCAGAGATGCTATTGAATCCTTTTACATTTTTCTCATAGAACCCAATTTCAATGACTCATAGTGTAGATAATATATGTATTCTAGATATTCCAGAAACCAAAGTAGCTCTCAAAACGAGTCCAAAGGACCTTAGAGAAGGACATAATGTACAGTTCGAATGTGAGGTGGATGCGAATCCACACTGGATCGAACTCCAGTGGTACCATAATGTAAGTGTAAAAATGGGTTTTCACAAAATTTCACATACGTCTTTATGTCGATAATTCTACAGCTAGTTACCAAGTTTCAATTCGATTGGATCTGTATTTTTTGACTTATCTAGAAAAAAATATTTCTGATGGGTATAAATCCGAAACCGTTGAACCGATTATGGCAAACAACAAACTTAACTCTCTCATGCTTATGCACAACCTACCCTGACCCTACCCTTTCCGTTCGATAGTTATCGTGGCAACGGTCAACCATCCAGCTACTGAACTCACCCAAGGCTACTCGGATCTCCAACAATATAGATCCGATAGTGTTCATATTGGGAAAAATATTGCTCTCTCGAAATTTCAGCGATATGAGACGTATGGTTTCTGAGATGTAGAATTCGTTCTATGATTTTTTTAAAATTTTCTAGTGATAGGTTCCTCACGAAATATTACAAAAATTTGCGCGAAATCATTCTACAAATAATTGTTATGTTTGAATTAGATGGGAATCCTATTTTTTGTGTTATTGAGAAAATTACAACTAGATTTCAGATGGATATTACTCCAAAACCGTTTTGCCGATTATACAAAGCACCGTTAATTTATGACCCGACAGTGAATGGTGTCCACTACCCTCTGGGTAGATCTCATCATTCAATTCAAATTAGCCAACGTGAACACGCGCACCAAAGAGTACTGACCTCACGTCACTTTTATATTTTTTAAAGGCCCTTTAACAAATCTGGTTATCGATACAGGTTGGCTATTAGTTTTAACGTAGATCGAAATATAGAAAAAATGCGGTAATGGGACCTCGTTGGGAACGCAATATCTTACGCCTATTTTCCAAATCCGAACCTAATTTAATATAGCTCTTCCAAATAAAGTTTTTATAAATTAGCCCCAGGACCACGATACAGACAACTCAGCTTGGAAATAACGCCATTTCTTCGGAACTGACTTGTCGTTGCACAGAATTGCCATGAAATGTCTCTTAAAACCTCACAATATCGGCCCAGCACCAAATTCATGACCGCTAGACGCCAACCACTCCCAACAACCCAGAAAGAGCTACCCAGAAAGGGCAAGTTCTCCTCTGCGCATGCGCAATCTACTCGTGGCTGAAAGGCGTCTCAAAATCACAAACCTCACACAAAACTTTGATTCTTCAACACCATCGGTTCCAAAGACATAGCAGCTTCAATCCGCGCATGCGCGGACACTCCCAAGTGGATTCTATGGAGGAATAGCATCCTGCGCCTCCAAACCCCAATCCTCTCGGACGAAAATTCCAGCAGTTAAATCAATTCCCGTTTGCTCATACGCATAACGTAAATGCTCGTAAAGGGTAACATGAATTTAAAAATTGGCTCCAAGGCCACGGTACGGACACTCCAACTCGCAAACAACGCAATTTTCCCCTAATTGACTTGTCCGTGCAAAGAATTGCCATGAATATTCTTTTAAAACCTCACAATATCGGCTAAGAACCAGACCCATGATCGATGTCATAAACCACTCAAAACATAACCCATACAACCTAAAACAGTCACTTTTCCTATGCGCATGCTCAATCCACTCGTGGCTGAAAGTTCTCCCAAAATCACACATCTCACAAAAAACTCCGATCCTCCAACACTAGTGGTTCAGGAGATATCGCATCTTGAACCCACGCACGCGCAGACCCTCACCAGGGGATTATTTGGGGGAATAGCATCCTCCACGCCAAATCCCCAATCCTCTCAGATGAAAACTCCAGCAGTTAAATCACTCCTCATCTACTCATGCGCATAAGGAAAAATGCCCAAAAATGGTAATATGAATTTCAAAATTAGCCCTAGGGCCACGGTATGGACACACCAACTCGGATACAATGTCATTTCCCCCAAACTGACTTGTCCGTGTACAGAATTGTCATGAATTTTCTTTTACAACCACACAATATCAGCTCAGCACTAGACCCATCACAAATATTCCTAAACCACTCTCAACATAACCTATACATCCCAAAAACAGTCATTTCACCTCTGCGCATGTGCAGTCCACTCGTGGCTAGAAGTCCTCTCAATATCACAAACCTCACACAAAATTCCGATTCGCCAACACCAGTAGTTCAGGACATATCGCATCTTCAATCCACGCATGCGCGGACCCTCACAAGTAGATTTTATGGAGGAATAGCATCCTCCACCTCAAAACCCCAATCCTCTCAGACGAAAACTCCGGCAGTTAAATCATTTCTCGTCTGCTCATGCGAATAACGAAAAATGCCCGAAAGAGGCATTATAAGCCCCAAGGATAATGTTATTAACGCTACACCCCGGACGCTACGCTGTCTCCTCGAAACTGGCTCGCAAACTCACAGAATTGACTTGAGCTGTTAATATGGCCTTCCAGTTACACCCCCAGTTGTTCACCGTTCAGGAAAAATTTAAAAACCAATATAAAATTCCACATATCGTTCTCGCATTACTTCAACTGGCGCATCCAAATTTTAATCAGTTGCCCTCGTACATATCGTATTGATTCAGATAAACGCGTAAAAACCCGTCAAAATATGGTCACCAGATGTTATGATTCCGTGTAGGAATTCGAAATGAAATAATTTGACCAGTTTGGAAGTTTGCACACCCCAAGAGGTCATCATTGCTCACCGAAGTGTCAAAATTGAACTCAATCTGATATTTGGTTTCGGAAATTGAAGCAAAATATTCCGCTAATAGTAAAAATTTTTTTAAATTTTTTTCTACTCATGCTATCCCCACGAAATTTTGCACAACTGTTTTCGTCGTTACTTTACATCTAACTACCGAGCTTCAATTCAATCGGATCAGTTCTTTTTGAGTTATAGTGGAAACAAAATTTTTTTTCAAATATTTGATTTTTTTTTCTAGTTTATAGCCATCCGATCAATACTAAACTCCGTAGGCATATAAAGGTCATGATTCTACAATTTGATGCTAAATTTCAGATAGATCGAGTGATCGGTTTCGGAAACATTGTTGAAAAACGTTTTAAATAAAAATGGTCATAACTCCGAAACGGCTTGATGGATTTTGCCCATTAACGATCTTGTCCGAGATATTTACGCTTTGAACATGCCCTGCAAATTTCAACGCTCTAAATCGTTCTGTTCGAGAGTTATCGTGCTATGGGCGGGACCGGCCGGCCGGACGGACAGAATTGAATTTGACCTCGAATTCTTCATCAGGGATTCGAACCCAATCGATTGAGACCATTTTCGCAAAAAAATCGAAAAATACAAACATTGTGACGAAATGATAATACGCTGTTCCTTGCGGAACACGCGCGCAAAAAGGGCCATAACTGCGAAACCGCCAATTAACGAACTAGTCCGAGATATTAACGCTCCAAACCTACCTTGCAAATTTCAATCCTCTAACTCCTTCCATTCGAGAGTTATCGTGCTAACGGCTGGCCGGACTGGACGGACAGAATTGAATTTGACCTCGAATTATTCATCAGGGAGTTGAACCCAATCGTTTGAGACCATTTTCGAAAAAAAAAATCGAAAAATACAGATATTGTGGCAAAATGATAGCACGCTGTTCCTTGCGAAACACATAAATTCCCCCTGGTTAAGAAGTGGTTCAGTTAGAAGGTGTAATCAGCTCTAATGTAGTGTCTAGAAAGTGAAATCCCCTTCGGCTGGCCAAAATGAGACATGCATTAATATATCGAAATTATGAAAAAATATTATGCATCTCCGGATAACTAGAGAACGGAAATAGATAGCCGTTTTCAGAATAGGGTGCACATCCTAATGCGACATTTAAGTTGGTTTTGGAGTTACACCCATCTGAAATTTTTATGTTATTTCCTCTTATAATCTAAATATACAAATCCGATCCAATTGAAACTCGGTATAACTACTTCTAGAATGCTGACGCGCTAAATTTCATGCAGTTTCGTGAATATCGAATCACTAGAAAAAAATTCTGTATTGGTTCAAAACAAAATAAGTACTCGGAAACCGGTTAGCTGATTATGCCCATTAGCGAACTTGCCTGTCGCATTTGGACCTACCCTGAAAATTTCAAGTCGCTATCTTTTTTTGTTCGGAAGTTATCGTGGCAAGGAACGGCTAAATTCAATCTCGAATTCTTCACAGACATTTGCGCAAAATGACAGCACGCTGTTCCCCAGAACATGCGCGCAAAAATGAAAGGCCGGTTTTGTTTCCGAATTTGACAGGAAAAAACTCGAATATATGGCAGCCGTTTTCTTCTAGCTTCAATCTCTTTTCAACCTGCATTCATACACTACTGGACATAGGTCTCTCCCATTCTCTTCCATGTCTCCCTATTCTGTGCTACACTTAACCACCGTTTACCTGCCACTTCCCTAATGTCGTCCACCAACCGTTTTTGAGGACGTCCTACACTTCTTTTTGTTTGTCTAGGCCTCCACACTGTTATTCTATGTACCCACCTGTCCTTACCAAGCCTAGCCACAAGGCCAGCCCATTGCCATTTCATCTAAGCCACCTCTCGAATTATATCAGCAACCTGGTTTTGTATTCATTTCTTACTTTATCGCTGAGTAAGACTCCTAGCATGCATCTTTCCATAGCTCTTTGAGTTGTTAAGAGTTTATTTACGAATGCTCTTGTTAGACTAGTTGTTTCTAGTCCGTATGTTTCTACAGGCAATATACAGGTGTTGTATACATTTCGCTTCAGATCGATAGGGATTGTATTGTTTTTTAAGATGTGTCCCAGTTTACTGAAAGACATCCTGCTAGTCGTATACGTCTTGTAATTTCTGCATGCTGGTTTTCTTTTCCCAGTTGAATATTGTGGCCTAAGTATACATATTCGGGTACACATTCGATGCTGTCATTCAGTATATATATATATATATATATATATATATATATATATGTTGACATCTTCAGAACTAAGCATTTTTGTTTTGTTGTTGTTAATTTGCATCTTTACTTATGCTAGATTCGATTCATTTAATATTTAGTTTAGTTCTTTGGAGTTGTTTCCTATTAGGACTTTGTCATCTGTAAATCTGAGGTGGTTTAGTATGATGCATTCTGTGTTAATCCCCTTATTGTCCCATTCCAATTTTTTGAACACTTCCTCTAGGTGAGATGGTGTCTCCCTGTCTCACCCTGTCTTCGATTAGTGGTTAGCTTTCCTAAAAGCGTTATTTTCATAAAAGAGAAAATAACGCTTTTAGGAAAGCTAACCACTAATCGAAGATGAAAGGACTAGTAGAGACCAAAGTTTTGGAGCAATCCACAGAGTGTGTAGGATTTCATCAAAGTTGAATAGCTACATACCGCGGTTTCATCCTTATTAGGAATCATCAGTGGAGCACAATTCAACGCTGATGAAAACAACACTACGAAGTAACCGGTTTAAAGAAAACCAGCAATCCCTTGTGAGTAGAATTTAGACACAAGTGACACCTGGAATTCAATCAACCAAGCTCCTCGCTGTGGCTACCCAAAAACTACAGATCTCTACGTACATTCTTTTCCCCTATGTGGTAATTAGCACATAGTTGATAGAAATGAAGAAATGATGAATACCTTATATAAATGTGATAGAAGGGATATAAGTCCATAATTTTCGATATTTGTCGTATCCTCTCTTGAATAGAAGTATAACCTCAGAGTTGCACCACTTAACTGGAACTCTCCGACATGGAGACATTTATTTAGCAGTATTGCATTATTTCTTATTGCTTCTCGTTCTGTTTCTCCTCCCAGTTTTAACATTTCTGTACTTACTTGGTCTTCTCCTGGTCATCTTGTGTTCTTCATCTGTTCCAATGTTGTGTATAATTCAGCCTCTGCAATTTCTGGGAGATCTTTGGATCCGACATTTATGATGTTTATCTTTTCCACTTAATTTCGCGATCTGGAGAATACAGGTCAGTATAGAAAGCTTCAATGGCTTCAATGATATCAACTCTGTTCTGTACTACAATATTGTTTCCGCTACGTATTTTCGTTATCTTTGTTTTCCCTTTGAAAGTTTCCTGCTCAACAATTTCATTCTACAATTATCCCTGATGGTTTCCTCTATGAGTTTTGTATTGTAGCTTCTCTTGTCCTTTCTGATTTCTTTTTTAACCATTCTGTTCAGATTCTTGTAATCTTCGGTTGTCTTGTCCGTTGTTTTTCGCCTCTTTTCTCGAAGTATTACTGTGTTATGGCTTAGCTTCGAGTCTTTGTAATTTCTTGTTCTTCTTTAAATTTTTACAGCTGAAGTTCTTATAGTGCTCGTAATTTTATCTGTGAGTTCATCTATCTCTAGTTGTTCATTGATGCTTGTTATTTTCTGATGTAAATCGCTTTGGTATTCTGCCTCCTTTATTTTGAGAACGTCACCGGTAGGATAGCGTTGATTTTCGAAGCGCTTTTTCCTTTCAATAGCAAAATTGAATATAATTTTTTCCCCACCAGCCTATGGTCACTTCCGGTATTGAATCTGTTCAGAACCCATATATCCTTGCATATTGATGCTGGATATGATTAAGTCAATTTCATTCTTGGTATGATTATTTGGGCTGCGCCATGTCTATTTGCGTTGTTTTTGTTTTTCAAAAAATGTATTGAGGCAGTAAAGATTTTCTCTGTTTAGATAGTTGCTTGGAGTCTCTCCTCTATTATTTCTCTTGCCTAGACCAAAGTTTCCTATATTTTATAGTCAGTGTCTCCCTGTTTTCGTCCTCCTATCTTAGCATTGAAGTCCCGCATGACTATTACGAAGTGAGATTTTTCCACTTGACGAGCCTTGGTCAGGTCCTCATAAAAATGTTCGATCTCTTCTTCATCTGAATTACTTTTTGATGCGTAGGCATGGATGATCTGTAAACTATATCTTGTATTTAAGTTGATTGTAATGTAAATGACTCTGTTGGATACAGCTTGATATTTCATCATTTTAATCATTTTCACCTGCATTGTTCTGATATAGATTGTGGCCTGACTTTTACGTGGTGCATTTTTCTTCGGGTAACCTAGTTTCACAAATTCCAATGATATCCCATTTTATGTCGTTAAGATCTTCTTCAAATTCCGAGTTGGTTTTCGGTTCTTAATGTTTTTATGTTGTATGTGGCAATGTATACGGGTTAAATGTATTGTGGTGATTTTTGCTGTAATGGTTCTCTTTCCAAACATTTCGAACTTTTGCTCCCCCACAATCCTTGGAGCTTACTGAATATACAGTGTGAGATTCTGAATCATGGATTCTACTCTCCTGGGGTAGTTTAATTTTTAGGAACGACATCTCATGCTTTAGAGGTTTTGGCAATTTCAACGTCGCTTGCCTAGCGAGTTGGCGAGGGGTTTGGGATTTGTTAGAAAAAGTAGGTAGGTATGTTTAAATGGAAGAAATGGGATGGGACAATAGTTTCCCCCGTATGGTAATGATATATAAATCAAGACTCTCGTAGGCAGGGGCACGTCCCTGAAGTAGATCTATCAACTATCGAGATAACCTAGCTTCAACAGTTCGCGAGATATTTCGAGATTCTACCCCGTACGTCTTTCTGGTACTAGGGCACTGCGTCGTCAGGAAGCATATGATGAGATTAGGGCTAGCATAAACTGACGAGTGCGGATTCTGTTGGGAGGAGGATGAAACTCCTGATCACCTGATAACGGAATGTCCGCCATCTCGAACCAACGCAAGGAATGCTTTGGGCAAGAAATCTACAGAGGCAAAGACTTAGCCTCCTTGAAGCCATCCCAGATACTGGAGTTCATCAGAACTCTGGAACTGGAAGGCGAGCTGTAGATGGTAATGACATCGACAGCTCTGAGGGGGGAACACAATAGACCTTACGGTCGCAGTGCAACATTACCTCCTGCAACAATATACTATATACTGGTAAAATATGATTATGTACTTTTTATCTACTTGGAGTATGTACGCACAGTTATATGATGATGTATAATTATTAATATTTAAATATAGGGTTTATTTCGATGGTGATCAGTCATCAAATGTTAACACTGTTTTCATTTTCTTTTCAGGAGGAAATATTACAAAATGATCCAACAAAGGGTATCACAATAGACTCCGAGCATTTAAATCTTAAGAATGTGACGAAACACCAAGCAGGAAACTACTCATGTGTGGCATCTAACAAAGAGGGGAAAGGAAAAAGCAATATTATCAATCTTAAAATTACAAGTGATCTTTCAATATGTGAGTTTTTACTGTCATTCAATAATGAAAAATTATTAAAGCACTGATATAACGTCAGGAGCTTTAGAACACTCGTCCATTCAATGAAAAATATATTACTTCAGTCATTTGTAAACACCACAACTAATTGAAACTTTACCGATATGCGTTCTTCGCTCATTCAAGAAAATTTGGAAGAGGATGCCGATTCAATAGTCTATTTTTAGCGTTCTTATTGTTTATTCTGCTTCAATTTCACAGCAGCTAGTTTAAATTTCGGTAGCAATCAATCAATAAATCTTATACCTACATGTATAGTAGAGATGAGACCTCTCAAGTGAGAATAATCGAACCTTTCAATTATTGAAACCTCTCGAGATATCTCGAGATATTCTGAAAAATTCGAGCAAATTAATTCGAATGAATTTCTGACGAAGAGGTAGCCGATTCAATAATCAATTTCCAGTTTATTTATTGTTCATTCTTCTTTAATTTCAAAGCAGCTCGTCACACTTCGGTTGCAGTCAATCAATAAATCTTATACCCACATAATAGTAGAAATGGGACCTCTCGGCTGATAATAATCGAACCTTTCAATTATTGAAACCTCTCGAGATATCTCGAGATGTTCTGGAAAATGCGAGCAATATCATTCGAATGATTTTCTGTCGTCTATCATGTGGCACTGAGATGAGATAAAGTGACTCGAGTTACGAGAATGCCGAGATACCTCGCCAACTTAATAATATATCGCAGTTCGATTGGCGGCATTTCAGGATCGAGATATGAGAGGTTCGTTTAACGATGGATAGAATGTATGAGTGACATCTGGTGCGTATTGTTGATTTCCCATCTATGGACTCAGATCAGATTTCAATTTGATAAGTAAATCTACTCTATTTATTGTAATACATTGAATCAACATGTTCAAGCCATATAATATAGGGTATTTTAAAAGGGTATTGTTTGGAAAAGGACTGGTGTGAGGTCACTCTACTTTGGCGCGCCTGTCCAAATTCATAGACATCAGAGCGGTCAACCTCCAAGGTACTGAACTATCTCAAGGGTGCAAATATGTTTTAAATTGGAAGCTATACCTAATAACTGTACTGAAGAATATCCTGCATAGAGTATTGCCAATGTTTACGCTAATGTTCCACGGGGAACAGCGTGCTATCAATTTTCTCAAATGTCTGTATTTTTGGAATTATTGGCCAAGAATGGTCTTAAACGATTGGGTTCGACTCACTGATGAATAAACCGGTGTGAAATCCCATTCTATCCATCCGGCCAGTCTTAAGCACGATAACTGTCGAAACAAATGAGTTAGAGTTCCAAATTTGAACTAATCCGATCTACAGGGTCCTGCAATAGTGCGTTACGTAGCTGCCAAACCAGACCTTTTAGAAATTTCGTTTGGAAGCACGCCATTTGTAGTTTCAATTCTGCATCTCAGGAAATTATTTTCTTATAAACAGGGTGTTCCCAAATAAAATTATTCAACAAATGAGTGAATTTTTAAATGAACCACCCATTATATTTCCGCATATTTTCAATGGTCTTCAATACCTCTATTATGACGCAGAATATCTATATTTATAAAAGAAAGTCGTGTTAGTTACTTCACTTATAACTCAAGAACGGCTGAACCGATTTAGCTGAAAATTGGCAGGGAGGTAGTTTAGAGCCAGGAGAAGGACATAGGATACTTTTATCCCGTTCGACAGCATACTTTTTATCCCGTTTGACAGCATTCCCGTGTGACTTGACATGAAACGTCAGTCATTATAAAACGTGGTATAACAAGAAATAATCAGACTTGGAATAACAAAACGCAAATGACAGCTATGTAATTGACGTATAATGATTTGAGTTTTTAGGTGAAGTGAAGTTTAATTAATAATGCCGCGACCAAGACGATCGAATCTTTCCCGACAAAGCCGTAATGCAAGAAGAATACGAAATACTTAAATGAAAGGACTGAAGAAGAACAAGAAATTAGACGTGAACAGCGCCGCGATAGTATGGCTCGACTTCGTGCTTCTCAATCACGAGAGCAAAGTGAAGCAGCCCGTGAAACAGCTCGGTTGGCGCTCCTGTTCCTCGGAACAGAGTGCTTATCAATTCACCCAAATGTCTGTAATTTTCAAATTTTTGGCTTGAAATGGTCTCAAAGGTGCTGGTTCGACACACTGATCAAGAATCCATGGTCAAAATCTACTCTGTCCTGCAAGCCTTTAACACGATAACTCTCGAACGCAATGAGCTAGATAGTTGAAATTTTCAGAGTAGGTTTGGGAGATAAATATCTCGGTTAAGTTCGATATTGGGCAAAATCGGCCTGGTAGTTTCGGAGTATGTAAAAATTTTGTTTACATTACAAATTTCACATTAATTCTTTTTTAAGATGCAGTTTCACCATAAGGATCCATTGATATCATTCTCAACTCTAACAAACTGATACTTTCGTAGATATGATTTTTCAAAATTTCAATAATTAATCTTAATTTTATGATTTCATAGAATTTTCTAATTATAATAATAATAATAATAATAATATATCATTTTTTAAGTCCGCTGGGCTCAAGTCAGAAACGGAGGGATTCTTATGGCTTGTCAAGATAGGGCGGTAAATACAAGATGGTATAAAAAGAACATCATGAAAGTGGACACCCCAACAACTTGCAGAGCATGCCACAGTCAGCAGGAAACTGTCATGCACATCCTGTCTGCTTGCAGAGTCCACGCTCCATCAGGATACACAGAAAGACACAATACAGCACTTCGAATTCGCTACCATCTGAGAGGTATAGACAACCAATCAGTGCTACCATATGTGCCTCTGGAGATTGAAGCAGTTGTTGAAAATGACAGAATCGCATCTACTGGAACTATTCGATTCCAACAACTCGGCAGATCCACGCCATAAAGCCAGATATGCTCTTGCTCGACAAAGAACTCAAGGAATTGTTTGTCGTCGAATTTCCCTCCCCCGCAGAATATAATGTGTTGATGAAAGAAGAACAGAAGAGGGAAAAATACAAGGATTTAATAATCGAATTGGGGATCCTGTATCCAGGGCATATGGTTAGAATGGTCGTACTAATCATATTATACCTATGCGGAATGAGAGCGAACTACGTGTACGAATTGAAGATTGTTCCGGCCTGCAAATCTCTGGCCGAGGATTTAGTGCACAGAATGCAGAAAGCGGTGTTACTCGGATCAATTCGAGTCATCAGGTCCCATCAACTATGAACGCCGCTTGCAGCTCATCTCTTTTGTTAAGGGACGCTGTAAGGGCAGGACGAGGAACTACTCCAAGGAACGTGCGAGAGGTGTTTAAGTGAATAACCAATCAACTTCGGCAGTATCACAGTCTTGAGAGTAGCGGACCCTCCTAGGGCGGGCCTATAAAAGATTTTTCCTCTAGAGCGGAAAAAAAAATAATAAAAATCTTTATTTCAGAGTATGTTACAACGTTGAATGAATAGTGTAATAAAAAACTTGATACTCTTTATAATACCATCTCAAATTCATTGCCAAAATACTCAGTCAATCCGCCGTATTAACAAAGCATTCAATCTCCGTTAAGTCCTAACTGAGGTCCTCAGTTAAGGATAAATAAGAATTGCAACCTCAGTTAACGTATGTAACGGTGCTGAAACAGGTCTGTTTCACGTTAATTTTCACTTAAACTGAGGTTGCGATTCTTATTTATCCTTAACTGAGGACCTAAGTTAGGACTTAACAGAGATTAAATGCTTTGTGAATACGGCGGAATATCCGTTAAGTCCTAACTGAGGTCCTCAGTTAAGGATAAATAAGAATCGCAACCTCAGTTTAAGTGAAAATTAACGTGAAACAGGCCTATTTCAGCACCGTTACATACGTTAACTGAGGTTCCGATTCAAATTTATCCTTAACTGAGGACCTCAGTTAGGACTTAACGGAGATTGAATGCTTTGTGAATACGGCGGAATGAGTATGGTTCCAACTCAATTAATATTTCCTTCATTTTCCTTTCGAATAAAACAAGACTTGTTATATTTTAAGACTACTCAGCAATTTATTATAAATCCTGATGCAGTTGTAAGACGGATATTTTTCACTTAAACTCAATCTATGCCTTGGATAGTGTAAATCAAGGGTTCTTGTTCGGTAATTATGAATTATCGTGTGCTGTAACATTATATTTTTGTTTTGCAAGACTCTAAAAATTTCAACCCAAACATCAGTCTTACAATTCTTTTTTGTATAACAAATATCTCACTTAGGGCCGATTTTATTTGTTCAAAAGAATCTTGTGGATTAATTTCTAGTTGTCCTATGTCACTGGAACTAATAACAACATTTGCATCATCCGAGAAACTAGTTTTAATATTGGTGTTGCTGAGTACAAATCATTTATGAAAATAATAAATAGATTCAGCCCCAACACGCTGCCTTGGGGCACTCCAAATTTCGATTATAATTATTCTGACTTTATTTCTTTGCCTTCTTTCAAAATACTAACTCTCTGTTGTCGTTTTGTCAGATATTATTGAAACCACTTTCCTGATTTTTCTATTATACCATTACACTCTAATTTTGTCAATAGAAGCTCCCTAACCAAACAATCATAGGCACTTGATTGATCCAAAAACAATCCTAGTTCATTTATTAATTATTATACTTTGCTGATTTATGTAAATCCTACATATGAAGTTAGTCATAGATCTACATTTTGAATTCAATTTTTTTATGATGCAGTTTTATCATTAGAATCCATTGATATCATTCCCAACTCCAAAAAAATCAATACTTTCGGAGATATGCTTTGTCAAAGTTTGAATAATTACTCGCTAGTAGTTTAACAAGAGCGCCAAAACCCATAGAGCTTTCCCACATTTTTTCGTCTCGAATGATATTGATGTGTTATCATTTTGAAACTACTTGTTTTGTAGATTGTATACTGTACGATACCAACAATTTTGTTGATTCTTAATTTCATTTCGAATACTTAAATAAATATAAATAAATTTATAATGTGCACGGGAAACTGTTGGATTTGGTCATCAAAAGAACGATCACGTATATTAAGTATCAGTTCTCACGGAATATATCAATACAAGCGTAAGTCTATCGAGACTTCATGGGAAGAAACCTTCCTCGGGGTGAAATTGAAATTGTGTATTTTCAATGGAGCCATTTTCCGTACTCTTCTACGTAATGAAAGCCTGATAACTTGACAACTCCTATATCAGTTCAATCAGTCGATATTTTTCTTTAGAGTAAAATATGTCAATGACTTGAAAAACAATTCTTATTAAATCAGTTTTGTGTTTCAGTTAATCCAAGTAATGTGAATATAGAGAAAACTGGTCTACTTTCTGCGGGAAAGGAACACCAAATACGATGTCACGCAGAAGGATCAAAACCACCTGCTATAATAAAGTGGTTTATCGATAAGACGGAACTCACGCCATCAGATGGATATAAAAAACATGTGAGTATTAATTTGTATTAATTGGTAGATTGACATATTCTAGAATTAGAACATAACACATCACTGATCAAAAAGATTTACGGACTACGGACTCTCTGTTCACCCCTGTATATAACAAAAAGGAAAGTAACTGGGGACAGCATCTAACTGAATTTTTTTCACGTGTTATCTTTACGAAGACGGCTTGAATGTTCATGCAATAATTCGTAAGGGTGCCTGAGGCGTGAATTGACAATAGAACACCCGCGCATAAACTCCTGACTTCACGTCGGTGCTTTTCTCGAATTTTTTATTGAGACTTGCAATATGCTCATCCCATTTGAGGTCTCAGTCTGATTGCAGTTCTAGGAATTTCACTATTTTAATATGATGTTCATCATGCTGAAATTCCAATGATATAGAAAAATTCATTTTTGCAGTCCAGAAAATAACACTTTCTCTATCTTTGAAATTAAAAAAAAATCAAGAATTAAAATTTGCCCCAAAATAAATGGTGATTTAAAAAATAATTTTTATTTTATGAGAAAGCAGTGGCTTACCACATTTTTTTCCAAAAATATCTATTCTATGTCCCGTACGAAGGCCACTGGTTGAAAAATTAAAAAACCTCCTACATCAAGAAATGGTTGTTGAGGCTTAGAGCGCGTGTGTCAAATTTAAAATAATATCTAGAACGTTACCAAAGTTTTAATGAAAAAAATTGGTTCAAGCCCTGTGGACAGGAGTTCTTTGGAGCTCTTGTTCAAACACACTAATTATATCTCCTAAATATTGGTTTCTCAGAGTTGGGAATTATATCAATGGATTCTTATGATAGAACTGCATCATGAAAGATATTAAATTTAAAAAAAGTGTCGTTTAAAAAAATACTTCAAAAATTATCATTTAAAAAAAGGGCAATCTGCAATGCTTTAATGCTTCAAAAATTGTCATTAAATTTATTTATCAAGATATAATGAGCAATCTGCAATGATTCAACCTCTTGGAATGGGTTGTTGCAACTTACACTCGGTGCATAGTTTTCACAACTCGAAATACCTGAGGAAAGTATCATCTAAATACCTGGAGGCAATCTTAGCAGATTGTTCATTTATTCCTGATATTTGAGTACGTAGAGGCAGATGAACAAATTATTTTAATAGTTCAAAATATATTAATTAAATACTATCCTCTTTTCACAATTTAAAACTTAATAGTTCATACCACTAACACATTATTTTCTGTATTATGGACCTTAACTCAAGAAAAAATGTTTGATACACAAATGTAGATCCATATTGCAGCATTTTTTTGTTAGAAACATTATGAAAATACTGTATATAGGAACATGTCTCACTACTTAAGGAAGTAAAAGGTAATATTAACCTCAGTGATCAACGAACACTAATTTCTTTTGATGATTCCATTATGTTCTTCTTTCCTATTGCCTTCATAAACTACATTAAAATGATCCAGTTCTAAATCTTCTGAAACATCATCCCTAATATTTATTCATACATCAATCAATATGTAATCAGTCAATATTATTTTCGGTTTGAAACAGTCTTGTATAAATTCACAAATTCAAGAATCGGATACTATTTGTTTTCCAACAGACAATATTTTCAAACTACGAATTGACAAGTCTCTAATAGCTAGATAAGATGACATTTATGAACAGTGAACACAGACAGATCGGAACGCTTTTCAGTGACAGTAATCTCAAACTGTTGTTAATGTTCGGAACCCTCGAGCAGTAATGATCGAAGCTTTGAACGAAGGAACAGCATAACCTATTATTTTCATATTGAAGTCCCTTTAAATGTTAGGTCTGTAATCGGTGGGTGAAACGATGGCTGAAATTAACCAAGTCTTATTGAATTGAATAATCAGGGATAGCAATTTTGCCGTTTTGATGTTGATTAACAGAGTACTGAAAAACACTCATAACCTAAACTATTTGAGTTTGGGGAAGGAATACTGGCAGTACTGGCACTATTAGGGAATCCAACGACCTGTCAAAACTAAAGCAATATGGCGGCTGTTGGAACACATTGTATTGTTTACTTTGAATTTTATGATATATATCCATAGTTATAGTGGTATATTGTTCGTTTTTGCGCGTATGTTCTGGGGAACATCGCGTTATAGTTTTGCCCAAATGTCTGTAACTTTCGAATTTTTTGATGAAATTGGTCTCAAACGATTTAGTTCGACTCCCCGATGAAGAATTCGAGGTCAAATTTGATTCTGTCCGTCCGGCCGTCCGTTGCCACGATAATTTGAGAACGAAAAGAGCTAGCGACTTGAAATTTTCAGGGTGGGTGGCGCATCGCAATACGACGGAGAAGTTCGTTAATGGGCATAATCGGCCCAGTGGTTTCCGAGTAATAATTTTGTTTTCAACCAATATAAATCCGATCGAATTGAAACTTGGTGAGTAGTTGTAGAATATGAACCTAAGCATGTTTGTTAAATTTTGGGCGGATCGTATGGCTAGAAAATTTTAAAAAAATTATTAAAAAATATTTTTTTTGTCACGATAACCTGAGAACGGAAAGAGATAGCGGCTTGAAAATTTCAGGTTATGTTGTGCATATGAATGCCACATTTGAGTTTGTTTATGAGCATAATCGACCAAACGGTTTCAGAGTTATAGCCATCTGAAATTTTGTGGTTTTTTGTTCCTCATTAACTCGAAAAATACTGAACCGATTGAATTCAAACATGGATATTAGTTGTAGAATGCCAACGCAAAAATGTTTGCGAAATTTGGTGAGGATAACATTTGTAGAAAATTTTTAATGAATCATTGAAAATAAAAAAAAAATTCTATATATCAGTAACTTTACGTTTGAAATTGCTGAAATTTTGCAAGAGCGTTCATTACCTAACTCTACTGCCAAGTTTCAAGTTTTAACACGATCGGTTGAATATTGTTGGAGATTCGAGCATTCTTGTGTGAGTTCAGTAGATGGGTGACCGTTGCCTCGATAACTTTCGAACCAAAGGAGATAGGGACTTGCAATTTTCAGGGTAGGTTGCGTATCCGAAAGGGAGAGTTGAGTTCGTTTTTGGGCATAATCGGTTTAACGGTTTCCGAGTTATATCCACCTGGAATATTGTTTCCTTGATAACTCAAAAAATAAATATTCGATTGAATTGAAGCTTGGTAACTAGTAGTAGAAAATCAACACGAAGACGTGTTTAAAATTCTGTAAGAACTGTACTCCTAGAAAATTCGAAAAAAATGACGAAAAAAAAAATTTTAAGATCCGCGCCTCCAGAAAATTAAAAAAAAATCACGAAAAAAAAATTGGTTCAAGCACTGACGTGAAGTCAGAAGCTTTTGCGCGTATGTTCTATTGTCCATTCTTCTGTATTGGACACCCTTAATCGAATTTACCATGGTTAATTATGTCGTCCATTCTCCTGTATTGGACACTTAATTCGAATTTACCATGGTAAATTTGAATTGAGAGTGTCCAATACAGGAGAATGGACGACATAATTAACCATGGTAAATTCGATTAAGGGTGTCCAATACAGAAGAATGGACAATAGAACATACGCGCAAAAGCTTCTGACTTCACGTCAGTGCTTGAACCAATTTTTTGATTTCGTGTGCGTATTTGGGTTGTATTTTCAATTTTGAATAATAATTCAAGAAGAATGCCTCTTACATGCATTGTGGTTGGCTGTGGATCTCATCACGACAAGGATATAGTATGTTTATTAGTACTACACAGAAGTTTTTGACTAGTTAAAATGAGTTATTCAGAAAGTGGAGAGCCCTATGGCTAGCTGAAATCAAGAGAAAAGATTCGAAGCTCAAGTATCAGAGAGTTTGCAGCAGTCTGCTGCGCTTAGTACGATGAAGTGTCGTCGATCCCTCGAGGGTTGTTATATCCAGATTCTACTGTGTATTCGTCAATAAATAAGAAGAAAAATCTAATGGATTTCATCTGTTTTTATAGTATTTGTTTGTCATTCCTTGCTATTAATGTGCGGACATGAAATAAGAAATCAAGAACTTTTATGTAATCTATTCTATTTTTATAAAAATTGAGACCTTTTCATCAAATTATTACAATACCAGGTATCATCAGAAGTGTCTACTAGTCCCACGTGACAGTCATTCCCATCACATTTTATCATCGCACGTCAATCATCCGCCATTTCAAATGCAATAGTGATTAGTGAATAATTTCAACTGCACCCTCTTCAGATGTGGAATATTTCACCATCAGCCCTGGCATAATAACCTGTGAATGAAATTTCTTAGCAGTTTCTATGTTCCTTTTCCATATTTCCAGATCATTCGTACTTTGAGACAAATATTTGGAAACCATATAACAAAATCACAAAAATTCGACTGTGAGATGAAGAATCGCACTTGTATTTGGTGGTAACAACTGTGTGTTTTTTAAAAGTATTCATTCCAGCATGTGCTATTAGACATTACCTCTTCATTCCCAATATTCATGAATGTCTTGTACGTTGTGGTATATAATAAAACAAATACGTTGCAATATCCATATATAAAATTGGAGGAACACCATCAATTGAATTATCCACTATCCAGATCAGAAACATTCAATGTGAAAGGATCTAAGCCGTTAATTAATCCCAACTTTATTATATACCTGTCAAGGGCGTAGCCAATGAGGGGGATTTGAGGGTTCAACCCCCCCCCCGAAAGATTTTATTTCTTTAAAAAAAAATTTTTGCTGCATAAACTTACCCTTACACCCCCTTTTTTTTTTTTTTTTTTTTTAAACAGGAGAAACCTTTTATAGGCGAACCTTGAACGGAACAGTGTGGGAGTCCATCTTCTCCTGAAGATGTTTACCTCACTAAAACTCCTGTCTCCATCAGGGCGTCGATGGGTGTTTTGAGTTAGTATTCAATACTTTTACTCATGTTGTCTCTATTTTTATTTCCTTCTTGAATGTGTTGTTGAAGTGTTACCTCTTCACTTCGTTAGATGTCGGTTTCTTCATTGTCCTCCGACAGGTAATAGTGCCAATTTTGGCCGTTTGATCTTTGTGGGTTCTTCTGGGTCATAGTCCAAAGCTTCTCTAAGTGTTGGGTTCGTGTGGCGTTCTGTGTTTTCCAGGATCCTTTTATTCCTCTGTCGTATTTGATCTTCCATCGTGCTCACCCCAAGGTCTTGCCGGATGTTTCTATTCCTGATGAACCAGGGCGCATCAGTTATCTGTCTCAGGAGTTTGTTCTGGGCTGTTTCCAGTTTCTTCATGTGGCTTTTTGCAGTCTCTCCCCATGCAGTTGAACAGTACAACATGCGTGGTACAATTATTGACTTGTATAAGCGTAACTTGTTGCTTATACTGAGCTTACTGTTTCTAGCAATTAGCTAGAGTTCTATTTTTCTTACAGCAACTTTCTGCATGATATAATCGATGTGGTCTTTCCACGTGATTTTTCTATCAAATACTACTCCCAGGTATTTGATTTTGTCCTTCCAAGGAATCGTCTCTCCATCTATCTCTATTTCTTCTGAGGGTAATGTGCTTTTCTTGCCGAATACAATAGCCTGTGTCTTTCCTGCATTCACTTTTATTTTCCATTTCTCCATCCATTCCAGGATGATGTCAATTGCCGTCTGTGCATATCGGGTTCCTAGGTTCAAGTTCCTTGAGTGTGCCAGGATTGCGGTGTCATCTGCGTATGTGAACACTTTTGTGTCGTTGGGGAGTCCATTCGGTATATCTGCGGTGTATAAATTATACAACTTCGAAGATAGTACTCCTCCTTGTGGAACTCCTCCTGTTATGGGAGTTTTTCGGGATCTATTCCTTCCAATTTTCACTTGGAACGATCGGTTCTTCAGGTATTTTCCAATTATCTTTATGATTGGTAGGCTTATATTGGCTTCTTTCATCTTGAATATCAATCCTTCATGCCACATCTTGTCGAATGCTTTCGAGACATCTAGGAATGCTGCCACGTTCACGTGTTTTCTGTTTATGTTGTGGATTATGTTTTCCGTCAGTCTTAGTGTCTGGAGTTCTGTTGAGTGTCCAGCTCTGAATCCATATTGTTCTGGTGGGATCACTTTCTTCTCTTCCAGTTCATCTTTTAATCGTCGTAGTATCAATTTCTCTACCAGTTTTCCTAGTGTGCATAGCAAGCTTATCGGTCGGTGGTTCTGCGGGTATAGTTGGTCCTCTCCTTGCTTCGGGATCATGATCACTGTGGCATTCTTCCAGGCTTCAGGGAAGTATAACAGTCTTAATATGCCGTTGCAGATGTTCACGATGAATTCCAGGTATTCCATCGGAAGGTGTCGTAGTTGAGTGTTGTTTATTCCATCTTCACCGGGTGCACTCTTCTTTTTAAGGTGTTTGATTTCTTCTTTCACCTCGTCGATTGTTGTAGGTCTTATTCGTTCATCTGTATCTGTTTGCAGTATTCGTGCTGCTGTTCTTTCCACTTCCTCTTCGAAATCGATGTCGTCGTCTGGGGTGCGATGCGGTGCAAATTGCAGCTCTAGCGTCTCAGCAAATGCGTTCGCTTTTTCTTCGTCGGCGTATACTATGCCATTTACCCCGTGTAAAGGCCGTGATCTGTTGCACCTTTTCTTCAGGATTCGATTTAATCGCCACATTGGTTTATAGTGGGCGTCTTGTTCTTCGCAGTCTTCGTTGATGCTTTCAAGTAGCACTTGCCATTTCTCGTTCCTGTACTTCTTTATTTCTTCTTTGACTAAGTTTGCTAGTCTGTTGGCCTCTCTCTTATCTTCGGGATAAAGTGTTCGTTGTGCTATTCTTCGTGCTCTATTTTTGTTCCTGATTAGAGCTTTCAATTCAGGGGGTAGTTTGTTGACGTCTTTGGCACACTTCTTGATTGTTTTCGTGGCTTTTCCTAGTGAATTTTGAATTTCCTTGGTCACTTTGTTTACTTCTAGTTCGATGTCGGTGGTAGTTCGTAGATCCGGTGGAACTCTCTCGGTATTCTTCAGTATTTCGGTGAATTTTCTCCAGTCGATTCTTCTTTCTTCCTGTTGTTGAGGTATTGAGTTCCAGTGATCCAGTGTAAGAATAACTGGATTATGATTGGAGCTCAGTACCGCCTCGGTGTCTATGGTGGTGGGTTGATTGACGTTATTCGTAATAAAAATGTCTAAGAGATCTGGTCTACCTGTTGACCCGTAGAACGTCGGTCTGTCCGGTCCGATTACCGAATAATTATTTGATTCCGCGTGAGCCGCTAATGTTCTGCCGCGCGTAGTAGTTACTCTGGAGTTCCAGATGCTGTGTTTAGCGTTCAAGTCACCGCCTAAAATTATTTCGTTGGGCGAAGGGAACATTTCGTCCAAGTCGGAAGTTAAAAGTGTTTTTCTAGGCGCGTTATATGCGGCTATGACAGTCATTGTTCTGTTGCCAGCCATATATATGTTAACCGCGGCGTTTTCTAAGTTTTCCGTATTGAAATTATTAATCCGCTGGTGCGCTATGGAGTTCTTAACGAGTACGGCTACTCCGCCTCCTTGATTTGTTCGATCACTCCGGTATATCGCGAAGTTCGGTAAAGCTAAATGAACTTGGGGGTCGAGCTTTGTTTCGCTCAGTAACGCCACGTCGATATTTTCTTCGGATAAATAATCCCCAAGCTCTAGAATTTTGTTCCTGATGGAATTCGCGTTCCACGCAAGTATTTTTAATGATCGCGGTTTTGATTTATCCAAGACGACTGGCTATCTTGGTCATCAGCACTGTCATTTGTGCCAACATCTCTGCGACTTGATTAGGACTTGTATTTGTTTTCGTACTCTTTTCCGGCGTTGGTTTCGCGGATTGTTTTGCTGCTGAGAGGTAAGATTTACCTTCAACAACTCTGCTTTCCCGAATAATTCTTTTCGGTTGACTTTGGGTCGATGTTTTGGGGGTATTTCCCGGATAATATTTGCACCCACGATAATTAGCGGGGTGAGCAAGCTTGCAGTTGGCGCACACTGCTGGGGTATTTGTGGGTTTCGCGCATTCATTGGACCAGTGTCCTTCGCCGCATTTAACACATCGCGGGAGGATGTGGCAAGTCGATTGAGTATGGCCATAATTTTGGCAACGGTGACACTGAAGGTGTCTCTTCGTTGACCTCTGCGGCTCTACTCTGATTTTGAAGAATCCTAAATAATTCATTTTGAAGATGTCTTTGCTGTCGTCCGTTTTCGGCAGCTTGACCAGCATGAGCGGAAACACATGTTTGACACCTGCTTCCCGTTTATAGAGTTGGGTTACTTGGATTACTTTGAATCCCTGGTCGGTGAGTTGTTGGAATACGGATTCTTCCGTCTCGTGCGACGGGATTCCGCGAATGACTACCCTTAATACTTTCTCGTCATCACGAGTGTAAGTATAAAACTGTTGTCCGTGCCTTTCAAGGCCTTTCGTCAGTTTACGGTGATCGGCTTCTGTCTCTACGTGGATGTGCAGCGCGTTGCTGTTTTCCGTGGCGTATTTGATTTTAATATCGTCGTTCTTTGCTAAACTGGCAATGGCGGGGAATGACGCTTTGTTTAAAATTTTGATTGGTGGAATTCTCTTCACCGGGATCTTTTTGGGGGTAACAGTGGTCTGACTGACCGGAAGTGGAGGGAAGTTAATCAAATTTGAATTCCTAGAGTTCCTTCTCGAATAGGAAACTCTGGGATTGCTGTCGGTAGCAGGGGTATTGTCATTCACGATAACAGACTCTGTTGACATGAGCATGTCGTCATTATCGTCTTCATTTTGAAGAACATCAAATCTGTTTGATGTTCTTACCGGGGAATTTGAGTCTTGGCGTTGAACGCGGGGTCTTTTTTGATTTTCCGTTTTCTCAAACGCATTTTTATTGAGAGGGAAACCTAATTTTTCCGCTATTAGCACGAACAGCTTGGCTAGCGTTTCGCGGTCTCCCGCTATCGTTTCAATAAACGATTCCGCGGTAGAGCCGGCCATTTTCGAATTTTAGTTTCTCAGTAGATAGGGGGTTATATAATCAATATCATATTTTCAAGAAAAAATAAAAAGAATATTAAAATATCACAGTCGTAAGACTCACCTGTAGTTTCCTGTGGAACCAACGATCCGAAGATCTGGACTCAACACATCACTACAAACATCACTAACTTGTCACCAGTACCCGTAACGGGTCGATCGAGTCGGCTAACCCGTCAGACGGGTTGAACTTAACAGCACTGCACACTGGTACGGGAGCGCATGCGCACTGATCGGACGAGCACTGAACTGACGTCTGCACTGGACGAAGCCACGACGGAGACTGCCTTACACCCCCAAATACCTCCCCCGAAATTAATTCCTATTTCAAAACCCCCTCCCCGAAATTAATTCCTGGCTACGCCCTTGATACCTGTAATAAAGTGAAATGTAAACACATGATAAAGGTGCTTTTTTTCGAACCTACCGTTCAGCAAAGTCTCTGTTGTTCAACAATAGTCTTTTCAGATATTCATTCTCCATTTCAGTATAGTTTGAACAGCAGAAAAGCTCCGGATAAAGTCAATAAACACTATAAAATGGTCAACGACCAGAATAAGTTAATTGTTTGTGTGCCAACAACCGCCATATTGAGTCACGTGTCACGTGGTTTGGATTGCCTAATTCGACCACTTGGCAGTAGAATCAGTAAATTTCTAGTCTCCAACAGGGTATCAAAAAAATGGGCGCGAAATCATTACCAGTGAATTTCAGTAATATCGGAACGACGTAATTTACTGCACAGTACTGTTCAGGAATATCGGAACGCAATCTATGTGTTCACGTTCTGTGAATACATAGAACTTACGATGTATTATTGAAATTTTGAAAAATCATATCTCCAAAAGTATTAGCTTGTTAGAGTTAAAAATTATAAAAATGGGTTCTTATGATAAAACTGCATCTTAAAAAAATTGAATTCAAAAGTTGTAATGTAAAAAAAATGTGTTTTTCGTTAGATACTCCGAAATTATTCGATTTTGCCCACAAGCGAACACAACCGAGATATTTATCCCTCAAACCTATTATGAAAATATGAACTGTCTAGTTCATTTCGTTCGAGAGTTATTGTGTCTACGGCCGGACCGGCCGGCCGGACAGAATCGATTCAGAGCACGGATTCTTGATGAGTGAGTCGAATCAAAAAATTCGATAGGTACATACATTTGGGCAAATTGATAAGCACTCTGTTCCGAGGAACAAGAGCGCCAAAAACACCCTGTAGGTCAAAAGTTAAGAGGTTCAGGACTTATGCTGATATGAACTTTTCATCTTAAAATCACCCAAGGATTCACACCCTTAAGGACTAGCATCCAATTATAAAACATATATAACTGACAATACAGGCCCGAAAATACTCCCCTGTGACACTCCCATCCCAGCAATCCCCTAATATGAATGAACAACCTGTTGTATGTGATTTTGAAGGTAGGATTTTGATAACTTGTAGTAATAATTTTTCGTACAAGAATTATTGACGTGTCACGTTACGTTTTTGGCACGCTGTATATTTAATGAATTCCAATTCCGATTGAATGCATATGTCAGAATTAAAAATTCTTTGATTTTAGACGATTCTCTCATTACTAAAGTCCTTAAAATTTTACGAAATTTATTCATTTCTTATTAAAGAGAACTGAGAAAACCGTCTATATTGGTGATGGATTCGACTAAGAATGTCCAATATAGGTGAATAGACAATAGAACATGCTCCGCAAAAGCTGCTGACTTCACGTTAGTGCATGAACGATTGTTTTTTCTTACTGCATAATCGTAAAGTCCTTGATATTATATCATTCATAATAATATTTCTCCTAGCTTTCGGGCTAAATTAACGAACTTTGCCCCTGTGCTGTATCCAAACGAGAGTAAAATAAGATTAGTACCTACATATTCAACGGTGTTACAATATCGATAGCTTTAATATTGAGTGTTTATATACGTATCCACTACTCGTGAGTAAGAATTCAAATATGTTTCAGGATTTAAGGAGTGTAGATATATCAGCCATTTCATTCATTCCAACCAAAGATCACAATGGACGTACCTTGACTTGTGTGGCTAGAAATCCTCATGGGATAGCTGGCATACCTACTTCGATCAAACTGAATGTTTCCTGTAAGTTTTACTACCTATGTATTGTATACCGTTCTTAACACGATTGCTATTACAAAATGCAGGAAATCACCATCGTCCTGATATCCTTCCCCGTCTGCTCTTCGAAACCATCTTTAATTATAAAACAGCGGGGGGAAAATTTAGTAGGTAAAAATTTTACTCTCAAAGGATATCTACTTGTTGCGCGTATGTTCTGTGGAACATCATGTTATCATTTTGCCCAAATGTCTGTAATTTTCGAATTTTTCGCCGAAAATGGTCTCAAACGATTGGGTTCGACTCCCTGATGAAGGATTCAATGTCAAATTTGACTCTGTCTGGCCATCCGGCCGTTGCCACGATAACTTGAGAACATAAAGACATATCAACTTGAAATTTTCAGGTTAAGTTGAGAATCTGAATGCGCCATTTGAGTTTGTTTATAGGAATAATCGGCTCAACGGTTTAAGAGTTATCCCCATCTGAAATTTGCTTGTTATTTCCTCAATAACTTGAAAAACACAAAACCGATCCCATTCAAACACGGTTATTAGTTGTAAAAAGGGAACGCAAAAATTCTTGCCGAATTTAGTGAGTATCGTATCACTAGAAAATGTTTAAAAAATCATTGAAAATTATTGAAAACAATTCTATATATCAGAAACTATTCGTCCGACATCGCTGAAATTTTGCGAGAGCCATCAGAACCTAACTGTACTACCAAGGTCCAAGTTTGAACAGATCCGAGCAGCCTTGTGTGAGTTCAATAGCTGGATGGGTGACCGTTGCCTCGGTTACTTTCGAACGAAAGGATATAGGGACTTACAATTTTCAAGGGAGGTTGCGCATCCAAATGGCAGAGTTAAGTTCGTTTTTGGGCATAATCGGTCCAAAGGTTTCGGATTTATATCCACCTGGATTATTATTTCCTCGATAACTCAAAAAATATAGACCCGAACTGAAGCTTGGTAACTAGTTGTAGAATATCGACATAAACACGTGTGTAAAATTTTGTGGGAACCGTACCACTAGAAAATTTTAAAAAGAATAACGAGAACAAAATTTTTTCCAGCACTGACGTGAAGCCAGGAGCTTTTGCGCTTATGTTCTAATGTCCAATCTATTGTTTTGGGCACTCTTGATCGAATTAATTCGGTAAATTAAGAGTGTCCAATACAGGAGAATGGACAATAGAACATGCGCGCAAAAGCTCCTAACTTGTCGTCAGTGCTTGAATTTAATATTTTCGTAATTTTTTTAAAATTTTCTAGGGGTACGGTTCTCACAAAATTTTACACACGTGTTCATGTCGATATTCTACAACTAGTTACCAAGCTTCAACATGATCGAGTCTATATTTTTCGAGTTATCGGGGAAATAATATTCTGGGTGTGTATAACTCGTTGGGCCAATTATGCCCAAAAATCGAACTCAACTCTCCCATTCGGATGCGCAACCTACCCTGAGAATTGCAAGTCCCTGTCTCCTTTCGCTCACTGACGTGAAGTCAGGAGCTTTTGCGCGCATGTTCTATTGTCTACTCACCTCCATTGGACACTTGTACTATGTATTCTATTAGAATTGAAATACGAAAAATTTTCGCCTCAAGTAACCAAGTTTTAATTGGATAAGATTTGTATATTTTGAGTTATAGAGGAAATAACAACAAAATTTCAGATGAGTATGTTTATCTTCAGAGCCATTGAAAATTGCAAACCGCTATCTATTTCCGTTATTTAATTATCGTGAGATACATAATATATTTTCGTAATTTTTTTAAAATGTTGTAGTGGTACGTTCCTCAAAAATTATATATATTCTAGATATTCTAAGACTAGATACCAAGTTTCAATTCGATTGGGTCGGTATTTTTTGAGTTATCGGGAAAATAATATTCCAGAAGGCCGATTATGCCCAACAACGAACTCAACTCACCCATTCGGATGCGCAACCTACCCTGAAAATTTGAAAAGTTATCGAGGCAACGGTCACCCATTCAGCTATACTGAACTCATCCAAAGCTGCTTGGGTCTCCAACAGTATAGATCTGATCGTGTTCAAACGTGGAACTTGACAGTAGAGTTAGGTTTTGAAGGCTTTCGCAAAATTTCAGCGATGTCGGACGAATACTTTCCTAATGAAATTTTGCAAGAATTTTCGCGACGGCATTCAACAACTAATTACCATGTTTGAATTGGATCGGATTCGTATTTTTCGAGTTATTCAGGAAATAACAACCAAATTGTAGACGGGTATAACTCCAAAACCGTTGTGCCAATTATGCCTATTAAACTCAATTGTCACATTCAGATGCACAACCTACCCGAAAAATTGCAAGTCACTATCTCTATTTGTTCTCAAATTATCGTGACATAAATAATATTTTTTAATAATTTTTGATACGATTCTCACGAAATTTCACAAACGTCTTTGTATTAGTATTCTACAACTACCTGTATTGGTTGATAACAAAATTATTGCTCGGAAACCGTTGAGCCGATGATGCCAATTAACGTTGTTCGTATTTGGATGCGCCATCTACCCTGAAAATTTCAAGTCGCTACCTCTTTCCGTTCACAAGTTATCGTGGCAACGGCCAGCCGTGATCTCGAATTCTTCATCAGTGAGTTGAACATAATCGTTTGAAACCGTTATTAGCAAAAAAATCGAAAATTAAAGTCATTTTGGGCAAAATGGTAACGCAATGTTCCCAAGAACATACGCGCAAAAATGATTCGTCAATCGGTGATTCTGGCCATCGAATATTAATTTTGAGACAACTTATGAATATTCGACAGTTGCACAGAGTTTCTGTGAACGTTACTTACTAATTATTATGACTTTTCTGTCAGTTGGAATCGCATCTCAACTATTCCATTTGAGATTTTTTCGGAAATTAAATTATTCATAGAACTTTTAATATTATAATGGACGAAGATCAAATTCTCTATAAACTTATAGTGGAAACAATTATTAATAATGGATATTGAATGGAAATTAGTTGAATTTCACTATTTTAATTGCGAAGAATTAATAGTGAAATATTTCTACTACATTATAAGAATTTAGAGTAAATAAGATTCCTCAAACAATTTACTTAATGGAATTTCAAGCATCAGATCATTAAGCTATTTTGTTGTTTTACAATAATCAATACAATAACAGCATTCTATGTTGAATTGGTAAACAAAGTGTAGGAGTGTATTAACACATTGTGAAATCTTTGAGTCAAGGAACAAGTGCCTCAAAACATATTTTAGTTCCAATTGAAATAAATCACACTCATTTTGAACAGTCAGATTAAATTTGAAATACTTTTAAATATTATTTTTGCCCTCTATCCGAAGTTATATGAATGTCTTATTCAGAGATGCTATTGAATCCTTTTACATTTTTCTCATAGAACCCAATTTCAATGACTCATAGTGTAGATAATATATGTATTCTAGATATTCCAGAAACCAAAGTAGCTCTCGAAACGAGTCCAAAGAACCTTAGAGAAGGACATAATGTACAGTTCGAATGTGAGGTGGATGCGAATCCACACTGGATCGAACTCCAGTGGTACCATAATGTAAGTGTAAAAATGGGTTTTCACAAAATTTCACATACGTCTTTATGTCGATATTCTACAGCTAGTTACCAAGTTTCAATTCGATTGGATCTGTATTTTTTGACTAATCTAGAAAATAATATTTCTGATGGGTATAAATCCGAAACCGTTGAACCGATTATGGCAATCAAGCTTATGCACAACCTACCCTGACCCTACCCTTTCCGTTCGAATGTTATCGTGGCAACGGTCAACCATCCAGCTACTGAACTCACCCAAGGCTACTCGGATCTCCAACAATATAGATCCGATAGTGTTCATATTGGGAAAAATATTGCTCTCTCAAAATTTCAGCGATATGAGACGTATGGTTTCTGAGATGTAGAATTCGTTCTATGATTTTTTTAAAATTTTCTAGTGATAGGTTACTCACGAAATATTACAAAAATTTGCGCGAAAGCATTCTACAACTAATTGTTATGTTTGAATTAGATGGGAATCCTATTTTTTGTGTTATTGAGAAAATTACAACAAGATTTCAGATGGATATTACTCCAAAACCGTTTGCCGATTATACAAAGCACCGTTAATTTATGACTCGACAGTGAATGGTGTCCACTACCCTCTGGGTAGATCTCCGGCTCGATCTATCCACTGAGCTTGAAGCACTCATCATTCAATTCAAATTAGCCAACATGAACACGCGCACCAATGAGTACTGACCTCACGTCACTTTTATATTTTTTAAATGCCCTTTAACAAATCTGGTTATCGATACAGTCTGGCTATTAGTTTTAACGTAGATCGAAATATAGAAAAAATGCGGTAATGGGACCCCGTTGGGAACGCAATATCTTACGCCTATTTTCCAAATCCGAACCTAATTTAATATAGCTCTTCCAAATAAAGTTTTTATAAATTAGCCCCAGGACCACGATACAGACAACTCAGCTTGGAAATAACGCCATTTCTTCGGAACTGAATTGTCGTTGCACAGAATTGCCATGAAATGTCTCTTAAAGCCTCACAATATCGGCCCAGCACCAAATTCATGACCGCTAGACGCCAACCACTCCCAACAACCCAGAAAGAGCTACCCAGAAAGAGCAACTTCTCCTCTGCGCATGCGCAATCTACTCGTGGCTGAAAGGCGTCTCAAAATCACAAACCTCAAACGTTGATTCTTCAACACCATCGGTTCCGAAGACATAGCAGCTTCAATCCGCGCATGCGCGGACACTCCCAAGTGGATTCTATGGAGGAATAGCATCCTGCGCCTCCAAACCCCAATCCTCTCGGACGAAAATTCCAGCAGTTAAATCAATTCCCGTTTGCTCATACGCATAACGTAAATGCTCGTAAAGGGTAACATGAATTTAAAAATTGGCTCCGAGGCCACGGTACGGACACTCCAACTCGAAAAACCAACGCAATTTTCCTCCTAACTGACTTGTCCGTGCAAAGAATTGCCATGAATATTCTTTTAAAACCTCTCAATATCGGCTAAGAACCAGACCCATGATCGATAGTCATAAACCACTCCAAACATAACCCATACAACCTAAAACAGTCACTTTTCCTATGCGCATGCTCAATCCACTCGTGGCTGAAAGTTCTCCCAAAATCACACATCTCACAAAAAACTCCGATCCTCCAACACTAGTGGTTCAGGAGATATCGCATCTTGAACCCACGCACGCGCAGACCCTCACCAGGGGATTATTTGGGGGAATAGCATCCTCCACGCCAAATCCCCAATCCTCTCAGACGAAAACTCCAGCAGTTAAATCACTCCTCATCTACTCATGCGCATAAGGAAAAATGCCCAAAAAGGGTAATATGAATTTCAAAATTAGCCCCAGGGCCACGGTATGGACACACCAACTCGGATACAATGTCATTTCCCCCAAACTGACTTGTCCGTGTACAGAATTGTCATGAATTTTCTCTTACAACCACACAATATCAGCTCAGCACTAGACCCATCACAAATATTCCTAAACCACTCTCAACATAACCTATACATCCCAAAAACAGTCATTTCACCTCTGCGCATGTGCAGTCCACTCGTGGCTAGAAGTCCTCTCAATATCACAAACCTCACACAAAATTCCGATTCGCCAACACCAGTAGTTCAGGACATATCGCATCTTCAATCCACGCATGCGCGGACCCTCACAAGTAGATTTTATGGAGGAATAGCATCCTCCACCTCAAAACCCTAATCCTCTCAGACGAATACTCCGGCAGTTAAATCATTTCTCGTCTGCTCATGCGAATAACGAAAAATGCCCGAAAGAGGCATTATAAGCCCCAAGGATTATGTTATTAACGCTACACCCCGGACGCTACGCTGTCTCCTCGAAACTGGCTCGCAAACTCACAGAATTGACTTGAGCTGTTAATATGGCCTTCCAGTTACACCCCCAGTTGTTCACCGTTCAGGAAAAATTTAAAATTCGTTCTCGCAACACTTCAATTGGAGCGTCCAAACTTTAATCAGTTGCCCTCGTACATATCGTATTGATTCAGATAAACGCGTAAAAACCCGTCAAAATATGGTCACCAGATGTTATGATTCCGTGTAGGAATTCGAAATGAAATAATTTGACCAGTTTGGAAGTTCAAAATTATTAATTTTTTTTTTTGGCTCCTAGTGGTCTGTTCTCAATGAAATTTTGCACACCCCAAGAGGTCATCATTGCTCACCGAAGTGCCAAAATTGAACTCAATCTGATATTTGGTTTCGGAAATTGAAGCAAAATATTCCGCTAATAGTAAAAATTTTTTTTAATTTTTACTACTCATGCTATCCCCACGAAATTTTGCACAACTGTTTTCGTCGTTACTTTACATCTAACTACCGAGCTTCAATTCAATCGGATCAGTACTTTTTGAGTAATAGTGGAAACAAAATTTTATTTTCATATATTTGACTTTTTTTTTCTAGTTTATAGCCATCCGATCAATACAAAACTCCGTAGGCATATAAAGGTCATGATTCTACAATTTGATGCTAAATTTCAGATAGATCGAGTGATCGGTTTCGGAAACATTGTTGAAAAACGTTTTAAATAAAAATGGTCATAACTCCGAAACGGCTTGATGGATTTTGCCCATTAACGATCTCGTCCGAGATATTTACGCTTTGAACATGCCCTGCATATTTCAACGCTCTAAATCGTTCCGTTCGAGAGTTATCGTGCTATGGGCGGGACCGGCCGGCCGGACGGACAGAATTGAATTTGACCTCGAATTCTTCATCAGGGATTCGAACCCAATCGATTGAGACCATTTTCGCAAAAAAATCGAAAAATACAAACATTGTGACGAAATGATAATACGCTGTTCCTTGCGGAACACACGCGCAAAAATGGCCATAACTGCGAAACCGCCAATTAACGAACTAGTCCGAGATATTAACGCTCCAAACCTACCTTGCAAATTTCAATCCTTTAACTCCTTCAATTCGAGAGTTATCGTGCTAACGGCTGGCCGGACTGGACGGACAGAATTGAATTTGACCTCGAATTATTCATCAGGGAGTTGAACCCAATCGTTTGAGACCATTTTCGAAAAAAAAATCGAAAAATACAGATATTGTGGCAAAATGATAGCACGCTGTTCCTTGCGAAACACATAAATTCCCCCTGGTTAAGAAGTGGTTCAGTTAGAAGGTGTAATCAGCTCTAATGTAGTGTCTAGAAAGTGAAATCCCCTTTGGCTGGCCAAAATGAGACATCCATTAATATATCGAAATTATGAAAAAATATTATGCATCTCCGGATAACTAGAGATCGGAAATAGATAGCAGTTTTCAGAATAGGGTGCACATCCTAATGCGACATTTAAGTTGGCTTTGGAGTTACACCCATCTGAAATTTTTATGTTATTTCCTCTTATAATCTAAATATACAAATCCGATCCAATTGAAACTCGGTATAACTACTTCTAGAATGCTGACGCGCTAAATTTCACGCAGTTTCGTGAATATCGAATCACTAGAAAAAAATTCTGTATTGGTTCAAAACAAAATAAGTACTCGGCAACCGGTTAGCTGATTATGCCCATTAGCGAACTTGCCTGTCGCATTTGGACCTACCCTGAAAATTTCAAGTCGCTATCTTTTTTTGTTCGGAAGTTATCGTGGCAAGGAACGGCTAAATTCAATCTCGAATTCTTCACAGACATTTGCGCAAAATGACAGCACGCTGTTCCCCAGAACATGCGCGCAGAAATGAAAGGCCGGTTATGTTTCCGAATTTGTCAGGAAAAAACTCGAATATGTGGCAGCAGTTTTCTTCTAACTTCAATCTCTTTTCAACCTGCATTCATACACTACTGGACATAGGTCTCTCCCATTCTCTTCCATGTCTCCCTATTCTGTGCTACACTTAACCACCGTTTACCTGCCACTTCCCTAATGTCGTCCACCCACCGTTTTTGAGGACGTCCTACACTTCTTTTTGTTTGTCTAGGCCTCCACACTGTTTTTCTATGTGCCCACCTGTCCTTACCAAGCCTAGCCACAAGGCCAGCCCATTGCCATTTCATCTAAGCCACCTCTCGAATTACATCAGCAACCTGGTTTTGTATTCATTGCTTACTTTATCGCTCATTAAGACTCCTAGCATGCATCTTTCCATAGCTCTTTGAGTTGTTAAGAGTTTATTTACGAATGCTCTTGTTAGACTAGTTGTTTCTAGTCCGTATGTTTCTACAGGCAATATACAGGTGATGTATACATTTCGCTTCAGATCGATAGGGATTGTATTGTTTTTTAAGATGTGTCCCAGTTTACTGAAAGAAATCCTGCTAGTCGTATACGTCTTGTAATTTCTGCATGTTGGTTTTCTTTTCCCAGTTGAATATTGTGGCCTAAGTATACATATTCGGGTACACATTCGATGCTGTCATTCAGTATATATATATATATATATATATATTATATATATATATATATATATATATATAACGACAGGAGAAGCAATGCTAATACAAGATGAACTGAAAATACAGAGACTAGGCCCGGAGGAAACCTACAAATACCTGGGCATAAAACAGGGTCTAGATATAAAAACATCTGAAGCAAAAATCGCCTTCAAGCAAAAGTTCATGAATAGAGTGACGAAGATTTTGCAAAGTAAACTTAACGCCAAGGCGATGTTTATATCGATAAGCACGTGGGCAATACCTTGTTTGGCATATTCCTTCGGAATCCTCAAGTGGTCGACTTCGGATCTGAAAGCAATTGACACTCAGGTACGAAGGCTTCTAACGAAATATGGAATACACCACCCCCATGCCTCTGTGAACAGATTATACATAGCCAGGAAGGATGGCGGGAGAGGACTGCAAAACATAGAGGCCGCGCACTATAGAGCAACGAAAGAACTCAGGCGATACATACACACAAAAAACACACCTTTCTTCCAAGCAATCATCAGAGAAGACGAGGACATCACAGCTCTGAACCTGGCATCCTCTGACCAACAATCGCCACCCCCTGATATTGCACAGCTGGCTGAAGAGTGGCATGGTAAAGCACTCCACGGCAGATATCCAACGGCCTTAAAGAGAAATGACATTGATCGGGAAAGGTCCCTTACTTACCTCAGAAATGGGCACCTGTATGCGGAGACGGAAGGCAGACTAGCAGCCATTCAGGATCAGGTTGTTCCAACAAAGTCATATCTGAAAAATATAGCAGGATTACATATACCCAATGATAGATGTCGTAAATGCTCGCAGTCCGTTGAATCTATACAACACGTAACGTCGTCATGTCCTGTACTCGCGCCCAGGGCATATACAGACCGCCACAATGCTATGGCTAAGGCATACCATCAGGCCATCGCCATAAAGTACGGGTTGCTAAGAACATCAAAAAGAGTATATGAATACTCACCTCGGGCATTTATGGAGAATGATAGGGTAAAGCTTTACTGGGACCATCCTTTCGCCACGGACAGATCGATTGCCCACAACCGACCCGACATCGTCATCTACGAAAAACATCCCAAGAAGGTGACAATACTTGATATAACCATACCAGCGGATGATAATGCTAACAAAGCGCACACTGAAAAGATTGTCAGATATCATGACCTTGCATTTGAGCTGAAGGAAATATACCAGCTTACCTCAACAACAATTCTTCCTCTCATCATCACCACCAACGGACTTGTTGAGAAGCATCTGGCGGAGAACACAGAAAAGCTTGGACTCGACGAAAAACTGATCGAAGAAGCGCAGAAAGAGGTTATCTTATGGACCACCCGAATAGTCCGAAGTTTCCTGACCACCAGCTGATAAATGCCTTGATCCAATCGATCCGGCTTTATCGATTGCCGAAACCCGATTACGGTGAAAAAAAAAAAAAAAAAAAAAAAAAAAAAAAAAAAAAAAAAAAAAAAAAAAAAAAAATATATATATATATATATATATATATATATATATATATATATACACTCATAATCCGCCATTCGGAGGCCCAAAAATGCATATTCCGCAGCTTTCCGGAAGCCCGCACCACCTTTGGGATGCCCGACTTCGGGCTTCCCAAAACTAACGTGTATAAATTGGTCTGTAGATTCCTGACACCTCAGGGACCATTTTCCCAAGTTTTTGCCCGGGCACCAAAAATGCCTTATACATCTCAAAACATACGCGATCGGGTTCACGGAACGTCCGCGCTGAGAGCGCTTTGGTCGGTCTGCATAAACTTTATATACATTCTATAGATTTTACGCCTTCTACGAAGCCCGTATAGGTTCATCTGCATATGGGAGTCCCATACATTTGGCATCATCACAGATAATAATACGCCATCCAAAATACTCACATATTCTAACATAGTTCGATTAATTGACACAATATTGAGGTTTAATTTCAAATATCATAGAGGGCTCATTTCAAGAGAACACTTTTGTCAGTATTTTACTTGCTATCATATACGAAAATTTGACTAGGAGAATATGAAAAATAATTTTGTTAATTTCATTTCTCTTCACATTGTGAATTTTTTTAAATAGCTATAGGGGACTTAATTTTTGCGTGTATGTTCTGGGGAACATCGCGTTATCATTTTGCCCAAATGTCTGTTATTTTCGAATTTTTCGCCGAAAATGGTCTCAACCGATTAGGTTCGACTCCCTGCGGCCGGCCGTTGCCACGATAACTTGAGAACGAAAGAGATAGCGACTTGAAATTTTAAGGGTAGGTGGCGCACCTCAATTGGACGGACAAGTTCGTTAATGGGCATAATCTGCCCATTTCTGCCGGTTTCCGAGTAATTATAAAAAAATATTTACGTCACGATAACCTAAGAACAGAAAGAGATAGCGACTTGAAATTTTCAGGTGAAGTTGAGAATCTTAATGTGCCATTTGAGTTCGTTTATTATAGGCATAACCGGAAAAATGGATTTTGAGTTATACCCATCTGAAATTTGGTTGTTATTTCCTCAATAACTCGAAAAATACGAAACCGATCCAACTCAGACATGGATATTAGTTGTAGAATGGCAACGCAACAATTCTTGTAAATTTTGTGATGATCGTATTACTAGAAAATTAAAAAAAAAACATAGAAAATTTTTTTCAAAATCATTGAAAAAATTCTATATATCAGAAACTATTCTTCCGATATTGCTAAAATTTTGCGAGAGCCTTCAGAACCTAACTCTTCTAATAAAGTTCCAAGTTTGAACATGATCGGATGTATATTGTTGGAGATCCGAGCAGCCTTGTATGAATTCAGTAGCTGGATGGGTGAGCGTTGCCTCGACAACTCTCAAACGAAAGGAGAAAGTGACTTGCAATTTTCAGGATAGATTGCATATTTGAATGGGAGAGTTAAGTTCGCTGTTGGCCATAATCGGCCTAACGGTTTCGGCGTTATACCCATCTGGAATATTATTTCCTCGATAACTCAAAAAATATAGACTCGATCGAATTGAAGCTTGGTAACTAGTTGTAGAATATCGACATGAAGACGTGTGTGAAATTTTCTGGGGGCCGTACCACTAGAAAATTTTTTAAAAATTAGGAAAAATATTAAGTATCTCATGATTCCTTGAGAACGGAAAAAAATAGCGACTTGCAGTTTTCAGGGTAGATTACGCATCCGAATACGACATTTAAGTTCGTTAACTAGCATAATCGGCCAAATGGTTTTGGAGTTATATCAATCTGAAATTTGGTTGTTGTTTCCCCAATAACTCAAAAAATACAAATCCGATCCAATTCCAATATGGTTATTAGTTGTAGAATGCCAACGCAAAAATTCTTGCGGAAATTCGTAAGGATCGTAGCACCAGAATTTTTTTTCAAAATCATTGAAAAAAAAAATGGTTCAAGCACTGACGTGAAGTCAGAAGCTTTTTCGTGTATGTTCTCTTGTCCATTCTCCTTTATTGGACTTAATCTAATTCACCATGGTGAATTCTATTGTCTGTTCTACTGTATTGGACACTCTTAAATTACCATGGCAAATTCGATTATGAGTGTCCTATACAGGAGAATGGTCAAGAGAACATACGCGGTAAAGCTTCTGACTGCACGTCAGCTGAACAATTTTTTTTTACTAGTGTGAAAAATTGATTTTTAACTGATTTGCGAGAACTCATGAATAGAACACGTAATTTATTTTGAGCCTCCATGGAGTCAGTTTTAATTGGAATTTCGCACGGTCCAAGAGGTGATTATTGGTAACCTAATTACCGAATTCAATTCTATCATATCAGTATGCTTCGAGTTATCGGAAAAACTAATTTTTCAAATTTTCGAATGTCTTTTTCTGTTCCCAGTAACCCAATCAATACAAAACTGTGCGTACATTCCACTCGTAATTAAATTAATTCTAAATAATCATTAAAGGATACTGTGGGAGGTATATTCATCATTAAATGGTTTCACGTTATGATATAGTTGTTTCTTAGCTTAGTTGATGTTGTTTCGTTGTTAGTTAATTGGCAACATTGTCCGATTGATTGCTTCTGACAAATATCTTGTGTTTCTGACGCAGAAGCAAATCACAAAATAATTAAGTTTTAATTTTATAGATATTTTTTTTCAGAGTTTGGGAAAGAAAACCCAGAAAGAAACCATTCAATGATAAATTAATTCTTCCTGAATTTCAGTAACATAAACTCAGTAGTCTCGAAAATATTCGAAAAAGCATTTACTCCAAATGGCCATAACATCGAACCACTTCAGCCTTTTTTGCCCGTCAGCAAACTAAACCCAGATTTTCATGCACCAAACTTACCCTGCAAATTTAATTTCTAAGTCATATCGTTCGAGAGTTATAGTGCTATATACCTTTATAAATTTAAAAATTTATTTTATCCGAAAATATTCACCGGAGCTCAAACATATTTCATACTCGTATTACTTATACCCATACCTATATCCCCTGAAAAATTCATCGACTCTCCGAGGGGCTGCGGGCAGCTTTTTCTACCCTAAAATTTCTAAATTTCATATCTTTGGAACTATTCGCCGGAGCACATACAGATTTCATTCACGTCATGCTTGTACCCATACCCATATCCTCTGAAAAATTTATCGTCTTCCCAAGAGGCTGCGGGATAGTTTTTCCAACCCTTAAATATCAAAATTTAATATCTCCGGAAATATTCACCGGAGCACATGCAGATTTTATATGTGGCTTAATTATACCGATATCGACATCCCCTGAAAATATTATGGACTTTTCGAAGGTGTTTTCAACACTAAAATACAAAAATGTATTATATTCGGAACTATTCGCCGGAGCACGTAAATATTTCATACATGTATTACTTAACTTATACCCATACCTATATCCTCTGAAAAATTCATTAACTTCCCGAGGGCTCAAGTGTTGTTTTTTAAACCCTTAAATTCCAAAATTTGATATCTCCGAAACTATTCGCCGGAGCACATACAGATAAGTGGACAAGTGAATTAATTATACCGATAACCCTGAAAAAAATGATCGACTTCACGAGGGGCTGCGGGGTAGTTCTTTCAACCCTTTAATTTTAAATTTTAATACTATTCTCCGCAACACATACAGACTTTGTATTTGCGTTAAATATACCGATAACCACAGCGCCTGAAAAAATGATCTATTTGACGGAGCACATACAGATTTTGTATTTGGGTAGTAACCCTTAAATTTCAAAATTTAATATCTCCAGAACTATTCGCCGGAGCTCATACAGAATTTATACACTTATTACTTATACCCATAACCATATACTCTGAAACCACTACCTATAACCCCTGAAAAATGTATCGACATCCCAAGTGAGTGCGTGGTAGTTTGTAAACTCTTAAAATTCAAAATTTAATAACTCCGGAACTATTCACCGGAGCACATAAATATTTCATATACGCATTACTATATCACCACCAATATCACCTGAAAAATTTATCGACTTCCCGAGTGACAGCGGGGTTGTTTTTACAACCCTTAAATTTCTGAATTTAATATCTCCGGAACTATTCGCCGACGCACATACATATTTCATTCACGTAGTGCTTATACCCATAACTATATCCTCTGAAAAATTAATCGTCTTCCCGAGGGGCTGCAGGATAGTTTTTCAACCCTAAAATATCAAAATTTAATATATCCGGAACTAATCGCCGGCGCACATAAATATTCAATACGCGTATTATTCATACCCATACCCATATCCACTACAAAAATTATCGACTTTCCGAGGGTTTGCGGGGTAGTGTTCTCAACCCTTAAATTTCAAATTTTAATATCTCTGGAACTATTCGCCGCAGCATATAAAGATACTTCACGTGGGTTAAATATACCGATAACGGGATCGCCTGAAAAAAGTATTGTCTTCCCGAGGGGTTGCTGGGTAGTTTCTTCAACCCTTAAATTTTATAATTTATTATCACCGGAACTATTCCCGGAGCACATACAGACTTTGTATTTACGTTAAATATACCGATAACAACAGCGCCTGAAAAAATGATCTACGTCCCGTAGAGCTGCGGGGTATTTTTTTCAACCCTTAAATTTAAAAATGTAATATCTACAAGCCGGGGAGCACTAAAAAGATTTTGTATATGGAGTACTAATACCGATAAAGATATTTCCTGAATGAATGTCTTCCCGAGGGGCTGCGGTATAGTTTTTTCAACCCTTGAATTTCGAAATTTAATATATCCAGAACTATTCGTTAGAGCACATACAGATTTTTTATGTGGAGTAAATATACCGATAACAATATCCCCTGAAAAAATGATCAACTTCTGTAAGGGCTAGGGGGTAATTTTTTCAACCTTTAAATTTCAAAATTCAATATCTCCGGAACTATTCGCATATTTCATACACGTGTTACTTAAGCCCATAACCATATCCATATCCTGAAAAATGTATTGACTTCCCGAGGGGCTGTTGGGTTGTTCAACGCTTAATTTTTAAAATTTAGTATCTCCGGAACTATTCGCCGGAGGACATTACATATTACTTAAACCCCATATCTATAACGCCTGAAAGATTTATCGCTTCCCAAGGGACTGCGGAGTAGTTTTTTCAACCCAATTCAGGGGATATAGGTATGTGTGTTCAAGTAATAAGTGTATGTTATCTGTATGTGCTCCGGCGAATAGTCCCGGAGATAATAAATTTTCAAATTTAAGGGTTGAAAAATCTGCCCTGCAGCCCATCGGGAAGTCCATAACATTCTTAGGGAATGTCGTGATTGGTATAGTTAACCAACATACGAAATCTGTATTTGCTCCGGCGAATAGTTCCGTAGATGAAATACAGGGTGAAACTTTAAGTTGTTCATTAATTTTAACCATAGATTATCAACATCAAATGAAATACTTTTTGCTCCACCATTTTTATGAATTCGGCTCAGGTAAAAAGATACAGCCTGTGTAAATTTAAAAAAACCCTTTTTTTATTTTATGGCTTTGACATCCTTTTCCTGAATAAAATGAATGTGTGTGAAGGAAACTTCACGCTAAAGTTTCCTATAACCATGATACATATTTTCCAAATTAGTTTAGTTTTTTCCTACTTCTAGTGTTTTTCTAGCCATAGACTCGTCGATTCATAAAACTAAACGAAATTACCATAAAGATGGTAATGTTCCGAGACAATTTAAGAATATCCAATAGTTTTAGAACATTGAATTATTCTTCATCATTCCTTCTAAAGCGCACCGTTTTTGAGATGTTCTTCATTGAATGTTATAAAACGGTAAACTACCGAAATTTCACTACTTTTATGGATCCGTCCCTGAGCGTTGGAATCCCGCATCAAACTGTAAACCACTTTTCCGTGCATTTTTCTCGTCCAGCATTAATCTTATAGATAATTTATATGCAGGAGTGTATTTGCACATTTTGAAATCTTTAAACGCATTAAACTTTTTATCTGAGCCAAATTTGAAAAAATTGTAACTGAACAAAGTGTTTCATTGGATAAGAGGAATATATGGTCAAAATTAATGTACAACTTTAAGACTCATCCTTGTATATTGAAATTTAAGCGTTGGAAAAACTACCCCTTAGCCCCCCGGGAAGTCGACAAATTTTACAGGGATTATTGGTATGGGTATAAGTAATACGTGTATGAAACCTGTATGTGCTCCTGCGAATAGTTCCAGAGAGATTAAATTTTGACATTGAAGAGCTGAAAAAACAACCCTGCAGTGCATCGGGAAGTCAATCATTTTCTCAGGGGATATTCTCATTGCTAAACCCACATCCCAAACAGGTACGTGCTTTGGCGAACATAAGCTTATGAATGAGAAATCAGCCTGCAGCCACTGGTCAGGAGCGTTCGGGTGTTTCCGCCAAAAAGTCTGCTGAAATAGTCTGCTAGGTTCATAGCGATGTCTCACGACTCCGTTCGAACAATGATATTAGCAAATTGTCCTACTCTGGTCCTAATTCTTTCAATTACGCAGAAGAAAACTTAACAAAAGGGGTGATATAGTTGCAAAATTCGAAATCCGACAGTTGATTGTTTCAAGATTTATGGATGTTTTGTGCATATTATCTTTATTCAGGCCTCACATACCCTCATGAAATACTATATGAAATTGAGTGTAAATAAAGAAAGCGAAACCATGTGCAATAAATCATTGTGCACCAAAGGAACTCAAATTTTAAAATGAAATAATTCCAAAAATACATATCCGATCGAGATTAATCCGATAGTCGATTGTGAAATGCTGGATCGAAGGTTATTGTCGAATTTCAGCGATATCTGACAGATAGTTTCCGAAATATAAAATTTAAATTTTAGCAGGAAAATACCGGAGACCTTATTTGTTCAGAATGAATCAAGTTTTTTTCATTTATTTATGAACGAATGACGAACAACTGTCCATAATAGTCGAGGTCGCAAATTGCTATCCGAGGAAAAGCTGAGGGTAGCAAGCAGGCGAGACAATAGACATTTTTTCGCTGAGGTGCATATCACATTTTTTCGTAGACCTCTAGATACAGTTGATAAATAATTTAATCAAAAAATTGGTTCAAGCCATGTGCACAGGAGCTTCTTAGCGCTCTTCTTCAAACAGACAAATTATATCTCCGAAAGTATTGATTTCTCAGAGTTGGGAATTATATCAATGGATTCTTGTGACAGAACTGCGTCATGAAAGATATTAAATTTGAAAAAAGTATCATTTAAAAATATTACTTCAAAAATTATAATAAAAAAAAACATAGAAGTACGATTTATTACTGAAATTTCGAAAATTCATACCTCCGAAAGTATTAGCTTGTTAGAGTTGAAAATTATAATAATGGATTTTTTATGGTGAAACTGCATCTTGAAAAAAATTTAATTTGAAATTTGTAAGTTGAAAAAAAATTTTTTTTTTCGTTACTCCGAAACCATAAGGCCTATTTTGCCCAATAACGAACTCAACCGAGATATTCATCTCCCAAACCTACTCTGTAAATTTCAACTGCCTAGCTTGTTTTGTTCGAGAGTAATTGTAGAAACAATATTTGAAAAATTTAAAACATTTTTTTTTACACTTTACGGCAACCTGATCAATACAAAACTTCGCATGCGTATAAAGGTCATTATTTCACAATTTGGTGCCAAATTTCAAAAAGATCGAGTGATAAGTTTCGAAAATATTCATAAACATTTTTTTTACTAAAAATGGCCATAACTCCGAAGCCGCTTGGTGGATTTCGCCCGTTAACGAACTTGTCTGAGATATTTACCTCCTACCCTGCAAATATCAATCCTCTAAATCTTTTCGTTCGAGAGTTATCGTGTTGACGAACGGCCGACCGGCCGGACAGAATTGATTTCGACCACGGATTCTTGATCAGTGAGTCGAATCAAATAGATTGAGGCCATTTTCAGCAAAATATTCGAAAATTACAGACATTTGGGCAAATTGATAAGCACTCTGTTCCGAGGAACAAGAGCGCCAAAAACATAATAAAATGTTATTTTTCATAGAGGTCGACGAATAAAGTATTTTTAAATGGTATACTATGAATAGGAAAAAAATTGTTGCGAAACAAATTTAAGGGGTGGCTATTTCTTCTATCCCTTGCAAACACAATAGAATACATATAATGATGAATATACCTCCCACAGTATCCTTTAATGATTACTTACAATAGAATAGTACTCAACATTTTTTGAGTGCCTTCTCGCTCGTATATAATGTCCTCTTAATTTTATTCATTGTTTTAGTTGGTTAAAAAAAAATGTATATTGGTTTTCCGGTGCCATCTTTAGGGGGCTGTATATAATAAGGGGCTGCCCAACAATAGCATATAAAAAACCCACCCTATTTTCAACAAAACCTCTGAAATTCACAATTATTGATTAACACCCTGTATATAGAGACATCGAATATTTAGAACATATCTCTTGAAACTGTTAAATTCGTATAGAATTCGATGGAAATTTAGGCGATCATAGTCACAACACCGCCGGGCTTCCGATAATCGTACAAATGCATACTTTTTACACAGAGGGCGGCATATCCACCTAGAAACGTGTCGGGATTCCGAAAATCTTCAATTTATATATTTTTTTGTATATACAAAATAATCTTCCCCTCTGAAATTGCTCTTGAAGGTATGACTCTTCTGAATGTTTTCCAAAAAAATACACTCTCCTAAACCAATTAGAAATGGCGGGCCTCCGGTTGCCTGTGCAACATACCGGGCCTGGTAGAAGGCGCGTTATGAGTATATATATATATATATATATATATATATATATAGAATATATATATATAGATTTGTTCGACCGCACATACAGACCCAAATCGACATACTTTACCGATTATACAGTCCAAAAGTGACGTTTTCAGACCCGACTCCGGGTCTGGTAACGTTTACCTATAGAATTGTACTCAGGGACGTTAGGGGATGCCAGGGGTAAATTTTCAGATGGGTCTGAAAAAGCGGTGATACATCATATTATATACAGAAAAGCTTCAGAGTTTGGCCAGTGCGAGGGCGCTTCTGCTCACATTAGCTCGCTGTATATAATTCGTATAGTTGATCAACGTCTTGAGACCTTACATCCGGCAACGCTGTAGAGCGAGAGTTTGAAAATAATATATTTCATCCTATCGATATACAAACCCAAAACCAACACATACGAAAACTTATACGAGCCCGGTATAGGTAGTCAACGTCATGAGAATTGTTAATTGTGGATTGTTCAAATAAAACTTCAAATTCAGATACTTCTTCCTTTCGATATACGAACCTGAAAACCACACTTATGAACGCTTATACAAGCCTGGTATATGGAGTCGTCGTTATGGGAGCTGTTTATTTCGAATTCTCAATCATAATTCTGAAAGACTGTTGAGGACAAATATCATTTCTTCATGGATCATTTCGGAAAAAATGAACATAATAAACAGTAACGAAACTATTCTGTAATATTTCGGAGACTAAATCAGACTCCTTCATCAGACACAAAGCGAAAACTTTACCAATTATTGTTTGTTGACACTTATTATGAAATTTGTTACACTGCAAATTACAGTGATAGCTGAAGGACACACGGAGAAATATTCATTGATTTTAATTATCAACAAATATTTCGTGGATACGGGCTGGTTCCCTCATCGCTCAGTGTTCCCCTAATGAGGAAAGCGTCATTCAGGGGCAAATACAAATTAGTTTCATGGTTATTAACAATCGTCAGCATAACATAGCCACACTGAATGACAGCTGAAGAAGTTCTAGGAAACATAATCCCAGTTGTTGTGAACAGGTAGGAAGAAAATCTCATCAGCTGCATCTAGGGAAATCCTTAGGAACTCTGACCCTCTGTGATGCGGAAACCATAAGCGATGTTCAGTGATGTTCATGCTTTTGCCATAAGAGGGTCAGGGACTGCAAGGCTGTCTACCTGATTTGGCAATTAACAGCTGTCAAAGCTCTGTGAAACCCATCGTAAGAGTTGGGAATTATATCAATGGATTCTTGTGATAAAACTGCATCATAAAATAATTAAATACAAAATGTTTTTTACACATCTCATATCATGAGACCATGTTCGGCCAATTCGAAAATTATCGACATTTGGGCCAATTGATAAGCGCTCTGTTCCTAACAACAAAAGCACCACAAATAGCAGAATATGTATGTACAATCTATAGAGATCGACATAATGGATTAGACTAAAACAAAGATTCTGATGACGGAATACCACTCACATGAAAAGGAAACATAAGGAGTCGACTTGTATTTTGTTGAACAGACAAAACAATTATCCAAATTACTCAATTGGAATTGTCCTCATTTGGTAGTTGAATTTGCTGGAGAAATAGTTAGAACATGGAAATTTCTATCTGAACTGACACTGTGTTACTATGTTTTTGTTGCTTTTGTTATCAATTTGCCCAAATGTCTGTAATTTTCGAATTATTGGCTGAAAATGGTCTCAGACGTTTTGGTTCGACTCACTGATTAAGAATCCGTGATCAAAATCACTAGACTTCAAGAGCTAGACTATTGAAAATTTCAGATTAGATTTGGGAGATATCTCGGTTAAAAAAAATAAAAATATTATTTTTATATCACAAATTTAAAATTGTTTTTTTTATATGCAGTTTTCCCATAAGAATCCACTGATATTATTTAAAACTTTAACTACTACTTTTGGAGATATGATTTTTCAAAATTTCAATAATAAATCTTACTTCTATGTTTTCACAGAATGCTATAATTACTCGATCGTAGAATTCTCAGGGTTATAATATGATATTATTTTTTTTAAGTGATGTTTTAATGCCCATGGATAATCCATATGATGATTGAAATATATACTTTGGTAAGTTAATCGAATTGGGTTCAGAATATCTCCAGTAAAAATAAAACCGGACTATTGGCTAGGTTTCAATTGATATAATATAATTTTCAGAGTGGATTTGAGGAATGAATATCTCGGATAAGTTCGTGGTTTCGGAATAATTTTTGGCACTCTTTTTTCATTAAATGACACTTTTTTGAATTTAATTTCTTTCATGATGCAGTTGTATCATAAGAATCCATTGAAATAATTCCCAGCTCTAAGAAACCAATACCTACTTTCGCAGATATGATTTGTCGAAGTTTGAACAAGTGCGCAAAAGCTCCTGCCCACAGGGCTTTTCCACTTTTTGTAACATGCAATTCTATTTTAAGAATGCATTGATATCCAACTCTGAGAAACCAATATTTGGAGATATGATTTGTCAAAGTTTGAATAATAACTCGCTAGTAGTTTGATGAAAGCGCCAAAGTCCCTGTCCACAGAGCTGTCCCACATTTATAGTTAAATATCAATTCAATAAAAGATTTGATCCGAATCATTTTTTGACAAAACTGAAAAAAATCTTCTTCAAAGCTTATTATATCTCGCTGTAGTATCATCTTATTTTGTCTAAGAAAACTTAATCATTCTCTGATGAACGCATGTCCACATTTGTTCTCAATTTTTTGGCACCATACTTTCTAAAGGCAATTTAATTCTTAGGAATTTGGTAATTTTTATTCCATTTTCTCTGCATCTGCACATGCAAGTGCGACTGTAATTTCAGAGAAGGACGATTGCAAAAAGCCCATACTATCATTTCAAGAAGGGAGGTGAATTCATCACTGAAGGGTTCCTTTCTGGGTTTTCTCTCTTAAACTCTGAAAAATATCTATGAAATGAAAAATTTCATTATTTTGAAATTGTTTCTGCGTTAGAAACATATGTAGGTATTTGTAATTCGATTGCAATTACAGAGTCTGATGACATTAAAAGATAACTTAAAGGAGTCGCTCTGTATTTTGTTGATCAAAGAAAACAATTTTACAAATTGCTCAAGATGAATAGACCATATTTGGTTGAATAGGTTGAATATAGAATTCGAACTTGGAAGTTTCTATGTAAAGTGGAACTGTATTAAAATATTTTTCCAAAGACTATCGGCTGTCGGCATGACAAATTTCAGTATTAGTGTCATCAAATATAATTCTTAAGATCTTCGCTTGATGTCTGGTGAAGGAATCTGCTTTAGTCTCCGAAACGTTACAGAAAAGTTGTTTCATATGTTGTTAGTTATGCTACTGTTCATTAGGCAATATTGTTCTATATATGGCTTCTGGCAAATATCTAATCTTTCTAACGCCGAAGTAAATTAAAAAAAAAAAACATTGTTTATTTTATGGATATTTTTCAGAATCCAAAAAAGAACCATTTAATCCACTTCTAAATTTGGGGAAATATTCAACTATTTTACGCAAACGGTGTACAGAAATGTATAGGTGGATAATGTTGACTGAATAAAAGGCCAATCTTGTTCAGCGTTGAAAGAATCAATCAACATACGCCGTTTTTTGGATACAATAATATTGCTTCTAAAATGTCAACAAAAGAAATTAATCTGGAATAATAGACTTTTTGTTGAAGACATATCATCTCTTTCATCGTCCCTTATATTCTTCGGTGTCGTAGAGCCTTCATATGTAGCATTCATTCGGATCCATTTAATTTTTATTGCATCTACTCTCATTTGTCTCCCTTATTGATACTTTTCTCGTCACTTCAAATTTACTCTTTTCCTCTTTTCTTCTCTTCTACTTGTTCCAATTCTAACTAATATTCCGTAACTTCATTCTGGACAAGACTCTTTCCCCTCATCAAGCAGCAATAGTACCTTCGCAGTTACAGGGTGTTCCTTAAAGACATGCTAATATTTAAGGTGGTGATTTTTTGACTTATTTTAAGAAAAAACTTCCTATGAACGTATGTCCTGAAAGTTTTAACTTTTGAGATACGTGGTGATAAGATGTTGAAAAAAAAATCAGTTTTTAAATAATAACTGAGAAAATATTGCAGACATCTTCATAAAATTTGGTACATGTTTATATGCATCAAGGTGGATTCTGTGATGTACAAAATTTCATTTTCTCTACTAAATACTAGGCCACTGCTTTCTTTTCGAATAACAATTACTTTTAAGATCCTCATTCATTTTTGAGCAAATTTGATCCCATGGGTTTTCTTTGACCGACACACGGCTTCCACCTAAAAAAATACAAATAAAGATCAATTCCTCAAAAATCTGAGGCGGTGTGAAATATTTGTGCATCGACTGAAAGCAAATTGAGAGATCAGATTTGTTCCAAAATGAATGAGAATCCAAAAAATAATTTTTTTTGTCATATGCTCTGTTCTTGATTAAAATAATTAAATTAAAATTACTTCATATCGCAGCACAAAATTTTATCATCCTGTATCTCAAAAGTTGAGACTTTTAGGACATACGTTCATAAGAAGTTTTTTCTTAAAATGAGTTGAAGAATCGCCACCTTAAATATTAGCATGTCTTTAAGGAAGACCCTGTATATGCTCTGACATTCTGAAAAAAAAAAAAAAAAGCACTGACGTGAAGTCAGTACTCTTTGGCGCGCGTGTTCACGGTGGCTAATTTGAATTGAATGATTCAAAAATTAACAGTGGTGTATCTAAGCTGCCATCAGGATAGAGTTACAAAGTTGGAAAAGAACACAAGTGACTCTCCTTAGTCGCACAAGCTCCTAGAAGATTTGGGAGGGTCAGTATAATCCTAATCATGTTTATAGCACGCGCGCCAAAGCAGATTGACTTTTTACACTTTTTCTTTCATTGTTAAGTCAATCTGCTTTTGCGCGCGTGCTATAAACATGATTAGGATTATACTGACCCTCCCAAATCTTCTAGGAGCTTGTGCGACTAAGGAGAGTCACTTGTGTTTTTTTCCAACTTTGTAACTCTATCCTGATGGCAGCTTAGATACACCACTGTTAATTTTTGAATCATTCAATTCAAATTAGCCACCGTGAACACGCGCGCCAAAGAGTACTGACTTCACGTCAGTGCTTTTTTTTTTTTTTTTTCAAGTTCCTTTAACAAATATAGCTATCAATACAGTTTGGCTGTTAGTTTTACCGTAGATCAGAAAAAAATTCGGTTGTGGGTCTTCCGTTAGGGACGAAATAGCATCTTCTCCAAATCCGAACGCATTTTAATATAGATCTACCGAATATAGTTATTTATAAATTCGCCTCAGGGCCACCATACAGACCATTCAAATCGGAAACAACGCTATTTCCCCCAAACTGACTTGTGTCCGTGCACTGAATTGACATGAATATTCTTTTAAAACCTCACAATATCGGCTCATTACTCCCAACATAACCCAAACAACCCAAAACCATTCACTTCTCGTCTGCGCAAGCGCAGTATACTCGTGGCTGCAAGTCCTCCCAAAATTACACACCTCACAAAAAACTCCGATTCTCCAACACTAGTGGTTCAGGAGATATCGCTTCTTGAATCCACGCATGCGCAGACCCTCACCAGGGGATTCTATAGCGGAAAAGCACCCGCCACCCCAAAACCCCAATCCTCTCTGACGAAAGCACCACCAGTTGAATCACTGATGGTCTGCTCATGCGCATAACGAAAAATGCCCGTAAGGGGTTACATCCATTTCGAAATTAGCCCCAGGGCCACGGTACGGACACTTTAACTCTGAAACAATGCTACAGCCCCCAAACTGACTTGTCCTTGCACTGAATTGCTATGAATATTCTTTTAAAACCTCATAATATCGTCTCAGCACTCCCAACATAACCCATCCAACCCAAAAACAGTCACTTCTCTTCTGCGCATGCGCAATCTACTCGCGGCTAAAAGTCCTCTCAAAATAACACACCTTAAAAACTCCGATTCTCCAACACTAGTGGTTCAGGAGATATCACATCTTTAATCCACGCATGCGCAGACCCTCAACGAGGGATTCTATAGAGGAATAGCATCCGCCACCCCAAAACCCTAATCCTCTCTGATGAAAACACCACCAGTTAAATCACTGATGGTCTGCTCATGCGCATAACGAAAAATGCCTGTAAGGGGTAACATCAATTTCAAAATTAGCCCCAGGTCCACGGTACGGACACTTTAACTCGGAAACAACGCTACATCCCCCAAACTGACTTGTCCTTGCACTGAATTGCTATGAATATTCTTTTAAAACCTCATAATATCGACTCAGCACTCCCAACATAACCCATCCAACCCAAAAACAGTCACTTCTCTTCTGCGCATGCGCAATCTACTCGCGGCTAAAAGTCCTCTCAAAATAACACACCTTATTAAAAACTCCGATTCTCCAACACTAGTGGTTCAGGAGATATCACATCTTTAATCCACGCATGCGCAGACCCTCAACAGGGGATTCTATGGAGGAATAGCATCCGCCACCCTAAAACCCTAATCCTCTCAGACGAAAACACCACCAGTTAAATCACTGATGATCTGCTCATGCGCATAACGAAAAATGCCTGTAAGCGGTAACATCCATTTCAAAATTAGCCCCAGGGCCACGGTACGGACACTTTAACTCGGAAACAACGCTACATCCCCCAAACTGACTTGTCCTTGCACTGAATTGCTATGAATATTCTTTTAAAACCTCATAATATCGACTCAGCCCTCCCAACATAACCCATCCAACCCAAAAACAGTCACTTCTCTTCTGCGCATGCGCAATCTACTCGCGGCTAAAAGTCCTCCCAAAATTACACACCTCACAAAAAACTCCGATTCTCCAACACTAGTGGTTCAGGAGATATCGCTTCTTGAATCCACGCATGCGCAGACCCTCACCAGGGGATTCTATAGCGGAAAAGCACCCGCCACCCCAAAACCCCAATCCTCTCTGACGAAAGCACCACCAGTTAAATCACTGATGGTCTGCTCATGCGCATAACGAAAAATGCCCGTAAGGGGTTACATCCATTTCGAAATTAGCCCCAGGGCCACGGTACGGACACTTTAACTCTGAAACAACGCTACAGCCCCCAAACTGACTTGTCCTTGCACTGAATTGCTATGAATATTCTTTTAAAACCTCATAATATCGTCTCAGCACTCCCAACATAACCCATCCAACCCAAAAACAGTCACTTCTCTTCTGCGCATGCGCAATCTACTCGCGGCTAAAAGTCCTCTCAAAATAACACACCTTACAAAAAACTCCGATTCTCCAACACTAGTGGTTCAGGAGATATCACATCTTTAATCCACGCATGCGCAGACCCTCAACGAGGGATTCTATAGAGGAATAGCATCCGCCACCCCAAAACCCTAATCCTCTCTGATGAAAACACCACCAGTTAAATCACTGATGGTCTGCTCATGCGCATAACGAAAAATGCCTGTAAGGGGTAACATCAATTTCAAAATTAGCCCCAGGGCCACGGTACGGACACTTTAACTCGGAAACAACGCTACATCCCCCAAACTGACTTGTCCTTGCACTGAATTGCTATGAATATTCTTTTAAAACCTCATAATATCGACTCAGCACTCCCAACATAACCCATCCAACCCAAAAACAGTCACTTCTCTTCTGCGCATGCGCAATCTACTCGCAGCTAAAAGTCCTCTCAAAATAACACACCTTACAAAAAACTCCGATTCTCCAACACTAGTGGTTCAGGAGATATCACATCTTTAATCCACGCATGCGCAGACCCTCAACAGGGGATTCTATGGCGGAATAGCATCCGCCACCCTAAAACCCTAATCCTCTCAGACGAAAACACCACCAGTTAAATCACTGATGATCTGCTCATGCGCATAACGAAAAATGCCTGTAAGCGGTAACATCAATTTCAAAATTAGCCCCAGGGCCACGGTACGGACACTTTAACTCGGAAACAACGCTACATCCCCCAAACTGACTTGTCCTTGCACTGAATTGCTATGAATATTCTTTTAAAACCTCATAATATCGACTCAGCCCTCCCAACATAACCCATCCAACCCAAAAACAGTCACTTCTCTTCTGCGCATGCGCAATCTACTCGCGGCTAAAAGTCCTCTCAAAATAACACACCTTACAAAAAACTCCGATTCTCCAACACTAGTGGTTCAGGAGATATCACATCTTTAATCCACGCATGCGCAGACCCTCAACGAGGGATTCTATAGAGGAATAGCATCCGCCACCCCAAAACCCTAATCCTCTCTGATGAAAACACCACCAGTTAAATCACTGATGGTCTGCTCATGCGCATAACGAAAAATGCCTGTAAGGGGTAACATCAATTTCAAAATTAGCCCCAGGGCCACGGTACGGACACTTTAACTCGGAAACAACGCTACATCCCCCAAACTGACTTGTCCTTGCACTGAATTGCTATGAATATTCTTTCAAAACCTCATAATATCGACTCAGCACTCCCAACATAACCCATCCAACCCAAAAATAGTCACTTCTCTTCTGCGCATGCGCAATCTACTGGCGGCTAAAAGTCCTCTCAAAATAACACAACTTACAAAAAACTCCGATTCTCCAAAACTAGTGGTTCGGAAGATATCGCATCTTTAATCTACGCATGCGCAGACCCTCATCAGGGATCTGAATTCTATGGAGGAATAGCATCCGCCACCCCAAAACCCCAATCCTCTCTGACGAAAACTACAGCAGTTAAAGGACTTCTCATCTGCGCATGCGCAATACGGAAAATGCCCGGAAAGGGCAGCATGAACCTCAAAAACATATGTTTCGGCATTAAAAGCAAAGTATTCCGCAAAATAGTAGTAATTTTTTTATTTTTTTCATGTCACGTGATCTTCACGAAATTTTGCAAAAGTGTTTGCTTTGGTCTTTTGCATCTAACTACTGAGTTTCAATTTAATCAGATCAGTATTTTTCGAGTTATCGTGAAAACAAAATTTTCAAATTTTCAAAAATTTTTTTTGCCACTTTAGGGCCGTCCGTTCAACACAAAACTTCGCAGGCATATAAAGGTCATGATTCTACAATCTGATGCCAAATTTCAAAAAGATCGAGTGATCGGTTCCGGAAATATTCATAAAAAACGTTTTTATTAAAAACGGCCTTAACTCCGAAACCGCTCGGTCGATTTAGCCCGTTAACGAACTTGTCCGAGATATTTACGCTACGAAACTACCCTGCAAATTTCAACGCTCTAAGTCGTTCCGTTCGAGAGTTATCGTGCTAACGGCCGGACCGGCCGGCCGGACCGGCCGGACCGGCCGGCCGGACGGACAGAATTGAATTTGACCTCGAATTCTTCATCAGGGAGTCGAACCCAATCGTTTGAGACCATTTTCGAAAAAAAATTCGAAAAATACAGACATTGTGACGAAATGATAGCACGCTGTTCCTTGCGGAACACGCGCGCAAAAATATGTGTTAGTAAAAATTATTGTAGATAATGAATTCTCGCTGATCACTTGGAGAAACATTTTGACAAGTTATTGAGGTAAAGAAAAAACTTGGCTTGGGTTTCACAATATATAATACTATGTTCTTGACATTGTTCAGTCTTGAACATGGGATAAGCCGGAAACATATATTTATGTCAACAATATGGTATTATATTGTAAAACTTAAGCCAAGTGTTTTCAATTGGAAGAGATTGTAATTTCACATCAAATGAAATACTGTACCTATAGAACTCCTAATGGCTCTTATTTACGTACCTGTTGCACTTTTCATCATCAGCTTCCTTCTTACAGACATTAAAATCACTTCATAACACAACTAAATCAATGTAAACGATTCCAGCTTCGTTTTCGCGCCCTTTCGTATATCGAAATTGGCGCAATTAGTCCCGAAGAGCTGGCAACAGCGCTGGGTTCGAAGACGTTGGCTGAAGATACTTGCGGAGTATATGTGGGATCAGAAAGTCGGCAGAATGATTCGGGATTCGAGAAGTTTGACGAATATACAACTTTTTTGAAAGAAAAAAATTCCTTCCCCTCTCAAGATGCCTAAGGAGTTATATTTTCAATCTACCCATTTTTTGTATATATACTCCTGAAAACATTTTGGATCATATGGGTCTCAGGTAGCCTTCAGAGTATACCGGGACTGGATACGTCTATTAGATAAATATATATATATATAGAATTTTCCAACAGACCATTTTTCGATGGTCCAGTTGATGAATGACATTTAACCTAACATTGTTTATTGCGTATTATGATATTGCGTTTCTTACTTGATAATATTTTAATGTTACCCTGTTTGATTTTAGTGTCTACTTTTAAACATTTCTTGGACTTAGAGATTAACCTCGCATTCAGTATGTTGTTGTACTCTGTTTTTGTTTTGTTTTGTTGTTATTGATGTGTTTATTGTATTTTGCAGTCGCCCTGAGGAAGAAGCAAAAACGCTTCGAAAGCTAGGCTTTACATGAATAAAGAGTAAATATATCTCGTTAATTATTACTGATCGATATCCCTTATATTATACATATTATCATATTCAACGATCATTATCTTGAACATTATATATATATATATATATGTTGACATCTTCAGAACTAAGTATTTTTGTTTTGTTGTTGTTAATTTGCATCTTTACTTATGCTAGATTCGATTCATTTAATATTTAGTTTAGTTCTTTGGAGTTGTTTCCTATTAGGACTTTGTCATCTGTAAATCTGAGGTGGTTTAGTATGATGCATTCTGTGTTAATCCCCTTATTGTCCCATTCCAATTTTTTGAACACTTCCTCTAGGTGAGATGGTGTCTCCCTGTCTCACACCTCTCTCCGGTGCTTATTCTGTTGGTCGTCGTTGTTTGCTCTATCTGGACATGCATTGTTGCCTCCTTGTAAATGCCTTCAATGATTTGATTGCATCTTGAGTCTATTCTTGCGTTATCTAGAGCCATCAATATCGACCATATTTCGACTGTATCAAACGCCTTTTGGAAGTCGGCGAAGGCTAGATGTATAGGTACATTATACTCTGTACACTTTTCTATAAGGGTACGGACTGCATATAGGTTGTCTATCGTGCTGTATCCCTTTCTGAATCCCTCCTGTTCCACGGGTTGATAGAAATGATGAATAGCTTATATAAATGTGTTAGAAGGGATATAGGTCCATAATTTTCGATATTTGTCGTATCCTCTCTTGAATAGAAGTATAACCTCAGAGTTGCACCACTTAACTGGAACTCTCCGACATGGAGACATTTATTTAGCAGTATTGCATTATTTCTTATTGCTTCCCGTTCTGTTTCTCCTCCCAGTTTTAACATTTCTGTACTTATTTGGTCTTCTCCTGGTCATCTGTTGTTCTTCATCTGTTCCAATGTTGTGTATAATTCAGCCTCTGTAATTTCTGGGAGATCTTTGGATCCGACATTAATGATGTTTATCTTTTCCACTGAATTTCGCGATCTGGAGAATACAGGTCAGTATAGAAAGCTTCAATGGCTTCAATGATATCAACTCTGTTCTGTACTACAATATTGTTTCCGCTACGTATTTTCGTTATCTTTGTTTTCCCTTTGAAAGTTTCCTGCTCAACAATTTCATTCTACAATTATCCCTGATGGTTTCCTCTATGAGTTTTGTATTGTAGCTTCTCTTGTCCTTTCTGATTTCTTTTTTAACCATTCTGTTCAGATTCTTCTAATCTTCGGTTTTCTTGTCCGTTGTTTTTCGCCTCTTTTCTAGAAGTATTACTGTGTTATGGCTTAGCTTCGAGTCTTTGTAATTTCTTGTTCTTCTTTAAATTTTTACAGCTGAAGTTCTTATAGTGCTTGTAATTTTATCTGTGAGTTTATCTATTTCTAGTTGTTCATAATTGATGCTTGTTATTTTCTGATGTAAATCGCCTTGGTATTCTGCCTCCTTTATTTTGAGAACGTCATCGGTAGGGTAGCGTTGATTTTCGAAGCGCTTTTTCCTTTCAATAGCAATATTGAATATAATTTTTGCCCCCACCAGCCTATGGTCACTTCCAGTATTGAATCTGTTCAGAACCCATATATCCTTGCATATTGATCTTTTGTTGGATATGATTAAGTCAATTTCATTCTTGGTATGATTATTTGGGCTGCGCCATGTCTATTTGCGTTGTTTTTGTTTTTCAAAAAATGTATTGAGGCAGTAAAGATTTCCTCTGTTTAGATAGTTGCTTGGAGTCTCTCCTCTATTATTTCTCTTGCCTAGTCCAAATTTTCCTATATAGTCAGTGTCTCCCTGTTTTCGACCTCCTATCTTAGCATTGAAGTCCCCCATGACTATTACGAAGTGAGATTTTTCCACTTGACGAGCCTTGGTCAGGTCCTCATAAAAATGTTCGATCTCTTCTTCATCTGAATTACTTGTTGATGCGTAGGCATGGATGATCTGTAAACTATATCTTGTATTTAAGTTGATTGTAATGTAAATGACTCTGTTGGATACAGCTTGATATTTCATATTTTAATCATTTTCACCTGCATTGTTCTGATATAGATTGTGGCCTGACTTTTACGTGGTGCATTTTTCTTCGGGTAACCTAGTTTCACAAATTCCAATGATATCCCATTTTATGCCGTTAAGCTCTTCTTCAAATTCCGAGTTGGTTTTCGGTTCTTAATGTTTTTATGTTGTATGTGGCAATGTATATGGGTGAAATGTATTGAGGTTATTTTTGCTGTAATGGTTCTCTTACCAAACTTTTCGAACTTTTGCTCCCCACAATCCTTGGAGCTTACTGAATATACAGTGTGAGATTCTGAATCATGGATTCTACTCTCCTGGGGTAGTTCAATTTTTAGGATCGTCATCTCATGCTTTAGAGGTTTTGGCAATTTCAACGTCACGCTTGCCTAGCGAGTTGGCGAGGGGTTTGGTTAGGAAAAGTAGGTAGGTATGTTTAAATGGGAGAAATGGGATGGGACAATAGTTTCCCCCGTATGGTAATGATACCTATATAAATCAAGACTCTCGTAGGCAGGGGCACGTCCCTGAAGTAGATCTATCAACTATCGGGATCATAATCGAGATAACCTAGCTTCAACAGTTCGCGAGATATTTCGAGATTCTACCCCGTACGTCTTTCTGGTACTAGGGCACTGCGTCGTCAGGAAGCATATGATGAAATTAGGGCTAGCATAAACTGACGAGTGCGGATTCTGTTGGGAGGAGGATGAAACTCCTGATCACCTGATAACGGAATGTCCGCCATCTCGAACCAACGCAAGGAATGCTTTGGGCAAGAAATCTACAGAGGCAAAGACTTAGCCTCCTTGAAGCCATCCCAGATACTGGAGTTCATCAGAACTCTGGAACTGGAAGGCGAGCTGTAGATGGTAATGACATCGACAGCTCTGAGGGGGGAACACAATAAACCTTACGGTCGCAGTGCAACATTACCTCCTACAACAATATACTATATACTGGTAAAATATGATTATGTACTTATTATCTACTTGGAGTATGTACGCACAGTTATATGATGATGTATAATTATGAATATTTAAATATAGGGTTTATTTCGATGGTGATCAGTCATCAAATCTTAACACTGTTTTCATTTTCTTTTCAGGAGGAAATATTACAAAATGATCCAACAAAGGGTATCACAATAGACTCCGAGCATTTAAATCTTAAGAATGTGACGAAACACCAAGCAGGAAACTACTCATGTGTGGCATCTAACAAAGAGGGGAAAGGAAAAAGCAATATTATCAATCTTAAAATTACAAGTGATCTTTCAATATGTGAGTTTTTACTGTCGTTCAATAATGAAAAATTATTAAAGCACTGATATAACGTCAGGAGCTTTAGAACACTCGTCCATTCAATGAAAAATATATTACTTCAGTCATTTGTAAACACCACAACTAATTGAAACTTTACCGATATGCGTTCTTCGCTCATTCAAGAAAATTTGGAAGAGGATGCCGATTCAATAATCAATTTTTAGCGTTCTTATTGTTTGTTCTGCTTCAATTTCACAGCAGCTAGTTTAAATTTCGGTAGCAATCAATCAATAAATCTTATACCTACATGTATAGTAGAGATGAGACCTCTCAAGTGAGATAATAATCGAACCTTTCAATTATTGAAACCTCTCGAGATATCTCGAGATGTTCTGAAAAATTCGAGCAAATTAATTCGAATGAATTTCTGACGAAGAGGATGCCGATTCAATAATCAATTTCCACTTTATTTATTGTTTATTCTTCTTTAATTTCAAAGCAGCTCGTCACACTTCGGTTGCAGTCAATCAATAAATCTTATACCCACATATATAGTAGAAATGGGACCTCTCGGCTGATAATAATCGAACCTTTCAATTATTGAAACCTCTCGAGATATCTCGAGATGTTCTGGAAAATGCGAGCAATATCATTCGAATGATTTTCTGTCGTCTATCATGTGGCACTGAGATGAGATAAAGTGACTCGAGTTACGAGAATGCCGAGATACCTCGCCAACTTAATAATATTTCGCAGTTCGATTGGCGGCATTTCAGGATCGAGATATGAGAGGTTCGTTTAACGATGGATAGAATGTATGAGTGAAATCTGGTGCGTATTGTTGATTTCCCATCTATGGACTCAGATCAGATTTCAATTTGATAAGTAAATCTACTCTATTTATTGTAATACATTGAATCAACATGTTCAAGCCATATAATATAGGGTATTTTGAAAGGGTATTGTTTGGAAAAGGACTGGTGTGAGGTCACTCTACTTTGGCGCGCCTTTCCAAATTCATAGACATCAGAGCGGTCAACCTCCAAGGTACTGAACTATCTCAAGGGTGCAAATATGTTTTAAATTGAAAGCTATACCTAATAACTGTACTGAAGAATATCCTGCATAGAGTATTACCAATGTTTACGCGAATGTTCCACGGGGAACAGCGTGCTATCAATTTTCTCAAATGTCTGTATTTTTGGAATTATTGGCCAAGAATGGTCTTAAACGATTGGGTTCGACTCACTGATGAATAAACCGGTGTGAAATCCCATTCTATCCATCCGGCCAGTCTTAAGCACGATAACTGTCGAAACAAATGAGTTAGACTTCCAAATTTGAACTAATCCGATCTACAGGGTCCTGCAATAGTGCGTTACGTAGCTGCCAAACCAGACCTTTCAGAAATTTCGTTTGGAAGCACGCCATTTGTAGTTTCAATTCTGCATCTCAGGAAATTATTTTCTTGTAAACAGGGTGTTCCCAAATAAAATTATTCAACAAATGAGTGAATTTTTAAATGAACCACCCATTATATTTCCGCATATTTTCAATGGTCTTCAATACCTCTATTATGACGCAGAATATTAGAGATATTTTTTTAACAGTACAGATCCTATTCAGAGAAAACTACAAAAAGTTGAGCATTTTTACGGAGAAGAATGACAATTTAAAATTTGAATTTGACGTGTTTCGTGAAATTCCATAAGTATAAACAGTAACGAATATAATGACTTCATTCCATTTGGCTTTTCCACACTGTATATACGAGAAGAAATGGAAACTCAGCCTTCACCTGCTGCACAGCATGAACTCTGCTAAAAGAAATACTAAAGGGTTTTCCAGTAGGAGGTGTTATTTTGAATAGCCCGCTATTTCGGTAGATGTCACTTTTGAAGCCATCATTTTTTGTGATTTGACAAGTAGAAACTACGCCATTAATAAAAATGGAATGATACACGCTTCAAGAACGCATCGAAATTATTAAAATTCACTATAAAAATGGTGAAAATTTGGAAGAGACGGTTCGTAAAACTCGAACATTTTTGGGTCGTCGCACGTGCACGTCGTTCAAGAACAGCCGAGAATATTGCTGCTGTAGCCGAAAGTGTTGAAGAAAACCCAGGTTTGTCCATTCCTCGTCGTTCTTTGGAATTAGGCATTCCACAAACGTCATTACACCGTATTTTGTACAAGGATTTGGGTCTTAAGGCTTATAAAGTTCAGTTAACACAAGAACTCAAGCCGGCAGATCATCAACAACGTCGTGTCTTTGCTGATTGGATCGTTGAAATGCATGAAAATGATCCGGAATTCCATCGAAAAATCATCTTGAGTGATGAGGCCCATTTCCACCTCGGTGGCTTCGTCAACAAGCAAAATTGTCGCATCTGGGGCTCGGAAAACCCAAGAGTTATTGTTGAAAAGCCTCTCTATCCTCAACGTGTGACTGTTTGGTGCGGTTTATGGTTCGGCGGAGTCATTGGACCTTACTTTTTCGAAAATGAGGCTGGAGCAACAGTTACGGTGAATGGATTGCGCTATTGAGAGATGATTCATGATTTTTTATGGCCGGAATTGGATGGTATTGATCTGGACAACGTTAAATTTCAACACGACGGCGCTACGTGCCACACAAGCAACGAAACCATTGATCTTTCGAGGGAAAAGTTTCCGGACCGTGTTATATCTCGAAGAGCTGATCACAATTGGCCACCGAGATCTTGTGATTTAACACCTTGCGACTTCTTCCTTTGGGGCCACGTGAAAGAGAAGGTCTACGTCAATAGCCCAGCGTCGATTCAAGACCTCAAAGATGGAATTCGTGCGGCTATCGAGGACATAGGGCAGCCACTTTGTGATTTGGTTATGGAAAATTTCATTAAAAGGATTTGGTCCTGTAAGCGTGGTCGTGGTGGTCATTTGCCTGATGTTATTTTCCACTATTAACGGCATAGCTTCTTCTTCATAATGAAATAAACATCCAATCATTTATATTGAAAAATGGCATTTTTCTTGGAATATCAAAATAACACCTCTTATTGGAAAACCCTTTACCTTATATGATTGTTAATCACTCCTTCCAATTTCAGCTTCATCTATGGATGTCCAGAGCCATCTAGGAATCGTGCCAATAGTGGGTGCGATAGTTGGTTTCGTAATTTTCTTTATCATTTTATTTATAGCTATTATCAAATTCAGGAAACACAAATTACGAAAAAACTCATCAGTGTTCCCTTTCATAATGACCATATCTTCACCGTATATACCAAATGGAAGGACTTTTCTCGAGAATGATAACAATCAGGTTAACATTCCTACTTATGCAAGTAAGTTTGAATTGTTTTTGTTAGGGATTTGTCGTATAAGCGCATGCCAATATTCTTTTCTCATTTGTCAACTTATCGTATATTTCGAAGTCGTACCAAACATATTTGGTCTATTGAAACGTTACATTTGGGGTTGTATTTTTCAGAGGACGCAATTTTATTTTTTAGATATCAAGGGAGGGTCAGTTTGAGCCACTCTTAATTTTCGAACGGGATCTGACTGCACCACAGACACAGCACTGTTTATTTTCGACCCAACAGTCAATGTATGTATTTGGGTCGAAACTATTCGTTTGAGACCATTTCTCGGCCAAAAAGTGGACTAGCTTTTGGACGCTTGTGTTTACAGTCAGATTTATATTCTTGGAAATATTGGGAATATTATTTCTTTCCTAGATCTAAGCAGCTTTGACCGGGTTCAGTGCCAGAATGGGTGACCGCTCTGGCTATAAATTTGAACAGCGCGCCAAAGCTGCTGGCCACAGTGATTTTGCAACTTAATTTCTGTATAAGTCATTCAAATTTTTCAGATTTACATGAGCTCAGCTCGAATGACACACAAGAGAATTTTGCCACACCTACAGCCAAAGCTCCTGTTGCAACGAATCGAGGACAAGAACTGGATGAAGTAAGATTTTTTCAATACTCACTAACTTCCAGAGAAACGAGTTCCTCAGTCAACACTTGGCTTCTAACAGGCGCTAACACATCTCGCATCCTTTTAACACGGCTCTTAACCTCATGTTATACTTGTACTGTATAGTCAATAATTGTCCCATATATAGATTCCGGGATGGTTTTAGGGCTAATCAAAAGGGTAGCGAATTTAAAATCTATTGAATAAAACATGGAATATTCCATGTTTGTTCGTTTTCTCCTTCTGTCTTTTCCTTTTCTAGATTGAGTTTCGGGTACCTTGGAGAAACCTCGTTCCTTGTTGAAGGAACAATCGATAGTAAAGAAAAGGATGGCCATCAATATTTAATATTTCAGCATATTTTGTTAACAATTTAAATTTTCATGAATCACAACACTAACGGGGTTTTTTGCTGAGGTATTTCCCTAGCTCTTGTATCATACATCGAATTGGTGCCCCGTTACACTAACCTTTGCTAATACTTTTTTATTCACATGCTTTATTGTTAGATGAAGAAATGTAATGTTCGAAATTCAAAAGAATATATGTACCGGGTGGCCCACCACAGACGCGGATGGTTTAAACTGAGATATTTTGAGAGTATTTTTTTGTGATGTGTGTAGGGTGTTCAACAGCACAATTTAAAATTATTTTCATGTAAACAGGGTGTTCGAAAATAAAGATATAGACCAAAGTTACATTTTTTTAATTGTAACACCCTGTATTTGACCTCAAAAATTGAATGGCAAGCTCAAATTATGATGAGTTTCTTCAGATCATTTTATACCTTAGAAGTACCATTTACGAGAAAATGGCTAAAAATTTAAAATATGGAGTCTTTTTAAATAGCTAGTTAAATTAGTTACGCCAGCGACATATTGGCTACTCCTATACGGAAAAAAATTAACTCTGGAATATACAGAGTGATCATAATTAATTTTCAATTATCAACTACAAATAATGGTCAAAAACTTTCTCATTTCAATTGGCACACCCGGTATTTCTATATGTCGTTGAACGTAAAAATTAATTTTGAAACTATCTTCATGAGGTTTTCCTACACTTAAACCTGATAGTTTCTCAGCAAATTTTCGTTTTCTACTATTATTCGTAGTTGATGTTTGAAAATTAATTATGATCACTCTGTATATTGCAGAGTTTATTTTTTTCTGTATAGGAGTAGCCAATATATCTACTTGAAAAAATACTGTCTGGATCGCTGGCGTAGCTGGTTTCTTCATTATCAGCTATTTAGAAAAACTACATATTTTAAATTTTTCGCCATTTTCTCGTAAATGGTACTCCTAAGGTATAAAATGATCTAAGGATGATCATATTTTGATGTTGCCAATTTTTGAGGTCAAATACGGGGTGTTACAATAAAAAAAATGTAACTTTGGACTATATCGTTGTTTTCGAACAACCTGTAAATATGAAAATAATTTTAAATTATGCTTTTGAGGACCCTACGCTCATCACAAAAAATATTCTCAAAATATCTTCATTTACTTCCTCAAAACGAGCTCCGCGTCCGTGGTGGGCTCCCCGGTATATACCGGGTGGTCAAGATCTTAACGAAGAAATCTTAACCACGTATTCTAAATCAAAAATAAGTCGTCATATAAACATATGTCGAGAAATGCTTCCACTACGAGATACAGGGTGATAAAATTATAGAAAAAAAATGTTTTTGGCGCTCTAGCTCCTCGGAACTGAGTGCTCATCAATTTGCCCAAATGTCTGTAATTTTCGAATTTTTCGATGAAAATGGTCATAAACGATTTGGTTCGACTCACTGATCAAGAATCCGTGGTCGAAAATCATTCTGTCCGGCCGGTCCGGCCGGCCGGCCGGCCGTAGGCACGATAATTCTCGAACGGAATGAGCTAGACAGTTGAAATTTTCAGAGCAGGTTTGGGAGATAAATATCTCGGCTAAATTCGTTATTGGGCAAAATCGGACAGATGGTTCCGGAGTAACAAAAAAAAAATTTTTTTTTTACAAAACAAATTCAAAACTAAATTTTTTTCAATAAGCAGTTTTACCATAAGAATCCAGTGATATTATTTTTAACTCTAACAAGCTAATACTTTCGGAGATATGATTTTTCAAAATTTCAATAATAAATCGTATTTCAACGTTGTCACACAATGATATAATTATTCTATGTATGAATTGTCATAATGTCAAATTATTTTCCTGAGACATGTCATTATCTGATCAATCGAAGAATTGTGAGTGAAGTGAGAAAAATGTCAGTTGTTTGCTCCGAAATTAGTTTTTCAGAAAAGTCTTACATTTCGGAACGGAACATGAAGTAAGAGATCTGAGAGTAGTGAGACTGATTTTCATCCATAGACATAGATATAACTCTCGAACGGAATGAGCTAGATAGTTGAAATTTTCAGAGTAGGTTAGGGAGATGAATATGTCGGTTAAGTTCGTTATTGGGCAAAATTGGCCAGATTTAATTTGATTTCTTCCATGGTGCAGTTCTCATTCACATGATTGCTCATTTAATCTTGATAAATAAACTATTATTTGAATTGAACTTCCTTTATGATGCAGTTCTATCATATGAATACATTGATATAATTCCCAACTCTGAGAAACCAATACTTTCGGAGATATAATTTGTCTGTTTGAACTAGAGCGCCAGAAAGCTCCTGTCCACAGGGCTTGAACCCATTTTTTATTGATAACTTTAACACTTCTTGAAATATTTCTATGAAATTTTTGACAAAGGTTCTAAGGATCAAGGAGCACTTTTTCGCATTTTATTAATTTTTATACTCTACCAGTGGCGTCCGTACTGCATAAAGACTGAATATTTTTAGACAAAAAAAGTATACACCTCTGCTTCTTGCTACAGTAAGCATTACTGTTGAAATCCTTATTCAATTTGAAGCAAATTCGTTCTCTTTGTGTTTGACGTACGAGGCGCCGTTTCTGAGTAAAAAAATTAAACGCATTCTCATGCATGGAGAAATCGCTAAAATTTGATATGGTAGGTACATAATAATAATAAGACTATCTTTGTAAACGTAACGTAACGTATTAAAAATAAGCGTTCATAGCCATACTAAAATACGAATTTAAGGAAGATGTTCGAAGTAAAAGAAAAAAGACATTTTTTTCAAATAATTTTAAAGAGAAAAGCATTTCTCGACATATGTTTTATATATCAAACTAGGGCTTATTTTTCACGTAGAATAAATGGTTAAAATTTCCTGGTTAAGATCTGGATCACCCTTTATATTGTATAGTCTGTGCAATCTTACGTCACAAAGTACCTACTAAATAACTGGGTACACATGTACCAATCTATATATTTTTTCTTTTTTTGTAATAATCTTTTTGACCTATCCTATACACATTGTAGTGTCTTTCAGGATCAATAAATTATGTTATGTTATGTTATGTTATGTTATCTTTGATATAGGGCTGCTCCCATGGGCGTACACATTAAGGTTTTAGAGTTGAAAACAATATTGACGTGAATATGTTGATTTATATTGCCGATAGTTTCAGACAATTCGAAATGTTAATAGTATTTGTTTTCTCACCACTGACGAGATGCTCATGATGTTCAATGTTATTGTGATATAATTTGATCATTATATGTTCTCAAATGTAATATGCACGTACCTACATGCATGAAACATGAATAGCTTCATATTCTATTTTGAGTTCACTGTGGACTTATTATGAACACTACAAAAGTAAGTACACTCTTGTCCACTACAGTTTAGGTCGTCTGACATATGTTTCGGAAACAAAGTTTCCATCTTCAAAGACGAAGCGTTACTAAAGCATGCAATCAATTTCTACATTCCAGTATGGGTTGACATTATAGGTATCCTTAGTCATGAACCAATAAGTGACAATAATGGGTTGTTAGGGATTAAATCATTATTGAGTAAAATATCCTTTCTCTTATACATTTCGTTTCGATACCTTCATTTGATACCTTTATTGGAATTTTTCAACAATTTGACGGAATTTTCTGAAATTGAGAGGCCAGTTGTTAAAACGTGATTTGCAACAGCGGATTTATCGATGTTGTTGTTCCGAATGTGTCCCGTATGCTCTTTATACCGTGTAAAAATGTTTCTGGTTGTTTGCCCGACGTAACACTTGTTACAATCTAAACATTCAATTTCATATATAGGTACCCGATTTTAACATGTTCGGAGTTTTATCGAATTTATTTCCTAGAAGTTGTTTAACTTTCGTGGAAGTTTAGTAACGCTTCGTCTTTGAAGATGGAAACTTCGTTTCCGAAACATAAGTAGTGGTAGTAGTAGTTACTTTTGTAATGCATAGCTTTCTTTATATAAGGAATTATACAATTTAAATCTCGCGAGAGTGTTTTAACATACTGGACCATAAAATATTATTGTATTCGAAGTAAATGGATGAAAACAGCTTCCGGTTATGAGGTTGAATTCTCATAGAAAGTTCAAAAACACCCAGTTGAGAATTCTACAAAATTACAAATATGAGCATCAGTAGGTAATTGATACTTAGAACCTAAGAATCATTTTTCAGGGTAACTATGTATGTATGAGTGTTCAGTAGACCTTCTTCCGGAGGAACAATTCTTCCTCATTGCGGTACTGATATTGTGCAATTTTTGTTAAGCCGTTATTCTGACAAGATATAAACATCTTCGTTACTTAATTCAAAGTGAATAGATCCAATAATTTTTAAGTAAAAAAAACTGTTTGAATTTTTTTGACCGAATTCTGAAACACCCTCTGTTTAGGAAACAAATTTGGCCATATCACGAATTTCAAGAAACAGAGCTCTAGTTTTGCCGCTTCAAACGTGATATTCAGTTTTTTCGAAAATCATAAGCAGGGTGTTTACCAGACCCAAATCGAACACATCTTTATTTTTCCAGTACGGTCCTGATATTCAAATCGAATACTTATGTAATTTGCAAGCTATGGGCCTGATAATTTTTTGACAATATTAATAAAACACCTTGTATAGCAAAAACTACGGGCCCAATTAGATTAATATTACTGGATTCGAAGTGAACATAGCTTACTAATGGTTCCTTTCTGGGTTTTCTGTCCCAAACCCTGAAAATTATCTATAAAATAAGAAAAATATTATTGTGTGAATTGCTTCTGCGTTAGAAAAACAAGATATTTGTCAGAATCAATGTATAGAACAATGTTGCCTAATAAACTATAAAAGCAACATCTGTTATATTATAAAATAACTATTTCGTAACGTTTCAACTAGATCAGACTGCTTCGTCGGACACCAAGTGAAAATCTTCAGAATTATTTTTTGTTGACAATATTCGAATTTCAGAATAACTGTCAACAAAAAATAATATCTATAATAAGATATAAGCTTGGTGTCTGACGAAGGAGTCTGATCTAGCTACGATATAGTGGTTTAATCGTTGATATTGTTTTCTTATTGTTCGTTTGGCAACATTATTTATATGCATTGCTTCTGACAAATATCTTGTATTTCTAATGCAGAAGCAATTCACAAAATAAAAATATTTTTATCTTATAGATATTTTTCAGTTTGGGAGAAAAAACCCAGAAAGGAACATTTAGTAATGAATATACCTCCCAAAGTATACATCCTTTAATGATCACCACAACTTGTGCTATTCAGAACACTAACTCACCGTCTATAATTTTTCATTTTAGTTAATATGGATTTGCATCGAGTGAAATCCAGTATTCAATTTTTCAATGTAACACTGATTTGACCAATCGACCGAACAAATGAATATTCTAATTTCTCTGAGTATATTAATGAGAGCATTTCCTCTATACAGCACCATTATGAAGAACTGGATCCAATACCGATGGATTTCCGGCGAAAGACTAAGATTATAAAGACAAAAAAGAAACAGGATCAAGTTGTTTAGCAGAAATTGAGCGCTCCAAGTAGCCTACAACTGACAGAATTGTGGACAACTCATGAATTTCCTATGACATCAACGAAACGTCATAGAGAAGTGATGCCCATCGGATCACCGTTTACGGGTTAACATAAATAGAATAATTGTGTATGGTGACTAACAAAAAATAGTATGTACGATAAATAGTGTACGAAGATTTTTATCAATTTATTAATGTTTCCATATTGTATAAATATACGATAATTCATATAGATTTAAGTATTATTATTTTTCCTTCGAGCGTGCGCAATGTAGTACTTTGGGCTGCCAAAGTAACACTTCTCCCTGTCGTCTGGAAAAAATATTTTGCGGCACGGAAATATCAAGGTGATCAAATTTGTTGATCTTAGGGGAAATATTCATGAATATTTCAGAAATAGGTGATGGTTTTATGCGATGTGAGACTCTTGCAAGTGTATAAAACTCCACTTTTCAATTATTATTCCCGATATTAAAATTAGTGTTATAGCTTGAACAAATAGATATTCATGATAAATTCTCAGGAACAATTTTATCAAGCAACAAGACTTCTAGATTTTGACATATGATTATGTCCGAATTTTCCTCAAATTGTTCAATAACTCAAGCTTTTCTCTCCTATACACAAACGTTGTAAACACTGTTGAAATAAACTGTTCTTGTAGATCTTCCACATTCTATATTGCAGGCGGAATGAAGCGATTTTGAGTTTAGTACCTGTAAAATCTAAAGTCAAGTATGAAGCAGAATATCAGAATTTTGAAAACTGATGGTCTCACAATAAAGGGACAACAAGTCTCGAGGTGAAAGAAATTAATGCAGCCCAGTACACTATGAAGCAAATATTCCATGACGAAAAGTGTACTTAAAAGTTCAATTCAATTCATTGAGAAAAAAAAACAGATTCAAAAAAAACTTATAACACGGACACCCAAGCAAGCTTGTGTTGTGTCCTCCTTAAATGAAAATAATTAAATACTGTGCTATACATAAGCTCGATCGAAAAAAAAACTTCTACGTTCAAATTATCAGAATGAAAACTTCATGGTATAACAAACAACTTAAATAAAAGAAAGAAAAAAATGACTGAATAGGAGGAGTTTAAAAAAACTTTATGGTGATACAAACAAACATCGAAGAAAAAAAGAGAAAGAGAAAAAAACTGACGTCAAACGTTTGATATCCTGAGGAACGGCGTTCAACAAACGAACCCCATTATATAAAACGCTCTTATGGCATGCTGTCATGCCTTGACGACAATAACTATATAACTTATAACTATATAACTTATAACTATATAACTTATAAAGTTCCAATATATTTTGTCTTGTACTATAGGCGTGATCAACTCTTCTTAGGTTTCCTTTCTTATAAATATATTTCAGAAGAGAACACATACATATCCCTCTAATATCCAAGAGACATTGTGACTCGGAGTAGGGCTCACTCCATCGAAGAATCATTCCATCGAAAGTTCACTGCATCGAAGGTTACCTCCATCAAAAATGGCGACCACTTACTCCTGATTCGCCGATCGTGAAATCTCCTATATCGATCGCCAGCGTCCGTAGTTTGGCTGGATGAGAGATAAGTTGTTTCATTGAGTGTACGTCAACAAAGCGGACTCTGGGTCGGCGGCTGTGACAGTTACGAAGCTGCGGCTCTTCAGTTCTATACGCAAATATTATCTGTTCTTATGATTTTATAGATTAGTTTTTTTATCAAAAAACTTTATTTATGAAAGTACTATTTATCGTTGGCAAGAATAATTTTTCTGGTTCTTTAAAAACTTCGAAATTCTTGTAAATTGTAATTTTTTACTCTTTTGATTCAAACGGTTGCGGACCCCTGGTCTAACCTAACATTTGAAATGATTGAAGGATGAATGTGTTCGACAATTTTCAATTTGTGAACCATTATAGAATATCTTGGTATCTATGCGTTATAAGTTGAGTTTTGTAACGTGCAGAAATTTGTCAAGAACAAAACATCCTCCAGTGATGCTATGAAAATATGAATATATAATATTTACTCGAGTATCATATCCTGATTCGAAATAAAATTGAAATCTAAATAATATGCATAATTAGATATATAACACTTTTAATCTGACGACATATAAATATCATTTTAGTAAATCATTCGGAGTTGAAAGGTTCATCAATTAAAAGAGTAGGATATTTTGTTGCATTCTAGAACTCAATTTATGTTTAATTGGTTTCTGTATTACTTCTCATTCGTAATAAAGAAATTTGTTTAAAGATATAACATTTTTATACTGAGTTAGAAATATATTACGAGAATGTTGGCAGGATGCCCGAAATGAAGGAAAAAGATAAGTATATTAATATATTTTTATTTTAAATTCAGTTCTTTCCATGAAAATTCTTAAATATAAGTATAAATTAATTTAAAAGTTCTCAATTCCTGTTCAGTGTTTCCACTTTGGCAAGGAGAAAATTCCTAACGTGCACAATGAAAAGGATATTTAAATTCTTGAATCAATAATGTTGTTAATTCAAAGAAAATGGGAGCTGAACGGGTTTCGCACCGAGCCAATTTATCTCGATGCTGTTTTCTTCTTGACCAATTTAATATTTTGATTTCAAATTTTTTTCTAATCAGGATATGACACTCAAGTTAAATAGATTCTTACATAATATAATTTCTATAGGTAATGGATAATATTGTGTGAAAATGCAGTCAGTTGAATAAAAAAAACCATGAACAATCGCTATATAGTAAATGTTCCAAATAAGATGTTCCTTTTTTCCCAATGTTATACCGTGTTATCAGCATTCCAATTCAGCGAAAATGCCATAGTCCTGCTTGAGTAGTAACTGAAGATCGAGATATTTTCATTAGCAATATCACTGGAGGATATTTTCTTTTTGACAAATTTCTGCACGTTACAAAACTCAACTTATAATGCATAGGTACCAAGATTTTCTATAATGGTTCACTAATTGAAAATTGTCGAACATATTCATCCTTCAATAATTTCAAATTTTAGGTTAGACCAGGGGTCGGCAACCTTTTGAGTCAGAAGAGTACAAAATTACAATTTACAAAATGTCAAAGTTTTTAAAGAACCAGAAAAATTATTCTTGCCAACGATAAATAGTACTTAAATAAAGTTTTTTGATAAAAAAAACTAATCTATTTATTCATAAGAATAAATAATATTTGCGTATGGAACTGAAGAGCCGCAGCTTCATAACTGTCACAGCCGCCGACCCAGAGTCCGCTTTGTTGACGTACTCTCAATGAAACAACTTATCTCTCATCCAGCCAAACTACGGACGCTGGCGATCGATATAGGAGATTTCACGTTCGGCGAATCATTTTCGATGGGCGTCATTTTCGATGGAGGTAACCTTCGATGCAGTGAACTTTCGATTCAGTGATATTTCGATGCAATTAGTATTCGATGGAGTGAGGCGCACCGGTGACTTGAAGACGCTCCTGAGACTCTCTGTGTTCTCCAGTTTGAAAATTATCCGAACTATTTAATTTTATCGTTATTAGGAGCTTTTTTAAGGTATTCATATAAGCTGATCCCCATATGATGATTCCATATCTAATTATAGATTCAAGCAAACTATTGTAAACCAATAATATTGTTCTCCTATCCAAAATATTTCTCAATATATAAAACTTATAAGTCAGTTTTCTGATACGTTTAGCTGTTAAATCAATATATTATTATTCAGTGTATTTGAGATGTTTATCAATCTAAATGCCGAGATACCTAACTGAATCAACCCGTTGTATTTCCTGCGACGTCTGCTTGATCTTGATTGAAGATAAATTACTTTCTTCTCCCGCACCAGTCGCAGAAAAGGCAATATATTTCGTCTTCATTATATATTCAACCTCAAACCAGATTTATCAAGCCAACTTTTTACATCGTTAATGGCTATTTGCGCTTTACCCCATGCTTCCTCCCATGTAGTTCCCGCGCAATTCGAGACTGTATCGTCCGCATAGGAGAATGGAACATTTTTTATAGTAAAGAAGAGCATTAACGAAGACCAAAAATAATGTTGGACCTAGTACAGTGAAACCTCTCTTGGCCGACACTCCTCATCCGGACACTCCCCCCAAACGGACAATTTTCCTGGAACCGAGAAAATCGAGACAAATTCCTTGTTAAACGAATTCTCATGAACAGACACCTCTATGGAACGGACACGAACACTACAATATTCAAAAATTAATGTATAGGTACCTATATGTTCATAGAGGATCTCGTAGTATTATTTCTCGCGGAACCGTACAAAAACAACTCCAGGAATTCCCCTTCATTTGGTTTGTAATAGTGATAAATACGTTCCTAGTTTTCAGTACACAGTGCCGCCAGCAGTGAAACGTATGTTAATGGAATCATGGCGAAAAATTGAAGAAGATTTTGTGGCTTCTCGACTTCTTAATAATCTGGAGTCCCACTTTCAAAAACGTCTACTAACAGAAAGAAAAAAAAATGATACAACCCAACATAGCATTTTTTTTTAAATACATTTTATATTGTTAACAGTCGTAAAAGCTTCATATCCTACAATTTATTTTACTTTAATAAGCTTATACATATATTTCAGTAAATGATTTGATTTAATTTCTCTTTGCATTCGTTTTCGAACCTTCCCAGACGGCAATGTAATGAAATGAAGCCATAAAATGTGAAACTTAATACTGTAGGGAGCCGACGCAATTATATTGAAGATAAGGGATAACCTAAGCCGCTCACGCGATGTGAACTGAGTGGAATACAGAATGATCAATATCTCGAATGATCATTCGATTGTTGAAATCTCTCGAGAACCTATATATCGATTATTTAAATCATTCGATTATGCCCAACTCTACAGTTCCCACAAGCGTACACCTCCCACGTACGGACATAAAAGGCTGGAACCAACGGTGTCCGCTCTTGGGAGATTTCACTGTATTGTTCCTTGAGGTAAACCTATTTTTACCATTCTTTTATTACTCACTTCGTCCCCGATACGGACTTTTTGAGGCCTATTTGATAGGTTGCTCTTAAACAGGAAAAAAGCACTGCCTCTAACGCCTACATTTTCTAATCTTTGAAGGAGCAAATCATGCGAAACAGTGTCAAAAGCTTTCTGGAGGTCAAGAAAAACAGCTATGTCTTTCTTATTTTTATTTTCTAATATTTCAGTGACCAAAACCTCCAGAGGGCGATCCGTCCCTATACCCTTTCGGAAACCGTATTGGTTATCAGATAATATCTTATGGTTTTTCAAAAACGATCACAACCTGCTATTCAGGCATTTTTCGAATATTTTCGAGATATTATTCACTAAAGAAATAGGACGATAATTATTCATTTCATCCGTCTACCTGATTTATGAACGGGAATGACAATACTTTCCTTAAACTGCACCGGAACCCAAGAGGTTTCAAAAATCGAATTAAATATGTGAGCGGGGGGTTTAGAAATTATATCGTTTCACCGTTTTCTGGACAGTAACTGGTATATTATCCACACCTGGAGAAGCGTTATTTTTAAGGCTAGAGATCAGATCTTCAACTTCTAAATGAGTTGTTGGCTCGACAAATAAGGAATCCCTACATCGCCTATCCGGTATTTCCCGGACAGTTGATTGACCTACTTCGGTAAAATACTCATTAAAAAGGTCGGAAAGTAAAAGAAACTTCGATTTTATAGTCACTCACGTTTTTAAAAGCAATATATTGGGTACCGTCCGAAAAAGGATAAAATATTTGAAAAAAATTAATTTTAGATTTATTAAAGCTTCATTTGATGAAATGTACCTTCTTATCTAATTTTGTACCATTTTTGGGTTGGGCGGTGCCGGCAGGCGCGATGAACTCTGCAAAATAATGATTGATCGCATTGAGGACAGAGGAAACTTGATAGTGGTCAAAATCCCGGACACCGAAAGCAATTACTCATCGAGAATATTTTTGCGCGTATGTTCTGGGGAACATCGCGTTATAGTTTTGCCCAAATGTCTGTAACTTTCGAATTTTTTGACGAAAATGGTCTCAAACGATTAAGTTCGACTCCCCAATGAAGAATTCGAGGTCAAATTTGATTCTGTCCGTCCGGCTGTCCGGCCGTACGGCCGTCCGTTGCCACGATAACTTGAGAACGAAAAAAGCTAGCGACTTCAAATTTTCAGGGTAGGTGGCGCATCCCAATACGACGGACAAGTTCGTTAATGGGCATAATCGGCCCAGTGGTTTCCGAGTAATAATTTTGTTTTTAACCAATATAAATCCGATCGGATTGAAACTTGGTGGGTAGTTGTAGAATATGAACTTAAGCACATTTGTGAAATTTTGCGCGAATCGTATGGCTAGAAAATTTTAAAAAAATTATTAAAAAATATTTTCGTTGTCACGATAACTTGAGAACGGAATGGGATAGCGGCTTGAAATTATCAGGTTAGGATGTGCACTAGAACGCGACATTTCAGTTCGTTTATGAGCATAATCGGCCAAACGGTTTTAGAGTTATAGCCATCTGAAATTTTCTGAAATTTGGTGGTTTTTTGTTTCTCATTAACTTGAAAAATACTGAACTGATTGAATTCAAACATGGTTATTAGTTTTAAAATGCCAACGCGAAAATGTTTGCAAAATTTGGTGAGGATAGCATTTGTAGAAAATTTTTAAAAAATCATTGAAAATAAAAAAAAAATTCTATATATCAGTAACTATTCGTTTCAAATTGCTGAAATTTTGCAAGAGCCTTCATAACCTAACTCTACTGCCAAGTTTCAAGTTTTAATACGATCGGTTAAATATTGTTGGAGATTCGAGCATTCTTGTGTGAGTTCAGTAGATGGGTGACCGTTGCCTCGATAACTTTCGAACGAAAGGAGATAGGGACTTGCAATTTTCAGGGTAGGTTGCGTATCTGAAAGGGAGAGTTGAGTTCGTTTTTGGGCATAATCGGTCTAACGGTTTCCGAGTTATACCCACCTGAAATATTATTTCCTTGATAACTCAAAAAATAAATATTCGATCGAATTGAAGCTTGGTAACTAGTAGTAGAAAATCAACATAAAGACAGGTTTAAAATTTTGTAAGAACCGTACCCCTATAAAATTTGAAAAAAATGACGAAAAAAAAAATTTTAAGAACCGTACCCCTAGAAAATTTAAAAAAAATCACGAAAAAAAAATTGGTTCAAGCACTGACGTGAAGTCAGAAGCTTTTGCGCGTATGTTCTATTGTCCATTCTTCTGTATTGGACACCCTTAATCGAATTTACCATGGTAAAATATGTTGTCCATTCTCCTGTATTGGACACTCTTAATTCAAATTTACCATGGTAAATTCGAATTAATTGTCCAATACAGGAGAATGGACGACATAATTAACCATGGTAAATTCGATTAAGGGTGTCCAATACAGAAGAATGGACAATAGAACATACGCGCAAAAGCTTCTGACTTCACGTCAGTGCTTGAACCAATTTTTTATTTTCGATGAAATGAATCATGGATTTCATTTGCAGCTCTACCATAAATATGCGAATTTGAGGAAACAAAATACTCCACACAGGTGTTTTTTTATCCAATATAGTCAAGGAGCATGTAGTACCCAATATGTGGAAATAAACTTACCATGGTAAATTCGATTAAGAGCGTCCAATGCAGGATAACCGATAATAGAACATGCGACCATTTTTTTTTTAATTTTCGGTACGATTCTCACAAAATTTTACACACGTCTTTATGACGATATTCTACAACTAGTTACCAAGCTTCAATTCGATCGAGTCTATTTGAGTTAGGTTGGTATAGCTCCGAAACCGGTGGACCGATTATGCCCAAAAAGGAACGCTCCCATTCGGATGCGCAAACTACCCTGAAATTTGCAAGTCCCTTTCTCCATTCCTTCGAAAGTTATCGAGGATATGGTCACCCATCCAGCTACTGAACTCACACAAGGCTGCTCGTATCTCCAACCATATAAATCCGATCGTGTTCAAACTTGGAATTTGGCAGTAGAGTTAGGTTCTGAAGGCCCTAGCAAATTTTCAGCGATGTCGGACGAATAGTTTCTTATGGGTATATAGAATGTTTTTCAATGATTTTCAATGATTTTATAAACATTTTCTAGTGATACGATCCTCATGAAATTTCTCAAGCATTTTCGTGTTAGCATTCTACAACTGGTAACCATGTTTGAATTGGATCGAATTTTCTAGTTATACGATTCTTACAAAATTTCACAAACGTCCTTAGGTTTGTATTCTACAACTACTAACCAGGTTTCAATTCAATCGGATTTGTATTGGTTGAAAACAAAATTATTACTCGGAAATCTTTAGGCCAATTATGCCCATTAACGAACTCGTTCGTCGTATTGGGACACTCTATACCTACCCTGAAAATTTCAAGTCACTATCTCTTTCCGTTCTCAAGTCATCGTGGCAACGGACGGCTGGCCGGACAGAATCTTTTTCCTCGAATTCTTCATCAGGGACTGGAACCCAATCGTTTGATACTATTTTCAGCAAAAAAATCGAAAATTTCAGACAATGATAACGCGATATTTCCCAGAACATGGGGGAACGCAAAAACACATCCTCTGAGTATCTTATGTAATATGTTACCAGTTCTGCAAAAAAATATTGAAACTCCAGGACAGCTGAAAGTTCCGACGTCTTAAGTGGTAATTATCCCTGTTCTTCATCTCGAATCAGCTCTAAAAACTGTATCCTTTTCACAAAATCAGTTTTCCCCAAAGTTGTTCTAAATTAAATTTATAAGTTATTTAATGTTTTTGCGCGTATGTTCAGGGGAACATACGCGTTATAGTTTTGCCCAATGAAATTTAATTCTGTGGTGCCGTCCGGCCGGCCGTCCGTTGCCACGATAATTTGAGAACGAAAAGAGCTAGCGACTTGAAATTTTCAGGGTGGGTGGCGCATCGTAATACGACGGATAAGTTCGTTAATGGGCATAATCGGCCCAGTGGTTTCCGAGTAATAATTTTGTTTTCAACCAAAATAAATCCGATCGAATTTAAACTTGGTGAATAGTTGTAGAATATAGACCTAAGCACGTTTGTGAAATTTTGTGAGAATCGTATTGCTAGAAAATTATTAAAAAATTATTAAAAAATATTTTTGTTGTCACGATAACCTGAGAACGGAAGGAGATAGCGGCTTGAAAATTTCAGGTTAGGTTGTGCATCTGAATGCGACATTTGAGTTTGTTTATGAGCATAATCGTCCAAACGGTTTTAGAGTTATAGCCATCTAAAATTTTCTGAAATTTGGTAGTTTTTTGTTCCTCATTAACTCGAAGAATACAAAACCGATTGAATTCAAACATTACTATTAGTTGAAGAATACCAACGCGAAAATTCTCGCAGAATTTCGTGAGGATGGTATAACTAGAAAATTTAAAAAAAAATAGTTGAAAATTATTGAAAACAAATCTATATATCATAAACTATTCGTCCGGCATGGCTGAAATTTTGGAACAGCCTTCAGAACCTAACTCTACTGCAGAATTCCAAGTTTGAACACGATCGGATCTATATTGTTGGAGAACCGCGCAGCCTTTTGTGAGTTCGGTAGGAGATGCGAATCGTCGTATGATATGTTGTCTATGGTCGTATTTTTGCGAGAACCTTCAGTTCAAAAATAAAAATATGAATGTCATGATGACATATCTTTTACGCGTATGTTATGGGAAAATCGTATTATGTATTTCATCACAAATCTATGGGAGATGATAGCCCTACATCGCATGCGCCCCGTTTTAACCTCAACATCGAATCTGATCTGAATGTGATCAAAACACAAATACAAAACGTAAACAAAATATTCTCAATCCACGAAGTACGAACGAGTATTCCTTCTGTTGAAAATAATCGAGATTACCTTGTATTTGAAGATTGGAGGAATCTAGAAATATTGTTTACGTATGTGAAAGAAATTCCAAATTATGGAGAACTGTGGAAAAGTTGTTCAGAAAGAAGATATCTGGTATATGTCCTTCAGGATTTCTGGCTAAAAATCAGCAGTAAGTAATAGAAGTGAATTGAATGAATTACTTTACTCAGAGAAATCCAAGTCTTAATATTTTCTTTCAGGTTGAGATGAATTAAGGTCCAGTTGACGTAGAGCAAAAAAGTAATGCTTTTCGACAAATAGAATGCATGAGTTACTCTTGGAGTTACTGCAGATAGAATTCTTAAAAACAAGGTATATGGAACTTAGTCGATTGAATATTTGTGAAGATTAAGTATACCTCATGAGAAAATTTAATATTGATAAGAGGCAACCAAGATGACATGAACACTAATGGCGTATTCCATTGGTAGAACTCGTGCGCACTGAGTGCATGAATCGTATTCCATTGGGGAATTTCGTCAAGCATTTTGACACATTTTGACGTCCAGTGCAACATTTTTTGCACTCAGTGCGTGCTCAGTGCAGCGCTGGTGCTGCCAATGGAATACGCCATAAAATTTCTGCACCTACCCTATTATTCAGATTTGGCCCTTAGCTACTTTTACCTGTTTACACATAACATTTGCATAATACTATTGCACAAAAAAAAACAGTTGAATTACGCTTAGACCAGTGAATTTTGAACACTTTTCTGTTTTCCTGATATCATGGGTCTCTTACGATCCATCATCAGGGTGTGTGGATGCCAGCGTGTACCTATATAATAGGAATCTTAACAAAACATTTTAATTTTTCTAATTGCAGAATATTTTAAAATATGGGAGTAGAAGGTGATGCAATATAACATGTGTGTAGGTATGTGCGATTGGCTCAGTGGTAGAGTAATTGACTTGGGAGCGGAAGCCCCAAGTTCAATTCAGAGGCTAGGAAAGAAATTTTCTAGTCACGGTAATCGCCACCATTCGCTGTTGGGTCAAAAATTAACAGTGCTGTGCCTAAGGTGGCGTAAGGACACAGTGACAAAGCCTACACAGAACACAACTGATTCTCCTAACTCAGGGCAAGCTCTTAGAGCTTATGAGGGGTCTCCTTGTGGAAGACCCAGGAGGATCAGTATAATAATAATAATATATTATGTATATTGTTTTCCCGTGGAACTTCAGGTATATGTTTCTTAAATGCTTGTTGCTTAGCATGCTTAACAATGAATACCTCTGAAGAACAGATTTTACTAATATTATAATAGAATGGCTTGATAATTCAACGCTAACTTTGAAAATGATGTATCCTAGTGTTGCGGAGGAAAATCCAAGTATATTTTACAACGAGAAGTAGTATATAAGGAAATGGAGAAAGTCAGTTATCATATTTTAATAATAATCTATATACAAGTATTTATCCTCCCTGCAATGTTTCACGAATCCTCCATGATTATGTGGGCAGCAGTGGTCCAAACTCGAAAAAATGCATTGCATGCTGCTTGATGTAGAATTGAATTTTCAAAATGAATGTTATTCTTGATCTCTCTTGAAGTAAATAATCGAATATGTTAATAGAGTTTTATTCGAAATTATTTCCTTTGTTTGTATTACGGCTTCAGTGAGGTATACAATTTTTTTGTTCACTGAGGGCTGATATATTTTACGACCTGTAAACTGTCAAGTAGCCTTACCGAAAGGAAAGTAATCTGTAAATGTTCACTTTAAAGGGGATCAGTAAATTCAACGAGCACATAGTTGACGAATACTTTACGGAGAGGTTGAATAAATCGGCCCTTAGTAGATAGTATAAAACAATATATAGATTGGTATCTAAATAAATGAATCTTATTTTCACAATAACTCTTTTCCCCTAACCCATGAAAACAAATTTTCACAGACAATTTACATGAATCATTAGCTTCAAACGTTCATTATCTTGAAATACAAATGAATAAGTGGAAATTTAATTTTAATATTTCAATATTGAATGGAATATTTAGAGTTTATCTATAATTTCAGATATCTCATCTCATCAACGATTGACAAAAGTATTGAAATTGATTATGCATTAAACGATGTGTTCAAATGTCAAATTATTACCATATTCCATATCGACAGACATTCTTGTAATGATTATGAAGAATTAAAAAGGTTTTTTTATTAAATATTTAAAACTGTAATTAGTTCTTTGAAATACCATTGAATGAAGAAATTCTTGTAAGTTAACAAAATATCTTTATTTGAACAATAAAAATGCATCATTTTATTAAAATGATAGTTTGACTATCCAATAATTGCTTATTTTCTTTATAATATTTTTGCTGTAAGTCAGTATAGCTTAGAACTTTCAAAGTAACGTCCAACAATATTAATTTAAATGATATTATAAATAAAAAAACAATATACCTACTTCAACAATGTTTCTTGAATTATAGACTTTACAGAATAAAATAGGTAGGTATACTTCTTATAGCGTAGAACTTTCAAAGTAACGTCCAACAATATTAATTTAAATGATATTATAAATAAAAAAAATTGGTTCAAGCACTGACGTGAAGTCAGGAGCTTTTGCGCGTATGTTCTATTGTCCATACTCCTGTAATGAACACTCTTCTTAATCGAATTTACCATGATGAATTATATTGTCCATTCTCCTGTATTGGACACTCTTCTTAATCGAATTCACCATGATGAATTCTATTGTCCATTCTCCTGTATTGGAGACTCTTCTTAATCGAATTTACCAAGATGAATTCTATTGTCCATTCTGGACAATAGAATTCATCATGGTAAATTCGAATTAAGAGTCTCCAATACAGGAGAATGGACAATAGAATTCATCATGGTGAATTCGATTAAGAAGAGTGTCCAATACAGGAGAATGGACAATAGAATTCATCATGGTAAATTCGATTAAGAAGAGTGTTCATTACAGGAGTATGGACAATAGAACATACGCGCAAAAGCTCCTGACTTCACGTCAGTGCTTGAACCAATTTTTTCAAAACTCTCCTTATGCCAGAACAAAATGATCCTAAATATCTTTCAGCGTCATTTAGAGAATTTTGCGGGTTCACACGAAAATACACCGAAGCATGTGATTTAGTCATCCACAGCATTTCTCTGTTTTCCAACCGTTTTGTTATGAAAGGAACCAATTTTTTTTCTGTTGTTCATTATTAAATTGATGGTATCTTTTGATGGTCTAAATGGTTCAGGAAATCTCTCAATTATTAGAGTGTAACACTGTTCTATTCACAACTCGATTACATTAAATAAAATTTTACAGCCATAAAATGGGTACAGTTGAAAACAAAACTAAAAAGACGTAGAATATTGTTCATGAGCTGACGGGTAAACACAATAAAAATAAAATTTCCTAAGTATTCCCGAATAACATACTGAATTTCATCAAAATGTCTTGAGTAGTTCACTGTATAATTTTGGCTGTATAGGTAGGTACACTTTCTTAATACCTAGAGAATTGAATAAAAGATGGGGAAAATTAAAAAACTATTGAAGAAAAAACTTGCTATATTGATATAATCGATAGAGTTGGATTAACAGTAAATTGATAACACGTTAAAAATTTAATTGAAGAACATCTCATGCGTCATTTTAAAGGGTAATGATATTATCACATTTTTTTTTGGAGAAACACTTTTGTGCTCGGTCACTGGAACCACTATTCTTGTTTTTAGGAGTAGCATTTCAAAACAAACACTGAATCCAGAACCTCGTTGTCATTACCAACACCATTATCAACACGAAAATGATGAATATTTCCCTCAGAATTATCACGACTATTCTGCTGTACAGTATCATCCGTTGGCATGGAGAAAGGCCCTGGGAAAAAAGAGATATAATGAGAATTGTTGAGTCAAAATTTAATACAAAACTAGAAACATATGACATGTACTGACTCTCCTAGGTCTTTCCCAAGGAGACCCCTCAGAAACATCTAGGAGTTTGTGCGAGTTAGAAGAATCAGCATTGTTCATTATAATAAATAGTAGAGGAATAGTATATTTTATAATTAGTGGGAAAAGCATAATATTCCCAAACGACTGTAACACAGGAGTTTGGGAATATGCTTTTCCCACGAATTATACATACTATTTTTTCTTCGATCGTTGATTTACATTTAAAAAAATTAATTAAAAAATATTTCATTCAAGATGTAATCAAGTTGATTCAAATAGGTTTCTCTATGTTCATATTGAAATATAGAAGTGGTAACCATAGAAATTACTTTGTTATGACAAATAAAAAATCCAAAATTTTAACCCAGGAACAAGTCAGAAATTCATTTTAGAGACCCCAGATGACATTTTTATCGACGAAAGTGAGTAGATATAGATAAAATAGTATTAATATAATCAATATAATTTACCATACTCTCAATTAGAATTTACCTTGGTAAATTCGAATTAAGTGTGTCCAATACAGGAGAAAGGACAATATAATTTACCATGGTAAATTCGATTAAGAGTGTCCAATACAGGAGAATGGACAACATAATTTACCATGGTAAATTCGATTAAGAGTGTCCAATACAGAAGAATGGACAATAGAACATACGCGCAAAAGCTTCTGACTTCACGTCAAACCTTACCCATTTTTTTTTCTTGATTTTTTTCAAATTTTCTAGGAGTACGGTTCTTACAAAATTTGAAACACGTCTTTATGTTGATCTTCTACTACTAGTTACCAAGCTTCAATTCGATGGAATCTTTATTTTTTGAGTTATCAAGGAAATAATATTCCAGGTGGGTATAACTCGGAAACCGTTAGACCGATTATGCCCAAAAACGAACTCAACTATCCCATTCGGATACGCAACCTACCATAAAAATTGCAAGTTTCTATCTCCTTTCGTTCGAAAGTTATCGAGGCAACGGTCACCCATCTACTGAACTCACACAAGGCTGCTCGAATCTCCAACAATATTTAACCAATCGTGTTAAAACTTGAAACTTGGCAGTAGAGTTAGGTTATGGAGGCTCTCGCAAAATTTCAGCAATTCCAAACGAATAGTTACTGATATATAGAATTTTTTTTTTCAATTTTCAATGATTTTTTAAAAATTTTCTATAAATACTATCCTCACGAAATTTTGCAAGTATTTTCGTGTCGTCATTCTACAACTAATAACCATGTCTGAATTCAATCGGTTCAGTAGTTTTCGAGTTAATGAGGAACAATAAACAACCAAATCTCAGATGGCTATAAATCTAAAACCGCTGGGCCGATTATGCTCATAAACAAACTGAAATGTCGCGTTCTGATGCACATCCTAACCTGAAAACTTCAAGCCGCTATCTCTTTCCTTTCTCAAGTTATCGTGACAAAAAGATATTTTTTCTAGCCATACGATTCGCACAAAATTTCACAAACGTGCTTAGGTTTATATTCTACAACTACTCACCAAGTTTCGATTCGATCGGATTTATATTGGTTGAAAACAAAATTATTACTCGGAAACCATTGAGCCGATTATGCCCATAAACGAACTTGTCCGTCGCATTGAGATGCGCCACCTGCCCTGAAAATTTCAAGTTGCTAGCTCTTTCCGTTCTCAAGTTATCGTGGCAACGGCCGGACGGCCGACCGGACAGAATCAAATTTGACCTCGAATTCTTCATTGGGGAGTCGAACTAAATTGTTTGAGACATTTGGGCAAAAGACATTTGGGCAAAATGATTCCCCAGAACATAAGTGCAAAAAAACGAAATTAAAAATGAAACTTGTAACACCTTGTATCTCGGAAACGAAGCGATTCCGAACATATACTTATTTGGACAATTCATATTAGAATATTGTGAGGAATCACCTCCCGAAGTACTTTTGAATCACCCTGTATATTCTAATATTTATATTATGTTCACCAAGATTTTCTGGAAATCGATAAAATCGATAACTTCCGAAAAGTGGAAAGATATCTAGGAAATGTTATTGAGGAGTTGTAAAAAATCTTACTAATTCATGAATGAAATTGAAGAGGAAAATTACTCACCCGAATTAAATTATCTACAGCATGGACTGCTAAAACAGGCATCTCGTCATATATTATAATACTCCATAAATTCTCAATAATATCTTTAAAGAGCATTATATTCCTATTTCTCACTATATTTGTGCTCTGTAGTCCATTGGTGATATCCACTTCATCAGTATTGTCCACTTTATCGATATCTTCAACTTTATCGATATTGTCCACTTTATTGGTATTTTCCACTTTATCGGTATTGTCCACTTCATCGGTATTGTCCATTTTTTCGGTATTGTCCACTTTTTCGGTATTATCCACTTTTTCGGTAATGTCCACTTTTTCGGTATTGTCCACTTTTTCGGTATTGTCCACTTTATTGGTATTGTCTATTTCATTGGTATTTTTCACTTGACGGACATTGCCCACTTCTTTGTTATTTTTCACTCTTTCGGTATTGTCCACTTCGTTGGTAATATTTACTGCATTGGTGTTTTCCTCTTGGTTGATGTTTTTCTGGTAGTTTGCGATTACTCTCTTTATATCAATTTTCCATTTAATATCATGATCTTCTTGATAACTGTTTGAGTTGGACATTGATATAACTCCACTGCTACTACTTTCTCTATCAGAGGCTGATGATGTTCCTGAGTACAGAGATTCTTGACTGCAGTATGCACCAATAGGGCAGCTCTCACAACCTTTCTTCAAATTTGGACCATTTTCCTCAATTTTTGCTGACTCACTTTGCCCGGATTCATCTACCTGTTGGCTCCAATGTTCTTCCCAGAAACTTATTCTGTTACCGACGAGACCTTTTTCGATTGAATCAAGGTCAACATATTTATTTTCCATGACAGAAAAAGAATAGGACCTCAGAATAATTCTGGATTTTTCCTCTTCCTGGCGAAATGTCGATGAAGCCAAAGGTCTCCCGAAATATTCAGAACATGTTTGGTCGATTGGGTCAGGATTCATTTTTGTTTTTGAAGGAATTCTGAAAGAAACTGAAAAATAAATTTAAATTAATGATTCGAAACATTAATTCGTTTATATAATTTCAAATTGTACCAGAAAGTAATAATAATACAACATTGAATACAAAAATATAATTACTCATCGAAAATTTCATTTTTGATTTCCATATCGCACGCCTAGTGCAGTAGTGGGACATCTCAAATTTTTCCCTTTTTGAGTTATTACGTCTATTAGAGGTAAAAATGATCAATCTATCTTCCTGCATTACCGATATATCTGTAGTTGACATATATAACGCTGTGTGCTCTGTTGTCCCATTATGGTATTTATGGATCAGGGCATATTCTACTTATGCAAGGGTGAGACAACTCATGTCACAGCTTTGAATAATCCATCAGACGCATGTAGTACAGATCAACAGTGTGCCATCTCCAGTTATCCCAGTACTGCATCTAGAGGTGAGTACTTGTCGACCGTTGTCCCTATGAAGGACACTGATTTATTCCGGGTTTTCAGGCAGTATAAATAACATTGTACGAATAATTTCAAACTGTTGTTGATCGAAATTATCTGAAACTTGGTTGTAGATACTCATTCAGTTGAATTAGTAAACTGAAACTGATTTGAAATGATTTTTAGATAATTTCTGAATTATGCAAAAACGGAGGGACAAAGAGGCTGCTTTTATCAGCTTGAAAAAAGTCCATTTCAATGGACGAGAAAAATTACGTGAAAAAGAGGATTGGGGAAAAACTGGTACAAGCGAAGGTAACTAGAAGGCGGTTCAATTCTTGAACCTATAAAGTTTAAGCATTTATGCGAAATTTATGTCAATTCTGCTGAAGAATCGGATCCTCTGATTAACACCAGCTTCATACATAATGTTGAAGATGGAAATGAGGTTTTGTTTGATTCGGAAAACACTGAAGTAGACCCAAAGAACCATTCCGTAGAAGATCTAGACAAATTCTCTGACAGCTCTACTGAAACAGGAATAATTCAAAATTATGAAAAAAATAAAAGGAATGAAGATGCTGCAGAATGGTGAATAGAGAAAAAAAGATAGCACGCCCTTCGAAATGAAAACGTAATTAAAAAAAAATGCCCCGAAATACCGGAAAAGAAGAACGGCTCACTTTCTTCAAAGATTATTGGATTCTCAGCTACATCATGGTCATGGTCAGAGGAAAATGCTTATAAATAATCTGTTTGTATCACTAATAACTAGTGTCCGACCGAAACTGGTTTTTCAGCCGAAACCGAACTTTCGGCCAGGGTCTCAGTTTCGGCCGAAACCGAAACCGAAACCGAAACTTTTTATTTCATACTGAAATCTACTGTATTTTTTACAATTTTATTTGCATATACATAGAATCAGTTAAGCAGTGTTAAATAAAATAAAAAGAAAACTTTTTTTGATATCCTTATTCATTATTTTGGTATTACCAAGTTATAAAAATAATTAGTCGAAGTATACAGGGTAATTCCAAATCAGACACGTCAACCTTGGAGGAGGTGTTAGTATGGATAATTTGCTGTGGTTTGAGCCATTTTTATTGATGACCAAAAATCAACAGTTTCCGAGATATTTGAGTTCTGGTTCTATGAAAAAGAATTAGTATGATTTGAAAGGGGATGTAAGAAGCAAATAGAGAAAAATAACGAATTCAATATTTTTTTGTTGCAAATGAGCTCGAAATTTCATTAGAAAATGTATTCATAAATTATGTTCCACCATTCCATATAGGCAAGCACATTATTGAAAGGTTTTTTTCTGGGTTTTTTCTCCCAAATATCTATAAAATAAAAATTAATTATTTTGTGATTTGCTTCTGCGTAAGAAACACAATATATTTGTCAGAAGCAATCAATTGAACAATGTTGCCTAACAAACAACAACGAAACAACATCAACGAAGAAACAACTATATCGTAACGTTTCGGAGTCTATATCAGACTCCTTCGTCAGAGGCTTAATGAAAATCTTTAGAATTTTTTTGTTGATAGTTATTGTGGAATTCTTGACTTATTGTGACAATTCTTGAATTTCACAATAACTATCAACAAAATAATTCTAAAGATTTTCATTAAGCGTCTGACGAAGGAGTATGATATAGACTCCGAAACGTTACGATATAGTTGTTTCTTCGTTGATGTTGTTTCGTTGTTGTTTGTTAGGCAACATTGTTCAATTGATTGCTTCTGACAAATATCTTGTGTTTCTTATGCAGAAGCAAATCACAAAATAATTAATTTTTATTTGATAGATATTTTTCAGAGTTTGGGAGAAAAAACCCGGAAAAAAACCTTTCAATAATGAGTATACCTCCCACAGTATCCTTTAATGATTACTTAAGGCAAGCACATGCCGTCTTTCTGATATCTTCAGTTGTTATTTTCCACCTGAAATTTACTCACGCTGTCTTTTGATACACATTCACTATTTTATATGCCGGACATTCAAAAGGTTGCTTATAAAAAATCTGCTGAAACGAAACTAGTTATGCAATCTAAAGAAATCTTTTATAGAATGAAGAAGGAATTTGGCAAGATTTTAAAATAATTTTGGCATACAAAATTGTGAAATTCGAAAGTTCCAGACAAATTGATATTAGAAATTGATTTTTCATTTATTCATATACCACATTTCAAATCATACTAATTCTTTTTCAACCTCTTATACAGCATAGTTTGGTTTTTTCGTACATATCATATCCTTTTCTGATGAAAATAAACCAAAATTATCATCAAATTTGGTCAACGTAGAAAAAATTGACGAAATATGAACTAAGTTCAGAAATCTATTAAAAATCACCCGAACTCCAAAAACTGTTGATTTTCGGATATTTATAAATATGGATTAAACAAGAGCTAATGAGACATACTCGCTCCTCCTCCAAGTTTCACGTCTTATTTGGAATCACCCTATGTAATCTATATAATAATCATTAAAGTGAATTCTCATGAATTCTAAGTCTTAACAAAGATAGATTATAATAACTTGTACGACAGTTATGTATACCTACTTTTAACTCCTGGCCAAAGGACCAGGATAATTCACGAACAGTCAAGTTTCGGCCATTTTTGGCCGAAACCGAAACTAAGGCCGAAACTAGATTTCTTGGCCGAAACTGGCCGAAACCGAAACCGAACTTTCGGTCGGTCACTACTAATAACACAACAAAGACTTATTTGATTTGGGAGATGAAATCACATTCCATCTACATAATCTATACTATGTTAATTGGACTTTTAATCGTTATGTGATATTTATAAGACTTGTACGAATTTACTACTCATAATATTGGTTATGTAAGTACTACGCATACTATTCGTTATTGTTTTATATTTTACTATTGTTATGTCAATTATTGTTCTATTAAAAGAATTTTTCGTCGAACTCTATGAAAAGTCACATTTTACGTACTAATTTGCGACCATAACATCGACTATTATTGAAGGCAAGTACTTTGCGGACGAGGAAGTACTTTTTTGTCCGCAAAATTACTTTCTTATCCGCTCTGGTCACTATGAATACAGCATGATAAGGTGCAATACAAACATAAGTGTCTATAGGAATTACTGTCAGTGTTGTGGTCACTATGGATACGGTTCAATAGAAACATAAGTGTATGTGTCATTTGCTATTGTGAAATTATTTAAGAGGTCCGAAATTCTTGAAAATATGTGGAGGTCGACGAAAAACTGTATATTGTCTCACCAACTTGCTATCCTCGGCTCCGCCTCGGATTTCAATTTGCAGACTTGACTATCATAGACAGTTTTTCGCCCTTGGTACATAAATAACTATTTGATAATTGATAATACTCAAAGGTGAAGTGGAATATTTATTCCGTTGTTACTCATATTATTTCGATCAATAAAGAAAAATACTTTTTTTAAATAATTTCACTTTCAACTTCATCTAATAATGAATAATACCTTCCATCGAATTGAATCAACAACAAAAAAACTAAAACGTAATAGGGGTCTATCTAGCAAAATCTCAGTTGCCGATAATGTTTTTCGAGAAAAAATATTTTTTTTTATGGTATATAGTACATGATAATTATTTCTTCAGCAAATATCATTTGAAAAGATATCAACCCATAAATGGTAATTTTTCGAATCTTCTACCATGGCGGTGAAAGAATATTTTGAGGTTGAAAATTAATTGAAAAGTATTTTCTTCATTTTCTCGGAACGCGATTTTTAGAGTTGTCCCACTACTGCACTAGGCGTGCGATATGGATATATGAGAGATTTTAAGGTTCAGAGAACCTCCAGAAAATTTTGAAATGGACATACCATTATTTCTATATAATATAATAATTAATCATCCTGAAATTGTTTTACTTGATTAATGGAGATAAAAATGGTATTCAGAAAATATACTATTTACAAATGACTCAAAAAAATCGTACTGTAAAAACATACTCACATAAATTTCAAGAGGATATTCTCCCCACTTCTAGAACTGCTACAACAGAATACGAATTAATATTAACTCGTTGAAATCGCTCTTGTGATTGTTGGGCAAGTCAAAAAGCAAATATATAAGTCAAGAAAACTACCCCCACCCTCTCACCGAACAATTTCGAAGAATGTAACTAATGGAAAATTCGATCGTTATAAATTCAGAGGATTAACCCTTCACAAACTACTTCCCTGATGATAAGATCTTTATATTTTCGGAATGGAAATCGTAATGATTCGAGAAAGATCATTATGAGGGACAAAATGAACCTACCTGATAATCTTCAAAGCAAAATCGTTGATGCAAATTGAATGGGTCAAGTACCTGTTGCAATTTTAGCAGAAAGTTATTTTCCAGGAGCATCAATTTTGATTTTAATAGCCCCCCGCAGTGTTGTGTCGATTTATATAAGTGCATTTTTTCGGTGGATTGAAATTTCATTGAAAAATTCTGCGGTAAAAGGAAAGTTCGTTATTTTCTTAATAATTCTTTGTATTCTACACCTTTAATTCCTTTAATTTGATGACTTCTGTTTGCTTGCCTTATTCAGACCTTGAATTTTGCAATGATTTCTTGAAAGCGATGAAGAGGTCCTCAAGTATAATATATTTTTTCGATACAATATGCAGCTCGTATACACCCTTTTCTGGACCACTTGTTCCCCTGAACAGAGTGTTTTAAGCCCAAATTTCTTTAATTTTCGAAATTTAAGCTGAAAAGGTCTCAAACGTATTAGGCGCTCTTGTTCTTCGGAACAGAGTGCCTATCAATTTGCCCAAATGTCTGTAATTTTCGAATTTTTGGCTGAAAATGGTCTCAAACGATTTGGTTCGACTCACTGATCAAGAATCCATGGTCGAAATAGATTCTGTCCGGCTGGCCGTCCGTCCGTTAACACGATAGCTCTCGAACGAAAGGAGTTAGAGGATTGAAATTTGCAGGGTAGGTTTGGAGCGTAAATATCTCGGACGAGTTCGTTAACGGGCGAGATCCATCAAGTGGTTTCGGAGTTATGGCCATTTTTAGTGAAAACATTTTTTATGAATATTTCCGAAGTTGATCACTCGATCTACTTGAAATTTAGCATCAAATTGTAAAATATTAACCTTTATACGCATGCGAAGTTTTGTATTGATCAAGTTGCCGTAAAGTGTAAACAAAAATTTCAATTTTTAACTTTTGTTTCTACAATAACTCTCGAACAGAATAAGCTAGGCCGTTGAAATTTCCAGAGTAGGTTTGGGAGATAAATATCTCGGTTAATTTTGTTATTCGGCGAAAAAGGCCAGATGGTTTCGGAGTAACGAAAAAAAATTTTTTTTTACATTACAAATTTCAAATTCTATTTTTTTTAAGATGCAGTTTCACCATATGAATCCATTGATATAATTTTCAACTCTAACAAGCTAATACTTTCGGAGATTTTTCGAAATTGCAATAATGAATCGTACTTTTTTTTTAATGAAAATTTTTGAAGCATTTTTTCAAATGACACTTTTTTTAAATTTAATTTCTTTCATGATGCAGTTCTATCATAAGAATCCATAGATATGATTCCCAACTTAAGAAATCAATACTTTCGGAGATATAATTTCTCTGTTTGAACAAGAGCGCCAAAAACCTCCTGTCCACAGGGCTTGAATCAATTTTTTATTTATACTCACCGATGATGAACCCGAACGATTACTCTCGACCGAAATGAGTTGGAGATTTGAAGTTTGCAGGGCATGTTTGGAGTCCAAATGCGCTTTATGTTCGTTAATGGTTTCGGAGTTTAGCCATTTGAATTTATTTATCAATTACTCGAAAAATACTGATCTGACCGAATTGAAACTAGGTAGTCTGTTGAAGTATGCCGACAAAAAGACTTTCGTAATGATCTTATGGCTAAACATTTTATCAAAAAAAAATCCAAAAAATTGGGTCCTGTGGACAGGAGCTTTTTGGCGCTCTTGTTCAAACAGACAAATTATATCTCCGAAAGTATTGTTTTCTCAGAGTTGGGAATTATATTAATGGATTCTTATGATAGAACTGCATCATGAAAGAAATTAAATTTAAAAAAGTCCCGTTTAAAAAAATGCTTCAAAAATTATCATTAAAAAAAAAGAGCAATCTGCAATGCTTTAATGTTTCAAATATTGTCATTGAATTTATTTATCAAGATTAAATGAGCAATCTGCAATGATTCAACCCCGTGGAATGGGTTGTTGCAACTTACACTCGGTGCATAGTTTTCACAACTCGAAATGCCTAAGGAAAATATCATCGAAATGTCTAGAGCGAGGCTGGAGACAATCATAGCAGATTGTCCATTTATTTCTGATATATGAGTAGGTAGAGGCTGACGAACAAATTATTCATTTATAATAGTTCAAAATATATTAATAAAATACCCTCTTTTCATAATTTGCAATTTAATAGTTCATACCACTTATACATTCTTTTCTGTATTATGGACCTTAACTCAAGGAAAAAATGTTTGATACACAAATTTAGATCCATATTTCAGCATTTTTTTGCTAGCAACATTATGAAAATACTGTATACAGGAACATGTCTCACAACTAGTAAAAGGTAATATTAACCTCGGTGGTCAACGAACAGTAATTTCTTTTGATGATTCCATTATGGTCTTCTTTCCTATTGCCTTCATAAACTACATCATTAAAATGATCCAATTCTAAATCTTCTGAAAAGTCATCCCCAATATTTATACATAAATTATTGAATATGTAATCAGTCAATATTATTTTCTTTTTCAAAACAGTCTTCTATATATTCACAAATTCAAGAATCGGATACCTATACTCCATTCACTTTTATAAAGTCTCCCGGTTGGCCATGATTTAGGTCTATCACGTTTTTGTAACTAAAACACTGGCAGGTTGGCACTGCTGAAATATCGTCAAGGTCAAAACAATTCGCTGAGACGTTGCCAATTTCTACTCTCAACATAATCATAACATAATCTTCAATCTTAGACAAGATATTTTCACAGACCATTATCTTCGAATAATAAATAACTCTTCGCTTTGAAATTGAAAATGCCGAAAGTAGTTTTGAAGAAGCTGAAGTGCTATACAGAACCGAAATCTGCAATAGCAAAACTTCATTCTGACATGTTGAACTCTCGAATGAAATTACTTAGTTTCCTATCATTATATTTTATTGAGGCATAAGAATGACTTGGGTTTTGTAGTACTACTACATTTTGAAACTGGTGTATTTCAAGTTGTGCAACAAGGTATTTAAATGTCTTCTTGAGAAAAGTGGGGAATTGCATAGGTACGTCTGTTCGTTTAGAAGTTTTCCTGCCGGGATATTCAGGTACTTTTATTCTTTCTTCAAATGAACTATCACAAAGTAACGGACTACTCTATCCATTATTTTTCAATAAAATATCAACACTTGATTCTCGATTTCCATACAAGAAAATAGAATAATTGAATATTACAACCTGTTTATATACGTGAATTATTTATAGTAACAACAGAGGAAACATTTTCTTCTACAGTAGCCAGGACTGCGGAATTATTTAATTCAAATAATATCTTCTCAAATGTATTATTTTTCCGAAGTAAATTCACACTGTGAAAATACGTAATTACTACGACTTCTGTGTAGAGAGGACAACGTTGCATAGTTATCTGACAGGAAAATGAATATAACCTAACATTTTCAAAATATACATGGTGAAATGTGTCAAATTTTCATGGCCAACCGGGAGACTTTATAAAAGTGAATGGAGTATACTTGTTTTCCAACAGAAAATATTTTCAAACTACGAATTGACAAGTCTCTAATAGCTAGGTAAGATGACATTTATGAACAGTGAACACAAACAGATTCTGTGTTCACATTCTGTGAATATATATTATTCTACAATTCAATGCTAAATATCAGATATAGATCGAGTGATCGGTTTCGGATATATTCATGAAAAATGTTTTTACTAAAAACGGTCATTACTCTGAAACCGCTTGGTGGATTTCGCCCGTTAACGAACTTGTCCGAGATATTTACGCTCCAAACCTACGCTGCAAATTTCAATCCTCTAACTTTTTTCGTTCGAGAGTTATCGTGTTAACGGAGGGCCGGCCGGCCGGACAGAATCGATTTTGACCACGGATTCTTGATCAGTGAGTCGAACCAAATCGTTTAAGACCATATTCATCAAAAAAATCGACAGACATTTGGGCACATTGATAAGCACTCTGTTCCGAGGAACAAGAGCGCCAAAAATTATGTATCCATGAAACTGTCCGTTCATCGCTCTGAAACCTGTCAAGATATGGAAATGAAATTTGATTGGTTTAAAGAAGTTGTTATAACGCATTTTTTGACATGCAATTAAAAATTTTATGTTCATCATTGGCGTGCATACGGGTAATGATCTCAATTTTTGAGAGATTTCAAACTAAAAATCATTTTTGAATTCTTTGTTCAATTTGTGACAAAAACTCTTTAATGCCTTTTTTAGTATGGGGCACCGTTTTTATGCAAAAAAATAAAACAATAAATCATCTAGTCGAGACACTAGTAGGCTACTGTCAACTTTCTGTTAAATACGAATATTTTAGCCCATTAGCTACCACTGTCTGTTTAATCATACGCAAATTACGTTTCTTTCGATGTTAGGTTTTTTTAAACAAGGCTGATGTGACTGTGCTGTAAATCGTCTGATTCATTCAGTATGAACATAGTTATAAGCAAAAAGTGTGAATGTAGCTATGCTGAAATAATTTGTGCCCAAAGCAAGTTCCAACTGCATTGATATATTTGTTTCAATAGAAAATGAGTAGAAGGTGAGTTCAGATATCATGGAATGAGCTGTTGTAATTTGATCCTCCTCAACATATTAGATATTTTGTTATAACATGTTGTTTTTGCTCTATGTATCGTTTGATATAAAAATGTAGAGGTTTCGTTGGTGAAAATACGATTTACAATCTCCGTATGATAAATTATATGATGGGAATACGGGGGTAGTATCTTTTTTTCAGATTCTCCTTGAGATTCCCTCAAAATATATTTTTGCGCGTATGTTCTGGGGAACATCGCGTTATCATTTTGCCCAAATGTCTGTAATTTTCATTGCCGAAAATGGTCTCAAACGATTGAGTTCGACTACCTGATGAAGAATTCGAGGACAAATTTTATTCTATTCGGCCGGCCGGCCGTCCATTGCCACGATAACTTAAGAATAGAATGAGATAGCGACTTGAAATTTTTAGGGTAGGTGGCGCATCCCAATACGAGGGACAAGTTCGTTAATGGGTATAATGGGCCCAATAGTTTCCGCGTAATAATTTTATTTTCAACCAATGTAAATCCGATCGAATTAAAACTTGAATAGTTGTAGAATATGAACTTAAGCCCGTTTGTGGAGTTTTGTGAGAATCGCATCACTACGAAATTTTAAAAACAGCATTAAACATTTTTTTATGTCAGTATAACCTGAGAACGGAAAGAGAAAGCAACTTGAAATTTTCAGGTTAGGTTGTGCATCTGAATGCAACATTTGAGTTTGTTTATAGGCATGATCGGCCAAACGGTTTTGGAGTTATAACCATCTGAAATTTGGTTGTTATTTCCTCAATAACTCAAAAAATACAAAACCGATTGAATTCAAACATGGTTATTAGTTGCATAATGCCAACGTGAAAATTCTTAGGAAATTTCGTGAGGATCGTATAACTAGAATATTTAAAAAAAATCATCGAAATTTATCGAGAAAAATTCTATACTTGTATCAGTAACTATTCGTTCGACATCGCTATAATTATGCGAGAGCCTTCAAAACCTAACTCTACTGCCAAGTTCCAAATTTGAACACGATCGGATATATATCGTTGAGGATCCGACAAACGGGCATAATCGGTCCAATGGTCCTATAGTGTTATACCCACCTGGAATACTATTTCCTCGATAACTCAAAAAATATAGACTGGATCGTATTGAAGCTTAGTATCTAGTTGTAGAATATCGACATAAAGAAGTGTAGAATTGTATAAGAAACGAATTCCTAGAAAATTTCAAAAAAATTGAAAAAAAAATTGGTTCAAGCTCTGACGTGAAGTCAGGAGCTTTTGCGCATATGTTCCATTGTACATTTCTTCTGTATTGGACACTCTTAATCGAATTTACCATGGTAAATTATATTGTCTATTCTCCTGTATTGGACACTTAATTCGAATTTACCATGGTAAATTCGAATTAAGAGTGTCCAATATAGGCAATAAATGCATTCAAATTGGGAGCAATCAGTTTCATATTGAGAAATGATTTCTGTAGATATATAATAATAATCGGTATCAAGATTCTTCAAAGGTTGCCACCCCGTGTGCAGTTTCGTATCGTGCAAACAGTACACCGCATTCCGGATGCACAGCAATAATTACTCGTTTGGATTTGAATCTCGCTCTGTATACCGCTTTACGTATGGCTCATAAGATTCATTGGTTAATAACACAATAATATTCATATGTATAATTAAGAAATCAAACAAACATTGCCTTTTAGTCTATTGAACTGAAAATGTGTGTATTACTAATCATAGCCTGAAATGTACAGGTAGGTTTATTGGTAACAAATGTCAGCCACTTTTATCTTATACAATTCCAAAGATAAAAGTTGATTTAATTACTGCAGATGATGTATTATCTATATTTTTACCTGCTATGGACATATCTACGCCAATGGATAATAAATTGAGGGTAGTTAAAACGATGAATATTTTTCCAGCTCATCGATTCCTAAATGCATGTATAATGTTGTCAAAATCAGTTAGCTAGTTTTTGTGAAATCAAAAAAACATTAATTTGGACACCTGATACTCAATTATGAACTTTCGTGCCCATGAGTTCATTAACAAAAAATACTTTTTTACTATACATATGTAATATCTAGTTTTTGTTTGTCAATGCACGTATGAATTACCCTGTAATGCCTTGGTTGAAAATTGACATTTTTTCATCTTTGAAATTATACAGGGTGTCCCGAGGGAATGCAACAAATGCATAAACTGAGGTCATCTAGGTGGGCTCATATCGAGGGATTTTAATCACCTGAGGTCCTTGGTTTGGGATATACAGGTTGATCTTTGGATATTTAGTGAAATTTCAAAGTTCAATTATACTTTTTCGATCACTTTTCTACATGTCTGGAATAAAAAAATCAGGACAGCAGCAAGAAAATTTTGGACATATGCTATATTTGTTAATATTAGTTCCCCGCGCTCGTGGGCACTTAAAATTTTCTCTACCTCTATGAGCGTAGAATAGTAATTTCACTAAATAATTCAAAAATATTGCTTCTAACATATAATCATATTCGATTGTTAGCGTTCGTCAGATGCACATCGAATTAATATTGCTCTTGTAGAAGTGTATTTTCAAGCATAGAAGGTTCTTTTTCGTCCTGGATTTTTATACTGATCTGCGCGGTTCTTGAAGAGGATTCGAGTGGTGCTACTATAAAGCCGGAATAATAATGGCCGTATGTCCTATTTGTGATATTTCGGTCACAAAGAGATCACCGGGAATTCAGTGCGGGTCATGTCGGAGATTTTATCACGCCAATGGCAGATGCTCCGAGGTTGCAAAAAATCAAATTGCTGTTATCACCACCTTGCCCGGTAATCAGTGGTCTTGTAAAAACTGTCGAAGTCAGGATTCCCTCGCGGCAGTGGCGTCGATTGGGGACGGGGGCAGTGACCACGACGTAGATGTCGGGTCGGAAGGGACTGTTGTTCTTGCTGAGCTGGTGCGTGCCCTTAAATCAGAACTTTGTGCTGTGCGGGGCGAGATCAGAGAGTTGCGTAACTCTGTTGACTTTTGCTCCAATAAGGTGTCCGATTTCGAGGATAAGTTATCCAAGCTGGATGAAGCTATAAGAGTGACCAACCTTGTGAAAGCCGAAAATGAATCCTTAAAGAGAAAGGTTGAAATCATGGAAGTGAAGTTCAACACAATGGAGCAAAATCTACGGAACAATAACGTGGAAATAGCGGAAATTCCTGAACAAAAAAATGAAAACCTGTTTGAAATTGTGAAGAAGATTGGCGACTTCATCGGACACGAGGTGACAGGTAGCTCTATAAATGTGATAACGCGTGTGCCAACAAGACTGGAGAACAAGCCAAAAAACATTATTGTAAAATTCAACAGGAAGATTGAAAGAGATTCTTTTTTGTCGGCTGTGAAATCCAAGAGAATCCTCTTGGGTGGAAGACCTGGGCTGGAGTTGCTTGATGTTTCGAAACGATTCTACGTCAATGAGCACCTGACAACAGCCAACAAGATTATGTTCAAGGAGGCACGAGTGACTGCTAAGGAAAAGAACTACAAATATGTATGGGTTCAAAATGGCGGTATTCTTGTTCGTAGAGATAATGGTGCGCAAATTCAGCAGGTGCATTGTAAGGCTGATTTAAGTAAGCTCTGAAGAATTTTATTTATTTAAATTGTTCTTGTTTTTTATGTTAACCAAAATGATGCTACATGTTGCCTACCAGAATGTGCGGGGTTTGCGCACCAAACTAACCGATTTTAAAATAAATGTACAGTTGAATAATTATGACATTGTGTTCATAACAGAGACATGGCTAGGAGATTGTATTCTTGATACTGAACTGGTAGACACTGAAACATACTTCATGTTTAGGAGAGATCGTTCGGATAGTTGTTCATTGAAAAGGGCGGGGGGTGGTGTGTTTATTGCAGTTCGTAATGAATATGCTGTACAAGTTTTATCCGATTTCAACAGCGATGCTGAAGATCTTTGGCTGTTGCTTACTATAGGAAATGTAAAATTATATTTGTGTTGTATTTATCTGCCACCTGGAGACGCCTATGCTTCATCGTCATTCGTAAACAAATTGGAAGTCAACAAAGGTAGAATACACAATAGTTTAATTTTGATTTGTGGAGATTTTAACTGTTCCACTGTTAATTGGGTGAAGGATGAATTTGGTCCCTTTTTGGTACCTTTGAATGTAGAAACCAAGTATTCAGGTATTATTGATGCATTAATTTTCACGGAACTGATGCAGTTTAACTGTATCCCTAATGGCTCAAACAAAATACTTGATCTGATGCTTTGCAATAAAAATAAAATAAAGGAAATTTCACACGCTGAAGTTCCTTTTGTTACTGAGGATGAACACCATCCTTGCCTCGAATTTTTGTTTGATGTGAGAAAACACCGTTATCTCGGGGATAACTTTGAGAATCGATTATTGAATTATAAACGTGCCGATTATTCTGTAATGAATCGTGAGATTTCTAATGTTGAATGGCAATCAATCTTAAATAATGAGGATGTAAATGATGATGTCAATACTTTTTGTGATGTTCTTAACCGAATTCTGCTTGAGAATGTGCCTACGTCTAGAAAACCTTTGAACTATCCACTTTATTTATCACATAGAACGATCAAATTAATCAAATTGAAAAATAAATTTCATGTAAAGTGGAAAATTTATAACAACCAGGGGGACCTGAAAAGGTTTAGAGAACTGCGAACACTTTCCAAGCGTTTTATGAGATTGGATTTTGATAACTATTTGAGGGTCGTAGAGTCTGAACTTGCAGTGAATTCCAAGCGTTTATTTAGTTTCATCTCAACCAAGAAAAAACATGGCAAACTTCCATCCGAAATGTATTTGGGAGACACTTGCGCTTCGTCGGCCGCAGAAATTGCAGAATCGTTTGCCTCATTTTTCAAGGGCAATTTCGTGCCCTCAGGTTCAGACAGCTCGCGGAATCGGGAATTAGTTGATAATTGTTACGGTGCAAACTACTTGAATTCCATACATCTCACCGTTGACGAGATTGTCGGCGCAATGAAGTCAACAAATGTATCGAAGGGTCCAGGGCCGGATGGAATCCCTCCCATCGTGCTAAGAGAATGCGCCGATGCTCTGGCTCAGCCACTGCATATTATTTTCAATAAATCGCTGAGGAGTTCTGTTTTTCCTAGTAGATGGAAGGTGTCAGCTGTAATTCCTATATTCAAAGGCGGTCAGAAGCATCGTGTGGAGAATTATCGACCTATCAGCATACTTTCGTCTTTTCCGAAATTGTTCGAATCCATTATTTACAAGTACATGTTCCACCAAGTAAAAAATTTAATTATCGATGAGCAGCATGGTTTTATGAAGGGTAAAAGTATTGAGACAAATCTGGTTTGTTTCTTGGAAGGTGTGCAGGATAGTCTTGACTCGCGCATTCAGGTTGATGCGGTGTATACCGATTTCTGTAAAGCATTCGATAAGATATCTCATGCCTTGTTGTTTCGTCGTCTTGCGGAGGTGGGCGTTTGCGGGAGTCTCCTGAGATGGGTTGAGTCATATATTTTGAATCGGTCTCAGTACGTCTCTATTAATACTTTTCGATCGAGAGTATTCGAAAATACTTCAGGTATACCGCAAGGCACTCATTTGGGCCCACTGCTATTTTTGATTTATATCAATAACATCGGGATGTGTTTTCAGCACTCAAAATTTCTTTTATATGCGGATGACTTAAAATTTTTCAGACCAGTGGAAACGTCTCGGGATTGCTCGTGGCTGCAACAGGATTTCTTGAGAGTCCAGAGATATTGCAGAGACAATTCCCTATTTCTGAATTTTGAGAAGTGCTGCAAGATATCTTTCACTAGGAATAATAATCGTATTGATTTTGAGTATTCGATTAATGATAGAGTCGTCGGAACGGTCGATAGTGTATCGGATTTGGGCGTGATTCTGGATTCGAGGTTCATATTCGACCACCACATTGAAAAAATTGTGAATAATGCCAATAAAATGCTGGGTTTTATTGTTCGTAACAGCATGCAGTTTAGGGAAAATAAAACACATCTGACACTCTATCATTCATTTGTCCACAGTAGATTGAATTTTGCCTCGTCTGTGTGGAGCCCTCGTTATAAATGTTACGTGCAGCGCTTGGAGAGTGTTCAGAATAGGTTCCTAAGGCATTTAGCTTATAAAAATAAAATTATTATTGTCAATCACGACTACACGGCAATTCGACGTAGATTTGGCTTGTTAAGTTTGTTTAATCGCAGACGACTGACAGATGTCCTATTCGCCAGCAAAATTTTAAAAGGACAGTTTTCGGTATCTGAGATTTTCCATTTCTTGTCGCTTAGAGTTCCAGCAGTTAGTTTACGGTGCTTCGGTACTTTCTATTGCAATGTCAGAAACACAAATTCTGCACAGAACTCCCCAGCCTATAGAATGATGACGACTTGTAATGCTCTCTGTTCCAACGTGGATATATTCCATGACTCATTGCTTAGGTTGAAAAGAGCGATAAAAGCTGATCTTGAGTCCTCTGATGCTTAGTTTATGCGGATAATTTGGTTATTGTTCAAGCTGTAATTTTCGTTGTAACTTGTTTACTTTCTCAGAGTGTAAGTTTATGTAAAATATTAGGTTATTTTCCGGGTTGTAGTTTATTGTAACTTGATTAGTTTGTTTGGATTGTCGCTACCTCTCAGTTGTTTATATTTTCATGGGTTGGATGATGCAAGAATTTTTTTATGTTTGAAATGGTTTTTTTATATATGTGGATACTTTTTTGGGCGGATGCCTGTTTGTATTCCAATGTTGAATAAATAAATAAATAAATAAATAAATAAACTGTTAATAAACTTTATTGCTGAATAAATAGATTATTTTGATCTCTCACATTTATTTTTGTTTAAGTTCGAAGTTTTGTTCCTCTTATTCCTTTTTGTAAAGTGTAGATAACAATCCTCATCTGTTAATGACGAAATAAGATTTTTGACATATTAATCATTACTTATTGTATTTTTCTGAAATTTCAATACTCCCAAGACAGATTTAGGCAAGTTTATTTTGAATTCTTTGTGAGAGGTGATATGCAGAAAAATAATGAGATATAAATATTCAATCATTGAAATGATATTTATAATGCGAAAGGCACGTAATGTAAAATTATTGATATCCTTAATCCATAATCATTTGTGTAGATAGCTACCAGATATAACAATTAATAGGTTGAGATTAACTTAAGATTATCTTGTCCAAATCTATTTCACACAGCAATAAAAATGATTAATTTGCCAAAAATTGTAGTTCCTCATTAACAAATGACGATATCTCACTAAACAGTACAAACATCAATGGAAAAAATACTGAAAAGGTTTAACACAAACAGAAGTACTGTCATCGTTTGTCTGGGTAGCTATACGATATAAGAATTGGTATATCATTACTAAACAGGTGTTAAAAAAATTAAGCTAATCAACAAAATTTTCTTATTCCGATCCTGAAGTTTCAGAAATGGCAAACAAAAGCGGTCAAAAAGAGTGGTATTTATGCATACCTCCTTCGGACCTTTAATGAATAAATATTATTCAAACTTATTGAATATGAAAATAAAAAATTGAAAAGATTCAGACGCCTGCAGGATAGATCAATGAACAATTATTCGTGGTCCAAAAATTTTTATCGCGATTTTTCAATTACTTAGTTATTTACTAATCAACAGTTTTTTGTAGCACTAACATTAGCATTGCAGGTGCGATAATTCTTAAACTATCAATCTGAGAATGTTTTCCTTTCGTGGAGCTACTTTTTGAAGGTCTTAGAATAAATTGCCATTAGACAAATAAAAAAATCGTTGATTTTCATTTTATTATTAAAAATTTACTTAAGTGAAAAATTATAAAGCCTCACTGAACATTAAGAAAAACTTTTTTTTTTAAATATTACTATTGATCCTTGATGATAATTATGATTTAGAAAAAAAACTGTTTCTTAATAAAAAAATTTTATTGCTTAAAAACGCATTTGTTAAATAACAATTTTTTTACCACTTGTTATGAAAATTATTTTAATTTTAAAAATCAGTATTCATCTTGGTTTGATAAAAAAAAAATCGATTATTATTTAAATTTTCATTGTTATTTAATAAACAATTTCTTATAAACAATTGAATTATCTCTTTGTGTTTCTTTTCTTTTTCTATTTAAAAAATCAGCAACAACCATGTATTATTAAAAAAAAATTATTTATAATTTCAATTGAACTTTCTATTCAATAACTTTTTTTTAATAAAACATGGATGTTTTTAATTTATTAAATAGAAAAAAAAACGAAGAGATAATTCATTTGTTTATAAAGAATTGTTCATTAAATAAACAATGAAAATTTAAATAATAGTCGGAATTTTTTTCACCAAAGTAAATAGTGATTTAAAAGAAAATGGTTCCATAATTTTCGGAACAAGCGGTAATAGTTATTCAATCAACTAGTTTATTAATCGCTAGATTAATAAACGAATTGATTACAAAATTTTTCCGTCGACCTCATTATGAATTAGAAATAAATTATTTATTCAAATAAATTTTATTTCTCACAATATAAAATTTGACAATGAAAATCTCGATGCTCACTTTGACATATTTATATTTATATTTATGTTTGGATTTGTTTCATTATTTCTTTTCTCTGTGGAATAACAATGGAACCAGAGATACATACGCGACTATTCTGTGATTGAAGAGTGAGAGTCACAGGCCTCATACATACATAAAAATGAAATATCAGTCGAGTTGTGACGTTACTCATATTACTTCTTAATACTCTATGTTCGGTTGCCCATGACAATCATGCATTAAAATAGAAAGAAATCGTGCATTAAAATGGGTCATTAATGCATGATTTTGTGAACGTTAAACAGAGCTTTTATTGGGAGGGCGACGGAAAAAGAAATTATCATTTAACAAATGCATTTTTAAGCAATAAAAATTTCTTTTAAGAAACAGTTTTTTTCAAATCATAACTATCATCAAGGATTATGTTATCAAAAAAAAAATTAAATTATCTCATAAACAACGCATATGATTATAAGAATTTTTTAAACAATAGGACACAAAAATCATTTTCATGTATAGCTTCTGATCACAAGAAAACGGATCATTGGAATTTTTATGAAAACAACTTTTTTTCCAATGTTTAATGAAGCTTTATAATTTTTTTTTCGGTTGTACTTTCAACCCTCTAGGAAAATTTTAGATATTGGTCCTACAGTTCCGGTAGTTGGGACTTTTTTATAGGAAATTTCCTCCTCTTTTTAAGTTTTTTCTAATTTTAATTATCTCAAATGCTTCTGGAGATATTGGCGAAAAACCAAACCACATTTTTTTTCTCACTTAATTGTTTATAACTATTGCAATTCTTGCGAGCGGCCTTAGCATTTTCTCAGAAACTATCTAGATGTCATTCCGAATCGTATGACACCTCAATCATAATTTTCGGAGAATACGCAAAAATTGTGACATAAAAAGCACTTGTTGACTTGACTATTATTGAAGTTTCACTCTACATCCGAAAATCACTCTTTATTTCCAAAATCTCTTTATTTGAATATATTTCGGATCGAGACTTCTGATTCGCCACCCGGTGTATTTTGTTTCAACAGCTAACCAACATTATGATCGTTATCATTTCTAACAATATCCTGAGTTTCTAGGATAGTAAAATCCTAGTATTCGCTACGGGTTTCCTGAATTTATTTCAACTACTCGGAAAATGAAGAATATAAAACTTATAAGTACTCGTATACCTGCAGTACTATAAATCACCCGGCTGTAAACTTAAGTAGCGGAAACGATTTGTAAATATGATAATTTATTGCACCCTGCCAGGTTTTACTTGAATTGGGTTTAATTTGGGAACTTTCTATTGATGCCTATATTCGAAAAGTTTTGCTCTTCAATTATTGAAGTATCATTGAAATAAGTTTTGATTTGTAATTTTTTATTTTCCCGAATAACAAATAGAAGGGATCGAGAAACAAAACCTTTATGTTCTCCTGAAATTTGTAAAACCCCGAAAGTAAACCTATGGAAAATTAACTTTTGGTAGATTCAACTGAAATTTTATTATTGGCGCTCTTTTTCCTCGGAACAGAGTGCTTATCAATTTGCCCAAATGTCTGTAATTTTCGAATTTTTGGATGAAAATGATCTTGACGATTTGGTTTGATTCACCGATCAAGAATCCGTGGTCGAAATCGATTTCGTACAGCCGGCCGGCAGGCCGACCGTACGCACGATAACTCTCGAACGGAATGAACCAGACAGTTGAAATTTTCAGAGTAGGTTTGGGAGATAAATATCCTGGCTATGTTCGTTATTTGGCAAAATCGGCCAGATGGTTTCGCAGTAACAAAAACATTTTTTTTTACATTACAAATTTAAAATTAAATTTTTTCCAAGATGCTGTTTCACCATAAGAATCCATTGATATCATTTTTAACTTTAACGAGGTGAAACTTCCGGAGATATGATTTTCCAAAATTTCAATAATAAATCGTACTTCTGTGTTCACACAGAATGCTATAATTATTATATCTATGAATTATTATAATATGATCTGTTATGATTATAATATGATATGTTAATACATATCAACTTATTTTCCTGAGACATGACGTCTCGAATTCAATTCAGCTATCGTAGAATTATGAGGATTATAATATGATATCATACTTTTTGGGTGATATTTTAATGCCCATGGTTAATCCATATGATAATGGGAATGGTAATGGTAAGTTAACAATATTGAGTTCAGAATATCCCAGTAAAAAACTGGAAACTTTAGCCAATAAAGTTTCAATTGATATAATATAATTTTCAGAGTGGATTTGAGGAATGGATATCTCGGATGAGTTCGTTGTTGGGTAGAATTGGTCCATTGGTTTTGGATTTATAATTTTTGGCACTCTTGTTGAATTTAAATTCTTTTATGATGTTTGAATTCAATAATGAAGTTCAATCATAAGAATCCATTGATATAACTCCCAACTCTTACCAATACTTTCGGAGATATGATTTGTCAAAGTTAGAACAAGAGCGCCAAAGCTCCTGTCCACAGGGTTTCCGAGTAATGATTTTGTTTTCAACCAATACAAATCCGATCGAATTGAACTTTGTTGAGCAGTTGTATAATACAAACCTAACGACGTTTATGAAACTTTGTGAGAATTGTATCACTAGAAAATTTAAAAAAAATATATGTCACGATAACCGGAGAACGGAAGAAGATAGCGACTTCAAATTTTCAGATTAGATCGTGTATCTGCATGCGACATTTGAGTTTGTTTAAAGGCATAATCGTCCAAACTTGACTTCTTCTTGTGGGGACATCTCAAGTCCAAGATTTCTGTGACTCAGCCTGAGAATTTGGACGAACTACGCCAACGAATTGTGAATGAGTGTCATCAAATAACTCCAATTATGCTGAACCATGATAGACGCGGTTTTCAGTAAAGATTATATTATTAAATGGAAGTTAATGGAGAACAATCTGAACATTTGATTCAAAAACGCATATTTTATTTTTTGGATTGTAAGCACGATAAAACAATAGAAAATTTTTATGAATGTGTTTTATTTAAGTACATTGTTAAAATAACCAGCATATTCAAGGTGGCTCATTTGAGCTTAAAAATTGATTTTTTGCGAAAATGGTTCACCAATATTACGTTTTTCACACACCGTTGTAAGGAGGCTTCCAAGATCTTTAAAACGAAGTATCACTCAACCCCTCTCCCTCATTCAATTTTGAGGGGTTGAAGCGCCCTCTCTTAGGGGGTTGCTCGTTCAAACCTCAAATACACGTCAAAAGATGTCACCCAAACAACATCATTCGTACAGTGACTATATAGTCACTGTAATCATTCGATGTGTTCCGGGAAATTTTTCCAATCACCATGGGATAAGAAATATACGGGTGGTTCGTCTGAGATGGAACCCCCTGTATTTACAGTTTTATGAACTACCTGTAAATCTTTTATATATTTCATTATTTTGTGATTCAACTGCGGACAGACCAGCATAGCAAACGTAAAAGGCAATTGAGTTACCCTTACAAATACAAAATTATTTCCATTTTTTGGCGGGCGTGTTCCCCTTGAAGAGAGTGGTTTCAGAGTTATGCCCAAAAATTCCATTTGGCTACCTGATATTGTATTTTAACAACGCTTTCTGGACAAGTGTTTAGTGAATAGTTGAGACACGTGCTCAATTTTGGTTCGTATTCAGCTGATATGATATGATATTTTTTTTTAATATTTAATCACATTTCTTAATTTTCAGCCAATTTAAATTCAAAATATTTCTTGAAACAAAGTGAGTATTATTTACTCTTCCAGACTCCTTCACTGAAATTGTCCGTATTAACCTGAAAACTCCGTGGGGAAATGAAAATTCAACACTGTTCATAATATAATATATTAGTGATTTTAAAGGTTTTCTGTTATATACAAATAAATAAATGAAAAACGGTAGATGCTCGATATCAACTTCAATCGGAAACAACAAAATTCATGCATATTGTGGTAGTTGTTTAGGGTAGAAATCATAGGTCGTATAGATACAAATATATCATAAAATAGTTCATTTTTGGTACTGATCAACTTTGATGCTCTTAATAGCCACTCTTATGCCACCCGTATATAGGAAATGATTGATTTTTCCGTGAAATATAGAAATGACAATGTGGTCCTTTTCATATGGCACAATTGAAAACGGTTCCAATAGCAAGCGAAGGAGATCCTGAGAATTGCTTGTAGTCATTCTAATAGCAAACGCATCTTCCTATAAAATTGCATTGAATCATAATTATTGTGAAATATACTTCACCAAGCATGACTCCTTATACAAGGTATCATTATTGGGCTATTTCTAAGCCTCAACCATTTATTTCTAACACCACATGATCCTTGGGGAAAATCTGTATTCTCTTTTAATCCATATATTTTTCAAATACATATGAACTAATGGCTCCTCCAGAGTTACTCCTTTCTAAAGGACAGTTTGGGTTGAGTCAAGTGTCCATTTCTTTGCTGTTGACCTATTTTCCACTATTCTGATTTTCTCTTCATACTGGGTTTTTGTAATTGTATTAGGTATTGTATATTGCAGCTATGTCGTTAAAAAATTGTATTCTTTGATATTCTTCCATTTGACGAAATGCTCCGTAATTGTTCTGAATAATGCATGAATTCTTCTCAGCCGTTTTCTCATGTGAAATATATTATTTTCTTAAGGATGATATTCTGAAGAAACTTCTATTCGATGAATAAAATATCGAGTTCGTGAAATGCGCATTATGGATTGACAGCTTACTTCATCAATCATAGCTGCACTATGCTCAATCCGAGCCTACACTGAGAATCTATTGCACGAAAATGAAATGAAATTAATATAAGAAATAAAATCGAGGCCACAAATGCGTCCAAGGGTATATACAAAGGGGATATCCTAACAGAATGGATACAGCGGGATGATTTTCGACAAGGGGGTAGGTCATTCATCTCTTTGTGTTGTAGATGGTGCATGCTTGACGGAAATTCATTGGCAAACGCATTTTCTCATGCACTCCCATTGCACAAGACATCTGTAATAAATTAAAAAAACAAAATTAAATTTTTAAAATAAATCAATACGTTAAATTGAATTGACTGTTACATAATGAGAATAATAATAGTAAATGCCGTCGTAGAAACTATATCCATGTACAGAGATAACAGTACAATGAAAGAAAAATCTTAAAAATCACTAAAGTGAAGTCTGGTGCTTTCGTGCGCATGTCCTTTGGTCTATATATATGCCTCACACACCCTCATGAAATACTGCATGAACCTTCAAGCCGTCTTTTCTCGTTATATATTTATAGAATTATTGGAAAAATAATATGCATCTTGAAGATTTGTGAAAAATTTCAACGTAAACTGACAGATAGTACCTGATATATAATATAAAAATGGGATCAAGCCCTGTGGACAGGAGCTTTCTGGCGCTCTAGTTCAAACAGACAAATTATATCTCCGAAAGTATTGGTTTCTCAGAGTTGAGAATTATATCAATGTATCCTTATGATAGAACTGCATCATACAGGAAATTCAATTCAAATAATAGTTTATTTATCAAGATTAAATGAGCAATCTGAGAATGAGAACTGCACCATGGAAGAAACCAAATTAAAATAGCTGAAATGAATTTGACTCTCTCTTATAGAACAGGATGAAATGTACGAGTATGAACACAGATCATATAATAAAGCTTAGATAGATTAATTATAGCATTCTGTGAAAACATAGAAGTACGATTCATTATTGAAATTTAGAACTTCATCTTAGCAGAAATTGAATTCAAACATCATAGAAGAATTTAAATTCAACAAGAGTGCCAAAAATGATCAATCCAAAACCAATAGACGAATTCTACCCAACAACGAACTCATCCGAGATATTCATTCCTCAATTCCAGTTTTGTTTTTAGTGGAGATATTCTGAACTCAATATTATTAACTTACCATTACCATTCCCATCATCATATGGATTGACCATCGGCATGAAAATATCAACCAACAAAAAGTATGATGATATTATAATTCTCATATTGATACCATTACTGGAATGAATGACAATGAGACAACGTCAAAGTTGACGTTATAAAAATTCATAGAATAGCCACAGAATAATTCTATCATTGAAATTTTGAAAAATCATATCTCCGAAAGTATTAGTTTGTTAGAGTTAAAAATGATATGAATGGATTCTTATGGTAAAACTCCTTATTGAAAAAAAATTCAATTTGGAATTTGTTCTGTAAAAAAAAAATTTTTTTTTTGTTACTCCGAAACCATCTGTCCGATTTTGCCCAATAACGAACTTAGCCGAGATATTTATCCCCCAAACCTACTCTGAAAATTTCAACCGTCTAGCTCAATCCGTTCGAGAGTTATCGTGCCTACGGCCGGACGGCCGGACCGGCCGGACCGGCCGGACAGAATGAATTTGGAGCACGGATTCTTGATCAGTGAGTCGAACCAAATCGTTTAAGACCATTTTCATCGAAAAATTCGAAAATTACAGACATTTGGGCAAATTGATAAGCACTCAGTTCCGAGGAACTAGAGCGCCAAAAATGGGTTCAAGCCCTGTGGACAGGAGCTTTCTGGCGCTCTAGTTCAAACAGACAAATTATATCTGGTATTGGTTTCTCAGAGTTGGGAATTATATCAATGTATTAATATGATAGAACTGCATCAAAAAGGAAATTCAATTCAAATAATAGTTTATTTATGAAGATTAAATGAGCAAATAATAATAATAATCATGAGAATGAGAACTTCACCACATTTTCAAATTTTTTTTTTGACACTTTGCGGTAATCTGGTCAATACAAAACTTCACATGCGTATAAAGGTCATGATTCTACTGTCTTCTACAGTCTGGTGCTAAATTTCAGATAGATCGAGTGATCGGTTTCGGAAATATTCATAAAAAATATTTTTACTAAAATCGGCCATAACTCCGAAACCCCTTGATGGTTAACGCCCATTAACGAACTTGTCCGAGATATTTACGCTCCAAAACCACCTTGCAATTTTCAATCCGCTAACTCCTTTCGTTCGAGAGTTATCGTGCCTACGGCCGGTCGGCCGGCCGGACAGAATCGATTTCGCACTCGGATTCTTGATCAGTGAGTCGAACCAAATCATTTGAGACCATTTTCAGCCAAAAATTCCAAAATTACAGACACTTGGGCAAATTGATAAGCAATCTGTTCCGAGGAACTAGAGCGCCAAAAAAACAAGTTTCGTATGACAATTGCCCAAAACAGGTTTAAAGTACCTACAAATAGTAGGTATTCCATAAAACATGTATAAAATAATAAATTACCTTGTAATCGATCAAAAATTTCCTGATCTACGTTCACAAAATTTTCTCCTCTCTCGAACTTTGGAATTATGCTTTCAAATTTACGTAATATTTTCAAACATTTTCGGGTGAGGTCCCCGTTGCATCGCTAAAATACGAGTATTTCAACCCCAATATTCTTGAAGTTACAATATTCCCTTCTGTCAAGTTGACTTTATGGCAATTCATACATAGAATATACATAGAATAATTATATCAACCTGTGAAATACGATTTACATTGAAATTTTGAAAAATCATATATCCGAAAGTATTAGCTTGTTAGAGTTAAAAATGATATGAATGGATTCTTATGATAAAACTGCTTATTAAAAAAAATTTAATTTGGAATTTATTTTATAAAAAAAAAATTTTTTTTTTATTACTCCGAAACCTTCTCTCCGATTTTACCCAGTAACGAACTTAGCCGAGATATTCATCCCCCAAACCTACTCTGAAAATTTCAACTCTCTAGCTCATTCCGTTCGAGAGTTATCGTGCCTACGGCCGGCCGGACCGGCCGGACATAATGAATTTCGACCACGGATTCTTCATCAGTGAGTCGAACCAAATCGTTTAAGACCATTTTCATCGAAATATTCGAAAATTACAGACATTTGGGCAAATTGATAAGCACTCAGTTCCGAGGAACTAGAGCGCCAAAAAAAATATTATTTTCTAGACATCCCTACGAAATTAAACAAAAATTTACTCGGCAGCTTTCTTCAACTAGTTACCAAGTTTCAATTTGATCGGATTCGTATTTTTTGAGTTATTAGGGAATAACTACCTAAACCCTTTTGACAATTATTCCCATTAACGAAATCAACTTCTCAATTGCTTCTCAATTTTCCCAAATGTCTGTAATTTTTCGAATTTTTGGCTGAAAATGTTCTTAAACGATTTGGTTCGACTCACTGATCAAGAATCCGTGGTCGAAATCGATTCTGTCCGGCCGTCCGGCCGGCCGTTAACACGATAACTCTCGAACGAATGGAGTTAGAGGATTTAAATTTGCGGGTAGGTTTGGAGCGTAAATATCTCGGACACATTCGTGAAGGGGCAAAATCCACCAAGCGGTTTCAGAGTTATGACCGTTTTTAGATAAAACCATTTTTTAAGAGTATTCCCGAAACCGATCACTCGATCTGCCTGAAATTTACCATCAATTTGTAGAATAATGACCCATGCGAAGTTTGTATTGATCGGGTTGCCGTAAAGTGTAAAAATAAAATTTTGAATTTTCAAATTTTATTTCCTCAATAACTGTCAAACAGAATGAGCAAGACAGTTGAAACTTTTAGAGTAGGTTTGGGAAAGAAATGTCTTAGTTAAATTCGTTATTGGGCAAAACCAGCCTGACGGTTTCGGAGTAACGAAAAAAAAAATTTGTTTTCACATTACAAATTTAAAATTAATTTTTTTCTTAGATGCAATATTACCATAAAATCCATTGATATAATTTTCAACTATAACAAGCTAATACTTTTGGAAATATTATTTTTCGAAATTTCAATAATATTTTTAGGGAATGCTGTGCTTAAGTATTCTATCTATGAATTATTATATGATCTGTGTTCTTACATGTCATCTCATTTTCCTATGAGAGATAAATGTCAAAATTATTTCTGGTTCTGATATAAAATACACCTTCTGTTGTAGAAAACAAAGTATGATTGAATGCAAAATGACCAATGAAATAATCTCAGCAATCGTAGAATTATGAGGATGATATGATATTATACTTTTAAGGTAATAATATAATGCCCGTGGATAATGAATCGTACGTACTTCTGTTTTCACAGAATGCTATAATTATTCTATCTAAGCTTTATTATATGATCTGTGTTCATACTCGTACATTTCATCCTGTTCTATAAGAAGGAGTCAAATTCATTTCAGCTATTTTAATTTGATTTCTTCCATGGTGCAGTTCTCATTCTCAGATTGCTCATTTAATCTTCATAAATAAACTGTTATTTGAATTTAATTTCCTTTATGATGCAGTTCTTTCATAAGATTTAATTCCCAACTCTGAGAAACCAATACTTTCGGAGATATAATTTGTCTGTTTGAACTAGAGCGCCAGAAAGCTCCTGTCCACAGGGCTTGAAGCCATTTTATGAATATTTTCTTACTCACCTAGACAAATTCAATTCTTCAGGACTGTGTTCTTCTTCATTCTGTTGTTCATTCCATAACTTCAATTTCGTACCATCCACGACGCACCACTGACGTCTCCAAGACACTGTTCCATCATCTCTGTAGTTTCCAATGTTCAAATAGCCTTTTTCAGAATTTCTCAGAGTTACAGCTGTTTCTATTTTGCATTCCATCGTGTTTATCAGGCAAATTGTAGGTGGAACTCCGTTAATAGTGAAAGGAGTTTTATGTAATTTGGATAATTTTATATCACATTGTCCATGCAGTATGAATGATGGTTGTCTTTCTTCCCAACAAATAATAGGGGATACCTCGGAGGATCTTCTACTTGTAAATAGTTCCTTCATACATTTGAATGGAAGACAGGTCTGCAAGTAAAAGCAATCGTTCAATTGTATTGAAATAATAATAAAATACCGAAATAAAATAAAAAAATTGGTTCAAGCCCTGTGGACAGGAGCTTTTGGGCGCATGTTCATCTTCCTTGTGGCCCGTACTGACCAGTAAAGAAAAAAAGCAGTATCATGTTGAATACCTTAATATTATTCTGGAACACAAATTTTCCATTACAATAATCTTCATCTAGCTTCTATTTAGTATCAATTCCTGTAGAACGTGATCATAATAAGTGTTTTCCATATAATAAAATGTGTTTGAACTTGGTATGTAGGAAATCTGACATCAATTATTGGAATTAATTGATTTGACAAACAGCCGTCAAATGAGGTAAATATATTTTTGTGACGAATTTCTGTGACCATAGAACGTCAAAACACGCTGGAATGTGAATTTTAAGCAATATCTTCTGGAATTGAGATCGTATCGAACTGAAATTTTGCACACTCGTGTAGAATGCTTGATTTAACGTCGGTACAAATTTTTTTATTAAAAAATTTTCCAACTGCCCTATCCCAACAATACTTAGATAATATTATATCCATAAATTAAGCATTTCATTATTGCATTTCTTGAAATAGGTACCTTTTCAAGTCGATCAACATCGTCCTTCTTTCGACGTCTAAACTATGACTTGATTCTTTATGTTTATATCTTTGAATTTGTTTTCGGTGGAATTCAAAGAGTTCATAGAATAATCGATGAAAATACTGAGAGAGACCCAGGAAATTTGAGACATTTTGTCTTATATCTCCAGAAATTGAAATCGTATAGAGCCAAAATTTTGCACAATGTTGCAAAATACTACAATTGACGTTAGTACAAGTTTTTGTTGCAATCTGATGAATAGTTCACGAAAAAAAAATTTTTTTTTCGAAAAAATTAAAAGAAATATTTTTTTAAAAATTACCAACATTTCGATCATAACAGAATTTTGCCAAAAGTTGCGCGTTTATATCCTCGAACTGACTACCAAGTTTCGATTCAACATCTTCTTTAGTTCCTGAAATATCAGGGAAATAACCTCAAAATTTTAAATGTCTATAACTCCTAAACCGTCCGGCCGATTTTGCCCGTTAACGAACTTAACCGTCGCATTTTGATCAGAAACCTACCCTGAAAGTTTGAAGTCGATAGGACCTTCGGTGCTCCTGTTATCGTGCCTACGGCCGGAAGTACGGCCGGCCTGCCGGCCGGCCGGCCGGCCGGCCGTACGGCACCCAAAAATCTGACACCGGATTCGTGATCAGGGAGTCCGAATTAGTCTATTAGCCAATTTTCAGCTCGAAATTCGAAAATTACAGACATTTGGACGAAATGATAGGACGATGTTCCCCTAGAACATGCGCCCAAAAATGAGTACAGAGTGACTGAGACGATATCTTGTAAATTCAAAATGATCTAGTTTTTGGCGCGCTTGTCCGCCTGAACACGATAACTTGAGAACGGAGATAGTGACTTCAAATTCTCAGGGTAGATGGCGCGTCCAAATACGACGGACTAGTTCGTTAAAAAGCATAATCGGCCCAACGGTTTCCAAGAAATAGTTTTGTTTTCAACCGATACAGATCCGATCAAATTGAAACTTGGTAGCTTGTTGTAGAATACTGATTCAAATACGACTGTACAATTTTGTAAGAATCGTAACACTAGAAAATATAAAAAAATATTATTCATGTCACGATAACCTGAATTTGAATGCAAGATTTGAGTTTGTTAATAGGTATAATCGGCAAACGGTTTTGCAGATACAACCCTCTGAAATTTGGTTGTTATTTCCTCAATAACTCGAAAAATACGAATCCGATCCAATTCAAATATAGCAATTAGTTGTAGAATGCCAGCCCAAAAATTCTTGCAAAATTTCGTGAGGTCATATCACTAGAAAATTTCTCAAAAATCATTGAAAATAGTTGAAAAAAATTCTATATCAGAAACTATTCATCCGACATTGCTGAAGTTTTGCGAGAGCCTTCAAAACCTAACTCTACTACCAAGTTTCAAGTTTGAACACGATCAGATCTATATTGTTGGAGATTCAAGCAGTCTTGGGTGAGTTCAGTAGCTGGATGGGTGACCGTTGCCTCGATAACTTTCGAACGAAAAGAGATAGGGACTTGAAATTTTCAGAGTAGGTTGCGCATCTGAATGGGAGATTTTACTTCGTTATTGGGCATAATCGGCCAAACGGTTTCGGAGTTATACCCATCTGGAATATTATTTTCTCGATAACTCAAAAAATACAGAACCGAACGAATTGAAACTTGGTATCTAATTGTAGAATATCGACATAAAACGTGTGTGGAATTTTGTGAGGATCGTACTACTAGAAAATAACAAAAAAATATCATGTATGTATGTTAGTTAATTGGCGTAATCGGCTAAATGTTTTTGGAGTTATACTCATCTGAAATTTTGTTGTTATTTCCTCTTTAACTCAAAATATACAAATCTGACCCAATTAAAACTCGGTGATTACTTGTAGAATGCTATAGTTTCGTGGAATTTCGTTAATATCGTATCGTGGAGTTACTCGAGGCGTAAGTTTTTTCTTATTTCAATTTCAATGGTATACATAAACAAAAGAATTAAAAATTATATGACCATAGATCCTCTCGTTACTGAAGTACTATAAATTAAAATGGTATTAAAAGCTGAGAAAACGGTATATATCGATGCCGCATTCGATAAAGAGTGTCCAATAGTGGTGAGTAGACTATACAACATGCGCTTAAAAGCTCCTGACTTCATGTCAGTGCTTGAACCAATTTTTGGCGCTCTAGTTCCTCGGAACTGAGTGCTTATCAATTTGCCCAAATGTCTGTAATTTTCGAATTTTTCGATGAAAATGGTCTTAAACGATTTGGTTCGACTCACTGATCAAGAATCCGTGGTCGAAAATCATTCTGTCCGGCCGGTCCGGCCGGCCGGCCGTAGGCACGATAACTCTCGAACGGAATGAGCTAGACAGTTGAAATTTTAAGAGTAGGTTTGGGAGATAAATATCTCGGCTAAGTTCGTTATTGGGCAAAATCGGACAGATGGTTTCAGAGTAACAAAAAAAAATTTTTTTTTACAAGGCAAATTCCAAATTAAATATTTTTCAATAAGCTTTTACCATAAGAATCCAATTATATCTTTTTTAACTCTAACAAGCTAATACTTTCGGAGATATGATTCTTCAAAATTTCAATAATAAATCGTATTTCAACGTTGTCACAGAATGATATTATTCTATGTATGAATTGTCATAATGTCAAATGATGTTCCTGAGACATGACATTATCTAATCAATCGGAGAATTGTGAGCGAAGTGAGAAAAATCTCAGTTGTTTGCTCTGAAATTACGTTTTCTCAGAAAATTCTTACATTTCGGAACGGAACATGAAGTAAGAGATCTGAGTGAGATCTGAGTGAGTAGTGAGACTGCTTTTCATCCATAGACATAGATATAACTCTCGAACGGAATGAGGTAGGTAGTTGAAATTTTCAGAGTAGTTTAGGGAGATGAATATCTCGGTTGAGTTCGTTATTGGGCAAAATTGGCCAGATTTAATTTGATTTCTTCCATGCTGCAGTTCTCATTCTCATGATTGCTCATTTAATCTTGATAAATAAACTATTTTTTAAATTTAATTTCCTTTATGATGCAGTTCTATCATATGAATACATTGATATAATTCCCAACTCTGAGAAACCAATACTTTCGGAGATATAATTTGTCTGTTTGAACTAGAGCGCCAGAAAGCTCCTGTCCACAGGGCTTGTTCTCAGAAAAGTCTTACATTTCGGAAAGGAACATGAAGTAAGAGATCTGAGAGTAGTGAGACTGCAAATAGAATGTAAATATTGAAAGCATAATTCTGCAGTTCGAGAGAGGAGAAAATTTGGTGAACGTAGGTCAGGAAATTTTTGATCGATTACAAAGTAATTTTTCATTATTTCTCTTCTTTGATACATGTTTTATGAAAAATCTACTATTTGTAGGTACTTTAAACCTGTTTTGGGCAATTGTCATACGAAACTTGTTGGCGCTCTAGTTCCTCGGAACTGAGTGCTTATCAATTTGCCCAAATGTCTGTAATTTTCGAATTTTTCGATGAAAATGGTCTTGAACGATTTGGTTCGACTCACTGATCAAGAATCCGAGGTCGAAATCGATTCTGTCCGGCCAGCCGGCCGTAGGCACGATAACTCTCGAACGAAAGGAGTTAGCGAATTGAAATTTGCAAGGTGGGTTTGGAGCGTAAGTATCTCGGACGAGCTCGTTAATGGAAGAAATCCATCAAGCGGTTTCAGAGTTATGGCCGATTTTAGTAAAAATATTTTTTATGAATACTTCCGAAACCGATCACTCGATCTATCTGAAATTTAGCATCAAATTGTAGAATCATGACCTTTATACACATGTGAAGTTTTGTATTGACCATATTACCGCAAAGTGTCAAAAAAAATTTCAAAATTCAAAAAAAGTTTTTCTACAATAACTCTCGAACGGAATGAGCTAGGTAGTTGAAATTTTCAGAGTAGGTTGGGGAGATGAATATCTCGGTTAGGTTCGTTATTGGGCAAAATTGGCCAGATTTAATTCGATTTCTTCCATGGTGCAGTTCTCATTCTCAGATTGCTCATTTAATCTTGATAAATAAACTATTATTTGAATTGAATTTCCTTTAGGATGCAGTTCTATCATATGAATACATTGATATAATTCCCAACTCTGAGAAACCAATACTTTCGGAGATATAATTTGTCTGTTTGAACTAGAGCGCCAGAAAGCTCCTATCCACAGGGCTTGAACCCATTTTTTTTTTTAATTACTGTCAACACTTATTACTAACGAATTGCATGTTTCAAAATAGTTATTTCGTTTAAAAGTTTCAAAATCCAAAATCTCAGCAAATGACATTAAATATGATAAAAAAAAAACTAAAAACAGGACCGTATTACAAAAAGATTAGATAAGATATTAATTCGTTTGTGTGTTACTCTCTTGGAACAAGTGGGCAATTTAAAACAAAAACTGAATTTATTAGGCTGAATTGTGTATTTCTTCATGGCAAGCACGACGTTTTGCAAGCTGATGTAAATAATATAGATTTCGAAGTTTGAAAGAAAGACCTCGATAATCTGTACCGCCCTTAAAATAATCAAATTACATGAGTCATTTCAAAGACTTGGTGAAAGGGAACAGCCCCAGCAAATTAAATTAAAATCGAGCCACTGATGTCCAAGTTATGGATATCGGAAATTTAGGCCAACATTCATGAATCACCCTGTATCTTCGAAACTAATTGCATTTGGACACAAAAGAAGCCATTTTTCTGAAAGGCCTGGATGACCTGCATCTACCATTAGGCTAGGGCCAACCACTCATGTAACACCCTGTATACATATGTATTAGTTTGAAAAATACCATTTTGAAAATACCATGTACATTTCAATTAGGGCTTCACGTGAGAGCGAGATTTTTCTCGTCTCGTCTCGTTCTCGTCTCGTAAAAGCGAGACGAGACGAGACGAGACGAGACGAGACGAGACGAGAGGTTTTCAAAAATATTATAGGCGATACCGAGATAACATACAGCGCAATACGAGAGTTTCGTTTTTGGTCTCGTTAAATTTTTTGTATGAAGTTTTATATACGACCCGACTTTTTTCAACACCCACAGAAAACAATTGAATATGAAGTTTCCACTTAATTACCAATATATTTTGTCTATATTATGCATCGATCGTTTTAGGAATACACGATTTTTTAGAAGATTATTAATTCGTCATGACCTTGCGATAATTTAGAATATTTTTTAAGAAGAAAAAGAATTCACAACCATATAAACGGATGCCATTATGAATTCAATACTTAACGGACAACTTTTATTGCCCCTAAATCCCAGTGCTTTGAAAATTTCGTCTCTATCTGAACATCTAGAGAAATTTATTTTCTTGTGCTCCTTGTAGTGAAGATGTGAACAATTATTGTATACATATGTGGAACTACGTATAATAAAACTGGTAAAGAAATGAAGCTGTTCAATGTTTCGAAGAGTGTTATGAGGAATACGCCAAGAACACCCTCAATGATCTACCCACTGGGAAGGTATTCTTTGAAAACTATGCCAAATTGTTCAATTCTATTAAAAAATGTATCGACATCGTAAGCCTATTTAAAACATCAACAAAACTTTCGAAATATTGGAAAGCTGAGTTTGAAGAATATTTACTGTTAGAAAGAGTATATAGGAATCAAAATATTTTACAGTGGTGGAGAGTGATGAAAAAGTTCTTCCTACGCTTTCCAAGATGGCCGATGATTTATTCATGGCTACATCCGTACCTGTTGAAAGATTATTTTCCACAGCAGGTATGATCATGGCAAAAACACGTACATCATTGAAAAATGATGTGATGCAAGCGTGATTATGTTGAATTCTTAGTCATCAAGTAATTTAAAAGTTGAAATAATCAGTGTTTAAAATTAAAAATAATGTACATGTACAAATATTTTTCTGTAAGAGCGTAATAAATATAGCTTTACAAAATTATTCATTATTGTATATCATTTCGTTTATATATAGTCATGGAATTCCGACTAACCAACTTTGCTGACCATGCGGAATGCGGAGACAAGCCGAGCGTCCGCATAGTGTTCTTAGAAATGGATAACGCCGAATAGACATTATAGTTTACTTCATACGTTTTAGAATGTAACAAGGACAGTTATTAATTAGATCTCTTAACATCAGTTCATCTCTCAATACCTACTCTTGACCTGTAGAATTGTTATTCCTTTATCATCTGTGTTGCGAGTAATAATTCGAATAAGAATAAAGTTCTTTTTAAAAACAGACTTAGAGAGTCGGGAAACATAATTATAATATAATATTTATTATCATTACTCGGAATTAAGCGAAACGAGTCGAGAACGAGACTTAAACGAGACTTAATTTTTTGGGAATTGGCGAGAGCGAGATGAGATTTTTTATACTCTCGCCTACTCTCGTCTCGTGTGAAGCCCTAATTTCAATAATTTAAATATAATCCAAACTTACCGTACTGTTTCGGTTAGATGCAATTGTCTGCTCAACATACATCGAATACACCGAAATCTTAATAATAAAATCTTCTGGGAGCTCCTCGAATATGAATGTTTCACCGATTTCCAAGTAAGAATGCCGATTTGGTTCAAGTACTCCACTCGAGAATAATTGATCGCCCCCCTGGAATATCACTACGTAGTACCTTTTAATTTTAGGGTGTGCGTCAGGGCAGTATATTAGGGGCATCCGGATCTGCGATATTCTCACACATCCCTTCTTCGATAGAGATTCGTTCTTGTTGTCCAACTTATTCAACTTGCCATTGAGCATGTCTCGCTTCAAACCTAAAAGGTATAATGTTAGTCAATCGGATACACAATTCAAAAGGGAAAAAGCCCTGCGGCAGAGCTTTGGCACTTTTATAAAGTCTCCCGGTTGGTCATGAAATTTTGACACATTTCACCGTGTATATTTTGAAAATGTTCGGTTATATTCATTTTCCTGTCAGATAATTACGCAACTTTGTCGTTTCTACACAGAAGTCGTAGTAATTACGTATTTTTCACAATGTGAATTTTCTTGGGAAAATAATTAATTCGAGAAGATATTACTGTGAATTCAACAATTCCAAAGACCTGGCGACTGTCACAGAAAATGTTCAATCTGTTGTTACCATGGAAATAAACTGCTCCACAAGAGTTAGGGATATCATATTAAGTTGTTCTGAGGGGCGTAAAATTTTAAAGACAATATCAAAAACATGATCAACTGCCAATAAAAACTTATTAATTCGATTTGAATGCATATTTTCACCATCTGGTCGTCTTTTTTCTTGAGTTTGGCAGTTTTTCACATTATTCGTAAGATTTAGCATTTCAATATGCAGTTAATTTATTGTCAGTGTCTTAGCGATATCGAACTTAGTAAATTTCACGAGTTTCTTAAGATGCCAAGACGTAAATTAACAAACGCCGAGGCTAATAGGGCTATCGGTATGCTACAGGGTGGCCTCACTCAAGTCGCTGTGGCAGAAACATTTCAAGTATCGCAAAGTGTAATATCGCGACTCTGGAATAGGCTGAATGAGACAGGTTCGGTGCAGGAAAGACATAGGGTTGGTGGACCAAGAAAAACAACACCCGCACAAGACCGTTTTGTCACCATTTCGGCGAGGAGATATCCTCTTTCTTCATGTAGGATGCTGAGAAATCGACTTTTAAATGCCAATAGTCCTGAAAGTTCCATTGAAACCATCCGACGTCATTTGGGGAAGATTAACCTGACTTCTAGATGTCCATTGAGGGGTGTTCCGCTAACACGTGAGCACAAACGACAAAGATTAGAATGGGCCAGGCAGCATGTTAATCTGAACGTCCAATGGCGTAGTGTACTTTTCACAGATGAATCCAGATAAGGTCGATTTTCAGATTCTCGAAGAATAAGGGTGTGGACTATGCCGTGTATACCCCAAAATCACCGTCATGTGCAAGAGGTACATCCATTTCTTAGGAGGCTCTGTTATGGTATGAGCTGGGATATGTTACAACGGGCGCACAGACCTTCACATTTGTCCTGGCAATATGACTGCTTTACATTATAGGGAACATGTCATTGGCAACGTAATGCCAAATTTTCATGCTGCCATTGGTGGAGCTTTCCAATTTCTTGACAATAACGCAAGACCACATCGTGCAGCAATAGTAGAAAATACGCGAGACGAGCATGGTATTCCACATTTACCAATACCTCCGCATTCGCCAGACTTAAACTGCATGGGATATGCTACAAAGAAGACTAGATGATCATCAGGCTCCACCAGAAACATTGAATGACCTGAAAGCACTACTGCCTCGTTTATGGAATGAAATTCCTCGAGATATGCTCAACACTCTATTGACTGCAACTTGAGATGGGATCATCATGTGGCGAGGTTGTCTGGGAAACTACGGAGTCTGCTTTACTTGTTCAGGCATTTTAGAACGATGGTTAGTGTTGGCCAATTGAAGTCCATCTACTATGCCTTGGTGGAGTCCCAGCTTAGGTATGGTTTGGTTGCATGGGGCGGTGCATATGATCATCATCTTTCCCCAATCAAGGTGCTGCAGAAGTGGATTTTGAAAATCATTTATGGAAAGAAAAGGACATTTTCCACGCTGAAGCTCTTTGAACTTTCGAGAGTCCTTAATATTAGGGAACTCTATTTTCGGTGCATAATAAGTAAGGAAAAGTTCACAAGGAACAAAAAACTTACGAAGAACAAGTACTCTACAAGATATCAGCCGCTTGCCGTATATATTCCGAAGGTTAACAGAACCCTTACTTTGAGAAGCCATGTGTTCCTTGGTTCAAGATTGTATAATGAAACTCCCTCAGAAATCCGTGCAATAAATTCACCTGCAATGTTCAGGAGGAAAATCAAGGATTGGCTGCAGGTGAGTAGACCCTTCTCGCGGCTCCTCATGACCTAGAATGTTGTGCTGGTGTACCATGTTGTTTATGATGTTGTTATTAATGAATTATACCGATGATTGTTTTTGTTTAACTTTATCTTTAGATAGTGATCATTTTGAGAGGGAATTTTAGTGCTGTTACTTTTGGGAGGATTAATGCGTGATCGGGGCTTCAGATAACATACGGTGTCATGATGAGATGGGTGGACCACACATTCAAGTGTTTCTCAATACTTTCGTGGTGTTTGTCTTTTCTCTTGTGTGTGCCGGAACTTCTTGAACATGATGCGCGGGAAGGCAAGCAAGCTAACAATTTTGCGTAGCGGTGGGTCATTGGCCGCGCTGATCCATTCCCGGAAGAATTTTTCTTGAATGATTGTACATTGATTTTGTCATTGGTGATCTGCAGAAAGAATTTATGCAACCCATGTCCACATACAAGTAGCACCAGCTGCTTCTGTGGATTTATTATATTCACAGCTTGTATTTTACTTATTTTACAGTGTTTTACTTATGGATTGTACTCTTTATTTGTGTGAATAAATTATTATTATTATTATTATTATTACTCTCGTTGACAGTATGCAACGCAGATGTCAGGTGGTCATTGATGCCCGTGGTGGCCATACCTTGTATTGAAGGCATAAAAAGACAAAAAAAACAATAAAATTTCCGGAAATAAAAGTCGTTAAATTTGACCCTATTCTGTTAATCACCCTGTATATGTTGCAGACCAAAAAACTTACGTGCATTAGTAGTTTTGAACCTAAAACTATATTAAATTACGTTTTCGGCGCAAACAAAGGTTTCAGAATGTCAGTTATTTTAGTTGAAACGATTATCCCTAACTCTTGTGGAGCAGTTTATTTCACGTATATAAACTGGTTGGAAGATACAGTTATGCTATTTTGTTGAAATTTTAATGAAAAATAATGGATAGAGTAGTCCGTTACTTTGTGATAGTTCATTTGAAAAAAGAATAAAAGTACCTGAATAACCTGACAGGAAAACTTCTTAACGAATGGACGTACCCACTACAGCCTACAGAAGACATTTAAATATCTCGTTACATAACTTGAAATACACCGGTTTCAAAATGTTCAACATGTCCTAAGACAGAATGAAGTTTTCCTATTGCAGATTCCAGTTCTGTATAGCACTTCCCGATACTTATCTCTGCTTCTTCAAAACTGCTTTCGGCATTTTCAATTTCAAAGAGAATTGTTCTTTATTATTCGAAGATAATGATCTGTGATAATATCTTGTCTTAGACGGAACAACCTGGAGACTTTATAGAAGTGAATGGAGTATAGTTTTCACAACTCGAAATACCTAAGGAAAGTATCATCGAAATGCCTAGAGTGAGGCTGCAGATAATCATAGCAGATTGTCCATTTACTCCTGATATTTGAAAAAGTATAAACTGAGGAACAAATTATTTTGATAGTTCAAAATATATTAGTAACATACAATCCACTTTTCATAATTTAATAGTTCATACCACTAACACATTCATTCTGTATTATGAACCTTAACTCAAGAAAGAATATTTGAAACACAAATGTAGATCAATATTACAGCCTTTTTTTGCTAGCAACATTATGAAAATACTGTATATGTATAGGAACATGTCTCACTACTTAAGGAAGTATAAGGTATTATTAACCTCGGTGGTCAACGAAGAGTAATTTCTTTTGATTATTCCATTATGTTGTTCTTTCCTATTGCCTTCATAAACTACATAATTTCAATGATCCAATTCTAAATCTTCTGAAATCTAAACTTAATATTTTTTTTTGTTTTTTGTATCTTTGAAATCTTTGATTCTGCTACCATCTGTTTCAGTTATTCAAAACAAAGAGTTTTCGAAGGTAAATAATTCGAGACTGAGAATTTCTATCATTTGAACCATGTTTTTGAACATAGCAGTATTTTTTTTAAATACTCTTTTGGGTAATCTGAAGTCGAAACCCTGAATTTGTGTATTGGCTGAAATAAGATGCACCACATTCCTGAAGTCATGATACTGAGAAATTCAATTAATTCAATATGTATTAACGCATGATTAGGAGATTCACAGGCCCGTGTTTATTAAAAACTGAAAATTCCAAATATTCAATGGTCCATGAAATATTGATACGAAGTGTTCCATTTTTGCCAAACGGCTTGTTTAAAAGAGTATTTATTGTAAATTCTGAGAAAAATTTCACTTCTTGAAAATCTGATGTACAGGGTGTTTTACAAGATGTGGAATAATGAAAATAATTTTCTCAGTCCAGACCTGCGCTATCAATAAGTCATTATGAGCGAATATTAGGCATAGGCCTTTACTCAATCCCTGAAATTTTGATGAAGATCCATGCAGGCTTTCAAGAATTTTGCCGATTAAAAGTTTTTGGTAAAATACATAAAACATCCAGTATCTCTGTACAATCATTTCTGAAACACCCTGTATATCAGATTCCAAAATAAGTGAATTAAAGTATCTAACCAAAAAAAAATTCAAGAACTATCTGAAGGTATTTCATCAATGCGGTATACCTAAAATGCAAATCACTTGAATGCAATTATTATTGCATGCACCAAATTGCTGAAAAAACTGAAAAACCACTCACCAGATATAAGCAAAATGCTTTCTGCCTCAATCCTTTCACGACTAGTCTCTAAATGTGGCTTTCTGATACACATTTCGATCAGTTTGGTCGACTGTAAGGCAGCAAAAGATACTTGGGATATCTTTAACAACAATTCATCCATCCCAGCGTCTTCCCAGCATAATGACTTGTTGAAATCTTGCAATGCTTCCAAACAGTTTGGTTCTTCAGTTTTATTCTCTCCACTGTCGACGCTAAGTGATTTCTGGAAACATTGAATATTTGTATTATTATTACATAGGGAATAAATTCATTATCTTGGTTACTATACATATTTATGGAAAATTCCGAAACACGTCGAATTTTCAATGGTCATTCTTCTTCGTAAAAATGCGAACCCTACCTTCAACCCCCTTCGAAACACATGTGCAACCCCCAATTTTTTAAATAGGAAGTATGGGGTTGTGATACATCGTTTGAAAGGTAGCGTCTCTATTAAGAAATGTTATAACTTTCATGTTTATTGTAAATCTCAAAATAAAAAACCTAAAATCATTTGATTACCGAAATTCATTTTAATATTCCCTCGAATATTCCTAAATCTCAATACAATAATACTAAACTTATTTGACGTAAAACATTTTCTGTGGCAATTTTAGTTTCTTTAGAACGCCTTCGCAAATTGTTTTGTGCTGATAAGTTGTAGTTTATAAATTGTCTAATTTGTGTTTGAATTTCATCAACTTCAATTTTTAAGAATGTTTCTATTCACGGAAATGCACAAAATAACAATTTTATTAATGATTGGTTGCGCAGATAACACTCGAACACAAAAAGAAGTAGGTCGCTTCTTTCATAAGAAAATTCCAAATTTGCCACCTATAGCCCAAGGGACAATAAGTAAAATATAGAGAAGAAGTTTCACGAGTTTGGGCCTGTGAGGCAGATTAGGACATTAAATAAAATCTGATCGTCTAAAGCGGGTCCAGATCACGTTAAAAGAAGTCGCTTACAAACAAGCAAGCAAACAGACATACTGGTGAAGCTGGTAAAAGCGTGTTAAAAAATAGCACTCACCTTCATTTTAGAGACCGCTTCTATGAAGTCATATGCTCTGATGTCGATATATGTTTGATTTTCATGACCAGTAATATCATTTTCAGCTTGAATTCCATTTTGAATGTCCGCTTTCTGTACAATACTCGTTTCTTGCATTTGGATAGCATTGTATAATTCATTCTCAACTCCTCTTTCCTCTCCATTTTCTTCATCTGAATCGATATTTTTCGTGAAGTTTTCGATGGTCACTTTAGGCTCATTTTTCTCAATATATTCATGTTCGTCTCGAATTGTTTCACAATCGATGCATACATTATCACTACTGAAAGTATCATCATCAGACTCAGTCGATCTATTCAAAGAAGAATAAGTTGTTATTGAATCATTATTCCTGATTTTCTTATTCTTTTTTGATATCTTTTTCTTATTGTGAATTTTCTGCATTTTCTTCAGTTGCCTAAAAGGACCTGAAGTTTCTTCTTCGAATGTTGAATCTTCATAATCAACAGCCGTGGAATATCCTCCTCTAAAACCGACAACATCTTTCAATGAGTTTTTAGTGTTGGTTCTTTTTCTAAGCAGCAACTTCTTTTTCTCTGCTCCCGCTTGGTTCTTAGAAAAATCGTTAATTTCCTTCTCGATATTTCCATTAAATATTTCATTTTTATCGTTTTTCACTTCATCGAAATTTATATATGAAGAAGTACATCCTTTAGAATTACATATCTCTGTGAGGGGAGATTCAGATGATACTGCGGTCAACTGCGAATAAGGTTTTTTGGAAATATCAGTTTTAAGTTTCCTTATCTTAACTTCCTGTACGGCTATCTCTTTCTCCACTTCTCTAATCTCCTTTTCCGGAAATATGGCATCAGCTTGAAAACGTACTCTCTTTATATGATTGAAATCTCTAACATTCTGCTGAGAGGTACCCGTTTCTATCAAAAGGGAAATATCAGAAGGGTCCATATTTTCGATTTCCGAAATTGTTGTTTTCATCTGATCTACCTTTTGCCTCAATTCTTCAAGCACCTTTTTTGCTTCTGAGAGTCCACTTCTCACATTAATTCTGCCAGTGCTATTATTCGCAAAGCTTGTTGACAAAACAAAACCTTGAGAAATTTCGTTAGATTGTAAATTGCTGATTTCTGACAATGGTCTTCTGATTCGCCGACATGGCACTGTAATTGAAGAAGTTTATATATTAGGAACTATTTAAATGAAAACCTATTATCATCATTAAAGATGTGAATTTCATAAATAAAGGATGATGAATTGAAATTGGTAGGTTCAACATGAATATTCGATTTTATAAGAGCAGCTAGCGGTAGAAAACTTTCAAGGAGTTTTCTCAAATGATGAACCTTCGGACAGGAGCTTTGGTGCTACTAACTAACTTTGACTAATAATTCGCCGAAAGTTTTGGGAATTATATCAATAGATTCTTATGATAGAACTGTATCATAAAGGAAATTGAATTCAAATAATATTTTATTTATCAAGACTAAATGAGCAATCTGCAATACTTCAATGCTTCAAAAGGTGTCATTTAAAAAAGAACAACAGTGCCAAAAATTATTAATCCGAAACCACCAGACTTTTTCTACCCAATAACATATCCGAGATATGTATTGCTCAAATCTACTCGGGAAATTATATTACCTAGATCAATTGAAACTTTTTTTGTTTTTACTGGAGATATTCTGAACCCAATTTTATTAACTTAACAAAGTATATAAATAATAATAATAAAAGTTCTTTATTGGAAAAACATTCCAAAAGGCCATCGACCGAAACACAAAGTATATATATCCATCAGCATATGGATTATCCAAGAGCTATCTACGATAGCTGAGGTTGTTCTTAGTTTGACATGTCTCTTATCTGTAGACTATTTCTCTATGAGAGTTCAAATGTTTAAATCAAGAACCTTTTTGTAAGATTATGTTTTGATTATATCGCAAAATTTCATATATCGATATATGACGGAATCTTTCTGAGATAAATTCCTTTAAATATATTTTTTTTACTTTTCTAGTCATATGATCCCCACGATTTTGCACGAATTTCTATGTCGGTATTTTTGCGCGCATGATCCGGGGAACATCGCGTTATCATTTTGCCCAAATGTCTGTAATTTTCGAATTTTTTGCCGAAAATTGTCAGAAACGATTGAGTGCGATTCCCTGATAAAGAATTCGAGGTCAAATTTAATTCTGTCTGGCCGTTTGAACACGATCGGATCTATATTGTTGGAGATCCGAGCAGCCTTGTGTGAGTTCAGAAGGTGGATGGGTGACCGTTGCCTCGATAACTTTCGAAAGAAAGGAGATAGGCATTTACGATTTTCAGGGTAGGTTGCGCATCCGGATGGAAGAGCTAAGTTCGTTGTTGGGCATAGTCGGCCAACGGTTAAGGAGTTATACCCATCTGAAATATTATTTCCTCGATAAAAAATATTGACGTGATCGATTGAAGCTTAGTAGCTTGTTGTAGAATATCGACATAACGACGTGTGTAAAATTTCGTGTGGACCGTACCACTAAAAAATTTTAAAAAATTACGAAAAAATATTATGTATCTCACGATAACTTGAGAACGGAAAGAGATAGTGACTTGAAATCGGCCAAATTGTTTTGGAGTTGTACTCATCTGGATTTTGTTCTTGTATACCCTATAATTCAAAATTTTAAAATCTGATCCAATTAAAACCCTGTGATTACTTGTAGAATGCCGACCTACTAATTTTCGCAGAATTTTGTGAATATCGTATCCTGGAGTTACTTGATGCTTAAGTTTTTTCGTATTCCAATTCCAATAGAATACATAGGTATGTTCGAATTAAAAATTCTGTTATCATAGACGAGAATCGACTGAAATCTGTCATTAAAATGGTATGAAATGTATTCATATACATAAGAGCTGAGAAAGCGATATCGATGCTAAATTCGTTGTAGATTGTCCATTAGAGGCGAGTAGACAATAGAACATGCGCGCAAAAGCTCCTGACTTCACGTCAATTTTTTAATCTTCGAGGAAATTTTGAAAGCCAGTTTTATATTAACGTTTTTAAAAATATTTATTGCTGCTTTTCGGATTGAACGTGAATGCTTGGAGGCCTTTTACTGTTTCTGGCGCTCTTGTTCCTCGAAACAGAGTGCTTATCAATTTGCCCAAATGTCTGCAATTTTCGAATTTCTGAATGGTCTTAAACGATTTGGTTCGACTCACTCATCAAGAATCCGTGGTCAAAATCGATTCTGTCCGGCCGATCTGACCGTCCGGCCCTCCGTTAACACGATAACTCTCGAACGGAATGAGCTAGACAGTTGAAATTTTCAGAGTAGGTTATAGAGATAGATATCTCAGTTATGTTTATTATTGGGCAAAATCGGCCCAATAGTTTCGGAGTAACGAAAAAAAAAATTTTGTACAATACAAATTTCAAATTCGATTCGTTTTGAGATGCAATTTTACCATAAAAATCCATTGATATCATTTTCAACTCTTACAAGGAAACACTTTCGGAGATATGATTTTTCAAAATTTGAATAATAAATGGTAATTCTATGTTTCCACAGAATGCTGTACTCAATTATTCTACCTATGAATTATTATATGATCTGTGTTCTTACATGTCCTCTTTTTATCCCTTGAAAGATAAATGTCAAAATGATTTCTGGTTCGTTATTCTTGATGTAAAATACACCTCCTGTTCTAGAAAACAAAGTATGATTGAATGCAAAATGACCAAGGAAATAACCTCAGCTGTCGTAGAATTATGAGGATGTTATGATATTATACTTTTAAGGTTATAATATAATGCCCGTTTATTATCCATATGAGGAAGGAAATATTGCTTTGGCAAGATACATAATCAAATTGGGTTCAGAATATCTCCAGTAAAAACAAAACTGTTATATTGGCTAAGTTTTAATTGATATAATTTCATTTTCAGAGTAGATTTGGGGAATGAATATCTCGAATAAGTTCGTTATTAGGGATAATTGGTCTGTTGGTTCTGGATTGATAATTTTTGGCACTCTTGTTGAATTTAAATTATTTTATGATGTTTGAATTCAATTTCTTTCATGTTGAAATACTATAAGAATTCATTGATATCATTCCCAAATCTGAGAAACCAATACTTTCGGAGATATGATTTGTCAAAGTTAGAACAAGAGCGCCAAAGCTCGTGACCACAGGGCTTTCCCAATTTTTATTGACCGTTCCTTTAGTTGATGACTACAATATCCTTTTCTTTCGGCAATTTGGAGAATCATTCCTCTTTCTTTCTTGAAGTTTCCATTGCTTAGCGGAATATCAAATAAGCGGTTAACGACGAAATGTAAGCTGGCTGTTTTATGTGACCAGGGAGGTACCGAATCAGTTGAAATGTAAATATCAGAATTGGTATGTTTCTAAAAATGTCAAAACTGATTGAATTTGAGTTGTCTCTAGATAATTTCAAATCTAAGGATGGCAAGTAGCCTTCCTGTTCCATTATGGTATTGAATTGTATATTATTATACTGATCCTCCTAGGTCTTTCCCAAGGAGGCCCCCCGTAAGCTCTCGAAGAGCTTGGGCGAGTAAGGAGAACCAGTTGTGTTATACGTAGGCTTTGTTACTGTGTCCTTACGCCACCTTAGGCACAGCACTGTTAATTTGAGACCCAAAAGTGAATGGTGGCGTATACCGTGACTAGAAAATTTCTTTCCTAGCCTCGGGATTGAACTTGAGGTACTCATTAAATTATTTTAAAGAATTGGGACCCTTATATTTAGGTTTGATCGAAAGTTAAACTATATTTCTATTCAGAAATAGTATAGGATACACAAGAATCGAGGATTTGAAATCGGAAATAAAATATAAAACAACAAACAAAGAGAAAGCGTGAGCAACTTATAATCTTTAGGAATTTTCCAGATTATCACAATTTTTTTCAATACTAAAAATTCATTTACAAAATTTTCAAATGCCATTTTGGAAAATAATTTGTAGATGTATTTATATCGATATTTAGAACTATTCATTGGTCAACAAGAATATAATATTTTATATTGGACGTATATTTTTTACCTAGATTTTTGTGTTCACTACTGAATTAACGTTTTATTTGTAGAAAAGATTCCAAATCGATATCTAGAAGCAATACATGCTCGGAATGGGTAAAATAGGGCATATTCGATATATTCTAATGAATTGGAAAGAATATTTTCAGTATTCACTATATGGAATATGATACGTGATCAGATGAATTATATTAGAACAGTTGTATGTTCTAGGTTTGAATTAAATATAAGCCAGCACCATTCATAGAAGATTAACGCTGTCAGTGATTTCATAGAATTTTCTTGTTTTTTTTTACTTATCTTCAAATCTTACAGCTTAGTTCTAGATTCAAATTCGATCGGATCTATATTGTTGGAAGATTGAGAAATATATTTTTTTTCCTCGAATCAAGTTGCCTTGGTCAAGTTTAATACCTACACTGGATGTGTGACCACTCTGGTTCCAATTAGAAGAAGCACGCCAAAGCTCCTGACCTCAGTGCTCTTCCAACTATTTTCTTAGTAAGGATTGATCTAGAGTTCACAAATTATTTTCGCTGCACCACATCAAAGGGTTATCATTCGAAAAAAAAGTGTGAAAGCCCTGTGGACAGGAGCTTTGGCGCTCTTGTTCAAACTTTGTCAAATCATATCTTCGAAAGTATCGGTAAGAGTTGGGAATTATATCAATGGATTCTTATGATAGAACTCCATCATAACAGAAATTAAATTTAATCATGAAAGAACTTAAATTCAACAAGAGCGCCAAAAATTAATCCAAAACCAAAAGACCAACAACGAACTCATCCGAGATATTCATTCCTCAATTCTATGATGAACTATATATTCTTTCCTCAAATCCACTCTGAAAATTATATTACATCAATTGAAACTTTGGTCAATATTCCAGTTTTGTTTTTACTGGAGATATTCTGAACTTAATATTATTAACTCACCATTACCATTCCCATCATCATATGGATTAACTATGGACATTAAAATATCACCCAAAAAGTATGATATCATATTATAATTCTCATAATTCTGCGATTGCTGAAATGAATTTGACATGTCATGTCTCAGGAAAATAAGTTGACATGTATTAACACAGATCATATTATGTATATAATAATTTATAGATACAGTAATTATAGCATTCTGTGAAAACATAGAAGTACGATTTATTATTGAAAAATCATATCTCCGAAAGTATTAGCTTGCTAGAGTTAAAAATGATCTCCATGGATTCTTACGGTGAAACTGCATCTTGAAAAAAATCTAATTTGAAATTTGTAAAGTAGAAAAAAATTTTTTTTTTGTTATTCCAAGACCATCTGGCCGATTTAGCCCAATAATGAACGTGATATTCATCTCTCAAACCTACTCTGAATATTTCAACTATCTAGCTCATTCCGTGCGAAAGTTATCGTGGTTACGGTCGGACATAATCGATTCTGACCTTCTTGATCAGTGAGTCGAACCAAATCGTTTAAGACCATTCTCATCAAAAAAAAATCGAAAATTACAGACAAATTGATAAGCACTCTGTTACGAGGAACAAGAGTACAAAAAATAAACCAGAACAGTTATCGCTGTTACGGAAAGAAAATGGCAAAGAAATGGAAAATATTCATCACTCACCTTTAGGAATTGCACCTGTTTCCGCCATCATTACTGATATTTTGTCACACATCAACTGGGAAAATACACTAGATAGATCATATACGACTGTCACTTGCCAAAATGTAACCCTTACTCTTTGAAAGAAGTCCGAAGAGCTGTAGTTATTCAAGGAACAAGTGATTAGGTACTATGTAAGATTGAAAACTAACTGTCAAATAATGGCTTCAAGGGATCCAACCTGAAGGGGTAGGGGTTAAAATTATAGGTATTTACTGATCCATAAGCAACGAGATAAGAAACAAATATTTCGCCGAATACAGGTTGTAACTGAAATTAAGGTTCAAGTATTATATAGGTAGGTAAATTGCCACCTTTCCAAACGTTTGCACACAGTCGATTTCTATGATTTCAAGAATTTCAATCTTTAATTAAGATATTCCGGTATTGAGATTAATGTAATCATCTTTTTGGCGCTCTTGTTCCTCGGAACAGAGCGCTTATCAATTTGCCCAAATGTCTGTAATTTTCGAATTTTTGGCTGAATATGGTCTCAAACGTTTTGGTTCGACTCACTGACCAAGAATCCGTGGTCAAAATCGATTCTGTCCGGCTGGCCATTAACACGATAACTCTTGAACGGAATGAGATAAACAGTTGGAATTTCCAGAGTAGGTTTGGAAGATATTAACTCGGTTAAGTTCCTTATTGGGGAAAATCGGCCTGGTAGTTTCGGAGTACAAAAAACATTTTTTTTACATTACAAATTTCAAATTCAATTTTTTCTAAGATGCAGTTTTATTATAAGAATTTATTGATATCATTTTCAACTCTGACAAGCTAATGCTTCCGAAGATATGATTTTCCAAAATTTCAATAATAAATCTTAATTCTATGAATTCACGGAATGCTATAATTGAAAATTTACGTCCGTATTTGTATCTATGAAATCCATGATCTTTGTTCACACAAGTCATCTTATCTACAGAAAAAGGACATGTCATATTCATTTCTAGTTATATCCTCATGATATAAATTACCTCCTGTTCCAGAAAACAAATTATAATTGAATGCAAAATGACCAATTGAACAACTTTCTTGGAAGAATTGAATCCAAAATCAAGAGTTCTAGGATATTTTTCATGTCAGTAACAACACGCATTCGAGATGCGTTCGTCTTAAGGCCGATTTACATCAGACGAACGAATGCTCATTCTCTATTCCCTCTCTATCAAATTATTTTAGTGGAAACAGATGTAGAGCATTCTTTCTTTGTTCTTTCTGCGCTCCCAAAGATTCTATGGAATATTCTAAGATTGCTCGATCCAGACAGTAGAACGTGTGAACAGTTGCTTAGAGCATTCTTGCGATGAGTGAATGCTCATTCTATCCCCTATCTATCAAATTCTTTTAGTGTAAACAGATGCAGAGCATTCTTTCGTTTTTCATTCTGCGTTCGCAAAGATTCTATGGAATATTCTATCTTTGCTCGATCGCTTGATATAAATGGCACTAGAGCGTGTGAACAGTTCCATAGAGCATTCTTCCGTGTTCAGAAGCGCTCGCTCCGCAGAGCGATCTCTTCAAAGCGTTCTTGTGCTCTAGCGATTTGTTTGTAATCGGATTAATTATGGATTGGTCTACAGAAAAATGTCATTTTATGATTGGAGCCTACCAAAATTCCAGATGTCTGTGGGATCCGACGTATGAACAATATAAAAATACAACCCGCAAACACGATGCTTGCCACAAAATTTCAAATTTACTTGAATGTACTGTAGCCGAATAAAAAAATGGTTCAAGCTCTGTGGACAGGAGCTTTTTGGCGCTCTTGTTCAAACAAACAAATTATATCTCCGAAAGTATTGCTTTCTCAGAGTTGGGAATTATATCAATGGATTCTTATGATAGAACTGCATCATGAAAGAAATAAAATTTAAAAAAAGTGTCGTTTAAAAAAAAATGTTTCAAAAATTATCATTTAAACAAGGGCGACAAAAAAAGAGCAATTTACAATGCTTCAAAAATTGTCATGAAATTTATTTATCAAGATTAAAAGAGCAATCTGCAATGATTCATCCTCGTGGAATGGGTAGTTGCAACTTACACTCGGTGCATAGTTTTCACAACTCGAAATACCTAAGGAAAGTATCATCGAAATGTCTAAAGCAAGGCTGGAGACAATCTCAGCAGATTGTTCCTGATATTTGAGTAGGTAGAGGCTTACGAACAAATTATTTTAATAGTTCAAAATATATTAACTAGCAACATTATGAAAATACTGTATATAGGAACATGTCTTACTACTTAAGGAAGTAAAATGTAATATTAACCTCAGTGGTCAACGAACAGTAATTTCTTTTGATGATTCCATTATGTTCTTCTTTCCTATTGCCTTCATGAACTACCTACATCAAAACAGTCTTGTATATATTCACAAATTCAAGAATCGAATACTTGCTTTCCAAGAGAAAATATACGAATTGACAATCCAATTCCAAATCTTCTGAAACATCATCCCGAATGTATACGTAAATTATTCAATATGCAACCAGTCAATATTATCTTCGGTTACAAAACAGTCTTGTATATATTCACAACTTCAAGAATCGGATACTTATTTCAAACTACGAATTGACATGACTCTAATAGCTAGATAAGATGACATTTATGAACAGTGACCACAGACAGTGAAAACATAGAACTACGATGTATTTGAAATTTTGTAGAATCATATCTCCGAAAGTATTAGTTTCTTAGAGTTGAAAATTATATCAAAGGATTCTTATGATGAAACTGCATCTTAAAAAAAATTGAATTTGAAACTTGTAATGTAAAAAAAAAATTATTTTTCCGTTACTCCAAAACCATCATGCCGATTTTGCCCAGTAACGAACTCAGCCAAGATATTTATCTCCCAAACCTACTGTGAAAATTTCAACTGTCTAGCTGATTCTGTTCGAGAGTTATCGTGTTAACGGACGGACGGACGGACATAATCGATTTCGGCCACGGATTCTTGATCAGTGAGTCGCACCAAATCGTTTGAGACCATTTTCAGCCAAAAATTCGAAAATTACAGACGTTTGGGCAAATTGATAAGCACTCTGTTACCAGTAACAAGAGCTCCAAAAATGGTCAAAATCCTCTAACGCCATTCTACACAAATTTTGAAATCGACCACATTCTTCTTGTTCTTGCATATCCGTCATCATTTCACCTACATTATTCAGTATCGTTCGCTGCATTAAATTTATTACCCACGAACCTTCCTTCTTTTCTTTTTGCGTGTTAATACAAAATAACAAATGCAGCACTTGCAAATTATAATATTGCTCTCAGAGTCGGACATAACGAAGCACCGCCAGTCACAAAATTGAGATGAATGAGCATTCGTTCGGCTGATCTAAACATCTATCTATCCTGAGCAAGAATTCTATTGCTTTGTTCTCGTTCTTGCTCGTCGATATATTTGTGTAAACGCTTTCGTTTACACTAAAAGATCAAGAAAGAATGTTCTTGTTCTAGCTCTTGCTCTTTGTTCGTTTGGTTTAAACCCACCTTTATACAGTATTAAACGAATAAAACATACAGTGCGCGTCAAAATTATGGAACAAATTCATTTTCTCAGAAGAAAAATATTTGGCAACAAAATCCTGAAACAGGTCAATTTTTGTTTCACTTTTACCAAATTTTTATGCATTTTTGAAGGATTTTTGTTGCACCCTGTGCCATCCCCATCAACCCTCTAATTTTTTTGAATAGGGAAAGTGGGTCCTGTGGTATTTTTCTAGCAAGGTCTTTGTATCTTCTTTACAGGCGTGCAGAAATTTTCAAGAAAATATTTTTCTTGTTTGAAAAATAGTTAGTTCAATGAGGTTTTCAGTATGTGGAGTTTGTCATGGCTCATTTACTTTGAGACGACGGTACCTGATGAAATTTGTCACCGAATGAAAGTCGACCATTACAGTTTTGTTCATGCACAACTTTCAACCCCCTCACATTATGATTTTTCACGTGAGGGGGTTGAAAGTTGTGCATGAACAAAACTGTAATGGTCGACTTTCATTCGGTGACAAATTTCATCAGGTATCATCGTCTCAAAGTAAATGAGCCATGACAAAGTGCACATACTGAAAACCTCTTTGAACTAACTACTTTTCAAAAAAGGAAAATTTTTTCTTGAAAATTTCTACATGCCTGTAAAGAAGATACAAAGACCTTGCCAAAAAAGTACAACAGGACCCACTTTCCCTATTCAAAAAATTTAGAGGGTTGATGGGGATGGCACAGGGTGCAACAAAAATCCTTCAAAATGCATAAAAATTTAGTAAAAGTGAAACAAAAATTGACCTGTTTCAGGATTTTGTTGCCAGATATTTTTCTTCTGAGAAAATTAATTTGTTACATAATTTTGACGCGCACTGTATAATCATCCTACTCAATGAAGGCTTTAGTTCAAGATTACTTTATTTTTCGTCAACTGGAGGATCATCAACGAAATCATCTTGCATGACAATATTGTGTAAAATATCTTCGACTTATCTCACTAAACATAAAGATAGGTGTATAAGATCCCTATATTTAGTGGCGTTAATGGGAATTCCACTATTGTAAGACTTTCGCAGCTCAATTCTTCTTTTGTTGGCTCGAGGTTTCTTCAATGGGGTGCTCAAGTAGGCGTCAAAAAGCAATATAACCATAATGAAATCTTGAAATACTCTTAATGTACCTACTCTAATGATATTCGCATGTATATTCTAATCGTTTTTTAACATCTAACTTCAATAGTACTTTTTGAGATATTGATAATATTTAGGAAACAAACATATTTCAGGACCCAAGGGCTGCTTTGGGCATTTACGAATTTTATTTTCAAATTCGAGCTCTAATAGTATAATCTAAAACAATTTGCAGAATGGGCTCCTATTGAAACACGAATGCGAAATTCGAAAACGAGCGACGTAGGAGCGAGTTTTCGAACGCATGAGTGTTGGAATTGCCTTCTGCAACGAGTATTAGACGATATTTTCTCTATTTCAGGCAAGGTTTGCAAAATACTGTTGAAATTTAATGAAAAATTCGAATTATACATCCTAGTGACTTTTGTATTGTATCTTGGTAGTTGGTGTGACTGTTACGAAAGTTGACAGATTACGGAATTTGAATTTGAAACGTACGTAGGGCATGGAGATCAGATTTAAAACAGTTTCCTAATAACAGGAATAATTCAAAATTAGCAAGAAGGAAATATCTAGTACCATATTTTTTAATGAAAATAAAGCTTTTCCTCAACAAGTATTTCACTATATCCAGATTATATTGTATTGTCAATTGACGTGTGTTGAAATTTGATAGGATAAAATGTCAGTGCTGACTACCACAAAACAATAAATATCACTAGAAACAATGCGGGAATGAGTTCATTCCAGCACTGTTTTCAGTGCTGGAATGGACTCATTACGATACTGAAATAGAGAAAACAAATTCCCACATTCTACAAACCTTTCCTTTTCGAATTTTATCCGTTGTTATGCGCCTAAGACCATATTCATCATAAAATGAGCACAAGTACGTACAAAATATTGCTCAAAATTGAAGGAACGCAGATCTGATACTGTTTTCTTCGAACAAAATTGGGAGAATGGTGTACAAAATTTCATATCAGTTGATAAACTCTAACTCGCGGGTTTAATTACACCCATGTTGTAAAGAACAGCGTGGCAAATGTCTGTAATTTTCAAAATTTTTGCCGAAAAGGGTCTCAAACGATTCACTGATGAAGAATTCGAGGTCAAATTCGATTCTGTCCAGCCGGCCGATAACTTTCGAAAGGAAAGAGATAGCGACTTGCAATTGTCAGGGAAGGTTCGTTAATGGGCATAATTGGTCAAACGGTTTCCGCGTTGAAACTATCCATGCGATATCACTTTGCGATAGCCTTCATAACCTCAAAACTACTATACCGTTGGAGATATTGAAAAATATTGCTAGCCCAGCAGCCTTGGGCGAGTTCTGTAGCTGGTGACCATTGCCACGATAACTTTTGAAGGGAAAGAACATGCGCGCAAAAGCTCATGCGCGCCAGTGCTTTTTAAGAAAGATTTTCTCCATCGACCTCTATGAAAAATGACATTTTACGTACTAATTTCCGACTGAAAAAACGACTATTTCTTAAGTTCATTTCTGCCGCAAAATAACTTTTTCGTCCGCAAACACTTTTCATCCGCTGTGATCACTATGGATACGAGATGATACGGTTCAATACAAATATCTGTGTGTCTATGAGAATAACTAACATTTGCTGTATTGAAATTATTTTAGAAGTCCGAAATTAATGAAAGTATGTAAAAGTCGACGAAAAAAAGGAATATATACCTCGGCGGAAAACTGTACCTATATCGTCTCGCAGGCTCGACTATAATAGACAGTTTTTCGTCCTTGGTGCGTACATAACTATTTTTAAGATCAGTATATGCAAATATCGATATAATTACAATGGTGTTCAATCATCTATCGCATGAAAAACAAAATTCAAAAGCGTCACCATATTTGTAATTCTGTAAAATACTCTTATATCTTGTCTTCTTCCTAGAAAGTAGAAATATAAAGGGAAAGTTCACCCACCACTGCAATAAAACAATTCAAATTTCAGTTAAAAGTTTATTATTTCCTTCAAAAAATATGCAAGTCACATCTTCTTGTCATCCATTATTCGCACAATTTTTAATGACACAAATCGAAACTATTTCATGCTTCATATCTGAAATGAATTATACACCAATAGTATAAAATAACAAAATTGAAGCTCGCTTAGAATTCATATTAATAGGAACAAATTAAATAAATAATATTAGCAGTATCCAAATATGGAAAAAAAATTTAAAAAAATCAGGAAATTCTTCAGAAAAAGAATTTTTTATTTGCCTGATGTCAAGGACAGACATTCTATAGACTATTTTCAAAATATGTCTTCATGCAACCCCAGTTAATTAAATTCTTCAGAACTCGATTAAGTTCTTTCTCCCAAAATAAGAAGTCTCTTGGATTATCTGCGGCTAAAAATATGTCTTTGTGGTAAAACTCTTCCTGTGCAGAATCTGGGCCGATCTTGAGGTGGAGAGATCTAGGTCTTGAACAAAATTTTCTGTCTGCAAGCATTATGTAGGGCAGCAAAGATCTGTTGAAATAAATCGATTTCATTAAGTATTAATATTGAGTTCTGGTTATACCGGAAGTAACTATGTGGCATTAATATAACTTTCCTAGAAGATGCGCGCAAAATAACATTTTGATTAGGAATTTTTTTCACTTTGTAGTCTCTGGATTTGTTATAATTTTACCCAAATGTCTGTAATGTTCGAATTTTTTCTGAAAATGGACTCAAACGATTAGGTTCGACGCACCGATGAAGAATTCAAGGTCAAATTTGATTCTGTCTGGCCGGCCGGCCGTTACCACCATAACTTGAGAAAGGATAAACATAGCGACTTGAAATTTTCAGGGTAGGTGGCGTATCCAAATACGACGGACAAGTTGGGTATAATCGGCCCAACGGTTTCCGAGTAATAATTTTGTCATCCACCAATACAGATCCGATCGAATTGAAACTACGCAGCTAGTTGTGAAATACTGACACAAAGACGTTTGTGAAATTTTGTGAGAAATGAAAAAAAATATATTAAAAAATATTTTTTATGTCACGATAACCTGAGAAAGGAAAGAGATAGCGACTTGCAATTTATAGGGAAGGTTGTGCATCTGAATGCGACATTTAAGTTCGTTAATAAGCATAATCGGTCAAAAACGGTTTTGGAGTTATATCCATCTAAAATTTTGTTGTTATGTCCTAAATAACTCGAAAAATAGGAATCCGATTCAATTCAAACAAGGCAATTTGTTGTAGAATGCCGACGCAAAAATTCTTGCAAAATGTTGTAAGGATCATATATCTAGAAAATTTCAGAAAATCATTGAAAAATATTGAAAAAAAAATATACCAGAAACTCTTCGTCCGACATGGCTGAAATTTTGCGTTTGAACATGATCGGATCTATCTTGTTGGAGATCCGTGTAGCCTTGGGTGAGTTCGATAGCTGGATGGGTGACCGTTGCCTCGACAACGAACGAAAAGAGATAGGAACTTGCAATTTTCAGAGTAGGTTGAGAGTTAAGTTCGTTGTTGGGCGTAATAAGCCCAACGGTTTCGGATTTATCCCCATCTGGAATATTATTTTCTCGATAACTCAAAATATACAGACCCGATCGAATTGAAACTTGGTAACTAATTATAGAATATCGACATAAAGACGTGTGTGAAATTTTGTGGGGACCATACCACTAAAAAAATTTGAAGAAATTACAAAAAAGTATTATGTATCACACGATATCTTGAGAACGGAAAGAGATAGCGACTTGAAATTTTCAGTGTGGGTTGCGTATCCAAATGCAAATTTTAAGTTTGTTAGTTGGCATAATCGGCCAAATGATTTAGGAGTAATAGTCATTCGAAATTTTGTTGTCATTTCCTCTATAATTCAAAATATACAAATCTGATTCAATCAAAACTCGGTGATTACTTGTAGAATGCCGACCCACTAATTTTCGTGAATTTCGTGAATATCGTATCCTGGAGTTACTTGAAGCGTAAGTTTTTTCGTATTTCAATTCCAATAGAATACATACCGCCGTATTCACAAAGCATTAAATTTCCGTTAAGTCCTAACTGAGGTCCTCAGTTAAGGATAAATATGAATCGCAACCTCAGTTTAAGTGAAAATTAAAGTGAAACAGGCCTGTTTCACCATCGTTACATACGTTAACTGAGGTTGTGATTCTTATTTATCCTTAACTGAGGAGCTCAGTTAGGACTTAACGGAGATTGAATGCTTTGTCAGGATTAAAAATTCTGTGATCATAGACAATCCTCCCGTTACTGAAGTTTGTCATTAAAATGGTATGAAATGTATTCATATATTATAAAAGCTGAGAAAACGGTATACAGGGTGAGTCTTTGACCACTGCATTAATTTTAAGCAAAGATTCCTATCATCAAATGAAACACCTTTTTTATTTAACATTTTTCCAAATTCAGCTCAGGTAAAAAGATACAGGCTGTTGAAATTTTGAAAAAAAAATCAGTTTTTATTTTGTAGCTTTGACATCCTTTTTTCGAATAAAATGAATGTTGGCGTAAAGTTTCCTATAACTATCATACATATTTTCCAAATATTAGTTATTTTCTACTTCTACTGGTTTTCTAGTTATGGACTCGTGGATTCATAAAACTAAACGAAATTAGCATAAAGAAAGCATATAAAGTTTTTCTTGAGTCATTTCAAAAATATTCCATCGTTTTAGAACATTATATTATTCCTCATCATTTCTCCTTAAACGCACCGTTTTCGAGATATTCTTCATTGAATGTTTTAAAATGGATAACTCCAGAAATTTCACTACTTTTATGGATCCGACCCTGAGCGTTGGAATCCCGAATCAAGCTGTAAACCACGTTACCATGCCTTATTCTCGTCCGCCAACAATGTCATAGATTATTTATATGCGGGAGTGTGTTAGCACATTGTGAAATCTTTAAACGCTTGTAACTTTTTACCTGAGCCGAATCTGGAATAATGGTAAATGAAAAAAGTGTTTCATTTGATGAGAGGAATCTTTGGTTAAAATTAATGCAGTGGTCAAAGACTCACCCTGTATATCGATGCTAGATTCGAATAAGAGAAAGAGTGGCCAATAGAGGTGAGGAGGCAATAAAACATGCGCGCAAAATCTCCTAACTTCACGTCAGTGCTTGAACCAATTTTTCGTATTTGAAGACATGTAACTTGTACTGTCACTCATGAATTAATGCAAATTCATTCAGAATTGAATACTTATAATCATATCAATAAACAAAATATGAAAAAAAAAATTTTTGAGAATATCGGAAGTGCTTAGGTTCAAAAAATTTTCAGCATAGTATGAAATCTCAAACAATATCATAATTCCAAATAGGCACTCGAACTGGGGACACCCGGTAGTGTCCAACGTTTCGCTTAAGATGTCCCATCTTGAAGGTCCCCCTCGCGTATTTCAGATGTTCCTGCAAAATCCCGTATATTGAATTTCAGGTATAAAGTTTTGTAGTTTATTATAAGTATAAATCATAGACCTAATACAATAAATATTAGGTCTATGGCGTATATCCAAAACATGTTATATCCCAAAGGCATGTTCACTTGACTTCCCAGAGCCCATTTATGATCATCGCTTAGATGAAATCAACGATAAGTCTGAAGTCATATCTCCAATTGATTCTTCGAATCTTACCTGGAAAGATCGATAATTATGTTCGGTTCTGTAGTCTCTTCTCTGCCTGGGTAATCCCAAAACTTCAATTCTGATGCATCCAAGATACACCATTGACGACGCCATCGTGTTTTTCCACTGCAGCTTTCACAAACCATCAGAAATCCTGATAAAAATATATCTAGTTTTACTCCACTGGCAATATTGTATTTGAGTTTGTACTGAGGGAAGTTATCTGGATTTACATTTTCCAAAGATAGTTCTCTGAGCTGTAGTTCGGACCTGGAAATTACAGTTCTTCCAATACAAGTGAAGGCTGATTTTCTTGTCGTTGAAATTTCTCTCGGATTAGCTTCGGCCGTGTTACGAAAGCGTGATCTCCAGCCCAAGAAGAAATTCCTATATTTCTGAAAAAAAGAATCCACATATAAAATAATATATTATATATGTGCGAGGTTTTTGGTATTTGACGACCAATTTCATTCTGCATGCACCTATTGGTTGATAATTTCTTAGCATTTTAGCTGTCATTCTATAGGGGTGTAAAAGGAGTATGTTTTCTTGGAAATTCGCTGATGTCCCATTTCCAGAAATTTTTGTCAGCTCACACCACAACCTAACTCCCAAAATTGTTGGGGGGCAAACAGGACTTACTTCTAAAGGATTTGATGTATGGTGGTACATCGTTGAAGTTATACTTATATAGGTGAAAATGTGGGAAAGCTCTGTGGACAGAGGCTGGGGCGCTCTTGTCAAACTACTAGCGAGAAATTATTCAAACTTTGACGAATTATATCTCCGAACGTATTGGTTTCCCAGAGTTGGGAATGAAATCAATCGATTCTTCTGATAGAACTGCATCATTAAATTCAAAACTTAGGTCTATGACTCACCAAATTTGAAATTTGTAATGTAAAACAAATTTTTTTATTTCGTTACTCCAAAACCACCGATTTTGCCCAATAACAAACTCAACCGATATATTTATCTGCCAAACCTACTCTGAAAATTTCAACTGTCTAGCTCATTCCGTTCGAGAGTTATCGTGTTAACGACCGGGTGGCAGGATATAATCGAATTTGACCACGGATTCTTGATCAGTGAGTCGAACCAAAACGTTTAAGACCATTTTCAGCCAAAAATACGAAAATTACAGACATTTGGGCACATTGATAAGCACTATGTTCCGAGGAACAAGAGCGCCAAAAATAGAGCTTTCAAACCCTTTTTTGGAACCATTGTCATAAGTGGTTCATTATGATACTGTGAAGTCAGAGGGTAGTCTGCGGAGGTATTATGAATAGAGAATTTCCAGCTAAATATACATCACAAGACATCGTTATGTCTCTTTTTTCAGATGAGTGAGGTGTATAGTATAGTTTTTCAGCTGTTGTGGAAATTGGAAGTAACTGAACACATTTTTGGATAATATTTTCCTTTCTTTACGCGCTTGTTCTGCCAGGAACAGCATGGTATTATTTTAGTCTCGGTTAAATTTGTTAATGGGCGCAATCAAAAATTTGAAAAGACAAAATTTCGGGATTGCATGACTAAAAAAAATCAATATATGTTCAACTATTTTGCGGAATATTTTGTTTGAAATTCCAAAAACACATATCGGATCGAGTCTAAGTTTGGCTTTTGAGCAATAATGACCTCTTGAGGCTTACAAGCTTTCATGGAAAACAGACCCTAAAGACCTTCAAAAAACAAATCCCAATATGAAATTCGAAATATCTACTAGTAAAATTAGGGATGTTTTGTTTACAACAAGAAATTCTAATTCAAAAAGTTTTGCAGAAATTTTCCATTTCTGTCATTTCTTTTTCGTACTAATTAGTGTAGGGTGGCGAATGAATAAGTGTATAAACGATGTTTGGAATTTAATTTTTTTTTGTCTGAATGTTGAGCGACTGCGGGAAGTGACTGAAATGCCATATTACCTCCTCATGTCAATTATGTATGTGTACCAGCTAATTCCGAGGAAATAACGTAGTGGCCAAGCTGGAGGGTCCATAACGTGGCCGTTGGGCCAATTTTGAAATTCACGCTGCCCCTTTCGGGCATTTTTAGTTATTCGCATGAGCAGACGAAAAGTGATTTAACTACTGGAATTTTCGCCTGAGAGGAGTGGGGCTTAGAGGTGGAGGATGCTATTGCTCCATAGAATCATTGCTTAGCTTACATATGAGTACTTTGTGCCGTGTTGTTCTGGGGAACAGCGTGCTATCTTTTTTCCCAAATGTCTGTTATATTCGATTTTTTGCCGGAAATGGTCTCAAACGATTAGGTTCGACTCACTGATGAAGAATCCGAGGTCAAATTGGATTCTGTCCGGCCGCCTAGCCAAATTCGACTTACAAATTCGTTAATGAGCATAATCGGCTCAACGGTTTCCGAGTACTAATTTTGTTTTCGACCAATACAGATCCGATCTAATTGAAACTTAGTAACTAGTTGTACAATGCCGACCTAAAGAAGTAGGTGAAATTTTGTGAGGATCATATCAATAGAAATTTTTTTTAAATTTTTTAAAAAATATTATTGATCTCACGATAACTTGAGAACGGAAAGATATAGCAACTTACAATTTTGAGGGTAGATTGCTCTTCCGAATACGACATTAGAATTTGTTAATAAGCATAATCAGCCTAACGGTTTTGGTGTTATACCCATCTGAAATTTGTTTGTTATTTCCTTAATAACTCAAAAAATGCGGATTCGATTGAATTCAAACATGTTGATGGATGTTAGAATGCCGACGCTTAAGTTTTCGCGAAATTTCGTGAGGATCATTTAACTGAAAAATTTGAAAAAAAAAATCATTGAAAATCATTGAAAAAAATGTTATACATCATAAAGTATTCGTCTGGCATCCTTCAAAACTTAACTAAGTAAGTTTTTTCGCATATCATCAGATATTTGAAGAATTTTAATTCAGACAGAATAAATATGTCAGAATTAAAAATTCTTTGATCATAGATGATTATCTCATTACTCAAGTCTGGCATTAAAATGGAACGAAATGCATTCATATCTTATAAAAGCTGAGAAAACTGTCTATATCGATGGTAATATCGATTAAGAGTGTCGAATAGAGGTGAATAGACACTATTTCAATTTTGAATGTTGTTTATGTTCCCAAGTAGAGGCCCGAAAAAGATCCAGCCTCCGGGCCCATATTTTGATGTTACGCCACTGATCATTGAATCCCTACGAGGAATTTATTGCCCCTAATTAACTGACAGCTAGTTTCTGATGTCTTCAACAATCCAACTCTCTTACTTGTCCATGTCGTTATCTCAATTAGTTTTCGAGTTCTAATTTCTTAGAATTCAATCGTATAATGCCTTCCGGTGAGGGTCAGAACCACCATAAACACACCTTTCGGCTTTATAGAAAATTTCTGAACTGGTATAACAGACAGACAGTTTGATTTCCGTATTTTGAGAAACTCGAAACAAAAAGATCTAGAATATGGAGTCTAAATATATCTTCTTTTGCACCATTTGTTGATTTACATTTCGAGAGTATTATACCCGTTTGAAATTAATTTATAATCTTCGAAGCATGAAATTAAGATCCCTGATTGAGAGTTTAGCCAATGGAGGTGGATATTGGTTCTATAGTAATATTTTTTCCCCTGTCGGAGTAAAAAGGAAAAATATAACTACAGCAGCAACAAATAGAACTTTCCTTTCATCCTGCCAATCAACATACGGCATAGTTACTGTACGTTTAAGAAAAAAATTCTCAAAATCAATTTCGTGAAGTCTGTTTTTGCGCGCATTTTGTTTTTGACGCTCGTGTTCCTCGGAACAGAGTGCTTATCAATTTGCCGAAATGTCCGTAATTTTCGAATTTTTGGATGAAAATGGTCTTAAACGATTTGGTTCTACTCACTGATCAAGAATCTTTGGTCAAAATCGATTCGGTCCGACCGGTCCTCCGTTAACACGATAACTCTCGAACGGAATGAGCTAGACAGTTGAAATTTTCAGAGTAGGTTTAGGAGATCATTTTTCAAAATTTCAATAACAAATCGTACTTCTATATTTCCCCAGAATGCTGTACTTAATTATTCTATCTATGAATTATTATATGATCTGTGTTCTTACATGTCCTCTGATTTTCCTATGAGAGATAAATGTGAAAATTATTTCTGTTTCGTTATTCTTGATATAAAATACACCTCCTGTTCTAGAAAACAAAGTATGATTGAATACAAAATGATCAATGAAATAACCTCAGCTATCGTAGAATTATGAGGATGATATGATATTATACTTTTAAGGTGATGATATAATGCCCGTTGATAATCCATATGATGATGGAAATATATACTTTGGTTAGATACATAATCCAATTGGGTTCAGAATATCTCCAGTAAAAACAAAACTGCAATATTGGCTAAGTTTTAATTGATATAATATAATTTTCAGAGTAGATTTGGGGAATGTATATCTCGAATAAGTTCGTTATTGGGGAGAATCAGTCTGTTTGAATTTAATTTCTTTCAGGATGCAGTTCTATCGTAAGAATCCATTTATATAGTGATAATTGATCAGTTATTGAGCGGGATGAGAAATGATTAATTACCAAAATGACTATTGAAAAATAGGGGTTGGTGATAGAAGGGTGAAAATTTAGGGTTGTATGTATTTTGTAATGCCACATTATAAAAAAATAAAAACAAAAAATTTCGTTCAAAAATTAAAAAAAAAATTAAGAGAGAACAACCCTTTCCACTTAGGGGTATGAAAAATAGATAGTAGCCGATTCTCAGACCTACCGAATATGCATATAAAATTTGGTAAAAATCGGTAAAGCCGTTTCGGAGGAGTACGGTAACTAATATTGTGACATGGAAATTTTATATATTAGATAATATTGAGTGTCTACTTCATTCTTTCAGTTTGGTAATTTGGCGGCACCACCTCAAGATAAAGTCCATGTTTATGACACACTTAAGGGAAAATATTAATAAAGAAATTGCTTAAACTCCAGCTGAAATATTGCGAGAAGTTATGGTAAACGTTCAAAGTAGACTTCATCAGTATCTGGCTTCTCTTGGTAGTGTTTATTCACTATTGTTTTACATGAATGATATTACATGTTTTGGTAAATAGTTACCATAGCAATATTCTTCAAGAGGGATTATTTTTCATTTTAAAGAAACTTGTCTGGTTGTATTTTGCTGGACCTATTATAAAGCACTTTGTTCAAATTTACCTTGAATGGTATAAACATTTTCAGATAGCTCACCTTCAGAATTTTCATTCCAGATGATTTTTCCCTAATTTTCAGATCCATTGTATAAATTTCAACAGATATTTTGAAATCCGTTCGGAGTTCTTCGAAACAAAATGGATCTCCTACAAATAATTCCGTATTGCTATTGGGCACCAACAAATCACTGCAGAAAACGGAGGTACCACAACGTAAGATACAAATGAAAAATCTTGTCTGTTTTGGTTTTTTTTCAAGTATTTGTTCCAAAGGAATTCTTAAACCTGATACCAGTACAAATCCATTCTTGTCGTCTTCATCGATAAAATCTGAGGTAGTTAATGCCATATTCAATATTTCCCTACGAAGAGCTGAAAAGTTTTCAAGTTATTGATGATAGTAATCTCTATTCTCTATTATATTTACCTATATACAGAGTGTCCACCGGTAGTGCCCATTATAAGAAGTTCATACAAAGAATTATATACCTATTGGATCTGTTTAAAATTTGGTGCAAAGCCATTAGGTGAATGAACCTTCATTGAAAATATGTTCGACAATGTATGACTTGCGGTTATCCTGGAAATGTGTGTCAACTCACGTATTTCAAATGAAATAACATTTATATTTTTACATTATCGAATTCTACGTTTATTTTTGCAGCATTACCCAAAGCTATCTTGAGTAGTTTTCCAGTTATTCGCCGTTTTTTGAAAATAATAACAGATGGCTTATGAGAAACAGTGTATTTCTCGAGAGCGAGTGCAATGCATATTGCACAACTTCAGATCTGTTTTATGAAATTGGTTACCGAAAATGTTTTCAAATATATAATGATATTTTGCAGGTAACATGAGGTTAAAATGAGACTGTCGAATTTGGATTTCGGAAAAAGGAAATGAGTTCTTTGTTTCAAATGCAAAAGGTAGGTATATTTTAGCCCCACATTCCAATTGAAAACAAAAAAATATTTATAGTCAGAGTGCCCTATACCTAAATTTTGCCATTCTTCGAATATTCTAGAAAAAAAGTAGCGTGAGAGCAAATTAGGCATCAATTTTTCTTTATGTTCGTCCCTACATATGAAACTCCATGATCACATTTGAAAATAGAATTTGAAAACACATTCGAAAATGTAATGTTACACAGGTTGCCCAATTTGAAATAAGCGAGTTGATATCCATTTCTGGTAGAACCGGAAGTAATAAATGTTTGCTAATATTTTAAAAAAGGAGTTCCATCTTCCTAATGGATCTATACAATATTTCTAACAGATCCAATAATAATAAAAATGTTTGTTCCTAATTATATTTCTTCGTGAACTACTAATGAAGGCTCCCGGTGGGATACCCTGTATACAGGGTGAGTCTTTGACCACTGCAATAATTATAACCAAAGATTCCTCTCATCAAATGAAACACTTTTTTCATTTAACATTTTTCCAAATTCAACTCAGGTAAAAAGATATAGGCTGTTGAAATTATGAAAAAAAATCAGTTTTTATTTTGTAGCTTTGACATCCTTTTTTCGAATAAAATGAATGTTGGCGTAAAGTTTCCTATAACTATGATACCTATTTTCCAAATATTAGTTATTTTCTACTTCTACTGGTTTTCTAGTTATGGACTCGTGGATTCATAAAACTAAACGAAATTAGCATAAAGAAAGCATATAAAGTTTTTCTTGAGTCATTCAAGAATATTCCATCGTTTTAGAACATTATATTATTCCTCATCATTTCTCCTTAAACGCACCGTTTTCGAGATATTCTTCATTGAATGTTTTAAAATGGAAAACTCCAGAAATTTCACTACTTTTATGGATCCGTCCCTGAGCGTTGGAATCCCGAATCAAGCTGTAAACCACGTTACCATGCCTTATTCTCGTCCGCCAACAATGTCATAGATAATTTATATGCGGGAGTGTATTAGCACATTGTGAAATCTTTAAACGCTTGTAACTTTTTACCTGAGCCGAATCTGGAAAAATGGTAAATGAAAAAAGTGTTTCATTTGATGAGAGGCATCTTTGGTTAAAATTAATGCAGTGGTCAAAGACTCACCCTGTATACATATACAGTGTGTGGAGGTAAGGAACAAAGGACAAAATTCATAACTGCGTTACTGGTTCAGACTGGTCAATTTAAGTTTTTAATTAACCACCTTATGGCATAAAATTTTACTTATGAACTCATTCATTTTTACAGAGTAACTTAATTTTCTTTAAATTAATTATTTTTTGGTGCTTTATTACACGGTGCATTTACTGTCAGAAAGTGCTTACGTGAAGTGTAGTGTTTACACTCATATCGGGTATTGCCAAATATTTAACGTTACGCTAAATTTCGTTTATTTTTGGGCGCATGTTCTAGGGGAACATCGTCCTATCATTTCGTCCAAATGTCTGTAATTTTCGAATTTCGAGCTGAAAATTGGCTAATAGACTAATTCGGACTCCCTGATCACGAATCCGGTGTCAGATTTTTGGGTGCCGTCCGGCCGGCCGGCCGGCAGGCCGGCCGGTTTTCCGGCCGTAGGCACGATAACAGGAGCACCGAAGGTCCTATCGACTTCAAACTTTCAGGGTAGGTTTCTGATCAAAATGCGACGGTTAAGTTCGTTAACGGGCAAAATCGGCCGGACGGTTTAGGAGTTATAGACATTTAAAATTTTGAGGTTATTTCCCTGATATTTCAGGAACTAAAGAAGATGTTGAATCGAAACTTGGTAGTCAGTTCGAAGATATAAACGCGCAACTTTTGGCAAAATTTTGTTATGATCAAAATGTTGGTAATTTTTAAAAAAATATTTCTTTTAATTTTTTCGAAAAAAAAATTTTTTTTTCGTGATCTATTCATCAGATTGCAACAAAAACTTGTACTAACGTCACTTGTAGTATTTTGCAACATTGTGCAAAATTTTGTTTCTATACGATTTCAATTTCTGGAGATATAAGACAAAATGTGTCAAATTTCCTGGGTCTCTCTCAGTATTTTCATCGATTATTATATAATAATCAATAATATTAAGGTATTCAACATGATACTGCTTTTTTTCTTTACTGGTCAGTACGGGCCACAAGGAAGATGAACATGCGCCCAATAGCTCCTGTCCACAGGGCTTGAACCAATTTTTTATAGTTCCTCGGAACTGAGTGCTTATCAATTTGCCCAAATGTCTGTAATTTTCGAAGTTTTGGCTGAAAATGGTCTCAAACGATTTGGTTCGACTCACTGATCAAGAATCCGAGGTCGGCCGGTCCAGCCGGCCGGCCGTAGGCACGATGAATCTCGAACGAAAGAAGTTAGAGGATTGAAATTTGCAAGGTGGGTTTGGAGCGTAAATAACTCGGACAAGTACGTTAATGGGCGAAATCCATCAAGCGGTTTCAGAGTTATGGCCGATTTTAGTAAAACACAGTTTTTATGAATATTTCCGAAACCGATCACTCGATCTATCTGAAATTTAGCATCAAATTGTAGAATCATGACCTTCATACGCATGTGAAGTTTTGTATTGACCAGGTTACCGCAAAGTGTCAAAACAAATTTTCAAAATTTTTAAAAATTTCTCTACAATAACTCTCGAACGGAATGAGCTAGGCAGTTGAAATTTTCAGAATAGGTTAGGGAGATGAATATTTCGGTTAGGTTTGTTATTGGGCAAAATAGGCCAGATGGTTTCGGAGTAACGAAAAAAAAAATTTTTTTTAAGCAACAAATTTCAAATTCAATTTTTTTTTAAGATGGAGTTTTAGCATTTAAATCTATGGATATCATTTTCGACTCCAACCAGCTAATACTTTCGGAGATATGATTTTTCTAAATTTTAATAATGAATCGTACTTCTATGTTTTCGCAGAATGCTATAATTATTCTATCTAAGCTTTAATATATGATCTGTGTTCATACTCGTACATTTCATCCTGTTGTATAAGAGAGAGTCAAATTCAGTTCAGCTATTTTTGCGCGCGTGTTCCGCAAGGAACAGCGTGCTATCATTTCGTCACAATGTCTGTATTTTTCGAATTTTTTTTCGAAAATGGTCTCAAACGATTGGGTTCGACTCCCTGATGAAGAATTCGAGGTCAAATTCAATTCTGTCCGTCCGGCCGGCCGGTCCGGCCGGTCCGGCCGTTAGCACGATAACTCTCGAACGGAACGACTTAGAGCGTTGAAATTTGCAGGGTAGTTTCGTAGCGTAAATATCTCGGACAAGTTCGTTAACGGGCGAAATCGACCGAGCGGTTTCGGAGTTAAGGCCGTTTTTAATAAAAACGTTTTTTATGAATATTTCCGGAACCGATCACTCAATCTTTTTGAAATTTGGCATCAGATTGTAGAATCATGACCTTTATATGCCTGCGAAGTTTTGTGTTGAACGGACGGCCCTAAAGTGGCAAAAAAAAATTTTGAAAATTTGAAAATTTTGTTTTCACGATAACTCGAAAAATACTGATCTGATTAAATTGAAACTCAGTAGTTAGATGCAAAAGACCAAAGCAAACACTTTTGCAAAATTTCGTGAAGATCACGTGACATGAAAAAAATAAAAAAATTACTACTATTTTGCGGAATACTTTGCTTTTAATGCCGAAACATATGTTTTTGAGGTTCATGCTGCCCTTTCCGGGCATTTTCCGTATTGCGCATGCGCAGATGAGAAGTCCTTTAACTGCTGTAGTTTTCGTCAGAGAGGATTGGGGTTTTGGGGTGGCGGATGCTATTCCTCCATAGAATTCAGATCCCTGATGAGGGTCTGCGCATGCGTAGATTAAAGATGCGATATCTTCCGAACCACTAGTGTTGGAGAATCGGAGTTTTTTGTAAGGTGTGTTATTTTGAGAGGACTTTTAGCCGCCAGTAGATTGCGCATGCGCAGAAGAGAAGTGACTGTTTTTGGGTTGGATGGGTTATGTTGGGAGTGCTGCGTCGATATTATGAGGTTTTAATAGAATATTCATAGCAATTCAGTGCAAGGACAAGTCAGTTTGGGGGATGTAGCGTTGTTTCCGAGTTAAAGTGTCCGTACCGTGGCCCTGGGGCTAATTTTGAAATTGATGTTACCCCTTACAGGCATTTTTCGTTATGCGCATGAGCAGACCATCAGTAATTCAACTGGTGGTGTTTTCGTCAGAGAGGATTAGGGTTTTGGGGTGGCGGATGCTATTCCTCTATAGAATCCCCTGTTGAGGGTCTGCGCATGCGTGGATTAAAGATGTGATATCTCCTGAACCACTAGTGTTGGAGAATCGGAGTTTTTTGTAAGGTGTGTTATTTTGAAAAGGACTTTTAGCCGCGAGTAGATTGCGCATGCGCAGAAGAGAAGTGACTGTTTTTGGGTTGGATGGGTTATGTTGGGAGTGCTGAGACGATATTATGAGGTTTTAAAAGAATATTCATAGCAATTCAGTGCAAGAACAAGTCAGTTTGGGGGCTGTAGCGTTGCTTCAGAGTTAAAGTGTCCTTACCTTGGCCCTGGGGCTAATTTCGAAATGGATGCAACCCCTTACGGGCATTTTTCGTTATGCGCATGAGCAGACCATCAGTGATTTAACTGGTGGTGCTTTCGTCAGAGAGGATTGGGGTTTTGGGGTGGCGGATGCTTTTCCGCTATAGAATCCCCTGGTGAGGGTCTGCGCATGCGTGGATTCAAGAAGCGATATCTCCTGAACCACTAGTGTTGGAGAATCGGAGTTTTTTGTGAGGTGTGTAATTTTGGGAGGACTTGCAGCCACGAGTATACTGCGCTTGCGCAGACGAGAAGTGAATGGTTTTGGGTTGTTTGGGTTATGTTGGGAGTAATGAGCCGATATTGTGAGGTTTTAAAAGAATATTCATGTCAATTCAGTGCACGGACACAAGTCAGTTTGGGGGAAATAGCGTTGTTTCCGATTTGAAATGTCTGTATGGTGGCCCTGAGGCGAATTTATAAATAACTATATTCGGTAGATCTATATTAAAATGCGTTCGGATTTGGAGAAGATGCAATTTTGTCCCTAACAGAGGACCCACAACCGAATTTTTTTCTGATCTACGGTAAAACTAACAGCCAAACTGTATTGATAGCTATATTTGTTAAAGGAACTTGAAAAAAAAAAAAAAAAGCACTGACGTGAAGTCAGTACTCTTTGACGCGCGTGTTCACGGTGGCTAATTTGAATTGAATTATTCAAAATTTAACAGTGCTGTATCTAAGCTGCCATCAGGATAGAGTAACAAAGTTGGAAAAGAACACAAGTGACTCTCCTTAGTCGCACAAGCTCCTAGAAGATTTGGGAGGGTCAGTATAATCCTAATCATGTTTATAGCACGCGCGCAAAAGCAGATTGACTTAACAATGAAAGAAAAAGTGTAAAAAGTCAATCTGCTTTGGCGCGCGTGCTATAAACATGATTAGGATTATACTGACCCTCCCAAATCTTCTAGGAGCTTGTGCGACTAAGGAGAGTCACTTGTGTTCTTTTCCAACTTTGTTACTCTATCCTGATGGCAGCTTAGATACAGCACTGTTAAATTTTGAATAATTCAATTCAAATTAGCCACCGTGAACACGCGCGCCAAAGAGTACTGACTTCACGTCAGTGCTTTTTTTTTTTTTTGTAATTTGATTTCTTTCATGGTGCAGTTCCTATTCTCAGATTGCTCATTTAATCTTGATAAATAAACTATTATTTGAATTGAATTTCCTTTATATGATGCAGTTCTATCATAAGAATACATTGATTTAATTCCTAACTCTGAGAAACCAATACTTTCGGAGATATAATTTGTCTGTTTTAACTAGAGCGCCAGAAAGCTCCTGTCCACAGGGCTTGAACCCATTTTTTTAATTGAATACAGATTTTATTCCATGAAAGTTTCATTTTTATTTCCTACAATAAATGTGTTATTCTCCCAAAAAAATGGTTATCTACGGTAACAATTTTTTACACCGTCATTTAGTTAAGATGCACCGTGTAATAATGCGGCATAAAAAAATTGTGGTATTCGTTTTAAAAAAAGTTATGACGTCACTCTGTAAAAATGAATTATGTCATAAATAAAATTTTTATGCCATTAAAAACTAAAATGACCTATCTGAGCGTTTTACTTGAAAAAATTCAATAATGCAGTTATGAATTTTGTTCCTTACTTTATACACTCACTGTATATTATAATTATGATGAAGCTTTTTATTTTACTTTCTCCTTCTTCTTTCACTTTTTCGATACTTTTCAGATCTTCAAAATATGCTTTTAGGAGAATCATAATTTTATCTCAATCAAATACAAATAAATGTGAAAACACAAAAATTACTTACTTGCAATAAGAAGTACACGTTCTGCCTCAACTCGTAGAACAGAATCGGAAAGTTTTTTGTCTCGTTCACACATATGTAAAATTTTCAATACTTGAATAATAGCACTTGCTTGCTCATTCAGTTCATCCTTCAATTTATTTTCGAAATAATTACATCTTCTATCATCTGATTCATCTTCGTGAGGAAAAGTTACAGTTGACTGATTTTCAACAGTTTCAGTTTTTCTTTCGATATGCTGCAGTGACTGAACTGTTTCCATCTGTTCCGAAATATGTACATAATTTGGATGATATTCCCTTCTTGGAAAAGGATCTGAACTTGGGTTCTGGGATTCCAACATTGTTTCTTTGTTTTGTTTCATGATATTTTCATGATCATAATTGTTGTTACATAGGTCATAAGACTAAAAAATATAATAGGATTTTAGTATGAATGCAATTTTTTAGTCCTGAGAAATTATAAGATATTCAAAGTATAATATAGATTATTTCCACTGAGCTATAATGTAGATTTCTCATCCAATTTTGTAAATGCGAAAAATTCAGGTGAGTGGCCAAAGATATTATCTCTATGTTCACCATAAGATCATTTACGATGTCAATTCAACTGACATTTTTCTATTTGTTAACAATTTCGGTACTGGCAGGCCAAAATAAGAAAATTACAGCAATTTGGGTAAAATGATAGCAGGCCGTTCCCTAGAACATGAGCGTGAAAATTAATGTAATGAAAATAAGGTTTTTCTGGAAACTACATAACATAGTGTTGTTGGGTTTATAGGTAAATCCTCAACCCTTATTAATAGTTAAATAAATAAATTAATAAATAGTATTAGGCTGGCCTGAAACAGCTGGAATATCTCTCTGAATTCATATTCTGATTTCAGAAAGCTTTGCAAAATCTGAAAATTAATACCCTAAAAAATTAAGGATGTGTGAGGAGAATAGCTAATTAGTATGCAATTCCGTGTTTTCTGAATTAATAATATGAATAATTAGGACTTCAGAGATACATCCGGCCGTTGCCACGATAACTTGAGAATGGGAAAAGATGGACTTAATCGTCCCAACGGTTTCCGAGTAATAATTTTCTCAAGGACCAATAAGATCCACATCAAAATGAAGCTTGGTAACTAGTTGTAGAATAGGGACTTTCAGGGTAGTTTCAGGTTCAGGGGAGGTTGTGCATCCGAATGCGACATTTAAGTTCGTTAATTGGTAAAATCAGCCAAAGGATTATGGAAATGTTGTTGTTATTTCCTCTATGACTCGAAATATACAAATCTTATCCAATTAAAACTCGGTGATTACTCCTAGAATGCCGTACCACTAATTTCCGCGGAATTTCGTGAATATCGTATCCTGGAGTTACTTGAGGCGTAAGTTTTTTCGAGTTTCAATTCCAATAGAATCATCATAGATGATTCTGTCGTCACTGAAGTCATTAAAATGATATGAAATGTATTCATATATTATAAAATCAGAGAGAACGGTATTTATCGATTCTAAATTCGATTAAGAGTGTACAATAGAGGTGAGTAGACAATATAACATGCGCGCATAAGCTCCTGACTTCACATCTGTACTTTTTGGCGCTCTTGTTCCTCGGAACACAGTGCTTATCAATTTGCCCAAATGTCTATAATTTTAGAATTTTTACATAAATTATTCAATATGCAACAAGTTAATATTATTTTCGGTATCAAAACAGTCTTGTATACAGGGTGTTCCTAAATTGAACGTACAAACGAAAAGGGGAGATTCCTTAAGTGAGTTTAAGAAAAAAAAGTCCCATAAACATGGGGTCGCAAACGTTTCGTTTTCGAGATACAGAGTGTTGAAGTTTGAATTTTTTTCAAGTTTTTTTCTCATAGTATCTACACTTCACAAGATATTCAACTGAAATTTGGCATAGATATTACATTTGAGAGTTCTCACCACGTGACATGGCAATTTCGATAGAAGATCTACAGGGTGATATTTTTTCTGGAACACTGCCACCTGTTCTTCTGCAGAACTTTTTTTTGGTGAGCAACTGTTAATTTAAAAAAATGTAAAAATAAGCTTTGTTCTTAAACTAAACTTTTCGGTCTCTTGTAGTTTTGTCTTATCTACCAACGATTTCGAGAAAAAAAATTTTGAACGATTCTCTCGAAATTCTCGTAACTTAGTTTTCTTGTTTTAATTTTTTTTAGTTTCTTGTTGTTATACATTTTTTGTGTTGATTATACGAGTTTATCAAATCTTTATGAATCATCGCTACAGAACAGGAAAATTTTCATAAAAACTGACACTGAATTCATTCACCACAGCTTACAAAGTGGCCTTCCCATCATAATTTGGATTTTCACGAGGATTTCGAGAGAATCGTTCAAAATTTTTTTTCTCGAAATCGTTGGTAGATAAGACAAAACTACAAGAGATAGAAAAGTTTAGTATAAGAACAAAGCTTCTTTTTACATTTTTTCAAATTAACAGTTGATCACCTAAAAAAAGTTCTGCAGAAGAACAGGTGGCAGTGTTCCAGAAAAAATATCACCCTGTAGATCTTCTATCGAAATTGCCATGTCACGTGGTGAGAACTCTCAAATGTAATATCTATGCCAAATTTCAGTTGAATATCTTGTGAAGTGTAGATACTATGAGAAAAAAACTTGAAAAAAATTCAAACTTCAACACTCTGTATCTCGAAAACGAAACGTTTGCGACCCCATGTTTATGAGACTTTTTTTTCTTAAACTCACTTAAGGAATCTCCCCTTTTCATTTGTACGTTCAATTTAGGAACACCCTGTATATTCGCAAATTCAAGATTCGGATACTTGTTTTCCAACAGAAAATATTTACAAAGTACGAATCATAAACAAACTAGAACAGAAATAAACTTGACATGTCTCTAATAGCTAGATAAGATGACATTTATGAACAGTGAACACAGATAGAACACAGACAGATAGACTTCACTTCTCTGAAAACTTGGAAGTACGGTGTATTATCGAAATTTTGTAAAATCAATCTCCGAAAGCATTAGCTTGTTAGAGTTGAAATTATATAAATGATATAAATATATTCTTATGATGAAACTGCATCTTAAAAGAAACTGAATTTGAAATTTTTAGTGTAAAAAAAAAATTTTTTCGTTACTCCGAAACCACCGGACCAATACCGAACTTAACCGAGATATTCATCTCCCAAACCTATTCTGAAAATTTCAACTGTCTAGCTCATTCCGTTCGAGGGTTATCGTGGTTACGACTGGCCGGACAGAATCGATTTCGACCACTGATTCTTGATCAATGGGTCGTTTAAGACCATTTTCAGCCAAAAATTCGAAAATTACAGACATATGGGCTAATTGATAAGCACTTTGTTGCGAGGAACAAGAACGCCAAAAATTAATTCTTTGTTAGATAACCCGTTTCCATCTTTGATTTTTACAGCGTGGTAAGGTGATCCTGTTGTTTTTACTATAGTTCACAAAATATTGTATATCTTTTGTTGTCAGTCTGTTTTATGATAATTTGAAATTGCCAATATTTTATTTATTATTTACCAGAAATTCAACACAAGTCTCAACTGTCAACTGGTCGAATTGGAAACGTCATTTTGACATTAGTAACCTGGAGTTAGCGATTTAACCCTGCCATTATGCGGGAATAAATTTGTATAGTTTTAGCTCTGGGTTAAGCTATAACTCTTGAAGGTGCAAGACAAATGATCAATGTAACCCTGGGGTAATATTCTGAGTTAATTGTATAACCTTCATTCACGCAAGGGACAGTGGGATAGATTTGATAACTAATGACGAATTCAGTCACATATTACTACTATTACATCTTACCGTTGCCCTTGTATTATCTGTTTCCAACTTCTTCATAGTCTGTGAAATTCTTTTATTTTCGGGAAGCTGGAGTTCCTGATTGACCTCTTGTTGCAGATGGAAGATGAATGGATCAAGAACATGAATATTTTCGTATTCATTCCAACCCCTCACATTTTCCTCTTGATCCATGGAAAATATTTTTCTGCTATTGGATTTCTCGATGAATTTCTCTAAAAGGTCCTTGAATTTCTCCAGGACCAATTCTTTAACAATTTCACAATCTTCGTTCGTCTTCAATCCCATCTGAGTCATTTGATATTCAGTTCCACAGTGTAACTCTCTATGGTTCATTTTTAGATTTGTGGAAATGTATCCCTTCTCCTTTTCGTCTTTAAAAACTGAAAGAGATTCCGCAGAACTGAACAGATATGAAGGATCTAATCTGAAATTCTCTCCTATCACTTGCTCATTTCCATAATTTTCTTCCTTATTCTCCCCATTTTGAGCTGCTGGGAAATTCGAAAAATGTTTCTGGTCATGATTTGAATCACTCCCACTACCGACGAATATCAATTTTGCCGGTCTAATTCTCAGTTTTATTGTACTGAATTTTTTATAAGTTTCGGGCAGTAGGATTTTTTGATTGATGGTTATTAAGTCTTGATTTTTTGACATAACTGTAACTTCTCCCATCTTTGTGGCTCAATAGAGAATATTTTCTTCAATCGCTCTCTGTAAATCATATTCTGATTAGTCACCATAAAGTCCATTGAAAAGTTACATTTGGGGTTGCATTCGTCAGAGGACGCAATTTTATTCTTTAGATATATCAAAGGGGGGTCAGGTTAAAGTTAAATTCAAGTTTGTGGGGTTCCAACCCTTGTCCCACGGCCGCCATCTTTCAAAAAGGACTCAAATGGATTTGATGCTTTATCTGACGAACTATAGGTCTCACAAAAAAAATTAGTCAACATTTTTTGTGCAAAATAAGATTATCTGCAACTTTTGTAAAGTAACTTTTAGGCTTAGAACCAAAAATATAAAAGTTATAAGCGAAAATCCATGAAACCTTGAGAAGAAATGTTATATTGGTTGAATAACTCTTTTTCTAATCATTTTGCGAAACAATTACATCACACCATTTTTATAGATGGTGTTTTAGGGAATAATTTTCATTCTAAACTTTTTAAAATATATTCATAGTTAAGGTTTTACAGCGCTGCTTTCATTAATAAAATGATTCGCGAAATGCCGTGGGCAAATTGCCTCGAAGAAGAGGAAGTTACGTATTGTATATTGTTGTAGGGGTTCATGTTTCACTGCGACCTTAAGGTCTATTGTGTCCACCCCGTCGGAGCAGTCGATGTAATCACCATCTACAGCTCGCGTTCCAGTTCCAGAGTTCTGATGAACTCCAGTATCTGGGATGTCCTGAAGGAGGCTACGTCTTTGCTCCTGCAGATTTCTTGGCCAAAACATTCCTTGCGTTGGTTTGAGATGGCGAGACATTCTGTAATCAGGTAATCAGGAGTTTCATCCTCCTCCCAACAGAATCTGCACTCTTCAGTTTCTGCTAGCCCTAATCTCATCATATGCTTCTTAATGCCTCAGTGCTCTGTGATGAAACTAGTGAGGAGGTGCAAAGTGTTCTTACAGAGGTCCATATATTTCTTGAATCTGACAGTGGAAAAGTTCCGGAGGAACTTATTGAGGTGATATATTCTTGAGAGAAATCTCCAGAAAATACCTTTTTCAGTTTCTTGTTTCATCTGAAATTCACTTTTGTAGGTGTATCTACCAACCCCACAGGATTCCGGGCCAATAAAAGGGGTTTGTGCTCCTTTCTTGGCAAGTGTTGGCCTCCTCATTTCCTTTGACTTCCGCGTGACCAAGAACCCAGACCAAGGAAACCCTGTTGTTCTTGCCTACTTCATTGAGTTTTCTTCGGCACTCCCATATTAGCTTGTACTCGATAACATGGGTGTTCAGAGCTTTAATAGCAGCTTGAATGTTAGAGTGGTTTGCTGTATCACATCTCTGATAGTTTCTTTCTAGTTTCATTTCCACGCACCTTTCTATTGCAAGTACTTCTGCCTGAAAGACGCTCAGATAGGAGCCTAGCGATAGTGAGCTTTAGGTGCCTGGCCCATATACTTCAGCGCTAGCGCCTATATTGGTTTTAGAACCGTCTGTGTACCATTTAATGGCATTAAAAAAAAACTTGGCTGGTGGATTCCCTGTCCCAGTCTTTCTTCCTATACCTAACATCGTAGTGAAGTTCTTTTCGATACTTACTTTCCTAATCATTTCGTCAGGAGGAAGATTGGCTGATGAAATATACCTGGTAAGAGAGGACCAAACTTTCTGGTTTTTAATACTCTCATTACCTGTTCAATTCCTAGTTATTCTGAGAATGAATTCATGGGCCATTTTGTCTATCACTAGATGGAGTGGTGTGAGATTTGTGATAATCGCAATTTCTCAGAGGAAGTCATACAGACTATTGAATCATTGGTCATGTGCTCCAACATTTTTTTTTTGGTTGTAAGAATATTAAAAAGATACATTCTTTGTTATTGGCTTTATTTTGCATTACCCCAAAAGTAAAATGAAAGACCCATGCCTTGTTCTATTCACAATTAAAATGGAGTATAATAACATCCTGCTACACATTGAAAATATTCAATAGATTTTTTCTGGGAAAAACTTTTGATGATATGTGTAGCTCGGGATGTATAGTGTCAAAGTTTTGTTACTGTATTATCTCACACTGAAATATAATTATTCTGAGAGTTTTTTTGGGTGTGAACTATATTTCTATAGTAATCTATTTATAGTAATGGAAATATTGAGAAAATCTAGTTTCAAATGAGTATATGTCCGGAATCCTTGGGCGCATTTTGCCCATTCATGCTACAAATCAATGAAGTATATTGATAATCAAATGAACGAACTCAAGTCCAGCGAGTACCTTTGAAAATATTTTATATTATATTCATTTTTTGCGCGTATGTTCTGGGGAACATCGCGTTATAGTTTTGCCCAAATGTCTGTAACTTTCGAATTTTTTTACGAAATTGGTCTCAAACGATTTAGTTCGACTCCCCGATGAAGAATTCGAGGTCAAATTTGATTCTGTCCGTCCGGCCGTCCGTTGCCATGATCATTTGAGAACGAAAAGAGCTAGCGACTTGAAATTTTCAGGGTGGGTGGCGCATCGCAATACGACGGACAAGTTCGTTAATGGGCATAATCGGCCCAGTGGTTTCCGAGTAATAATTTTGTTTTCAACCAATATAAATCCGATCGAATTGAAACTTGGTGAGTCGTTGTAGAATATGAACCTAAGTACGTTTGTGAAATTTTGGGCGAATCGTATGGCTAGAAAATTTAAAAAAATTATTAAAAAATATTTTTTTTGTCACGACAACCTGAGAACGGAAAGAGATAGCAGCTTGAGAATTTCAGGTTATGTTGTGCATATGAATGCCACATTTTAGTTTGTTTATGAGCATAATCGACCAAACGGTTTCAGAGTTATAGCCATCTGAAATTTGGTGGTTTTTTGTTCCTCATTAACTCGAGAAATACTGAACCGATTGAATTCAAACATGGTTATTAGTTGTAGAATGCCAACGCGAAAATGTTTGCGAAATTTGGTGAGTATAGCATTTGTAGAAAATTTTTAATAAATCATTGAAAATAAAGAAAAAAATTCTATATATCAGTAACTATACTTTTGAAATTGCTGAAATTTTGCAAGAGCGTTCATTACCTAACTCTACTGCCAAGTTTCAAGTTTTTACACGATCGGTTGAATATTGTTGGAGATTCGAGCATTCTTGTGTGAGTTCAGTAGATGGGTGACCGTTGCCTCGATAACTTTCGAACCAAAGGAGATAGGGACTTGCAATTTTCAGGGTAGGTTGCGTATCCGAAAGGGAGAGTTGAGTTCGTTTTTGGGCATAATCAGTTTAACGGTTTCCGAGTTATATCCACCTGGAATATTGTTTCCTTGATAACTCAACAAATAAATATTCGATTGAATTGAAGCTTGGTAACTAGTAGTAGAAAATCAACACAAAGACGTGTTTAAAATTCTGTAAGAACCTGTAAGAACCGTACTCCTAGAAAATTTGAAAAAAATGACGAAAAAAAAAATTTTAAGAACCGCGCCTCCAGAAAATTAAAAAAAAATCACGAAAAAAAAATTGGTTCAAGCACTGACGTGAAGTCAGAAGCTTTTGCGCGTATGTTCTATTGTCCATTCTTCTGTATTGGACACCCTTAATCGAATTTACCATGGTTAATTATGTCGTCCATTCTCCTGTATTGGACACTTAATTCGAATTTACCATGGTAAATTTGAATTAAGAGTGTCCAATACAGGAGAATGGACAACATAATTTACCATGGTAAATTCGATTAAGGGTGTCCAGTGTCAGTGCTTGAACCAATTTTTTTAATACATATTCAGAAACATTGTGGAATGATAGGTCATACTCATAATATTATTATTATTGCAGGTAACACAAGATATCTTGTTGATGAGAATCATTTTTGTTCCGGCTGCGGTACTGTTTCCCTTCGCCTCCTTAGGGATTCGAAATCGGCACCCTTCGTTTCTTAGTACAACGCTCTTACCACCTACTACTCGCTTCACATGGTTTCATATATAGCTAATATTTTTTCTTCATCAACTACTTTCACAAAAATTTATTGGTTCAGATGAATAGAGTGCCTATCAATTATTCCCAATGTCTGTAATTTTCAAATTTTTAAAAGCAATGATTTTTCTGTATTTGTTTGATGAATTTCTCTATGTCAAATTTTCCTTATTACAATAGTTAACATACACCATATACCGAAAATAGGCCAAATCTAATAAAAAAAGAAGATTAACCATAAAACAATACTTGTGGTGAAGAACAGTTGCTAGTATAACATTAAGTTTGAAAAATTAAATGTAGAATAGTATATTTTAAAACAAGCTGCAGAATGGGCTCCTATTAAAACACGAATGCGAAATTCGAAAACGAGTGACGAAGGAGCGAGTTTTCGAACGCATGAGTGTTGGAATTGCCTTCTGCAACGAGTATTAGACGATATTTTCTCTATTTCAGGCAAGTTTTGTAAAATACTGTTGAAATTTAATGAAAACTTCGGATTATACATCCTATTGACTTTTGTATTGTATCTTGGTAGTTGGTGTGACTGTTACGAAAGTTGACAGATTACGGAATTTGAATTGAAACGTACGTAGGGCATGGAGATCAGATTTATAACAGTTTCCTCATAGCATGAATGATTCAAAATTAGCAAGAAGGAAATCTCTAGTACCATATTTTATAATGAAAATAAAGCTTTTCCCAATGATTTCACTATATCCAGATTACATTGTATTGTCAATTGACGTGTGTTGAAATTTGATAGGATCGAATGTCAGTGCTGACTACCACAAAACGAAAAATATAACTACAAACAATGCGGGAATGAGTTCATTTCAGCTAAGTTTTCAGTGCTGGAATGGACTTATTACAATACTGAAATAGAGAAAAGCATTTTCTAAAGCCGCATCAATTTGATCTCTGCAATTCACTGAAATTTGTATCGATCGGTAAAAACATCTTGATTTTGCTTCTTTACGGGGTTACATACAAAAATTCAATACGTAGGTACTTAATAAATTTAAAGTTAAATGTTGATGATCACTGCTGCAAATATATTGCTATTTTACTCACTTGGTTTTTGATGCACATGCACTGAAAGTTCTGAAGAAACTATTATCACGAATTGTTAATGAGTTCCAGAAAATAAATAATTTGCCCCAAAATATGTCCAAATCTGTACATCATCAATGAGTCACATCTGCAGAAATCACAATACAAACACAAAGATGATTAAACTTTATGGTCGAGATAAATATTTATAGAATCTGAAATCTATTCTATACCTTTATCGACTAAGTAATATCAAAAATTCAAGTTTTTAGCATCGAAATCGCTGAAAATTTCACTTACACAAAAACTCAAATCATACTTACACAAAAATATACAAATCACTTCAATGAAGGAAATGAGTTATTGTGTGTAAGTGAAATTGGCATCGTTTTCGCATAGGTTATGGAATCAGAAAGATTTTTTCGATGCTCGATTCCTAGAGATTATTATCCTATCGAATAATTAACTAAATAAAATTGGTTCAAGCCCTGTGGACAGGCTTCTTGGCACTCTTGTTCAAACAGACAAATTATTTCTCCGAAGGTATTGGTTTCACAGAGTTGGGAATTATAGCAATGGATCCCTATGATAGAAATGCATCACGAAAGAAATTATAAAAAAAACATCTTCGAAGGTATTAGTAAGAGTTGGGAATTATATCAATGGATTCTCATGAAAGAACTTCATCTTAGCAGAAATTGAATTCAAACATCATAGAAGAATTTAAATTCACAAGAGTGCTAAAAATTATCAATCCAAAACCAATAGACGAGTTCTACCCAACAACGAACTCATCCGAGATATTCATTTCTCAATTCTATGATGAACGATAATATATATTCTTTCCTCAAATCCACTCCAATACTCCAATACACCAATATTCCAGTTTTGTTTTTATTGGAGATATTTTGAACTCAATATTATTAACTTACCATTACCATTCCCATCATCATATGGATTGACCATCGACATGAAAACATCAACCAACAAAAAGTATGATATCATATTATAATTCTCATAATTCTACGATTGCTGAAATGAATTAGACAATCTCATGTCTCAGGAAAATAAGTTGACATTATAACAATTCATAGATAGAATAATTATATCATTCTGTGAAAACATAGGAATACGATTTATTATTGAAATTTTGAAAAATCATATCTCCGAAAGTATTAGCTTGTTAGAGTTAAAAATTATATCAATGGATTCTCATGGTAAAAGTGCATTTTGAAAAAATTTAATTCGGAATTTGTTATGTAAAGAAAAATATGTTTTTTTGTTACTCCAAAACCATCTGTCCGATTTTGCCCAATAACGAACTCAGCCGAGATATCTATCTCCCAAACCTACTCTGAAAATTTCAACTATCTAGCTCATTCCTTTCGAAAGTTATCGTGCCTACGGCCGGCCGGACAGAATGAATTTTGACCACGGATTCTTGATCAGTGAGTCAAACCAAATTGTTCAAGACCATTTTCATCAAAAATTACAGACATTTGGGAAAATTGAAAAGCACTCTGTTCCGAGGAACAAGAGCGCCAAAAACGTATCAAATATGATGTTCTGTCTGTCTGTGATATTTTTCATGAATACAGCTCAACCTAATACGTTACCTCAGAATTATACCGTTGTATGTGCAGTTAACTAAGTTCTGGGAAAAAGGAGAAACAAAATTTTGGTGATTGTAGCCCTAGAGTTGGTAAGGTTACACTCATCTGGAAAAGCGGTGTATAGTAGACTTTGTTTGATTTGCTTGTAAGCTAGAAGTCTCAACATAAGTCAGAGTTTTCCAGAAATTAGGCTTTGAAAAAAATGTGGGAAATCCCTGCGGACAGGAGCTTTGGCGCTCTTGTTCAAACTTTAACAAAATATATCTCCGAAAGTATTGTTTTCTCAGAGTTGGGAATGATTTCAATGGAATCTTGTGATATAACTGCATCATAAACTGCAAAATAAAATAAATTAAATTAGAATACATTGATATCATACCCAACTAGGAGAAACCAATACTTTCGGAGTTATGATTCGTCAAAGTTTTAACTATAGAGCGCCAAAGCTCCTGTCCACAGGGCTTTCCCACTTTTTCAATTTGGCTTCTGTGCGTCAATTCTCAAGAATTTTCGTTATTAAATTCAAAACGTAGGGCTTTGACTCATCTCATGTTGGATTTAGATACATCAGGAAATTATAATTAGCGTATTCTATGAAATCATATAGAATTGAGAATGAAATCATATAGAATTGAGAATAATTATTGAAATTTCGAAAAATCATATCTCCGAAAGTATTAGTTTGTTAGAGTTCATAATGTAAAAAAAAAATCTTTTTGTTACTCCGAAACCACTCTTAACCGAGATATTTATCTCCTAAACGTACTCTGAAATTTTTCGACTATCTAGCTCATTCCATTCGAGAGTTATCGTGTTAACGGCCGGACGGAATCGATTTTGAACGTGGATTCTAGATCAGTGAGTCGAACCAAATCCGTTAAGACCATTTTCAGCCAAAAATTTGAAAATTACAGACATTTGGGCACTCTGTTCCGAGGAAAAAGAGCGCCAAGAAACAATCATACAGGCCTGTCAGAGGCATTAGATTTCCGAAGAAATCTTCATGGTGGAATTTTGAAAAATGTTTTTTTGATGCCCGTAGGCCTTTATTAAGAAAAGCGAAGTTTAGAATTTTTGTTTTCCATGGTTTTATTAAGACTAGGTACTCCGGAGCCTCACAGGATACAAAATGTCATGGCCAGTTCTGAAAAATAGATACTTGGAGCTCCAATTCAGTTAGAGAGAGTGAGAGACTGGAGACTGCTGAAAATCACCCAAAAATTTGTAATTGTGTTTTATATCCTTTAATTTTGGTGACTAGTTTATATCAAATCGAATGGAATCAAACGTTACTAGCTCAAAATATGGGTAAAATGACACCAACGACCACGCAAAATCGTATACTGCGATAAATCTTCCATCACAAAATATACAGCGTGACCTCGATATATTACTTTCCATAGAAGAGAATCCGAAGCAATCTACACGAAAATTGGCCGATGAATTCGATGTGAATAAGCAGTCAGTTGGTAATCTTCTTAGAAAAACTAAGCTTCACCCATACAGGATTCAAAGCACACAAGAATTATCTGATGACAATTTTTACCGACGAGTGCAGTTCTGTGAAGTAACACAGGAGAGATGCAATGAGGATGATACCTTTTCATCGAGAATTCTTTCTACGGATGAAGCTACATGGCCATCATATTATTGGACCTTTTTTTATAGAGGGAAATTGGACTAGTGACGCTTATCTAGAGTTACTGAGGAATCAAATATTACAGTCATTGATCTCTTTCCCGGTAGTCGACAAGTAGCTGACAATTTTTGGTTCCAACAAGATGACAACAAATTGAAGTGAGGAGGTATCTTGATGGCACAATTCCTGAGAAATGGATTGGTAGGAGATGATCAGCTGAATGGCCATCCCGATCTCCTGATTTGAACACTCTCAACTATTTTCTGTGGGCCCATTTGAAGAGTACTGTTTACCAAAATCGGCCAGATAATTTGTAAGACCTGCGACTTAAAATTCAGAGAGAAGTCGGAAGAATACCTGTTGCTGCGTTGAATAATTCATTGAAGGGTTTCGAAGAACCGCCTGTACATTGTCAAGCAGTCAACAGTACTCAATTCGAACATTCAATACATTAAAATTATTTTCCATCCTTGAATATGAACCTCGTCGATTTCAAAAAGCGAGTAACCATACCCAATTGATAATTTTCTAATTTTTTAATAAAAAAAAATGGTTCAAGCACTGACGTGAAGTCAGGAGCTTTTGCGCGTATGTTCTATTGTCCATTCTCATGTATTGGACACTTTTAATCGAATTTACCATGGTGAATTCTATTGTCTATTTTCGTGTATTGGACAGCCTTAATCGAATTCACCATGGTAAAGTCGATTAAGAGTGTCCAATACAGGAGAACAGACAATAGAATTCACCATGGTAAATTCGATTAAGAGTGTTCAATACAAGAGAATGAACAATAGAACATACGCACAAGAGCTCCTGACTTCACGTCAGTGCTTGAACCAATTTTTTTTCGTGAAGTCAGGAGCTTTTGCGCTTATGTTCTATTGTCCATTCTCCTGTATTGAACACTCTTAATCGAATTTACCATACGCCCGTACATACGAGCAAAAGCTCCTGACTTCACGTCAGTGCTTGAACCAATTTGTTTTTTCGTCAGGATAGGAAGCAATGATGAAAAAATTAACACATTATTGTCTACCTTCAATTCTTCTTTAGGAGAAGAATATATATTTATTCTTGAAAAATATTACTGGAATTAATGTCATATTTAAATAATCAAAGTAAAGAAAATTATAAGTTTAGTTACTAACATATTGAATGAAATTCAATTGAATTCCAGTAATATTCAATTACTTATTCTTAACCAATAAATGTCCATTGATAGATCTAAAGGTGATGAGGTGAAACATAAAGATATATTCTCATTAGTGATAGAAAAACTGACCTAAAATTCCTCTCTACCCATCACGAGATTTAATATCCACAAATGAGCCTCTCACCTTACAAGATCAGAAAGTGTGGTTAATTTAAAGTTAAGTTTTGAAGCCTTCAGCAAAATTTCAGCGATATCATATTAAAAATAATACATAACCTTTCAAAAGTCCCCTCTCACAAATATACCCCTCTGAAGGCACACTCTTGAAGAAGAATCGCCTTCTCTATTTGTCAAAGATATTCACTCTTGTTCATAGAAACCCCTTCATTATTTAGTTGCCTCATCTTAAGGAGGATCTCTTTCAAACCCAGGTCTGACCGCTAATGTAGGGCTATCATCTCCCATAGATTTGTGATGAAATAACACGATTTTCCCAAGAACATACGCGCAAAAATATGTCATCATGACATTCATGTTGAAGGTTCTCGCAAAAATACGACCATAGACAACATATCATACGACGATTCGCATCCAGCTACCGAACTCACAATAGGCTGCTCGGTTCTCCAACAATATGGATCCGATCATGTTCAAACTTGGAACTCTGCAGTAGAGTTAGGTTCTGAAAGCTCTTCCAAAATTTCAGCCATGCCGGACGAATAGTTTATTATATATAGAATTTTTTTCAATTATTTTCAATATTTTTTTTTTTCATTTTCTAGTTATACCATCCTCACGAAATTCTGCAAGAATTTTCACGTGGGCATTCTACAACTAATAACCATGTTTGAATTCAATCGGTTTTGTATTTTTCGAGTTAATGAGGAACAAAAAACAACCAAATTTCAGATGGCTATAACTCTAAGCCTATTATGCTTATAAACGAACTCAAATCTCGCATTCAGATGCACGACCTAACTTGAAAATTTCAAGCCGCTATCTCCTTCCGTTCTCAGGTGATCGTGTCATAAATAATATTTTTTAATGATTTTTTTTAAATTTTTTAGTGACACGATTCTCACAAAATTTCACAAACGTGCTTAGGTTTATATTCTACAACTATTCACCAAGTTTAAATTCGATCGGATTCATTTTGGTTGAAAACAAAATTATTACTCGGAAACCATTGGGCCGATTATACCCATTAACGAACTTATCCGTCGTATTGGGATGCGCCACCTACCCTGAAAATTTCAAGTCGCTAGCTCTTTCCGTTCTCAAGTTATCGTGGCAACGGCCGGACGGCACCACAGAATTAAATTTCACATTTGGGCAAAATGATAACGCGATGTTCCCCAGAACATACGCGCAAAAAACGGCACAATCAATTTTCCTTTGTTTCGCACAGTTGAGTAAGTAATCAAATTACCTTTCATTTGGTGTACCACAGTCCATAATATATTCTGATTTGAAAAATAAAGTAGAGGGGTAGGGGGTGAGAAATAGCAAATTCAAAAAAAGCATACGATAAATTGCTTTTGAAATTAAAAATCGACTGTTGCGATGATTTTCCTTAATTATTCTTCGTACCTGAATTATTGAGAGTTACGTTACTTTTTTGGCACGCTGTATAGAAAACTGTATCATTCAGTGCTTCAAGCCTGTTCAATCGATTCTTCAGTATAACGCCCTTCCATCCGCAAATACATTTTTCTGTATTGGTTAAAAGTTCGTCGTCATATTCTACCTGTCAGTAGACTTGTTAATAGTCTCGATTCCACCAAATTTTGTGAGGTACAGCTCTTCACACATATTTTTATGAAATTAACTAAAAAAAAATTGTATTGTTCTATTAATTTCCAAAAAAACCGAGGGCAATAAAATGTAAATTTCCAGAATAAATTACAATACAAATCCATAATTCAACTTATTGACAATTGCATAAATCCATATTATATTGACAAAATTTCTTCAAGGTCTCAGGATGAGTACTTCATAATGTTTGTAGCTGTGCTCTTTTCCACCATAAGGGATGTAACAACAACCATGGCTTGGATGGACCTGATAAAATAAAACAGAGTGAGGAGAGTACATACTTAAATTTTCATATTATTTTAACGAATACTTTTTTACCTCAGCTAAGATATCAATAAATCGAATGAGTTTATAATAGGTAAATAATTTTTTTCACTAACAATTAACGGTAAAATCGCCAACAAAATCGAGAGTAAATGAATGGATTCAAAGATAATTAATAGCAAGTAATCATCAAAAAAGAATTTAAGGAAAATCTTTTTTGAATCGATTATAATTTTTTTTTTCCGTATATCTACCGACTTTGAATGAGGAATAGAAAGTAGTTAATTTTAACTAGGCACCGACCGACTTCAGTAACATTATATTGACAATTGAGACAATTATCACTGAAATCATCCAGCAACTTTTGCATTCCTGTTCAGAGTTAAGTACGTAGAATTCAAAAATCATAATCTATGAAACACTGTTTGTCCTAAACTTTTGAAGGGAAATTTATTAAACTCTGTATACAAGTCGGGCATAACCTTGGGAATCTTTCGATGATCCTACGAGATTTTCGGCTCCTGAGGGGTATAAATTGGGGGAAGAAATTTGTGCTTATAGAAATAATCTTTCTATAGGCTTTAAATTCGATGGTACTATTCAGGTACCCATATAAACAGTTAAGTTAAGTTTCCTGGAGGATGTCACTTTCTTCTTTGGGGTAATACTGAGGGGCTTATTGCACCTCGGTCGATCTCCTATTAGCTGACAGGGTCTCATGTCACACATGACACATGACAGGGTTGATCCCCCTCAGCTCTGGCTCCTAGCCTCCATAGGATATCTTAGTGGATCCCCCACAGCTCGGGTTTACTTACCCGAGCTGCACCGCTGACATTATTATATTATTATAATTTTTCTTTCCAAGTTTTGCATTCCTGGTATGATCAAGTATTCAATGCTGAATACATTTCTGTTAAAACCATTGTATTCATTCGAATAGTTTTCAAAATATCGAAACCGGAAAACCGAAACCGAAAACCGGAAAAAAAGTTAAATATGTTTAGTCAGTATTATGTTCATTATTCTTATTTTAAACATGCTGAGCCCGAACCGTTTTTACAACATCGAAGAGGAAGAATGTGGAAAGGTCATATATCTTTTGAATTTCAAAAATATCATCAAAGGGTGTTTCAAATATTGTGTCGAAAATTGTGATCAAAAATTGGCCATAACTTCTGTTTTTTAAATTAAAACCTTATTTTTTTTATGATCGCGTTGGATTCTTATTGGGAAATCATCAACTGATAGAGTGTTTTATTCAAACCCATACACAGATCTGAGATTTATGGCAGGAAAAAAGGGGTTGAGCTTTACCTTTCCTACTGTCAAGGATCCGTGATGATGTGCCCTCCCAATGAAAAGAAGCTCTCCATCGCAGGTTCTTCCACCTTCTACGGCACCCTCTGGGAGCTCACCATCTCTTGCAGGAACCCAATCAAATCTCTGCTCGCAAAGAACCTGAAAAATATCAATTGTATACAAATTTCCTATAACACATTTCTTAATGCAAGGTTTCTCTGCTCAACTTAAATATTTACGACAATTACGCTTACAACTTATTTCAATCCCCCCAATTTTGAACGGAGTTCCAACACAGTTGGAAAATTTTCGAAGGAGTCGGAAAAACTTCAACAACTCAGAAAGTACGCATAACCCCAGGAATGTCAAACTTTACGATAGAGCTGTCAGTTGCCAGTTTGCAACACTAGGGTTGTCCAATCCCAAAATATAGAAGGCAACCTATCGTATCTATAACCAAAACCTATAAATAGTGGTCTTACTGTATCGTCTTTCCCAGCAGAAGACTATCTCTGGGACCCCACTGCTGAGAGTGCCTGTTGATTCAAATATCCCCGTTACCGAGGAGCGGAGGTCAGTGGCTAATGGAGATTCCATCAGCCTGGGTAGATTTGCGACTGCCTTTCAAGCAACCATTTCTGCAATTGATCACTGCGCGTAGCTCATACTTGAGAAAGGATGGGTTCACATATCACTTAAGATCCTTTCGGATAGCCAAGCCACACTGAAGGCCTTGGCTTCCTACAACTGCATGTCCCTGATTGTGCAGGACTTCCGGACTAATACTTGCTGAAGTGGGAGCGTGTGCCAGGTTGCAGCCCATTTGGAGTCACTCAGGCAATGAGGTGGCAGACTCATTGGCAACAAGGGAAGCTTCCACGGGACTCATTGGCTCAGGTGAACTGGCTTGTGACATCTCTCTCAAGGCAGCAAGGTGGGGAAAGAACAGATACTTTGGAGCAGCATATTTGGTCTCAGACATGCTCGCTCAACAATTATAGGCTCTTCAGCTGAAATACCAAGACACTGACTCAAACTCTCAGGTCAGGCTGGTTTTCCTGTCACGCTGACGGTCGGCGCTGATGAGTCAATATGTATGTAGCTATAGGTAGCGTTTTCGTGTCACGCAGCGCTGACGGCCGTCAGCGCTGATCTACATACGCGCACGTACGCGCCGGCGCGTCGACGCCGCTGACTAGCTGGCGCCGACAAGCCTCCACATTCAGTGAGCCAGAGACAATAGCATCCTTCTATTTCTTTTTGTGATCAGCGCGATACTAAAAGGATCCGAGCTGACCGTCAGCGCCGACCGTCAGCGTGACAGGAAAACCAGCCTCAGACCTGAGAGCTTTGACAACAGCTTATACGGGACACTGCGGCCTCAAAAAACACGCAAGTAATTTGAGGTTGGTCGAGAAATCTGAGTGCAGACTATGCCTGGAGGATAACAAATCTATCGAGCACATTATATGTGATTGCCCTACCAGGAATAGGATTAGATTTGAGGAACAGCCTTAAGCTCAGACATAGGGTACTGGACAACTTCTCATCCACTAGGCTCATCTCCCTTATCAAAAGGCTTGAACTTGTCCACCTGACACAACACATATCTAATAGAAAAAATCGCAAGCTCTTGGACTATAATCATTTGATACCATTTTCTATTCCAAAGTTTTAGATGTTGACGAAATGATCGCGATCTGGATCCAGCGCACAAACATTTTAAATTCACTTTACGCTTTTATCACACCTCATTCCTTATTTAACAATTTTATCGTTACCTGGTATTCAGATTTTGTGTGTTCTTCACCCTGATAAGCTATGTAGGCAACATCTTTGTTGGGAATAACTTTAGCTGGAAGCCAGTCGCCTGCGTGGAAAGCACGCCCTACATAAATCGCATCACCATCACTGTCCTCGCCACCACGAAGGGCTGTTGAAGGCACTCCGTTGCGTGCACGAGTATCTACCCAGTAATAAGCTGAAAAAAACAAACCATCAGAATTCAGAGACAAGGAAATGACGAAACGCTCACGCTGCCTATGGGAGAAGACAAGGAACTAAGCATTGTCTTCCAGCACCTAATAATGATATAATGTGGAAGTTCGAAACTATGAGTTCTATGTTTTGGAACCAAAAGTATGAGTGAATTTTGCGTTTCATGATATGTGAGCTCGAAAGTATTTCGACAGACCGAAAATACCGAAATACAGGTAAGCTGTCATATTGATATTAACTATCAAATTGTTAGAACGACACGATGTTCTAAACTCAGCAACAACGACAACCCACAATGTGTCATCAGCGAATAATATCAGCAACAAGCAAGTTAAATGAGTGGGCATGCAAGTCATTCATAAAATGATAAACAACTAAAATAGTAGAGATCCAAACACGGAGCCATGAGGAACTCCCATATTTATATTGTATTATTTGAAATGGCATTTATCGTTTTTGGCGCTCTTGGTTCTCGGAACAGAGTTCTAATCAATTTGCCTAAATGTCTGTAATTTTCGAATGTCTGGCTCGAAATGGTCTAAAACGTTTTGGTTCGAGTCACTCTTCAAGAACCCGTGATCGAAATCCGGCTGGCCGTAGGCACGATAACTCTCGAACGGAATGAGCTACACAGTGGAAATTTTCAGAGTACTTAGGTTTGGGAAATAAATATCTCGGTTTAGTTCGTTTTAGGACCAAATCGGCCCAATGGACCCGGAGTAACGAAGAGAAAAAAAAATACACTACAAATTTCAAATTCAATTTTTTGTAAGATGCAGTTCCATCCTAAGAATCCACTGATGTAATTTTCAACTCTAACAATCTAATACTTTCGGAGATATGAATTTTCAAAATTTCAACAAAACATCGCAATTCTATGTTTTGGGAATTCTATCTGTCTGTGTTCACTGTTCATTCATGTCAACTTATCTACCTATAAGAGGCGTCATATTTATTTATGTTCTAATTTGTTTGTATAATTCGTACTTTGGAAATATTTTGTGTTGGAAAACAAGGTTCCGCATCTTGAATTTGTGAATATATAGAAAACTGTTTTGATACCAAAAATAATATTGACTTGTTGCATATTGAATAATTTATATGCAAATATTGAGGATGATGTTTCAGAAGATTTAGAATTGGACCATTTTAATGATGTAGTTTATGAAGGCAGTAGGAAACAACAACATAATGGAATCATGCAATTGGAATTAAATTATTGCAGATTGCTCATTTAAACTTGATAAATAAACTATTATTTGAATTTCTTTTATGGTGCAGTTCTATTATAAAATTCCATTGATATCATTCCCAACTCTGAGAAACCAATACTTTCGGAGATATGGTTTGTCAAAACTTGAACAAGAGAGCCGAAGCTCCTGCCACAGGGCTTCCCCCTTTTTTGACTGACATCGTTCTATGTTGGTAAAACTACGCTACCAATCGGAAAAAACACCTCTAAAACCCATTTTTTTGGCCGAAAATTATTGAAGCCACTGACATCTATTACATTCTGCGAAAGACGTATCTATGCTGATAGTTGTTTGCATATCACGTATAAATTAATGTGTACAAGGCTAAAAATAAAAGTCATTATCGCTCGCTCAAATATTTGGAGCAATATGGAAATCGTGTACATCATAAGAACAAACGGACACACTTATCGCATAGAATGAATGCCACTCATATCGTATTTCACAAATCCCACCCACACAAACTAACCAAACTTTCAATAACATTATAATAATAAATAGATAGATATTGTTATAGTATGGAATTATTATTTTTATTTCAACTGTTATTTGATTTTTAGGGATTAAAATTAGTTTTCTGATTATTTATTGTGTTCAATAGATCAAAGTTAGTTTAAGATATAAACAATAACTTTTCGGGCAGTGCCCTTTGACAAATCATTTCTCTGAAAGTATTGGATTCTCAGAGCTGCGAATGATATCAATGAATTCGAATGATGGAACTTCATCATAAAAGAAATTGAATTCAAACATCATAAAAGAATTTAAATTCAACAGGAGTGCCAAAAATTATTAATCGGAAACCAACAGACCAATTCTAACGAATAACGAACTTATTCGAGATATTCATTCCTCAAATCTACTCTGAAAATTATATAATATCAATTGAAACTTAGCCAATATTCTAGTTTTCTTTTTATTGGAGATAATCTGAACAAATGACAATGATGAAATATATGAACACAGATAACATTCATAGATACGGACGTTAATTTTCGATACAGTATTCTGTGAAATGATAGTTTCGATTTAATATTGATATTTTGAAAAGAGATATCTCCGAAAGTATTGATTTGTTAGAGTTGAAAATGATACCAATAGATTCTTAGGATGAAACTGCATCTTAAAAAAAAATTGAATTCAAAAGTTGTAATATAAAAAAAAAATTTTCTTCGTTACTCCGAAACCATCCTCATATTTTGGACACTCTTAATCAAATTTACCACGGCAAATTCGATTAAGGGTGTTCAATACAGGAGAATTCACAATAGAGCATGCCCGCAAAAGCTCCCAACTTCACGTCAGTGCTTGAACCAATTTTTTTTTTTATTTTTTTATAATTTTCTAGGTATATGGTTCACACAAAATTTTACACACGTCTTTATGTCGATATTCGAGAGCTAGTTACCAAGCTTCAATACGATCGAGTCTATATTTTTTGAGTTATCGAGGAAATAATATTCCAGGCGGGTATAAATCCGAAACCATTGGGCCGATTATGTCCAAAAATGAACTTAACTCTCCCATTCGGATGCGCAACCTACCCTGAAAATTGCAAGTCCCTATCACCTTTCATTCGAAAGTTATCGAGGCAACGGTCACCCATCAAGCTATACTGAACACACAAGGCTGCCCGGATCTCCAAAAATATGGATCCGATCGTGTTCAAACTTCGTGTTGGAACTTGGCAGTAAGGTTCTGAAGGCTCTCAAAATCTCAGCAATGTCGGACGCATAGTTTCTTATGTATAGAATTTTTTTCAATTATTTCTTTAAAATTTTCGAGTTATTGTGGAAATAACAACCAAACTTCAGATGGGCATAACTACAAAACCGTTTGGCCGTTCATGCCTATAAACGAACTCAAATGTCGCATTCAGATGCAATATCTAACCTGAAAATTTCAAGTCACTATCTCTTTCCGTTCTCAAGTTATCGTGGCAACGGCTGGACGGACAGAATCAAATTTGACCTCGAATTCTTCATCAAGGAGTCGAACCCGATAGTTTGAGACCGTTTTCGGCAAAAAATTCGAAAATTACAGATATTCGGGCAAAATGATAACGCGATGTAGATTCAGTTAGTTCTCCGATATTTTCGGAGAGATTCAATCAACGTATTATAAAATTGATCAATTTCCAAGAGAATACTATCAGAATTTTTCATCGCAATTTCCAACGATAAGTTATTTGCGAGTTATAAAACGGTAGTTCGATTGTTAGTGGTTGATATATAAAATATCAACAAATATATTTAAAGAATGCAGGGAATGAAGGAATATTTTAACAAGAAAATAGTAAATCTTTGTGTATGATTTGCTGCGTTATTTTATTCAAATTTTGAAAGCATAAGCGGACATTTTAAAGGGTAGTACAGTGATTTGAAGGCGAACACAATCTCTTAGAATAATATATCCACTGAAATATCGAACTGAATGAACTCACCTGCCATGATGTATGATTCGGCGGAGACAACACCACTATGACACTTGAAAAACCATGCAAACAGTTATAAATCCCCTTATCAGCACAATATCTTCACTGTTCAAATAATAGATTTGTGTTTTCTAAAGGATCGAATGCACTTTTTGGTGCTGTAGTTCCTCGGAACAGAGTGCTTATCAATTAGCCCAAATGTCTGTAATTTTCGAATTTTTGGCTGAAAATGGTCTCAAACGATTTTGTTCGACTCATCAAGAATCCGAGGTCGAAATCGATTCTGTCCGGCCGGTCCGGCCGTAGGCACGATAACTCCCGAACGAAAGGAGTTAAAGGATTTAAATTTGCTAGGTGGGTTTGGAGCGTAAATATCTCGGACGAGTTCGTTAATGGGCGAAAACCATCAAGCGGTTTCGGAGTTATGGCCGATTTTAGTAAAAACATTTTTTATGAATATTTCACAAACCGATCACTCCATCTATCTGAAATTTAGCATCAAATAGTAGAATGATGACCTTTATACGCATGTGAAGTTTTGTATTGAACAGGTCACCGCAAAGTGTCAAAGAAAAATTTTTGAAAATTAAAAAAAAAAAATTCTACAATAACTCTCAAACGGAATGAGCTAGGCAGTTGGAATTTTCAGAGTAGGTTAGAGAGATGAATATCTCGGTTAAGTTCGTTATTGGGCAAAATAGGCCAGATGGTTTCGGAGTAACCAAACAAAATAATTTTTTTTAGGGAACATATTTCAAATTCAATTCTTATTAAGATGCAGTTTCACCATAAAAATCCATTGATATAATTTTTAACTCCATCAAGCTAATACTTTCGGAGATATGATTTTTCGAAATTTCAATAATGAATCGTACTTCTATATGTTTTCACAGAATGCAATAATTATTCTATCTAAGCTTTATTATATGATCTGTGTTCATACTCGTACAGGTCATCTTGTTCTATAAGAGAGAGTCAAATTCATTTCAGCTATTTTAATTTGATTTCTTCCATGGTGCAGTTCTCATTCTCAGATTGCTCATTCAATATTGATAAATAAACTATTATTTGAATTGAATTTCCTTTATGATGCAGTTCTATCATAAGAATACATTGATATAATTCTCAACTCTGAGAAACCAATACTTTCGGAGATATAATTTGTCTGTTTGAACTAGAGCGCCAGAAAGCTCCTGTCCACAGGGCTTGAACCAATTTTTTTAACGTAGGTATATGGGAAAAATTATTTATACACATTATAACTATTGCACTGCTCCATGGATATTTATACTACTCATTTCTGATATAGGTAGATTTAAGTAATCAATACATGATACTAGGAGAAGTTTTTTATACACAAAATTTTGGAATGGCAATGGGTTCGCCTTTATCACCTGTCATGAGTAATATATTCATGGAAAATTTTGAAGAAAAATTTGTGGATACATATTTGTTGAAACCAAAAGCTTGGTGGCTATATGTTGACGATATATTTGTAATGGCAACATGGTAGAGAAGAGTTAGGCAAATTTTTCGAACCTACAATAACATTCTCAGAGTTGGGAATTATATCAATGGATTCTTATGATAGAACTGCATCATAAAAGAAATTAAATTTGAAAAAACGTGTTGTTTACAGAAAAATGCTTCAAAAATTATCATTTGAAAAAAAGAGCAATCTGCAATGCTTCAAAAATTATCATTAAATTTATTTATCAACATTAAATGGTGCAATGATTCAACCTCTTGGAATGTGTTGTTGCAACTTACACTCAGTGCACAGTTTTCACAACTCGAAATACCTAAGGAAAATATCATCGAAATGTCTAGAGCAAGGCTGGAGACAATCATAGCAGATTGTCCATTTATTCCAGATATTTGAGTTGGTAGAGGCTGACGAACAAATTATTTTAATAGTTCAAAATATATTAATAAAATACTTTCCTCTTTTTATAATTTAAAATTTAATAGTTCATACCAATAAAACATTCGTTTCTGTATTATGAACCTTAACTCAAAAAAAAATGTTTGATACACAAATGTAGATCCATATTTCAGCATTTTTTTGCTAAGAGATAACCTAATCTAACCCAACCCAACCTCGAATATTATATCCTCGATAACTCAAAAAATATAGACTCGATTGAATTGAAGCTTGGTAAAATGGTAACTAGTTGCGAGAGCCTTCAGAACATAACTCTGCTGCCATGTTCCAAGTTTGAACACGATCGGATATATATTGTTGGAGAATCGAGCAGCCTTGTGTGACTTCAGTAGGTGGATTGGTGACCGTTGCCTCGATAACTCTTGAACGAAAGGAGATAGGGACTTGCAATTTTGAAGATAGGTTGCACATCTGAATGGGAGAGTTAAGTTCGCTGTTGGCCATAATCGGCCCAACGGTTTCGGAGTTATACCCATCTGGAATATTTTTTCCTCGATAACTCAAAAAAAAATAGACTCGATCGAATTGAAGCTTAGTAACTAGTTATAGAATATCGACATGAAGTAGTGAGTAAAATTTTGCAAGGACCGTTCCACTAGAAAATTTTTAAAAAATTACGAAAAAATATTAAGTATCTCAGCGGTTTCGAACATCTGAAGTTCTGAATAATCATCGTTTGGAATGGAAAGACCTGGTTTTGAAAGAGACCCTCCTAAGGGCAGGAAGGTCGACATTTTTTTAAATCCAATATTGAAGGGATTTCTAAGAACAAGAGTGAATATCTTTGAAAACTAGCGGATGCGATTCTTCAAGAGTTACATGCAGCTACAGAGAGGAGTATATTTGTGAGAGGGGACTTTTGAAAGGTTATGTATCATTTTGTATGTATTTTTTTCTTCAAAAATTAACTCTACTGCCAAGTTTCAAGTTTGAACACGATCGGATCTATATTGTTGGAATCCGAGCAGCCTTGTATGAGTTCAGTAGCTGCCTTGATAACTCTCGAACGAAAGGACATAGAGGGGTTTGCAACTTTCAGGGTAGGTTCCGTTTCCGGGAGAGTTTGTCCAATGGCCCAACGGTTTCGGAGTTATACCCATCTGCAATATTATTTCCTCGATAACTCAAAAAATATAGACTTGATCGTATTGAATTGTAGAATATCGACATAAAGGCGTGTGTAAAATTTTGTGAGAACCGTCCCCTAGAAAACTTTTGAAAAATCACGAAAAAAGATATTTTTGCAAGCACTGACGTGAAGTCAGGAGCTTTTGCGCGTATGTTCTATTGTCCATTCTCCTGTATTGGACACTCTTAATGGAATATACCATGGAAAATTCGATTTACCATGGTTACCATGGTAAATTCGATTAATTACCATTATAAATTCGATGTGTCTAATACAGGAGAATGGACAATAGAACATAAGCGCAAAAACTCCTGATTTCACGTCTGTGCTTGAACCAATTTTTAGTAGTTAGAACAATTTTTAGAACTAAATTGTATTTTATTACCTGCAGGACGTGCAGGTTTGATTTACCATTCACTGGATATTTCATTTATGGGAGAGTGAAGATGCATATCATGAGTTCGAATTTTAAATTATAAAAAAAAAATTAATTAAAAAAATGGGTTCAAGCCCTGTGGACAGGAGCTTTCTGGCACTCTAGTTCAAACAGACAAATTATATCTCCGAAAGTAATGGTTTCCCTGAGTTGGGAATTATATCAATGTATACATATGATAGAGCTGCATCATAAAGGAAATTCAATTCAAATAATAGTTTATTTATCAAGATTAAATGAGCAATCATGAGAATGAGAACTGCACCATGGAAGAAATCGAATTAAATCTGGCCAATTTTGCCCAATAACGAACTTAACCGAGATATTCATCTCCCTAACCTACTCTGAAAATTTCAACTACCTAGCTCATTCCGTTCGAGAGTTATTGTGGAAAAACATATTTTAAATTTTCAAAATTTTTTTTTTTTTTACACTTTGCGGTAATCTGGTCAATACAAAAATTCACATGCGTATAAAGGTCATGATTCTACAATGTAATGCTAAATTTCAGATAGATCGAACGAACTTGTCCGAGATATTTACGCTCCAAAACCACCTTGCAATTTTCAATCCGCTTACTCCTTTCGTTCGAGAGTTATCGTGCCTACGGCCGGTCGGCCGGCCGAACAGAATCGATTTCGCACTCGGATTCTTGATCAGTGAGTCGAACCAAATCGTTTGAGACCATTTTCAGCCAAAAATTCCAAAATTACATACACTTGGGCAAATTGATAAGCACTCTGTTCCGAGGAACTAGAGCGCCAAAAAAACAAGTTTCGTAGACAATTGCCCAAAACAGGTTTAAAGTACCTACAAATAGTAGATATTCCATAAAACATGTATTAAAGAAGAGAAGTAATAATGAAAAAATTACCTTGTAATCGATCAAAAATTTCCTCATCTACGTTCACCAAATTTTCTCCTCTCTCGAACTACAGAATTATGCTTTCAATACTTACGTAATATTTTCAAACATTTTCGGGTGAGGTCCCCGTTGCATCGCTAAAATACGAGTATTTCAACCCCAATATTTTTGAAATTACAATATTCCCTTCTGTCAAGTTGACATTATGAAAATTCATACATAGAATAATTATATCAATCTGTGAAATACGATTTACATTGAAATTTTGAAAAATCATATCTCCGAAAGTATTAGCTTGTTAGAGTTAAAAATGATATGAATGGATTCTTATGATAAAACTGCTCATTAAAAAAAATTTAATTTGGAATTTGTTTTGTAAAAAAAAAATTTATTTTTATTACTCCGAAACCTTCTGTCCGATTTTGCCCAGTAACGAACCTAGCCGAGATATTCATCTCCCAAACCTACTCTGAAAATTTCAACTGTCTAGCTCATTCCGTTCGAGAGTAATCTTGCCTACGGCCGGCCGGACCAGCCGGACAGAATGAATTTCGACCACGCATTCTTGATCAGTGAGTCGAACTAAATCGTTTAAGACCATTTTCATCGAAAAATTCGAAAATTACAGACATTTGGGCAAATTGATAAGCACTCATTTCCGAGGAACTAGAGCGCCAAAAAATGGAAATAATCAACCAATAGTAATTCTTGGTTGATTATTTCGATTTCATGAGGGTCTCATCACAGTATTCAGGGCAGAATTGGCGCTTAAAAATGTAAAGCGTTAATTACTTTTCAATTTAAAAAATGAACAGTTTGCGTACCGTTCTAATGAAAAATTCTATTTTGGAAGTTCTTCAGAAAACGAGTCAAGTTCCAAATCGAGCCACAGCTGCTTTTGTGGTCGTCTGGATATTTGCTAGTTTTGAAGTTTACAGTTGGTATTACTGTTATTTGACATTTATCTCCATGAATTTCATCGCAAGTGAAAAACCACACACTTCATGAAGAACTTCGCGAAGAAATTTATGAATTTCTTCACCGTGTAAAACTAGCTTTAAAATAGATATTCCATAGGGTTAAACTGAGGGAGGCAGATTTTTCAATAATAAAATACAAACAATCGAGATAAAAATCCATAAATCATGGCAAATACTACTCAAATGATGACACTAATTGAATCAGTTCAAATGAATCATCTGATGGAAAAGAAATACCGTATTTATCGAAGATAAGAGAATTCAATACCTGAACAAATATGTATAGAACAGAATGATATAATCTGAGTCATAAACGATATGTGTTGATCATTTTTGAAATTTCCCCAAGATAGTATTTTCAACTATCGTTTTTTTTTTCAAATAGTGAATTAGCTATTATTAGCGATGTACCTTTAGCCATGTAACCTCTGTTATCCAACTTGATATGTAATCCATTTGAGTAGAATGGAAATTATATTAAAAATGGAACAATCGAAAATCTATATTGCTGGGGCCACACTTACAGGTTACAGGCGAACATTTTTGGCGCTCTTGTTCCTCGGAACAGAGTGCTTATCAATTTTCCCCAAATGTCTGTAATTTCCGAATTTTTGGCTGAAAATGGTCTTAAAGGATTTGGTTCGACTCACTGATCATGAATCCTTGGTCGAAATAGATTCTCTCCGGCCGTCTGATAACACGATAACTCTCGAAAGAAAGAAGTTAGAGGATTGAAACTTTCAGGGTAGGTTTGGAGCGTAAATATCTCCAACAAGTTCGTTAACGGGCGAAATCCTCCAATCGGTTTCGGAGTTATAGCCATTTTTGTTAAAATCATTTTTTATGAATATTTCCGAAACCGATCACTCGATTTATCTGAAATTTAGCATCAAATTGTAGAATCATGACCATTATATGCATCCGAAGTTTTGTATTCTATATACAATGGTTATGCTTGTATTTTTGGCGCTCTTGTTCCTCGGAACTGAGTGCTTATCAATTTGCCCAAATGTCTGTAATTTTCGAATTTTTGGCTGAAAATGGTCTCAAACGATTTGGTGAACGTAGATCAGGAAATTTTTGATCGATTACAAGGTAATTTTTCATTATTACTTCTCTTCTTCCATATATGTTTTATGGAATATCTACTATTTGTAGGTACTTTAAACCTGTTTCGGGCAATTGTCATACGAAACTTGTTTTTTTAGCGCTTTAGTTCCTCGGAACAGAGTGCTTATCAATTTACATATATACATTTCGGCCAGGATGATGTGCTGAAGAAATTGGAGGGTCTGAATGTTGGCAAATCACCTGGCCCTGATGAGTTGACAACGAGAGTATTGAAGAGCTGTTCTAGTTCGTTGGCCCTTCCTTTATCTATTTTGATACAACAGTCGTTCAACAGCGGTACATTACCTTGCGTCTGGAAAAGTGCAATTGTGACACCGCTGTACAAAAAAGGGGATAAATTCGATCCGAAGAATTTTCGCCCAATTAGTCTGACTTCTGTGGTCGTCAAAATTATGGAATCGATTTTGGTCGACAGGATACACCAGTTTGTTGGACCACTTGATATCTTACCACGTGAACAACATGGTTTTACCCCTAGGAGATCGGTTGTTACCAATTTGCTGTGCGCCCTGGATGACTGGACGAAGATGCTGGACCGTGGGAGATGTGTGGATGTACTTTACCTCGATTTCAGTAAGGCCTTCGATTGCGTTCCCACACAACGTCTTCTTAAAAAGCTCGAACACATCGGAGTGCGAGGAAAGTTGCTGGCGTGGATTAGGTCATTTTTGATTGGAAGGACATTCCAGGTTAGGGTTGGATCAGTTCTCAGTACTCCTAGAGCAGTGCGAAGTGGTGTACCTCAGGGATCAGTTTTTGGTCCACTCCTGTTCATTTTGTATACATGTGACCTCAAATACCATATTGCTTCACCGTGTTCCTTCTATGCAGATGACACAAAAATTTATAATGATCCCTTATCTGAGTCGCATACTCTTCAGAACGATCTTGACAGTATTGTCCGATGGTCCAGGGAATGGTTGTTTCCACTTAATGTCAGTAAATGTATGGTCTTACACCTGGGAAAGAAGAACCCAAAGCATGAATACCGTTTGTCTGGTGAACGTCTGAATAACACCGAGAACCACCTCGATTTGGGAGTGACAGTGGACTCTGATCTTTCGTGGGCGTTGCACATTGACAAACAAGTCAAAAAGGCAAATTCCAGGTTGTTCTTGATCAACAAATGCTTCCAACATGCTGATCTTAAGACTGTGTGCAGTGTTTACAAAGGATTTATTAGACCCATTTTAGAGTTCGCTAACAGTGTGTGGTGTCCGTCACGCGTTCGGGACGTGAATTTACTCGAAAGGGTTCAACGTCGAGCTACCAGAATTCCATTCGGTCGTGTCCGTCCGTCATACGAGGATAGATTGGCAATGTTCAAGCTACCTAACCTACCCTTGAACAGAGAAGACGACGAGGGGACTTGATAACTGTGTATCATTCATTGTGTGAGCAGGATGGAGTGCTTGAACAATTGTTTCTGAGATCGACGGACTCTCGGCTTCGCGGTCATTCACAGAAGCTGAAACGTGAAAACTTCCAATGTGTTCAACGACAAAACTTTTTGACTAATCGAGCCTTTCATGATTGGAATTCATTACCACAGAGTATAGTGTCGGCCTGCAATGTGAACATTTTCAAGGCTAGATATGATTCATTTTTTGTGTAAACATTTTTTTACTGTTGTTTGTATAATTTTTTTGTTCTTTTCTTTTCGGAGGCTTAATAGGATTTCCTCAGCCTCTTATGTAATTAATAATAATAATAATAATAATTTGCCAAAGTGTCTGTAATTTTGGAATTTTTGGCTGAAAATGGTCTCAAACGATTTGGTTCGACTCACTGATCAAGAATCCGAGGTCGAAATCGATTCTGTCCGGCCGGCCGTAGGCACGATAACTCTCGAACGAAAGGAGTTAGCTGATTGAAATTTGCACGGGTGGGTTTGGAGCGTAAATATCTCGGACGAGCTCGTTAATGGGCGAAATCCATCAAGCGGTTTCGGAGTTATGGCCGATTTTAGTAAAAATATTTTTTATGAATATTTCCGAAACCGATCACTCGATCTATCTGAAATTTAGCATCAAATTGTAGAATCATGACCTTTATACGCATGTGAAGTTTTGTATGGACCAAATTACCGCAAAGTGTCAAAAAAAATTTTTGAAAATTTAAAAAAAGTTTTTCTACAATAACTCTCGAACGGAATGAGCCATTCACATTTATAAAGTCTCCCGGTTGGCCATGAAAATTTGACACATTTCACCATGTATATTTTAAAAATGTTAGGTTATAGTCATTTTCCTGTCAGATAACTACGCAACGTTGTCCTCTCTACATATAAGTCCTAGTAATTACGTATTTTCTCAATGTGAATTTACTTCGGAAAAATAATGAATTTGAGAATAATGTGAATTCAATAATTCCACAGTCCTGGCGACTGTAGAAGAAAACTTTTCCCCTGTTGATACTGGAAATATTTCACGTATATAAACTGGTTGGAAGATTCAATTATGCTATTTTCTTGTATGGCAATCAAGAATCAAGTGTTGGAATTGTATTGAAAAATCATGGATAGAGTAGTCCGTTACTTTGTGATAGTTCATTTGAAAAAATAATGAAAGTACCTGAATAACCCGGCAGGAAAACTTCTAAACGAACAGTTGTACCTATGGATTTCCCCACTTTTCGAAATTCTCAAGAAATAAGCCTACAGAAGACATTTAAATACCTTGTTGCACAACTTGAAATACACCAGTTTCAAAATGTAGTAGTACTACGAAACCCGAGTCATTCTTACACCTTAATAAAATATAGTGATGAAACTAAGTCATTTCATTCAAGAGTTCAACATGTCAGAATGAAGTTTACCTATTGCAGATTTCGGTTCTGTATAGCACTCCTACTTTCGGCAGTTCAAAGCCAAGACTTCTTTATTATATTCGAAGATAATGGTCTGTGATAATATCTTGTCTAAGATTGAAGATTAAGTTATGATTATGTTGAGAGTAGAAATTGGCAACGTCGCGGCGGATTGTTTTGACCTTGATGATATTTCAGCAGTGCCAACCTGCTTGTGTTTTAGTAACAAAAACGTGATAGACCTAAATCATGGCCAACCGGGAGACTTTATAAAAGTGAATGCAGTATAGGTAGTTGAAATTTTCAGAGTAGGTTAGGGAGGTGATAATCTCGGTTAAGTTCGTTATTGGGCAAAATTGGCCAGATTTAATTTGATTTCTTCCATGGTGCAGTTCTCATTCTCATGATTGCTCATTTAATCTTGATAAATAAACTATTATTTGAATTGAATTTCCTTTATGATGCAGTTCTATCATATGAATACATTGATACCAATACTTTCGGAGATATAATTTGTCTGTTTGAACTAGAGCGCCAGAAAGCTCCTGTCCACAGGGGTTGTTTCACTTATTTTTTTATTTAACACGACGTTGAAAGGATTAAAAGTAGCCCTCGATGTAAAATTACCGATTTTAATTAAATATTCTTTTGTTTCCCGGGCCCCCCCAACGCCCGCCCCCCCCTCCCCTGCGGGGGTGTATGTTACACCACTGGTACAAATATATCACAAAAGTAACCATGCAAACAATTGAAGGAGATAGGGAAGCATTGGTAAAAACTAAAGCAAAAATACACTTATAAAGATAAAATCAATAAAAATAATATGTGCATAATGTATAGATAAAATTCAAGTTTAAAGATAACATTGGTTCAAGCACTGAAGTAAAGTCAGGAGCTTTTGCGCGTATGTTCTATTGTACATTATCCTATATTGGACACTCTTAATCGAATTTACCATGGTGAATTCGATTAAGAGCAACATTATGTTGGTTGGTACAAAAGATTGTATAGAATGGAGGCGATTGATGATTGTGCAATAATATTGAGCGTGTTTGGCTACATAAAAAGCACAGATTAACCTGTAATCTGTGTAAAGCTAGAAGGCTACGTTCGGGACGTGAATTTACTCGAAAGGGTTCAACGTCGAGCTACCAGAATTCCATTCGGTCGTGTCCGTCCGTCATACGAGGATAGATTGGCAATGTTCAAGCTACCTAACCTACCCTTGAACAGAGAAGACGACGAGGGGACTTGATAACTGTGTATCATTCATTGTGTGAGCAGGATGGAGTGCTTGAACAATTGTTTCTGAGATCGACGGACTCTCGGCTTCGCGGTCATTCACAGAAGCTGAAACGTGAAAACTTCCAATGTGTTCAACGACAAAATCTGTGTAAAGCTAGAAGGCTACGGCATATTTGATTATTTCTGTTGTTAATGTTCTGTGTTTTAGGGTTCTGTGTTGTTAACTCTATACGTTGGCAACAATTACGGTATCCGTCATATTTGACATTTCCAGTTAATGTCAATATTGTCAATATTGTAAATTTTGTGGTTAGTTTTTAGATAAGAAAAGAAAGAATCTGACCGATCAGTATTTCACCAGATTGTGATAATTTTAACCAATTAGTCACTTGTAATTATTATTTCTGTTAAATTTAATATGTCTGAGAATATTTCATCGGAAATCAACAATTTAAATATCAAAAATCATAATGATGATGAAGATATCGTGGATCCTTGGAACGTAGTCAGCAAGTCTGAAAAGGGAATTGATTATGATAAGTTAATAAGTGTGTATCATTATCTTTGAGATTGATTTGTTAAGTATAACTTCTGAACTTTTAGAGAAGTTTGGCAGTTCTAAAATCGATTCAGAATTAATTGACCGTTTCGAGAAAGTAATCAAACAGAAAGTTCATCATTTCCTCCGAAGAGGCATTGTATTTTCACATCGAGATCTCAGTTCCATTCTGAATCAGTATGAGGCAGGCAAGCCATTTTATCTGTATACAGGTCGAGGCCCGTCTTCTAGTTCCATGCATATCGGACATCTGGTTCCTTTCATGTTTTGTAAGTGGTTACAAGATACATTCGATGTTCCCCTTGTGATTCAACTAACTGATGATGAGAAATGTTTTTGGAGAAATATACAGATGGAAGACGCACAACAAATGGCTTTAGATAATGCAAAAGATATAATTGCGATCGGTTTTGATATCACTAAGACTTTCATCTTCTCAGATCTCATTTATATGGGGTGAGTCCAATATGATCAGTTCACTGCAATATGGATAAAATAAATTATATTTTGGTATTGCATTTAAACTGCAAATTTAAAGAGTACCAAGTTGGAAGATTCACATTATCTGACAAGAACAAAGTGAAGGGAGAAACATAATGTTGGGAGAAGAAGGGTGAATCAGATGAAAGTTCAACCAATTGGGATAATTTTGATGAGACTTCATTACTTTAACGTTTGTAGCTATAGCTATATAAATATAGAAGCACAAAGCTTGCTACAATAATATTATCCAGTGTTGTAGCCATTCAGAGATTGTAACATTTTGTATCATTAAATTGTACATCCTCATTTTGGTTGGCAAACGTTTAACTTTTAAACTGTTTGTTCTGAAAAATTCGAAAATTCCTTGTTTTTCAGGTGCAACTGTATAAAATATTATTCTAATTATTATTATTAAAACACTGCTTCCAGTATTGCCAATATTGTTTGATTTGAGTGAAGTTTCTTCTTTGTTATTAGGAAAAACAGTAATTTAAATTGAAATACATGAGCTCTTTCTTTAGCTTGATTAAATATGATATTCTGACATTATTTCAAGAAAATTATCTAGCAATATTCACCGAAAAACTGAAGAGGGCTTCCCTCATAGTGTATACATCAATCTAATATACAAGGATACTATAGCCACATGAAACTACAGATTTTTTATTAATTTTCAGGCAGCGCCCCGAATTTTATCAGAACGTGATAAAAATTCAAAGATGCGTTACCTTCAATCAAGTCAGGGGAATATTTGGTTTCGATGACAGCACACCAATTGGGAAAATAGCCTTTCCAGCTATTCAGGCAGCACCAGCTTTATCCACATCATTTCCCGATATATTCGGAAATAAGAAATTTCCATGCCTCATTCCATGTGCAATTGATCAGGATCCTTATTTCAGAATGACCAGAGATGTAACGCCAAGAATAGGTTTCCAAAAGCCAGCATTATTGCATTCAATATTCCTACCCGCTCTTCAAGGGGCTCAAACAAAAATGTCTTCTTCAGACGAAAACTCCACTATTTTCTTAACTGATGCTGCCAAGAAGGTGAAGAATAAAGTGAACAAACATGCTTTCTCTGGGGGTCGTGACACGATAGAAGAACATAGGGAAAAGGGTGGAGATTGTGATGTGGACATCTCATTCCAATATCTCACATTCTTCCTTGAAGATGATGAAAAATTAGAACAAATAAGGAAAGATTATAGTAGTGGTGCACTATTGACAGGGGAATTGAAGAAGATACTTATTGATACAATTACTCCTATTATAACTCGTCATCAAGAAGCTAGATCAAAAGTAACTGATGAAATAGTAAAAGATTTTATGACTCCTAGAAAATTAGCCTTCGATTTTTAACTTAAATGAAAAATATTAATTTATTCTTAATTAAACAAATAAATGCTTCATATAAAGAAAGGAAATTTATTTAAAGGAAAATGAGCCAAACATTGCTCCAAACCTCTATGGTAATCTGGCCTTATAAGTGGTTGATAGTTTTTGCAAAAGCTGTTATAATAGAAAAATAAGAGTGCTGATATTTTCATTTATTTGCTACATAAACACAATCGACTCCATTATTAAATGGTTTCTTTCTGGGTTTTCTCTCCCAAACTCTGAAAAATATCTATAAAATAAAAAAATTATTGTTTTGTGATTTGTTTCTGCGTAAGAAACACAAGATATTTGGTCAGAAGCAATCGTTTGAACAATGTTGCCTAACAAAGAAACAACTATATCGTAAATTTAATGCTTGTGGCTTTTACTTGATGCAAATCCATATTAACTCAATGAAAAATTATATACGATTTACACTTATTTATTCAATATTGTGACGCGTTTCGTCGACACAGCGACTTCATCATACTAAATTCTTAACAAGTTATTATCTCCCTATACCTAGATGACATGGACACAGAATCATTTAAAACTAATTACATGAGAAACTATTATGTAATTTGTTTTAAATAAGTTTCTCATGTAATTAGTTTTAAATGATTCTGTGTCCATGTCATCTAGGTATAGGGAGATAATAACTTGTTAAGAATTTAGTATGATGAAGTCGCTGTGTCGACGAAACGCGTCACAATATTGAATAAATAAGTGTAAATCGTATATAATTTTTCATTGAGTTAACTATATCGTAACGTTTCGGAGTCTATATCAAACTCCTTCGTCAGAAACATCTTCAGAATTATTTTGTTGAATAATTATTCTGAAATTCGAGTATGTCAGAATGAAGATATTCCATTTCTTCAGGGCAAGAAGTGAGATTTTTGTGGGAATTCGCAAAATCAGTTTCTTTGACATTTCATGACGTTGCTGTTAAGATATTTTTCCTACAAGCATTTGGGTTGACAAAGTAATACTTTTCCGCATCGTTCGAAAAATAGTAATTTACGTAACAAGTCCGGAAAATAGGGTTTTTTTGGACGAATAGACAAAATTCTAGGACGAGCGTAAGCGAGTCCTAGAAGTCTATGAGTCCAAAAAAACCTTTTTCGGGCGTGTTGCGTACAATATTTTTTCGGCAACCGTGTAGTATAACAAATCAATGAGACGACACATTTCTTTTTTATATATTTTGATTCTTATTCAAATTAAACAGAACAGAAAATATAACATGTTAACTAATTCTATATGAACTGTCAACCGTTTTCTCAGTGCCATGGTAACTTCATTTATCAAAAATATACCTACCAAGATTTTCATAATGTATTTACAATGACCAAAACGACGTGATTCTTCCGGGAAGTACGTACTTCCCGGACTAGGCCGGGAAATGCTTCTTTCTCAAAGAAAATTCGGCAACCGTCCGGGAAGTGCCCACTTCCCGGACGGTTGCCGAAAAAATATTTTGCGGCATGGAAATGTCAAAGTTGTAGTTGTTAGGGGAAATTTTCATGAATATTTCAGAAACGGGTAATTTTTATGCAATGTGAGACTCTTGCATGTGCATAAAACTCCACTTTTCAATTATTATTCCCGATATTTGCATTACAGCTTGAAAAACATATTCATGATAAATAATCAGGGATAATTTTATGAACCAACAAGACTTGTAGATTTTTACACATGATTATTTCAGAATTTTTCTCAGATTGTTTAATACAAGCTTTCCTCATCCAGACAAACGTTGTAAACACTGTTGAAACGAACAGTTCTTGTAGTGATCTTCCATATTGCAAGCTGCTGATGAAGCGAGTTTGAGTTCATTACCTGTAAAATCTAAAGTCAAGTAGAAGCAGAATATCAGAATTTTGAAAACTGGTCTCTCAGTAAAGGGACAACAAGCCTTGAGGAGGAAGTATTGTTAGCATACAATAGCCCAGTGCACTATGGAGCAAATATTGCAGGTTGAAAAGTGTGCTGAAGGTGGAGAAAAACTCAGGTTTGAGTGAATATTTTAAACTCACTTCATTTTTAAAGAAGCAATATGTTGGATCGCTAGAAATAATACCAAATTCTATTCTTTATCAGTTTTATTAGCGGAATTATTCAAGTTTACACAATGATAAATGCAGATTCATTAAGATGCAAGCAAACTCAATCTTCTCCGGCTCCTTTCTTGTTATCCTTTTGTTTTTTAGGCTTTTTTTCTTTTTCTGTGTCAATTGGAGCTGCTTTTACAAACGGAATTTCCTCTTTATATGGTTCTGGCATGAAATCCTTCAGAACATCAGGCACCCTGATACCAGTTTCAGTTTGATGTACTTCTAATATAGCACAGATTACTCTTGTCGCAGCACACATGGTTGCATTCAACATGTGCACATAATCGGTGGTAGTATTCATCTTTTTAGTTTGACCATACCTACAACGAATATTACTTATATTTAGTATTTTATACTTTGCAGATATCAACATTTTAAGCGATTTCTTATCAAAGTTATCGTGCTCACAAACAGCCTGTGGTACAAACATTTTTGGTCGAAGGAAAAATACCTTGGCATACTCTAGCATAAACAGGCTTTCATTAATTTTGCAAGGATTATTATTATTTAAATAATTTGAATGATTTAATAAAGCAAAACATTTAGATAACAGTGGTTAATTCTTTTTATTTTTATCGTTGTTGCGCGCTTGTTCCAACTGGAACAGCGTGCTATCGTTTTGCCTAAATGTCTGTAGTTTTGGAATTTTGCCCGTAAGCACGATAACTCTCGAACGAAATGAGTTAGAGAGTTGACATTTGCAGGGTAGGTTTGGAGCATGAATATCTTGGTTAAAGTAGTTAATGGGCCAAATCCACCCAGTGGTTTCGTTTTAAGTTCGAGCTTTTTGGCGCTCTAGTTCCTCTGAACTCAGTGCTTATCAATTTGCCCAAATGTCTGTAATTTTCGAATTTTTGGCTGAAAATGGTCTCAAACGATTTGGTTCGACTCACTGATCAAGAATCCGAGGTCGAAATCGATCCTGTCCAGCCGGTCCGGTCCGGCCGGCCGTAGACACGATAACTCTTGAACGAAAGGAGTTAGAGGATTGAAATTTGCAAGGTGGGTTTGGAGCGTAAATATCTCGGACGATTTCGTTAATGGGCGAAATCCATCAAGCGGTTTCGGAGTTATGGCCGATTTTAGTAAAAACATTTTTTATTGATATTTCTGAAACCGATCACTCGATCTATCTGAAATTTAGCATCAAATTGTAGAATCATGACCTTTATACGCATGTGAGGTTTTGTATTGAACAGGATACCGCAAAGTGTAAAAAATAAATTTTTGAAAATTAAAAAAAAAAATTTCTATAATAACTCTCGAACGGAATGAGCTAGGCAGTTGAAATTTTCAGAGTAGGTTAGGGAGATGAATATCTCGGTTAAGTTCGTTATTGGGCAAAATAGGCCCAATGGTTTCGGAGTAACGAAAAAAAAAATTTTTTTTTAAGTAACAAATTTTAAATTCAATTTTCATTTAAGATGCAGTTTCACCATAAAAATCCATTGATATCATTTTCAACTCCAACAAGCTAATACTTTCGGAGATATGATTATTCTAAATTTCAATAATGAATCGTACTTCTATGTTTTCACAGAATGCTATAATTATTCTATCTAAGCTTTATTATATGATCTGTGTTCATACTCGTACATGTCATCCTGTTCTATAAGAGAGAATCAAATTCATTTCCGCTATTTTAATTTGATTTCTTCCATGGTGCAGTTCTCATTCTCAGATTGCTCATTTAATCTTGATAAATAAACTATTATTTGAATGGAATTTCCTTTATGATGCAGTTCTATCATAAGAATACATTGATATAATTCTCAACTCTGAGAAACCAATACTTTCGGAGATATAATTTGTCTGTTTGAACTAGAGTGCCTCTCCACAGGGCTTGAACCATTTTTTCTGAATATTTCCGAATCTACTCATTTGATCTAACAGAAATTCAGCTCTACGCTGTAGAATCACGAACTTTACATGTATGCAAAGTTTTTTACTGATCGGATGACTAGGAACGGAAAATAAAAATTTAATAAATTAGACACTCTTTTTTCCCAATAACTCCAAAAATACCGTTCTGATCCAATTTGGACTCGGTAGTAAGTTGAAAAATGCCGACACGAAGACTTTCGTAAAAGTTCGTGAGAAATGTATCAGATGGAGTTTAATTTTGGCATTTAGGAGACCCATAATTTAATTAGTTTGCATGTGCTGAACGTGTTGGAAATGTAATTGTTTTGAAGTTCATGTAGGTAATTACATCAAAGGTAATAAGGCTAAATGAAATAAAAATAATAAAACTAATTTGTAGTAATTGCCAATGGTTAACCGCCAACATAGGTTTGTTCATGAAAAGAAATTATCTATTGATTTTGAGCGATTCCAAGAGTTCCTAGAACCTTAATTCTCGATGAGGATGATTTCATAGTCAATATTTAGATTATGTCCAGATTCCTATATATGTTTATATGTTGAGTGTGTTAGAGATTCAACTCTTGTGATGTTCAGGTAATTACATAAAAAATAATACGGATAAATTAAATTGAGATTTATTTATGATTGCCCAATGTAATCATTCAAAAAAAAATCATATCTCCGAAAGTATTGGTTTCTCAGAGTTGGGAATGATATCAATGGATTATTATGATAGAACTACATCATGAAAGAAATTTAAATCCCTTTGCATCATATCTTTATATGATGGTCCAATTTTGGCAACAAGTGTTTCAAAATCAGGAGTAATTCTGAAAAATTGAGTGAATGAAATAGCCAGTTTTATTTATGAAACAAATCTAATGTAATCAGTTGAGAGAGAACTCAAACCAACTCAAGAATACTTATGTAGGAAATCTTAAATAGTGTTACCTAGGAATAACTACCTGGACATTACATAGTTGGAAATCCCATTCTAAATCTTCCATAATTAGAGAATGACTCGTAAATTATGCATCATTCATTTTTCACTAACCAAAAAACTCTGCCTATGAACTTGGCGAATCCAAATTTCAAATTGTCTACATGCTTACATCAACCAAACTCTCCAGAAATAAACTTTCAGTTTCGTTTGAAATTAATGACGTTCATCTTTCAAACTGGACCTAACACCAGCAAATCAAAGAAGTAAGATGTACTATTGAAATGTTGAAAAATCATATCTCCGAAAGTATTAGCTTGTTAGGGTTGAGAATAATATCAATGGATTCTTATGATAAAACTGCATCTAAAAAAAAATTGAATTCGAAATTTGTAAGGTAAAAAAAATTTTTTTTGTTACTCCGAAACCATCCAGCCGATTTTGCCCAATAACCGTTCGACAGTTATCGTGTTAACGGCCGGACAGAATCGATTTCGACCACGGATTCTTGATCAGTGAGTTGAACTAAATCATTTAAGACCATTTTCAGCCAAAAATTCGAAAAATACAGACATTCGGGCAAATTGATAAGCACTCTGTTTCGAGGAACAAGAGCGCCAAAAATACATGAACATCAAAAAATTTACATTTCTAATACATACTTCACCCTTAACATAATATGCAAAACATTTGGACGTAATTTCAATAATGACTATGAAATCAGTTTGTGCAAATTTGAATCATAACTTGTTAAAACTTCATTTCCAACAAGTAATGGCCAAAAAAATCAAATATGTATTTATTTACACTACACAATTGATACAATTCTACACGCAGTCATACTTTCCATATTCACCTCACTAAAAGTCTCCTGGCTTGATATTCTAAACAATTACTGCAAGAGACAAGTTCTCTAAAAGCTCCTGATCCTGGAAACCAAGCTTCCAAGTCTAGTTTTTTAGCAGCAGCATGGTTCAAAGCGCCCGAAACAATATTCACAATCCTATAAGGTATCTCCAGGGACTTATAAAAGTTTTCAGCATTTGCAATCATCTCATCCATCATGATCCAAGATGCGTTGTCAAATGGAGATGTCAAACAGAATTGCTCAACCTATGAAAAATAGAAATTCAAATGGGATGATTCCACAAAGTGCTCACATACCTTCTCGAACTGATGAACCCTAAAAATACCTCTAGTATCTCTACCATGGGATCCCACTTCCTGTCTGAAACAAGTAGATATTCCTGCATACCTAATGGGAAGAGAGGACTCAGGCAACCATTCATCTCTATGGAAAGCAGCAATTGGCTGTTCGGATGTTGCAATAAGATATTTCTCCTCTATATCTTTTTCTCCTGCCTTCTCACTTCCTTTTCCAATAACCTTATACAATTCTTCATCGAATTGAGATAACTGTGCTACCTCTTGCATGACCTTGAAAAGTGTCAGAATGAATTTATCGATACAAACTTGAAAACATTAATTGTTAAAAGTATAGAAGTTTTTTGGTGGTACCTCTTTTTTCATAAAGAATGGAGTGTAAAGTGGCTTGTACTGCTTTGTGTGCAGTATCCTGAGGGCCAGATTTATTAGTGCATGTTCCAAGAAAACCGCAGGTCCAGTTAGATAGTAACCTCTACCTCCTGAAACCAACGTACCTCTTTCCCCATCCATTCCTGAAATGAATGGAATTCTTCAAAAAAATTACTGGATATATTTTTTCTGCTTTAAGGAAAAAATTTAATCAATAAAAATTACATAATTTTATACAAACCATTTCAAACTTTAGTTTTATATATGACTTACCATCGATCATATGTATCAAATCAACATGAGAATATTTTTTCCTAAACTCACAATCTCCAAAAGTTCTTTCCACTTTATTTTTGTCCTCATCATCACTTACTGGTACCGAGTCATGTAAGTGATTACCTACTTCTCTTAAAGCATTGTTCCGAGCTTTCTCAGTTTCTGCTAAATCCTGCTCATTCCTAAGAATAGCCTCATCTATTAAAGTTCGCACCTGGAATTTGATATTATCTTAAGTTTGAATTTTTAGTTAAATATATACTCGGTATTTTCATACCTTCTTTATTTGATTCACAGTTAAAGGTTTCAATAAATCACCAGTTAGATCTATCAAATTATCTGATACGATAGAAGGTACTGCCTCATTTGCATCACCTTGAGGTTCTTTCTTTTTCATTTTTTCACCTATCGTTTTGCTACATAGGTTTTTAAGTTTATTCCAATTGTCGGCATTATGCCTCAACTGCCTCCATAAGGAATCCTTTTCCACTACTAAGTCAACTAGTGCTACATCTTTAAATCTCTTCTTTTGATTTTCTTTGATCTTATCAGGATTTCCCCCTTTATCATTTCGGAATAAATCCAAATCTAATACCATTTTCACTTAAGAGTAAACAATTTCTAATAAATATGCATACACAGCAAACGTGAAAGAAGACTTGCCTACTTGCCTTGCCTTGTCTTTCTAGGTTATGTAAAAATTGACAACATTTGACACTTTGATCAGAGACAGTCTCTAGTCTCTGCACTCTCTGCTTTGATTTGACGTTTAGTGAAAAATGCACATCAACATGGAGCACAATTCTGCACAAATCGATGATTTTAAACAATGTAGAATATGATGCATTTTAATTACGTTTAAATGCAGTTTTTTACAACGCATTTCTGCCATAGCACGAATACAATCAAAATCAGTACGGTAGATGCAATATCTTGAAGGCGGAGAGGTGGGTAGGTGGGTATAATGGTAGCAATTCCGCAATGTTATATTGTCATAACTCATACTTTTGTTTGAATGTCAGAAAATCATTGAAATTATTATAATACACTTAAATGAAAATAACTATCAATATTTTTCCATATAGCTTTTAAGTGGGAACATTTGGCTTAAGGTATGTATAATTTCACAAAAATCACTTTTCATATATAGTATTTATTATGTTCAATACTAATTATCCCTTATTTGCTATTCCAGATTTTTTCTACTGACAACGAAGTTTAAAAAGCTGTCTTGATATTTTTATCAGTATTTTTACCCATGATAAGATACATACCAAGGAGGGGAGAAATAATTTCCATAATTTCTCAAGCGTGCTAAAATTCTAAATGTCAAATTCGATTCTACCACATCTGTTGAGTGATACTCCTCCCCCATTAGTAGCTGATGATGAAGAGTTTGAAGATGAATTTGGTGATTTTAAGGGATCTGAAGAATTATCTTTCGATAATGACAGTGAGTACAACAGTAGAATTTCAGGCATACTGTCTGACTGCTTATCAATAGTATGTTTAATCAGCTACGATAGGAGAACTATTTGGTGCAATTTGTAGTCCTGTTGTTGAGTGTGAATTCATATTGAAAGTTAAAGAATGTACTAGTAATCCAAGTTATCTTATTTTATATCCATTTTATCATTCAACATGCATTTAACTAGGATTATGAAACTTAATATTTAACAAAATGCGTTGAATAATTTTATTACATAAGAAACACCTAAAATCTCATTTATACGAAAACATTTTTCAGATCCATCAACACCATCCTCTTTGAAGAACCCGAACGAATATTTTCCAGATAGTTACACTGATTTTAATTCATGTAATGTTGAAGAAAATTACCGAATATTTGAAACTCCTGAAGATAAATCAACAACAAGTTTTAAAAATGCTATACCTTCCAGCAATTACTTCACTCTATGGGAACAGATAGAAAATAATATTCCGGAAATTATTGATAATGATGACAATGTAAAAGAAACCATAAGTGGTGTAGAAAATGTCGAAGAAGTAAATAATATTTCAACTCATCAATCAAATGAAAATCTACAAAATTCAGGAGATTATGGGAAAAGAACTGATATTGAGATTGAGAAGCCTTGTAAAAGCACCAAAGAAGAAACAACTGAAAATCTTGATTCTTCAGAGTTATACAATTCTTTTGAAATAGAGGATTCTAAAGATTTAAATCTGCCTGATGAGGATATTCCTCTTCAAACTATTTCAGAAATTCAAATTCAATCAAAAAGTAATTTTGTATCCAAAGAGAATAGTTTAGAGAAAGTGCTTCATACTCAAGAAACTGATGAGCGGACTGATTTCAATATTGAAGAAAGTAAGAATGAAACTATAAAAATTGAATATCGTCAAATATCAGGATTTATCAGTGACCATTCAGTATATGCAGATAATGCTTCAATTCTCTTAGAAGAGGCTGATAATTCTGAATCAGACAGTAAAAACTCAAATGTACTAGAAGAAGTAAAGGCTTCTCAGAACTTACCTGATAAAATAGCAGAGAATCAAGAGAGTGAAGATGATTTTGGGGAATTTGCCGATTTCACTTCTTCAAAAATTCCTATTTCAGCAACTAAGTCAAATTCCGTTGACACTGATGACGAAGAAGATTTTTATGAATTTGAAAGCTACCAAATCAGTTGCACTGCTAAAAACAATGTTGATTCATCAAAGTCAAGTGGCACTACTCAAGAACCTGCGGAATCAAAAAGAAATGTGAATACAAAAGAAATTGAAGAATTCGATAGCTTCAATGACTTTGCTTCCTATTCAGAACATGCTCAAGATGGCACAGAAGGAAGTTATCATTGTGAGTCCCATACATCAGATAGAGCCTTGAAAATTTGTAAAACTCCAGAAGAAGCTTTTAAAGAAACACAAAATGTGTTGGAAAATATATTTACGTCCATTGAATGTACAATTCCAGATTATTCAAATTGTGAATATATTATGAACAATTCTGTTTTTGAGAATCTCAAAGATATTACTGAAACCAATGCTCTAACATATCAGTGGTGCAAATCAGTAGCTCAAAAGAATATTTTGAGAACTTTAAACATCGATATAAGGAACATAGTAAGTAATTTTTCAAGAATTCCTGCTATTAATTTTTATCAGATCTTTGAGATGCCAGTTATCATAAAAAAATTATTATAAAACAATATTAATTTTCCATTATCTACTTTTGAACGTTGCAGCATGCAGGTACCATATATGAATAAAATTATAAAAGCGCCAAGGTGGTTTCGGCAGTTATAGCTCGCTAATTCATTGAATGAATAATGAATTAAATAAATTTCACTGATTTGTAATACACAACATCTTTTTAGTAATTTTTTTTTTTATTTATCTCATAATTAACAATCAGAAATCACATTCTTTAAGCTAATATGTTGACAATAATAATAATAAAATTAATCAATATACGGGACAAGTTTCTCTCCAGTGAGAGAAACTCCTTATTCCATGAAATCAGCTGGCCAATGTCTCTGTAGTCTCCTTGGTAATGTACTCTGCAGTAGTGGTTGAAGTAAGTTATTTGGATGGTTTTCCATTTGTGCATATGGTCTTTTTTGCTTTTATATTTGATGACTTCTTCAACATAGGGTATTTTGAGGTCTTCATGTAAAGTCTGATTTCTCACGTACCATGGGGCGTCGGCCATCATTCGTAGTATTTTTGATTGAGCTCTTTGGATTACAGCTATGCTGGATTTGCTCGCGCATTCCCAGATTTCAATCCCATACGTCCATATTGGTATAATTATGGATTTATACAATATTTTATTACCTAGTGATAGCTTGGATTTTCTACCTATAAGCCAGTAAATTTCCTTGGTTTTTAATTCAATTTGCTTTCTTTTTTTGACAATGTGTTCCCTCCATGTTAGCCTAGAGTCCAAATGAAAGCCAAGATATGTTGCTGTTGTAGCTTTTGGTATTACTGAATCATTCAATTTAATTGGCGGACAATTTTAGTAATTTGTCAGCCATCAAGGTGCTTATAATATACTTACACAAATATTCTATGCATCTTTTGGTAGATCTATCTTAATATATAAAAAATTCTACTGTAAATATGTATGTCGTTGAACTCCTCCTTAACTACGAGACCTATTTTGATTAAATTTTGTGTGCGGTTTTGAGTGGGTCCACGAAAGGTTTACAGTCGCAATCGGACTCAAACATTTGAGGTTATTAAGGGTTATCGTTTTATCCTGACAGTAGTGTGCAAAAAAGGCTACATGAACTTTTCTCATTCAATTTGTATGTTGAATATACTTGCTTAGGAGTCATATTTATTTGTTCGTATCTGTATTTTTCAGTTATATGGCCCTACATGGAACTCTGGTATGCCTATATTCGCACCAAATTTGTGTTCGAAACCTCTTGAACCTACTAGATCTGAATTACCGATACCTATATCACCTCAAAAGGTAATTGAATCACAAGAAACAACAATGCCTGCTATGCCTCAGTTTGACTGGAGTGGATCTGGACTTCCAGATCTTCAAGATTGTAAGCGAATTTCATATAGAATAATTTTAACAATTATGTAAGGTTTGCTGATGAAAATCAGGGATGAAGATCAGGAATCCAACAAGAGTGGAAAATACTCCAAGGATATTGTCAGAGTGCAAAATATGGATTTTATCACTGAAAAAAATGAATTCATCTTCAATTAATAATGATATAGGTTTATTTTGCACTTGGCCATTTCCAAAAGCTTAATAATTTACATACAATTTCACTATAAACCATGCAAATACTTGTTAAGTCTCCCCTTGAATGTCCCAATTCATGTTGCGATATATTTAGAATCTCAATATATAATTTTATGGATCGGGTCAATTGTGGGAATTTTAAAATTCAGTAATATGCCGTCCACAAGCTAGCGTTGAATTAATGAAAAATTTGAGAAAAGCATAGATGTGAAGTCAGTAGCTTTTGCGCGCATGTTCTTCACGCCTTTTTCAACCAAGTACTATTTCAATTCAATCCGATCTGTATTTATGAAAATATTGGTAAAATAAAATTCGGCATGAAGGTTTGTGCGGAATTTCAGCGGAATCTGACAAATAGTTTCTGAAATATACAATTTTTGAAGAAAAATTTGAACTTTTTTTTAAGAAATATTGTAATTTTTGTTTCTAGTGGTACGATCCTCACGAACTTTCGCAAATTTTTGCGCGTTGGTATTCTACAACTAATGACCAAGTTTTAATTGGATCGGATCCGTATTTTTTGTTGTTGAGGAAATAACAACATTTCAGATCTCATTCTCATGCGCAACCTACCTCGAAAATGTCAAATCTTAATGTCTTTCCATCCGAAAGTTATCGTGTCGCCGGACCACCGAACAGAATCGATTTTGACCTCGAATTATTCATCAGTGAGTCAAATCCAATCGTTTGACAACATTTTCGGGAAAAAATTCGAAGATATGGACATTTGGGCAAAATGATAGCATTCTGTTACCTAGAACATGTGCACAAAAACTAAGAGCGTGACAAATTTTTTCTTTCACGACAAATTCTCGGCAATTGATTTCAAATTTCCGGGAAGTGGCTCTACTAACTTTATAGCTTAATTTATGTGTTATTCAATGCCTTGCTATTTTTTCACATTGAATTATTTACTTTAATGCTGCTTCAATTGGATCTGCCTATAAGATTCTTCCACAATGCTGTTGGATTTAAGCGAATTTGCCATAAATTGTCCTACAAATACGAATAACCAAGAAGTAGATATACTTCGTTCTTCGCTGGCTAGTTTAGAAGATGGTCAGAACATGGGGTTTCGTAAGTGTTGAATATTGTTTGCATGATGTTGAATTGAAATTGTTTTTAGAGTTAATATATGTTGATCCAATACTATAGTCGAATTTAAGCGAGTAACCGGAACAGAGTGATAGCAAGGGATTGGTCTTAACCTCTCTGTTCCGGTTACTCGCTTAAATTCGACTTATTAGTAGGCAGTGATAGCCTACTGAATTAGCTATTTTGTGAATAATCCAAAATTATCATTTTTTTTAGCCTATGATAGAAGTCGATTTTTTTATTTTGAAATAAGTGATCTGAAATTGTTTTCAGCTTCTGTGAATGCCGACAAAGAATTTCATAGAAACCAACAAGAGCCTGATGGAGAATTTGGAGTGATTCAACCAATTTATATAGGCTCTGAACCAATTCAGCCAAAAGTAAATAATTTTGACGAAGAATTGACTCAGTCCAGACCCATGGAAAGCATCAATACCGTTAAAGAGTGTCAAGAAATTGATGAAGATTTCAGCGATTTCACCTCATATCAAGAAAGTATAAAAAAAGAAACAAAATGGAAAAACATGTTACCTTTACGGGAATCACATATAAGTAGCAATGTGCAACAGGATAACCTGGAAACAGACAAAATTTCAATTTATTTTCAGGAACTCACAATGGGAAAGTCTGAAGCAATTGGAATTGAACAGTTAAAAACAAATCCAAAGATTACCAACAAAGATAGTTCGAAATTGTTTGAGAATGAACTATTTCCTGCAGAATCACTATCTGACTTAAAAGACTTTCAGAAAATTGAGCCAAAAGCAAAGTTAGAACCATTATCGTCACAATATAATCCATTGAAAGACAATGCATCATATCTTGAAACCGATACATCAAATTCTTGTGCTAGGTCAATATATAACTTTTCTTCTCTAGAAAACGAAGAAAAAAAGCAAATTAAAGAGCATATGATTCCTAATCAAAGAAGTATTAAACATCAAGAAGATGAATTTACTGATTTTCAATCATCTCTTCCTTGTCCATCGATACCTACCGTTCAGCCAGCACTTCTGGAACCTCTAAAACCTGCAATTTTACAACCACAATCTATAAGAGATAAAAGAGTACAAATTGAGTGGCCAGATCCAGGACTTGACGAACAAGAAATTAATCGTATAGTGAATGGTGTACTTAGAAAGAATTCAACAAATGAAAATATAATGGAAAAAACAAAAAATTTGGTAGCAACTGAAACTGATCCTAACAACACTTCTCAAAAAACTGATCATGATGATTGGTCAGATTTCATCTCGGTAAAGGAACCCCTCAAATCGAGAACTTCAACACCAGACCTGCCTTTGTCAGTGTTTAATTTAGGTAGTATTCAACCTGTCAAAGCTTGTGCTCCATTTATTACTCCCAATGGTGTAATTCATTCCCCATCAAGAACTCCAAATATCGGTTTTCCTGTAGCTAACCGCAATTTGCCGAATGGTACTCAGCAACATACTCATCAGCAGCCATTTATTACAAGTCAGGCATTCAATGCACTTTATTCAAACAACATGTTAATGCCTAGTACGCCTGGGAAATCGGTCGATATCAAACAAAGTCTTACCCCGTTCAGTTACGAAGATAAAATGAGTGCAAACCGCTCAGAACAAAATTTTGGAACTTTCATACAGAGTGGAACCAATTACCAAATGCAAAACAGATCTAGTTGTACCAATAACAACACAGAGGATGATGACTGGGGGGATTTTGTTTCTGCTCCAAATACCATTTCCCATTCCAATTCTAGTGCAAATTTTTTTCAACCTTTACCTTACTCAAAAACAAATCTAGGCTTTCGTAGTAATACAGCACCAACTAAAAAATTTTCTACGGTTCCTAAGAATACTGTCGTAAAGCAGGAAAGAAACAATTTTCCAGTCATTTCCACTATGCCAGATCTTGATTTTGTATCGCCCAAATCGAAAAGTACGATAAAATGACGAAAAGAAAATTTCGTGTTGTAAACAACATTTGTATATAATCTTAATGAAATGTCTATAGAGATAATTATTTGGATTAATTTAAGGAAGGTGTGGAACAAAAATATTGCTTACAGTTATATTTAATGTTTTATAGCTTTCCTTTTTTTTATTCAGGGTGTCCCAAGTTCGAGTGCCTATTAGACGTTTCTGGAGAACTACATATTTGAAATCTGACAATTTGACATTTGGGATTATGATATTGCTTAAAATTCTCTACAGGGCTAAAATATTTTCGAAGCCCAAGCACTTCCAGTTATACAGTGAGTGAAAATAAATTTGATGAAAACATTTTTATTTCAAGTTTTGCATTCCTGGTATAATTAAGTATTCAATGCTGAATACATTTCTGTTAAACACATTGTATTCATTCGAATAGTTTTAAAATATCGAAAAAAAAACCGGAAAAAAAGCCAAAAATATGTTTAGTCAGTATTATGTTCATTATTTTTTTATTTTAAACATCCTGAACGTAAACCGTTTTTACTACCTCAAAGAAGAATGGAAGAATGTGGAAAAGTCATGCATCTTTTGAATTTCAGAAATATCATCACGGGGTGTTTCAAATTTTGTGTCGAAAATTGTGATGAGAAATTGGCCATAACTTCTGTTCTTCAAATTAGAACCCTATTTTTTTATGATTGCGTTGGATTCTGCTGTGAAAAATAATGATAGTTTTCTAACACGATTATGCTCCTAAACTAAAAAAAAAAAAAAACTCAAAAGTTATTGAATAATCATTATTCAAAAGTTATTGAATAATCATTGCATAATCATTATTTTTCACCGCAGAATCCAACGCAATCATAAAAAAATAGGGTTCTAATTTGAAAAACAGAAGTTATGGCCAATTTTTGTCACAAAATTTGAAACACCCTGTGATCATATTTCTGAAATTCAAAAGATGCATGACCTTTCCACATTCTTCCTCTTCGATTTTGTGAAAACGGTTTACGCTCAGGATGTTTAAAATGAGAATAATGAACATAATACTGACTAAACATATTTGACTTTTTTTCCGGTTTTTTACGATATTCTGAATGAATACAATGGTTTTAACAGAAATGTATTCAGCATTAAATATTTGATCATACCAGGAATACAAAACTTGAAAAAATTTTTTTTCATCAAATTTATTTTCACTCCCTGAATAACCGGAAGTGCTTGGGCTTCGAAAATATTTCAGCGTTGTAGAGAATTTCAGGCAATATCATAATTTTCAGATTTTAAATATGTCCAGTTCTCCAGAAACGTCTAATAGGCACTCGAACCTGGGACACCCTGTATATTGAATATTTATCGGTACATAATACCATAACGACTGCCTGTGATATTACATATGATGTGGATATTAATCTGGCCTCCCGAATAAAAATCTGTGGGCTCTATCTTAGACTAGAAGTTATGAGTCTCCAAATGTCAAAGAATATCTTCTTCTCAACTCCCCCTTTAGTTCTTAAAAATAGTCATTACCTTCAATATTCTGAATATTTCCTCCAAAGAATATCTAGTCCGTAAATTGAAATAATCGAAATTACTGGATAATCATTTTAACAGTCCAGAATTCCACTGAGTAACCAATGTTAATATGAAATTTCCATAAACCCTAAACTAGGTGAGAAGTCAGAATTTGAAATCGATTTTTGTTCCGGACCATTATGTGTAATATCTGCTGTCATTATGATAATGTTTACCCACTTGTCAATTTGAAAATAATTTTTAAAAAACTTTCTAACAAAATAAAATTGATCTGATGAAATTAAAGTTACATAGTCACTTTAAATATGGCACCATTTCGCTACACATATTTCAGACTGTGTTATTGTTATCATATATTGCCTTACAAAGTTGCAAATTGCTTGCAAAATTGGGTATCCATGCATACTTATTACTATTTTAACTCCTTCAGATTCAAATACGATCAAATTACATTATGAAAATTATTTTAATTTAGAGTTACAACAATCAGAGGGCATTTCTATATGCAATACAGATTATTTCATTAAAAAATTATTCCATATAATATACATAGTGTATCATAAGTACATTGACAAATTTGAAGAGGAGCTATGGCATATTCTAAACAAAGAAGTTAATAAGAACATATCTTCAAAAGCAAACTTCATTTGTAAATTATCTGATTTTCGAAAAGAATAAAAGCGAGTAGAGTACATAAATGAATGAAAGTTTTTCCGTAAAAAGCTAAGCCACTAAATTGAAAATGAAACATTTAAAGGATATGTACATATTAATGTTTTATTTTTTTACTTAGAGTAGTTTGTTGATGTGTGTATGAAATATATATATAAAAACATACTAACGTGGTACATACCAGAGAATTATATTTGAAATCTATCAATTTAAATAGTCTGTAATGATTGTATTTATCTGAGCATGTATGCATGGAGAAAGCCTTAGATTCTGAAATGATCTAGGATGCTCAATCGAATTTATGAAAAGATGGCAAATGTTAAATTATATGCGTATAATAATAATTATTTATTTTCGCCAAATTTATGTTATTATGATATTTTCAAGGTTGCGGTTAATTTTGTTTTCTGCATCTCATAATAATACTTGTTTGCAGTATTCTTCAAAATAATTTGAATCTTAATTGATGTTTTTATATAAATAATGGAATACAATATGCTGAGGTTATGATAATTAATTATTTCATTGATAAACTAACTATCTTCTTCTAAAACCAAATCGACTTAGACATTTTATTCATTTTTTGTGAATATTTTGAATAATTTGAGGGTTTCACTCAAAGTATGGAACTATAAATGGTTTATTATTTAGTTTATTAAATTTTCTGGTTTTTTAAAATTTATCTTCGATGAACAATTTATATTTCATGAGAAATTATATTCTGATGTATAAGATATATGATGGACAATTTTTGTAGTATTTCGTTTTTATTTATTGTACTAATATGAAAAATGCTAGTCACTAAACTCTAAAAGTGGTTTCATTGATGTGACACTACTTTTATCTGATTGAGATTCACAATACAGTTCTAAAATTTGTTGAGATTCTTGTGTAGTTAATTATCTGTTCTTTTAACACATCTACCTTCTATCATTATTATGTAAATAAAGGTGTATTATAGTTCTAGTTTGGTTGAGGGTACACAGATATAGTTGAAATTTGTTGATATATTCTACGACAATATATATAAATATGAACATTCCAAAATAAAATTCTTTAGCTATCAATTTCTATCCTTCATTATAATTTAAATTATATGAAGAGTATTATTAATTAATACTCTCCATTATGGATACAACAACTAAAACATAGACATTTTTGAATATGTGAGGACCAAATAGCTTGCCTAACCCTCCCTATTTCAGTGATTACTTAAATACATGATTTTCATATAATAATGTATAAAGAGTGGAATCGTGTAAAACCATGACGGTTTAAAAAAGAATAATATCTTAGAATTCCAAAACGAATTCCGCGAAAATTTGCGCGTTGGCATTATACAAGTAATTACCGAGTTTTAGAAGAAATAAAAACAAAATTTCAGATGCGTCCAAAACCATATGGCCGATTTTATGCCTGTTAACGAACTCAAATGTCGTATTCGGATATGCGCAACCTACCCTGAAAATTGCAAGTCGAATAAATCTCTTTCCGTTCTCAACTTATCGCGTGTTATCATATTATTATTTCATAATTTTTTGCGCGTATGTTCTGGGGAACATCGCGTTATAGTTTTGCCCAAATGTCTGTACTTCCGAATTTTTTGACGAAAATGGTCTCAAACGATTTAGTTCGACTCCCAAATGAAGAATTCGAGGTCAAATTTGATTCTGTCCGGCCGTTGCCACGATAACTTGAGAACGAAAAGAGCTAGCGACTTGAAATTTTCAGGGTGGGTGGCGCATCCCAATTCGTCGTACAAGTTCGTTAATGGACATAATCGGCTTAGTGGTTTCCGAGTAATAATTTTGTTTTCAACCACTATAAATCCGATCGAATTGAAACTTGGTGAGTAGTTGTAGAATATGAGCCTTAGCACGTTTGTGAAATTTTGTGCGAATCGTATGGCTAGAAAATTAAAAAAAAATTATTAAAAAAAAATTTTTGTTGTCATGTTAACTTGAGAACGGAAAGAGATAGCGCCTTGAAGTTTTCAGGTTAGGATGTGCACCAGAACGCGACATTTCAGTTTGCTTAAGAGCATAATCGGTCAAACGGTTTAAGAGTTATAGCCATCTGAAATTTGGTTGTTTTTTGTTCCTCATTAACTCGAAGAATACTAAACCGATTGAATTCAAACATGGTAGTTAGTTGTAGAATGCCAACGCGAAAATTCTTGCAAAATTTCGTGAGGATGTATTCGTAAAAAATTTTTAAAAAATCATTGAAAATTGAAAAAAAAAATTCTATATATCAGTAATAACTATTCGTTTGAAATTGCTGAAATTTTGCAAGAGCCTTCATAACCTAACTCTTCTGCCAAGTTTCAAGTTTTAACACGATCGGTTGAATATTGTTGGAGATTCGAGCATTCTTGTGTGAGTTCAGTAGATGGGTGACCGTTGCCTCGATAACTTTCGAACGAAAGGAGATAGGGACTTGCAATTTTCAGGGTAGGTTGCGTATCCGAAAGGGGAAAGTTGAGTTCGTTTTTGGGCATAATCGGTCAAACGGTTTCCGAGTTATACCCACCTGTAATATTATTTCCTTGATAACTCTAAAAATAAATATTCGATCGAATTGAAGCTTGGTAACTAGTAGTAGAAAATCATCATAAAGACGTGTTTAAAACTTTGTAAGAACCGTACCCCTAGATAATTTGAAAAAAATGACGAAAAAAAAAATTTTAAGAACCGCACCCCTAGAAAATTTAAAAAAAAGTCACGAAAAAAAAAATTGGTTCAAGCACTGACGTGAAGTCAGAATCTTTTGCGCGTATGTTCTATTGTCCATTCTTCTGTATTGGACACCCTTAATGGAATTTACCATGGTAAATTATGTTGTCCATTCTCCTGTATTGGACACTTAATTCGAATTTACCATGGTAAATTCGAATTAAGAGTGTTTAGTATAGACGAGTGAAAATACTCTGGATCGTAATACAGGGTGTCCTAAGTTCGAGTGCCTATTAGACGTTTCTGGAGAACTGTACATATATTCGAAATCTGAAAATTGGTATTATGATATTGCTTGAAATTCTCTACAGAGCTAAAATATTTTCGAAGCGCAAGCACTTCCAGTTATACAGGGAGTGAAAAAATATTTGATGAAAAAATGTTTTTTCAGATTTTGCATTCCTGGTATGATCAAGTAATCAATGTTGAATACATTTCTGTTAAAACCATTGTATTCATTCGAATAGTTTTCAAAATATCCAAAAAAAAACCGGAAAAAAAGTCAAATACGTTTTTTTAAAAAATCACGAAAAAAAAAATTGGTTCAAGCACTGACGTGAAGTCAGAAGCTTTTGCGCGTATGTTCTATTGTCCATACTTCTGTATTGGACACCCTTAATCGAATTTACCATGGTAAATTTGAATTCAGTGTCCAATACAGGAGAATGGACAACATAATTTACCATGGTAAATTCGATTAAGGGTGTCCAATACAGAAGTATGGACAATAGAACATACGCGCAAAAGCTTCTGACTTCACGTCAGTGCTTGAACCAATTTTTTTTTTCCTGATTTTTTAAAAATTTTCTAGGGGTACGGTTCTTGAAATTTTTTTTTTCGTCATTTTTTTTCATATTTTCTAGGGGTACGGTTCTTACAAAATTTTAAACACGTCTTTATGTTGATTTTCTACTTCTAGTTACCAAGCACCAATTCGATCGAATATTTATTTTTTGAGTTATCAAGGAAAAAATATTCCAGGTGGGTATAACTCGGAAACCATTAGACGGATTATGCCCAAAAACGAACTCAACTCTCCCTTTCGGATACGCAACCTACCCTGAAAATTGCAAGTCCCTATCTCCTTTCGTTCGAAAGTCATCAAGGCAACGGTCACCCATCTACTGAACTCGCACAAGAATGCTCGAATCTCCAACAATATTTAACCGATCGTATTAAAACTTGAAACTTGGCAGTAGAGTTAGGTTATGAAGGCTCTTGCAAAATTTCAGCAATTTTAATCGAATAGTTACTGATATAAAGAATTTTTTTTTTTTATTTTTAATGATTTATTAAAAATTTGCTACAAATGCTATTCGCACCAAATTTTGCAATCATTTTCGCGTTGGCATTCTACAACTAATAACCATGTTTGAATTCAATCGGTTCAGTATTTTTCGAGTTAATGAGGAACAAAAAACCACCAAATTTCAGATGGCTATAACTCTAAAACCGTTTGGCCGATTATGCTCATAAACAAACTAAAATGTCACGTTCTGGTGCACATCCTAACCTGAAAATTTCAAGCCGCTATCTCGTTCCGTTCTCAAGTTATCGTGACAACAAAAATATTTTTTAATAATTTTTAAAAATTTTCTAGCCATACGATTCGCACAAAATTTCACAAACGTGCTTAGGATCATATTCTACAACTACCCACCAAGTTTCAATTCGATCGGATTTATATTGGTTGAAAACAAAATTATTACTCGGAAACCACTGGGCCGATTATGCCCATTAACGAACTTGTCCGTCGTATTGGGATGCGCCACCTACCCTGAAAATTTCAAGTCGCTAGCTCTGTTCGTTCTCAAGTTATCGTGGCAACGGCCGGACGGCCGGAGGGACAGAATCAAATTTGACCTCGAATTCTTCATTGGGGAGTCGAAATTAATCGTTTGAGACCATTTTCGTCAAAAAATTCGAAAGTTACAGACATTTGGGCAAAACTATAACGCGATGTTCCCCAGAACATACGCGCAAAAATAGTGTTCTAGTTTGAAAAACAGAAGTTATGGCATTTTTGATCACAATTTTCGACACAAAATTTGAAACACCCTGTCATGATATTTCTGAAATTCAAAAGATGCATGACCTTTCCACATTCTTTCTCTTCGATGTTGTAAAAACGGTTCACGCTCAAGATATTTAAAATAAGAATAATGAACATAATACTGACTAAACATATTTGACCTTTTTTCCGTTTTTTTTTTTCGATATTTTGATAACTATTCAAACGAATACAATGGCTTTAACAGAAGTGTATTCAGCATTGAATACTCGATCATACCAGGAATGCAAAACTTGAAAAAAAAATTTTTTTCATAAAATTTATTTTCACTCCCAGTATAACCGGAAGTGCTTGTGCTTCGAAAATATCTTAGCTCAGTAGAGAATTTCAAGCAATATCATAATCCCAATTTTCAGATTTCAAATATGTTCAGTTCTCCAGAAACGTCTAATAGGCACTCGAACTTGGGACACCCTGTATATTGAAATACATAAGTAGTATCGATACTTGAATCGTATCGCTTGAAAAGTATCGATACATGAAATATCCAGTATTCACCTATTAATAGTGTACAGTCGGAAAATAAATCATATTTGTGAATAAGATGTCTAAAAACTTTTACAGGAAGTACGTGTACATCTTACCTGTAAAGATCATATAATTTTCAATTAATTCATTGAAATATTTATTATAATAAAACACAATATGCTCATAGTACCTAATTAATTCTCTGATTTACTTTCTTTCATTCATTTCTGACAATTTTAAGTACCTATCTGGGTAATTCCCACCAAATGTTCCCCTTTCGCATTTTAGTTTAAGAAAAAATAAATTAACAATAATCGAATTTATTTTTAGATATCCTAAACCAGAAATTAATTCTTATTAATCTTATGCCTAAGGTTACACACTTTCGTTGGTATTTTGTGAAATAATGAGATTTTCATGAAACCGGCATTCACGGATGTGAGACAAAATTCACGGAAATGAAATAATGTTAAATTTTAAATGAAAAAAAAAATTCATATATCCTTAGTATAAAAAAATTGGTGCAAGCACTGACGTGAAGTCAGGAGCTTTTGCGCGTATGTTCTATTGTCCATTCCCCTGTATTGGACACTTTTAATCGAATTTACCATGGTGAATTCTATTGTCTATTCTCCTGTATTGGACAGCCTTAATCGAATTCACCATGGTACATTCGATTAAGAGTGTCTCATACAGGAGAACAGACAATAGAATTCACCATGGTAAATTCGATTAAGAGAGTGTCCAATACAGGAGGATGGACAATAGAACATACGCGCAAAAGCTCCTGACTTCACGTCAGTGCTTGAACCAATTCTTCTCTTTCGGACATATCCAGAATATTTTTAATTTTTCCTTCCTTTTTTCTTTTATAATAGCCCTCGTTCTTTACCATTTTCTTCTTCGTATAATTCAGGATCATTTTTTCGGGCTTCATGAAGTCTTCTCATAGATTTTCGTTGTTTTTTCTTCTGTTCTTCATGAGATGCAGTAGATTTTTTCTTATTTTTTTTTTAATGATGTTAGAATTCATGTCCTGAAAGGAGGAACAGAATATTATTATCACATCCGTGAAGACTACCTCACCTCCGTGAATTACTATATTCACGGAGGTGAGGAATTTGACTTTTTTATAGAATATCTCATTTAAAGAAAAAGGCTTCAAACCAATATTTTAACTCATTAAATAACTTTCGTAATTAAGTATATTCAGATAACAAATAATTGAATAAAATAATCTCCTACCTTACAATTCATCTTCACGGAGGTGAGAATCCCAAGTTTCCCATACACGTATTTACCACTTGGGTAAGAATTTAACCAATAAGTTACACTTTGAAGTTCAAATCTCAAGTGGTCAGTATTACCTGCGCATCAACCGATATTCCAGGCGGTCCACGATGACGATACCGTCATCTTGCGATTAAAGAGTCAAATTACAATGTCGCTTCACGGAGGTGATAGATAATGCAGGAACATCGACTAATATAAGTATAATTCGAACACCGATAATTTTTTTATTGAGATTTTATCATGTCAACATTACTTAGTTAATTGTGGATAATGAACTAGAAATACGCTGTGCCAGAATTCCATTAATGCTATAATTTTAAGTTTAGGACAATGCGATAACTAAGAGGAACAGTCACGGAGGTGAGGTTTTCAATTCTTCTGGGAAGAAAACTAGCGTTGAAAATTAAAATTCTTGGAATTTTGCAATTTTTTATTCTTTATAGTGTTTGTTACATTTCAAAAGGATATAATATAGAGAATTAAACGATTAAACCAGTTTTATGTAGCAGAAAACTGTCATGAACACCAAAGTGGAACATTTCGTGAGAACTACCCATCTAAACTATTCCCCGGGAGCGTTAAATATATGATTTATAAACGAAATCCCAGTATCTGTTAAGTGTATTGTGATAGGAGCTGAAGTAGTAGTGGGGCCCGGGAACAATCATTGGGGGGGGGGGGGGGGGGGCTAACATAACATCATAACCGTATGTATTCGTTCGAGAGTTATCGTGCCTACGGCCGGACCGGCCGGACAGAATCGATTTCGCCCTCGGATTCTTGATCAGTGGGTCGAACCAAATCGTTTGAGACCATTTTCAGCCAAAAATTCGAAAATTACAGACATTTGGGCAAATTGATAAGCACTCATCAGTTCCGAGGAACTAGAGCGCCAAAAACAAGTAAGGAGAGTAGCATCGTATGGAGCGAAGATAAGCGAAAGATATTCATTAGTTTGTGGTTTTGTCAGGAACATCAACGCTTGTTGAAAAACCGGACAAAATGCCGTAATTAATTGAAACCCACAAGATTGAAATTTTAATGATGATTGGCTACACGAAGTAGTTTGAAATGTTCAAAACGAGTTTCAGTTCCGGTTAGGATATTGTCAGTTGGTTGAAGGACTACATAATTGAAGAAACAACATAATTGAAGAAACAAAACATATTTGAGTTTATGTCAGATAGATCAGTTGATCAGATTTCTTCATCTTCGAACTAAATAAAAGTTTGATATTAGGTACGCATGTGTAACTTGATATATACGCTTTAAGAAAAGTCATATAATATTAGTATTGCCATTTAAAAGAATTATCGATTCGGCAGTGGACAAACTGACCGCAGTTTCATTATCTTTTTTTTTCATTTTTTGTGGGTTGCGCTAAAGGTTCTACTAACAGAACACGAGTAGTTTCCTCGGTTAACGGAAATGCGGAAAAAGTACAGATTGGATGATGGATGCATTTATCTGACATGAGTCTGAAAGTAAGGCCATTTTTGGCGCTCTAGTTCCTCGGAACTGAGTGCTTATCAATTTGCCCAAATGTCTGTAATTTTCGAATTTTTCGATGAAAATGGTCTTAAACGATTTGGTTCGACTCACTGATCAAGAATCCGTGGTGGAAATTCATTCTGTCCGGCCGGTCCGGCCGGCCGTCCGGCCGTAGGCACGATAACTCTCGAACGGAATGAGCTAGAGAGTTGAAATTTTCAGAGTAGGTTTGGGGGATAAATATCTCGGCTAAGTTCGTTACTGGGCAAAATCGGACAGAAGGTTTCGGAGTAATAAAAAAATTTTTTTTTTTATAAAACAAATTCCAAATTAAATTTTTTTTAATAAGCAGTTTTATCATAAGAATCCATTCATATCATTTTTAACTCTAACAAGCTAATACTTTCGGAGATATGATTTTTCAGAATTTCAATGATAAATCGTATTTCACAGAGATATAATTATTCTATGTATGAATTGTCATAATGTCATGACGTTATCTAATCAATCGAAGAATTATGAGAATAAAGTGTATTCCGAAATGTGAGCGAAGTGAGAAAAATCTCAGTTGTTTGCTCCGAAATTAGTTTTTCTCAGAAAAGTCTTACATTTCGGAACAGAACATGATGTAAGAGATCTGCAGTGGGACTCTGTAACAACAAAGCAAAAGCATAAGCGGATGTAGCCGATTGCTATATACAGTTTTGTACTCCCTATCACGATTCGGATTAGATCGGTAGCACCGAACATGTATTCGGAAGCAAAGCAAAAGCGTCAGGGTTTCGGCGCTATGCTTTCGCTTTGGAATGCAAGTTACAGAGTCCCACTGCTGAGAGTAGTGAGACTGTTTTTCATCCATCGACATAGAATGTAAATATTGAAAGCATAATTCTGCTGTTCGAGAGAGGAGAAAATTTGGTGAATGTAGATCAGGAAATTTGTAATCTTTCATTATTAATTAATAATGAAAAAAAGCTAGGTAGTTGAAATTTTCAGAGCAGGTTGGGGAGATGAATATCTCGGTTAAGTTCGTTATTGGGCAAAATTGGCCAGAATTAATTCGATTTCTTCCATGGTGCAGTTCTCATTCTCAGATTGCTCATTTAATCTTGATAAATAAACTATTATTTGAATTGAATTTCCTTTATGATGCAGTTCTATCATAAGAATACATTGATATAATTCCCAACTCTGAGAAACCAATACTTTCGGAGATATCATTTGTCTGTTTGAACTAGAGCGCCAGAAAGCTCCTGTCCATGCACAGGGCTTGAACCCATTTTTATTTGGAAAATTCAAAGTGGTTCTACTAACACTAACTACTATACCTTTATGGACCGACGAGTAGCGCAAACGTGCTGCCCTAACTCTTGTTTAAATATTCTTTTCAATATAATCACGTGCTGCAAGCCGCACTACAAGTTCCGTTGAATTGGTAGCAACTAGCAATATAAGGGGTGTGTTGACTGTTAATGCAGCACAATGTCAATGGTACCATCACTCAATTCAATAATTTAGACGGAGGTTACACCACAGAACACAAATAATACACGGTCAATCTGGTATCAGTCTCGCATCACATCAATCGATCAATCATGGATTGATGTCAGATTGACGGGAAATTGGTTCTATATGCGTAGACTGATGGACTAATGATTCGGATTGATGGTAGATTGATGCGAGAATGATACCAGACTGACCGTGTAACATCCGTCTTACGTATTCCTTCTTCAGGGGACCTTCCTCAAGAGAGATAATATATTATATATATATATAAATATATATATACATTTTTGTGAAAGTTTTCTTGGGTATTGTAGCACGTTGTGTTTGACTAGTAAAACAATATTTACTTTTTCATTTTATATAATATCCAACATATGTTTCGGCCTTGATTGGCCTTTTTCAAGGATGTATAATATAACAATCTAATACTAATTTTTGACAAATTACAACTGTCAAAATTGAAAATAATGTCATGATTCAAAATATCAAATAATTTTATCACTTCAAGACAGCGATAGCTGTGTAAGTTGATAAAATTGAGTAGGATGCACCACATCGAAAACCTAATGCATAGACGCTCTACTGCATCGAACTTTACTGCATCGACGAAGCAACCCATCGAAAAACCGCCCACTTACTAGTTAGTGTTCGTGCTTTCTCCTGATTGGCCGAACGTGAAATCCCCTTTATCGATCGTCTTCGTCCGTAGTTTCGCTAGATGAGATGTAATTTCTTTCAAAGAGTGTACCGATTTTGATGTCGTGTGTTGCCTAACACACAGCTGTAAGGAGCTAATGAAAACTGAAGGTTGGAGTCCGGTATTCATGCAAACATACCTAAGGTATGATTATATTATATATCATATGAATATCCGGGTTGAATTCAACGCTCAAAGGTTTTGATGTATTTGAAATTATGAAATTTGAAATTGAGTTCATTTGAAGCTTCAATTTCTACGTAATTTCAGTTCTAGAAATATAATAATAATAATATAAGTTTATTCAGAATTTCTTACAAAAAACGAGTAAACTATAAACTGTGGAGTTAATTACTTCAGAGAAGTGATAACTGTGTACAGCTATTTTGCAACTCAAAAAAAATTTTCCTTTCTAATCGACAAAGTAAAATTAGGTAGGTATGCCAACAAAATAACTTTGACTTAAATAAAATGAGTTTTGTGAGAATATAAACCTCTTGAATTATTGACTGCAATACACTATTTGAAAACTAAAAATTAATTCTATATTCTGATATTATATATATGTAAATGATAAGTTTTTTATCTGGATTATATATGTTGCATCTATCGTTTGTGCTTCTCTTAGTCAGTATTTGGTAGCCTATGTCTGCATCAGGATATGTGTCTTAATTGGTGGGGTTTTCTTTTCATTATTTATTTATATTTCCAATATTTTTTCTGCTTGATTTATCTGTTTGGTTTATGTTCGATTTATAAGTTTGTGGATGAGAGTTCTGTTTCCTTGGATAAGCCATCTTTTTATTTCTTTTCTGAATTTATTAATATTTCGTATACCCCTTAATGCTGTGGGTATAGTGTTGTACAATCTAGGCGCTATATATGTACAGCTCCTTTGGCCTATCCTTTTCTCTGCTCTAGGTCTTTCAAAGTTATCCTGCCCTGACCTCGTTACATATCCGTGATCCTTTAACCGTAGTTTAATTTTATTTTGGTGCGTATTTATAATAATTTTCTGAGCGTACAATTGTCTGATGTCAAGGACCCCGGAAATCTTGTATATTTCTTCACTGGAAAATGTCTTTTTTTTTTCATGAATAATTTTCAAGATACATTTTTGCACAATATCAGCTCCTCTTTGATGACAGTCCAGGACGCCTCCCCATCCAATTATTCCATAAGATAGTTGGGAGTTTACTAGGGCATCATATATTATGAGTAGATGTTTCTTCGAATTTATGTTTTTTTTTTATATATCTTAATCTGAACAAAATACCTCTTAGTTTCCTGGTTAGGTAAGCCATATGATCACTCCACTTTAGATGCTCGTCTATGTAAACTCCCAAATACTTCGTTGAATGTACTTCAGGAATATGCAGCTGCTCGTCGATTTGTAGATCTCCTAGTTTTGGAAGTCCAGCCTTGTTTGATGCAAATGTCAAATACTTCGTTTTCTCTGTGTTCAAGGTAAGTTTATTGAACTGAAACCATTTTTTCAAATTATTGAAATCTTCCGTAACTCTTAATTTCAGATTTTCCCAGGAGTTACTCTCATACAAGACTATGGTATCGTCCGCAAAACTAACAATTTCACCACAGGTCTTCATTTCCAACAAGCTGTTTATATATAAAATGAACAAAACAGGACCGAGTACAGTGCCTTGCGGAACACCATAAGTGAGTATATTTTTTTTGCTATGTTTTCCATTCAGTGCTACAATATGATATATGAATACATATATATGAATATACTATATGAATTATTAAATTCATATATATATATATTATTGAATATGTATTGAATATAAATTGAAAATTTCACTTATTGCGTCGAAAATTTCGTATCTGGACAGTGACCAATTTTCTCTATACTTGTTTCTGAGATGCATTTCGGCATAACAAATCGATCCCTGTTTGTTTTAATTTCAGGAACCTCTGCGTTCCGGAGATATAAAATTGTGAAAATTTCACTTACTGAGTCGAAATTTTATTATCCGGGCAACGTTCTAAGAACGGCTGATGTTAGCCAAAATAATGTAACCTTTTGTCTCTTATAAAGATTATAATAGATGAATGCGAAGAAAATCTGGCAAGATACTTAAGTATCCATGGAGTTAGTCAAATTTTCAATTTTCACAATTTTATATCTCCGGAACGTGGAGGTTCCTGGAATCAAAACAAACAGGGATCGATTTGTTATGCCAAAATGCATCTTTGAAACAAGTACCTATGAAGAAAATCGGTCACTGGCCAGATACTACATTTTCGACGCAATAAGTGAAAT